>OZ016544.1:16109974-17309974 GCA_963966675.1 Lasioglossum calceatum
TCGGCTGGATCAGCTCATGGCAAGCCTGGTTGTCAGGGTATAAACAAATCAGATTAGGAGCTGATCACCCTGTATAACCAGTTTTCTCCGGTATGAAATCAGTCAATTCGACAAATGAATCCACCACTGTCTCCAAAAAGTACTGTCCGCCGACCAGCACGTTTCCCGAGACAAAGAACCCGATAACGGTGGATTATTCGCGGTGGACTGGTCTGTCCGAGAAGTCAGTCCACGTCGGCGTATCCGAGACCACATGTCAAGGAAAGTTTGCCCATGATCCGGCGAGCTCCTCCCACGACAGCGCGTGTTTTCATCCGCGAGCGTAGCGAAAACAAAAATTCAACTTGCCCGGGCCGAAACGAGCCATCGGAAGTTGCGGGGTTCCGCGTTTCCGTCTGTGTGGGCGTGTTACGAGCCTCGAGGAATCAGTTTCGTTGCGGAAGGGGAAAAGTTTCCTCGCGGTGGCGGACACCTCTCGGACGTATCCGGCCGCGTTTTTCTTTTCCACCACCCGGAAAAGTTTCGTCGGGTCCGCGGTCGATTCTCCGTCCGGATGTCCGCAAAATGGCTTTTCGGGGTTGCCACTCGTTCGGAAAAAACGACGGGCAACGAGATATTGTCCACGTCTAGCACCCGGTTCTTGTCGAACCGGCTCCGCCCTCGTAATTGTCTGTTCTCGGGGTCGTTTACTCGAAACATCGTCTCCATTCACCACACACACGGAGATTTTATGCTGCTGGAAGGTCAGGTTTCTTCTTCTACTTTTTTGAAAACCACCCTATCGAGCCAGAAGTTCCGTCGTAGAGATAAGCGACGTTGTTTGAGCGCTTTGAAAACATGTGTCGAACGGGAAGGAGTTATGTAGAAAACTTTCTAAACGTTTTACCGGGAACCTGTCTGCTCGAGCAGGGAAAATAAAATCGAGTTTCAAACTATGGTTCCCTTTGAATGGGGGATCCATTATTCTTCCTGATTGCCCGCTTTGACGGGTTAAACGTGTTTAGATCAGCGTCTTCCACGCACCTTCAACTTTTCCCTGGCGGGGAACTTCCCGCGACTTCTTTAAAGAACTGGACGCATGTTTATGGGATGTCGGAGGTGTCGGACAAGATTCCGACGTTGCTGTAAACACAGTATACATTATGTATTTGGTATCAAACGTAGCAACAGCTAGCCAAGTAGTCAACAAATTATTCATCTTCCGCGATCGAGCGGACACGAACTTTTGCAATCATCTGATGTCCAACTGCATTTTCAACAGTAAAAAAAGTCTGAGCTCTGTTCTCGCGAGTTCATTTCCGGATATCGAGAAGAAGAGAACAGTGTCACGAGTGAGTTCGAGGGTTCACTTAGGTCGAAGCAGTCGTCAGGCTGTTGGAAAGAAGGCGACGGGCTTAAAAAGCCGTGGTTGGGTCACGGGAATGCGATTTTCGGCCATACTGTCGCGGAACTCCGGCCAAACTGTCACTCTTCCGCCACTGCGGAGAATTATCGTGCGTGTTCGGCGGTCAACCGCTGCCGCCACGATACTCCACTAAAAGTCCGTCTGCCGTTTCGAGCCACGTCGACAGGGGACGAGGGAAAATCCGGGCAGAGAGCGAGGGAAAATCTAGGCAAAGGTAGAGAGAAAATAGGGGAAAATCGAAATAGAGTGCAAGAGAATCAGGAAAAATCTAAATTGAGTGCGAAAGAAGGGGAAAGTCGAAGTAGAATTAAGAAAACGGGGAAAAATCGAAATAGAGAGCGAGAAAACTGAGGATAATCGAAATACGGAGCGGAAGAATTGGGGAAAATCGAAAGAGAAAGCAGAAGAATAATGAAATTTCGAAATTGATTTCTTTACTGAGTCTTTACACAATTTTAAAAAACAATTACGCAGGATTATAGGATAATGCCATATCGTTTGTACCATTATTTTCTGTGCACGTCCCTTCTTTGTTATTCTTTGTTATTATGCGTGTAGTCCCTTATCCTTTTCTATTGTAAACATTTATGTAAAAGGACCTCGGTCCGTCTATAATAAAAAATAATAATAATAATAATAAAATAGAAAGAAAGTCTAGACAAAAGAAAAGATAGAATCGAGATACAAAAAGGGGGAAAATCTAAACAGAGAACGAGCGAAAATTGAGACAGACTATCGGTAGAGGGAGAGAGAGAGAGAGAGAGCCAGAGAACCAAGACAGGGCGAGAGGGACAGAGGGGTAGAAGAAGTTGCGGAGAAGGCATAAAAAGGAACTTGCCAGACAGTTCGAAAGGCGTAAAACGGCGTCACTTGGCGCAACTGCGGCGCACAGTGTAGGCGCGTGGTAGTGTGGGTGTGGACCCGCGAACGCGCAAGCACGCCTGTCGGTGACATAGTGGAAAAGTTTCGAAGTGTCTGGCCGTATCCGGGATCTGAAATCCTGCAGGGTTAACGACGTTTTCTTTACGAGTCCCGCGGGTCAAATCCTCGCGCGGAAAATGATTGCGACGGCTCGTTGCCTCCTGGCGACCCTGCGCGCCCGTTCATATAATTCAATGATACCCGTGTTCCATTGGAAACCGTCCGACGATACGTTTACCCTTTGTATGGCGCGAGATATGGTCTCGTTGTGTGGCGACGCGCTTCTGCTCAGTTGTCTGAATAATCCACGGAATAGCCATTATTTTCTTGTTTGTTTTAACTCGTGGTTTACTTGGACCTATGTTCGCATTATTATTGAATTACTTATATGTTTCCGTATTCATTTTTGTTATGTCTTACTTTCGAACGGAAAAATACGTCCTGTGTGAACAGTTTACCAGAACTAGTTTACGGTTCTCGGTGTAAATCGTAAAATATATCGAGAAATGTATATCGTCTCGCAAGCACTCTTGGAAAGACATCACGGACTTAAAATCGAACAAATTCTGTTCAGTGTAAGTATTCAGACTCGTCGAAAAACGTATACTTTTCGAAGTAATAATTTACAGAATAAATTCTCACCAGCTGTTTAACATCTCGCGAACATACATTGAAAAGGAGTTGGGTAACATAGTCTTACATCAGACATATTCTACTTATCTGAGACATGGCTCAGACATATAGAAAACGTGCGTTTCGGATGTTGTTCAGGATTCAAGCAGTGGAATTCGGTCTCGGTGAGCTATACCATCGTTCGCATTGTCACCCGTTTTTTTACCGCGTATGTCAACACGCGGATGGATCGCGGATCGCCGCTGTTCGACTCCGGTTAGCAACACGGATCGCTCTAATTGGCCGAGTTCCACCGCTTGAATCCGTCATATTTACGAAAACAAGGATCATGCGATTCGTGAGCTCCAATGACGGAGCTCCACATTCGCCGGTCCTTGTTATTTAAGGCACCTGCGATGCCTTCCTCGCTCTCTTAACATCCAGCTCTGTTGACTCTCATTACGACACACTTGACGGTTGTTCTTTTTCGCGCTAGCACGTGCATTAACACGCCGAATCCTGTATCAACTCGCGCTCTTGTGCTACCAACGGTTCGTTTAAAAGTTTATCGTCGTCAGTCTTTATCGGAATCGCTCGCACGTGCATTTTCACGTCGACTCCTGTACCAAGACACGGATCGCAACGCAAGCGTTCAAATCAAGTGGAGTTCTGCCCTTCAGCCGAAGGAATTCGCTCATCTTTTGGCACCCATTCACTCCGGTCCTTTTCAAGGATAGAACGGCTATCCTTGGGTTGATCAAGTCACACACCAAACTTGATTCTGCCCGGCGACAATTCGCCTACTAAACAGATGTCTACCAGAAAAGATACCTAAGAATGTGTACCCTCTCGCATGCAATCTCGAAAAGATATTAAAAGTAGAAATGAATAGAACTGAATCTGACAAGCTGTTTGAGAGGTTGCAAAAGTCGCGTGAGAAAGAAGATCGGAGAGATGCAGGGCCAGAAATGTTTCGTGGGGACAAGTCGGTAATCCCAGGGCGGCCTTAATTCGCCGTGGATACGGGGCCGTGTATCGTCGCGGTTTTATCACGCGGTCAGGTTTTAATCACGGCAAGGTTCGCGGGCGGCTCCGGCGAAGCCTGACGTATTAAAGCGTCTAGGACACGTGACGTTAATATGTCGGACGGTCCTTGGCGCGACGACGGACGACATAAGAGGGCGATGGCAGGGGGGCGAGAGAGGATAGAGAAAAGAGAGCGAGCGCAAAGAGAGAAAGATGGAGATTCATATAGTCTCGGCCTACTTCGCGGGCTGGCTCGCATTCAAAAGGGAAAAGTAGCTGAAAACCCGGCCGGCGGCCATTAGACGGATATTTAGCCGGGGCCCAGAGTCACGATTACGTCCTACTAAAGCCGCCGCACCGCGCGCACTGCAAAGTAATCCCTTTGAAAGACGAACGAGGATACCGGCGCGATTCACGCTGAGTGGCCGCCGATAAAAGCGACTCCGTGTAATTTTGTGTCACTGCAGGACTCCGTGTTCAATTTACTGTCGGGAAAAACTTTGTTCCGACCTGGCTACATTGCTTCTTCCATACCCGCCCGCAATCCGACCGACAACCCCTACGCTTCCAGCCTTCCTCTCTCTTTCTCTCTCTCTCTCTATCTCCCTCCTTTTCGAGTAATAAGTACTCGGCCACGGCGCGAAACTGTTCGGCCAGCGGCGGATTAATTCAACCTGCTTTATTACAACATCCCCGCGTTTATACTCGCGGAAAGTTCCCCTAACCTGCCCGGTAGAGGGGCACCGATCGACCGTACGATCGTCGCAAATTTCCACCGCGAAAATGTTTTCCCCAAGGAACTTTTTCCGCGCGCCGAAAAAAACACTCGAGAATCGCGAGTTTCAGGAACCATGCTCGATCGGTAAACTACCATGTTCCATAGTTCGACGGTTCATGCTTACTCCACGGCCGCCGAAGGCTGCAAATTAGGCCGAATTAATTGCTGAGCCTTGTCTGTGAGTCAGAGTTTCGGGGCTTTAAGTCCTTCGACGCGCGAGAACTTTTCGGGCTGAGAATTAAAAGGTTGCTTGGCAATTGGCGGAAACGGATTCGATCGATGTTAACAAATATTTTTTGATAGTTTCTTTTATAGAACACGTAAATGTAGGGTTTTATTTATAAAATGTAGTTTGAATTTTTACATTTTCAATATTTCATTAAGCTCAGATTCTAGCTTGTCCGATTGTTCATAAATTATTGAGATCTGCAATTCCTTGGAGACTTGGAGACTATGCAATGACGTATTAATATTTCATGTGCTGCAGTTACCATGATTTTAACCATTTTCAATCATGCTCTTCAAATGCAATGAATACGTAAATTTCCGTAGACTACTTATCACATCCATGTTTTTAGTTGTTTTTTCAGGAATTTATTGTAGGAAATGTTCGCGGAGAAACGTGGTAGCAGTGGTTTCACATGGAAAATCACGCGAGGTACATAGAATAAAATTCTCCCATTTCCAGCCTCGCTTTCGAAAAAGTCACGCTCGAAAATTTGCAATTGAGAACGTACGATTGGCAAATTCCCGACTGCATTCGAGAGGTATAATTGCCAGGAAGTAATTCTGCGAATGGAACTGCGTGAAAAATGCAGAGGGCAAACTTTTTTCGTTCAAATCCTTGATTCCGGGAGCTTCTGATCTGAAAATGTGTTGAATTGTTCAAAATCCATCTAATTGTGTCGGAGCGGGCAATCGGACCCGATTTTTCTGCCGATCGAGACTTTGATGCGAATTTAATGTCTTTCAAGACAATTGTTCATAATAACAATCTGAAAATTACAAGGAGTAATTATACATTATTTTTGGCAAGACATTCAATTCGATTATGGTGGGTTGTATTTACTGAAACCATTGTAACTATTTCCAGGCAATTGCAATAGAGAAACTGCCCACATACTTTCGAGCATCATAGAATGAAACGTTCTCGTCCCAGAAGTCCTTTCTTCCACCTCAAAATTTCGCCATCCCGTGACACCCAAAATTCGCTATTTCCTATTTACCATTTATACTTATTCACCCGGGAAGACAGTAAATATCAGCGGGACCCTGTTTCTCAGGCAAAGAGTAGGGAAAAGAGCGACCAAGAGAGGAGAAGAGAGAAGAAGAGAGGGAGAGAGAGATAGACGAGCCGGAGGCACCGAGAGCATCCAGTCCCTGGTGCACACCCCTTTTTCCAATCTTACACGAAGCTACACCTACTTCGGGGCTGCCGTGACGCTTCGTATTTCGTTCGAAAGAGCCCGGGCTCTCTCTCTCTCTCTCTCTCTCTCTCTCTCTCTCTCTGTCTCTCTCTCTCTGTCTCGACCGTTTCTCTCTCTTACTCAGCCTAGGTGTGCGAGAGCCCCACGGCATTACGGGCGAACCACTTTTACCGAGCTACGAGGCCAGAACTCCGATGGAAATGCTCGGGGAAATCGTCAGAAGGAAAATCTCCGGAGAGAAAGGAGGTCTGAAGAGTAGAGAAAGAGAGAAAGAGAAAACAGATAAGAGGAAAGGGGGATTTCGAAAGGGGTTTGCGCGGAAGTCAAGGGCAACGGGGAACGGAATTTGAATAATTCAATCGGGCCGGAGTCGGACGCGGGTTAAATAAAATAACGTTGCAAAATGTTGGAATAAAGTCGACACGCTGCCTGGGAAACGCTTGGGGAAGCCTACGGCCGCGAGGGCCACAGCAGCGATCCAATTTTCTCATCCTGGCCAACACCCTTTCTTCTTCCACCCCCGAACTATCCCCGGTCGCTAAACGATGGCTTTAGGCACTCGGAGACTGCGTGTGAAAGTATCATCTCTCTGGGCGAGTGAACCTTTTCATTTGTTGCGCTGTGAGTTCACCTCGAAATAGTCGGTGGGTAAGCCACCTACGGTTCTCCGCTGAAAGTGCGCCTGCATTTTGTTCCGGGATAGTTCCTTTGATTTTTCTGTGGCTGATGCACTCCTTTGAAAAGTGAAGTTGTACGTGGGACACGAACGGTCGATTTAAATCGTTCTCATGATTGTACAGGTAATTAGAAAATACGGGTTTGATCGTGTTAGAAAGAATTAGTGTGACCTAACAAGATCGTAAAATGACTTGCTAGTCAAAGTAACACGCGCGAATTACATTTTGTGTCCGTCGAACGACGAGTGCATGCGGTATAGCGTTCTGACGACTGCGCACGTAACGAATGGTGCGAGCAGACGTGTTAATTCGTCGAGTTCGTTGTTTCGACAAGTGCTGCGAGCATTTCTGCGAAATTCACGGACGGCACGGGTGCCGTATGCGACACGTCTCGCCTATAATTTCAAATTTCCTCGGACTGAGGGCACACGGCGGAGTTCTTTACGGCGTCGTCATTCGGCGCACGCGGCACGTAAAATGTGGACTGCCGCGGGACGACGTGCAAATGTCTTACATATTTTCGGAAATATTGGAAAATACGGCCGGCGGCAACGGCGCGGTGGGCCGAGGCGAGCCTCGTCTCGTTTCAGCTCGCCTCGTCTCTGCTCGCGAGAAATTCGCCTGGCGTTCACGCGACACGTTCCCATCTCGTCGCATGAAAAATTCCGCTCGCCCTCCGGCCGGATTACCGCGAATTTATATTTCTCTGTCGGCCGGTCCTTTTACGCGGCGTTTCCGCGCGACTTGAGCCGTGTTTTATGGAGCCCGGCGAGGTATTATAGCTCGCGCTCCGTCAAACGCCTCTCGCAATTTTCCGTCCCGTGCGAACCTCGTTTCGATAGTTGTCTGCCCACCGGAAGCGGGAAACCTGGGACAACCGCGTTTAGTATGCACCATTTGTTGTCTGACCATTGGTCCATTCGTACTGCTTGCCCATCTACGAACTTTCGTAGTCATTGGTCCACCACTGTTTGACAAACGCAGGACGTATACTGCATGTCGGCCACTATCCAAAAATGATAGAATCCTGCAATGTAAATGTACCGTTAGAGAAGATTTACAGTAATATTTCGAAAAACGCTTCGGCGATCGAGATACATCAAACCCGCCGATAATCGTTCGCCAGCTGGAATTCCTCGTAAACGAGAACGGGGCCACTCGCGTGCCCCCTAGCCGTAACTCAAAGCCCTGCCCCCTCCCTCCGCCTCCCTGTCTAAAATTTCCGTTGGTCGCAATGGAGGTGGCAGAGCCATTCCGCCGGGGTAACCGGCCGCATTGTTACGGCACTGTCATCCGCAAGCGCTAATGCGACTGGAAAATGTTAAAGGGCGAGCGTAGCCGGCGAGATAAAACCGCGGGGGTCGTTATTTATTCACGGACGGGACTCGCTTGTCCCTCGCACGAACCGTTCTCCTCGGGGCCCCCTCTTTTCAACCACCCCCCGTCCCCTCTTCGCTTTTAAATGTTTCACGCGCGCACAGCAGCCGCGGAAATTGGCTGGAAAGCTAATAACGTGCCGGGGTTCTCGGCGATATTGCGCGTCTTCCGCCCCCGCGATCGCAGGAAACACGGCCGAATGAGATTTGTTTGGCATTTCGCAGTCGGAACTGAGGTTTCAACCCCCTCCCTTCTCCACACCCGTACAATCCCCCGCCAACCCTTTCGCTGAAACGTTTCGCTGACTTATGGAGCTCGTTTTTAGCGACCGGCGCGCAACAATGCGGAACCGTAAAGGGTTTCAATTAATTTTAATTAACTCCACGCTCAAATTCCGCCGAACAGTTTGTACATTTTGCTAGGTACATCTGTAACTGCGAACTTTTGTTGTTGTTAGCTGATGAATGCTGCACCGTTGTTCCCGCCGGCGCGTATTGGCGTCGCTGTTCTGCCCGATTTTATGGAGATTCGGGGTTGCGGTGTTCGAGGTAGGATGAAAGTTAATGGTTAAATGGAGGATGAAAAGTTAATGTTTAAATTGCATTAATATCTAAACATTAATTAATAAGAAAATAGAACCTTAAAAACCCTAGTGGGAATGATATTATCGGCGCACTGGTTCGATCAAATTTTACACTAAATAACTAGAGTTCTAATAGAACACTTCTCTATAGCAAACGTGGTCTCATGACGCATCTCAGATTCAAATCCGAATCGTACGTTTGAGTTTACTACCACAAAAATTGTTATTTAGTGTAAAATTTGATCGAACCAGTGCGCCGATAATAACATTCCCACTTTGGTAGAAATCCCTGCGATCGATAACAATCTTCCAACTTAAAAACCCTTCCTAAAAAATGCTGAGACATTAAAATTTCCAACGACGCAGAACAATTGAATTTAAAGATCCGTTTCCCAGAGAAGCGTTTTTAAAAAATCGATTCCAAGGAAGAGTAATTTCCGGGACCGCCAGAAATGTTCAAGAAAGCCCTGAGCGGCGATTGCAGCGGACAACCGAGCGGCGAAATTAGGCGTGCTAGGGAGGAATCTGAGGACGATGAGGGCAATTGGTCAGGCGAGTCGCGCGACTCTCGCGATGTCTACTAAAAGGGACACTTTGGGACCGCGACAATAATTACGGTCCGGGCAATTAGAATAAATCTCGGGGCGGCTAATTGCCCTATTTATTCGCGGTCGTTGGAACGCGGGGTCGCTTACCACAGCTGTGACCGCGGTCCGCACCGAGGAATCATTCTTGTCGTCGTCGTCGTCGTCGTCTTCCCGTTTTAACGGTGGCGGTTTCGCCCCGGAAAACCAAGAGAGAATGGCGAGACAGAGTGCGACAAACCGTGGGAGGGAGAGGAAGAGCTGTTTGCCGGGCCGGTTTGATTATTTCGTTCGTGTTGTTTGTTCGGCTGTTTGCCTGTTTGCCGGACAAATCCGAGGGAGCAGCTTATGGGGGCGGCGGCACGTTTAAACGTCGCGTCGCGTCGTTGGAAACGGGCCGGGTGCGCATGAACGCGACGGAACGAGCCGTCGTTACGGATGTAATGCCTCCGAGTGCAATTGTTCGCATTACCCGGCCGATGCTGATGGCGCTTTGAACGGTGCCCCGCGGATGTAAAGATGTCCGAGACCCACCGTTTCCGCCGCAGGGTTACGGCCCGCTCGATGGACTCGCGAGAGAGTTACGCCCAGAGTTACGCCAGACCGACCACCAGTTCTGCGGTTGGTTTATGGCTTTAAAGAAAATTAACGCCGCGCCCGGTAATCGCCAAACTGCTCTCCCTGCATCATTCAGGGCCGAGCTAATTTTCGGGGCCGCTGGAATTACTATGCCGCGCCCGCTCGCATTCGTAAAACTAATCGACGCGACGTCGACTTTCGACTTCGCGCTTTTAATGCTTGGCCAGGTTTCGAACGATTTTTTTATGGTTTTCACGGTGTTTTAAGTGCTATTAGTTGATTTAGTGGCAGGGGTGGTTTTATGAAAGTCAGAGATTGATTAAACGGAAGTTATTAGAGCGGTGCAGCTATTGATCGGGTTAGAGTGCTCCGCTGAAATATTAGAGTAAAAGTAATATTGAAATATTAGAGTAAAAGTAATATTGAAATATTAGAGTAAAAGAGCATTTTCATGAAAATGCATTTGCATTGACAAACTACATTTTCATTCAGTATTTGCTACTTATGATGTTAGTGGATTGTTTCACAGCTATTTTATCCGTAGACAAGCTGCTGTTTAGAGTAATGTAATTTAATGACTCGATCGTGGCGCTGGCGAGAACGTACGAAGCGCAACAAAACGGAATATAAGAAGCGCGGAATCGTTTTGAATTATTGTGCGATTTCAACGATCTGATATTTACGTTCAGACGTTACGTCGGTTTTATACACTCTACAGGAACGCAGGTATTATCAGTTATTGTAGCCGGCGCGGCGTCATAAAGCGAGACGATCGCATACAGGCTTCATACTTAAACAAAATTACTGCGTACCGGTCTCAGCTTTAAAAAGTCATTGTGCTACTTTCTGCTCGTAAAAGCGTGAGAATAAAAATCGCCAGCTACCTTTTATTAAGTTCGTAACTATTGTTTATCAACCTCTTATTTTATGATTTATTTCCTGGGCAGCCTCGCAAGGAGTCACCTTTCACAGTTCACAATCTCCGTGGCAGAAGAAGAAATTTTATTGTCGTCGCAGTCTTCCACTCTAGTTTCCTTGTTATATAAAAAGAAATTGATACAGTTCCGTACTAGTACTTTATTTTACTTGTTCCCGAACTTGGCTCAAGTTTGGTTACTAATCTAAATTATTTATTAAAATGAAATTGGCAGCTCTCGTTTAGGGGTTGAATTATTACCCCGAAATTCTCCTCAGCGAAGCAAAGACCAGAAACCTACGGATCAGGGCGTTCCCTTATTCAGTTTCGACGAAATTCGCTGGGTGTACCCAGTGGCCCAATTTTTCTCTTTCGCCCGTTAAAAAACGAGGTTTCCCCGGAAGCGATGTAATGCGAACAATGAAGCCGCACGGCATATCAGGTCTGAAAATTTTTCAGCGAGCCAGCATCGGGTACGCTTACGGATCATCGAGTAAGCGGCGGATTATGGGGTGCATTTTACGCCGAGCTTGTCGTGCTCGCTCGCTTATCTGCGGGATATAAATGTTTCTATGCCGGCGTGCTATACGCGTGAAAAAATTCGCCATCATACGGGCCAGAGATACGCATTCGATGTCAGTTGCATTCGTCGCTGATTTCCCCCCATTTTTTTCCTCTTCGTCTCCACCCTCTCCCCTCTTTCCGTTTCTCTTTACTCTTCTTTCTCTCCATGCGACGATTTCCTCTCTTCGATTCGCGTCCTGTGAATAGACCGAGAGCGCACCGGAATCCTTCGTATCTCCGCTTCTATTTCAATTTTTCTTGCGGGCCCATTGTTTATCGGACATACCTGCACCGCGATCATCGATCGTATAACCCACTTCGCGACGAAACGCGATAGTTGCACTAAATCACCATGAAAAACGTCTCTTTAATCTATGTAGTTTCTCTCTTTTCTCATTTTATTCGTGGATATTTTTACTTCGCGAACTGCGTCGTGATCGTCCAATAATTTTGAGCTAGGATGTTCATAGGATTTTCAATAATACTGCTGCACCAAAGGTAAGCTTGAAAATGTTTTTTACATGTTTGAAAATGTTTTTTAAATATGGTTTTGCTCGTGTATAATTTCAGAAATTGCAAAATCAAAAATCTGGAACCGGTCATTTGACCTTTCAAAGTTAGTTCTTTCTGAAAATTGTGGTTCATACACCTGTTCGGTTTTGTTCAACTACCTATCCTCTCGAATCGTCGCTGAATCGTCCCAAATGGTTTCGAACTCGTTCGAAAGTACACGTTTGCACGACGCACACTCCCGCGCAGCATCTGTGTCTTCTCAAAGGCTCCTCTCGACGGCCATGAATCATTCCCTTTCGCTATTCCGCCGATAATTAACGTTTACCGGCAGCCGTGCAGCACGCGTCGTCTTGTTCACTCGTTCGAATAATGGCGGGATCGGTCGCCACACGCGTTTTTCCTGCGATCGTACACAGCGGCGTGCATTCGTTTGCCGGCATTCGTTCGATGTGTATACAACGACTCCGTTTGATGGAGGAGATTGTTCGGCTGAGCTTCTTTGTGAATTCGGCGACGGAACAGTGGGCTTCGCAACGGCGGAATTGTGGCGGACAGTTCAATTTTCAAAATTCACAGTTTATGATTAAAGTATGCTCTGACAACTACAGACTGGCCAATAAAAAGGTGTAATCCCTTAAAGACACACGCTCATAAATATTTAGACGAATCCATGCATACTTTGTATAATGAAGCATTGCGAAAATGGAAGGCAAGTTTAAATTAAAAGAAAAAATAGGCACTAACAATATTTCCTCATTTCTCTGACGATTTCATGTTTTGCATTTCACCTATTCATTTTTGTCACAAATGCATGAATTCCACAGTCTTTTGATGATCAAAACAATATAGTAGCAGTGGTTAATAAAATTGCACAACAAAATGGAACGTTGCCAATACATGTTTATTCCAAAATGAAAGGTATAACACTAACTTGAAACTTGTCTGTCGTTCTTGCATTTGTACGAAAAAAGCAAAACAGCATGAAACTTCTTTAAATATTCCAACAGATCGAAAACGGGATGTCCACAATAAATTCCTTCATCGTAGGACTTTCTTACGATCCTAAAAATTGCGAGAAGGATGAAAATTGCTCGGACACAGCCAGTAACAGTTCCGGGCGAGTCAGATGAACTGCCTCGACGTTTCGGCCCCGACTTCGGATTAATAAAAAAGGGGGAAACAGCAATTTAGCGACAAAGGGAGTTCCGGGAACAATTATTGGCCGGCAAGGAGCTGTTTCACGCAGCGAAAAGTTCCGCGGGAACTTCACTTCCGGGTGAAGTTAAGTCGTCTTTCGTTTATACGGGTCGCGTAAAGTCCGAACGGCCGGCCCGGTGAAATACGCGAACGACCGTCGGAGAGGTAACACGCAGCTACCCGGCAGAAATAACGCAACTGACATAACCGTAACGCGGTTTAATTGTACTGCCACCTGTTAGGGCCGACTGGAAATGTTGCGCATGCAGGCCGGCCATTAACTGACCTGTCCCTCCTAAACCATTTCGCCGGGTTACAACTGGCCGGTCGTTCCCGTGACCGCGGAAAGTAAAAGACGTGCCCCACGGCTGCGATATTGCTAAACCACGGCTCCGAATATGCTCGTGAAAACGATTTCGACAGGCCCATCCCTTGCAGAAACCCTCCCGAGTAAGCTGCCTCTATTTTGTCCGAAAAACGTTCATCGAAGTAAGTGTCTTTATTCCAGTAATCACACATTTGTGACTGAATTTGACACATTCTTCTTCATGCGATTCTCCTTTGTTTTTACTAAACACATTTCAGTTGCAAATTGCTAAACATTTTATAAAACAAATGTGTTGATTATATCGATCGTATATTGTTGTTAAGAACTAAATTTTAAATGCTTTCGGCGCACTGGAACGATCAAGTATGCTACATACACTATTTGCAAATTTTCACCAAATCTCTATTTCAACGTTTCGATCTGTCTTTAGATCATTCTCAAGAAATTTTAAGAAATGCGTCTATAAAATAATAATAAAGGTTGTATTTTTTTAATTATATTAACTATGTGACTTAAATTCAATTTAGGACAGATGCTACTTACTTGCTTAGTGCAATATAAAATAATATTTCATGTTATGAATTTTGATGAGACACGTGTTGACGCTATGGCACTATGATAGGTAATGGTAAACCGTGAAGACACATAGAGGCGAAACGAGCCATGCATCGATCGTATGGTTAACGATCGATATTTGGCGCTGAATTCAAACCAAACATAACCAATATGATCCTCTTTTAACTGCTACTCTTACCATAATAGAGTATGGTATTTGTTAATTAACATTCAATATTATTATATTATACACTATTGTGTGTATGTGTAGATTGAATTGAGATCGAAGCTGCATAAGGCCTTGATTAGAAAAATTCATCATATGACATTACCGGTTCAGTAATGTTGCGTATTTTATAAAACAATGTTAATTTGAATAAATTTTTATGAAATCGTTTTATAAGAATTTTTGGTGTATTCGTACGCTACCGAAGACGACTTTGTATGTCGTGTCTGACTAATCCTGGCTTATTCTACTTGCTCTGCACGTTCCACACAGAGAAAACGATGTTACGCATTTTCTCTTGGTATATAGTCCAACTAATATTCATGCTGACTTATCCAATCTTTTAAAAGATCATTTTCAAAATGAGGAAAGCAGTAGTATAATTTAATAAATGCATGATTATTTATTAACACAAATGCACGAGAAGCTTGTACTTTCATTCAGGTCAATGTTTAAAAGCAATGGATATAAAGGAAAAAGTAAATTCTGAGCGGAAGCAACATTTACCCCGAGATTCCAATACAAGGAAGGTGCATTTCATTTTTTGTAATCGAACATCGTCTACCTATTAAACCCAATCGAATTCATTGTATAGCGTTCGCTGGGAGCGGAGAATGCGAGTTCGTGACGAGGCAATAAGTAACAAGAGAATGCCACAATTAGCCAGCAACAAAACAGCCCATAACCCACTCTGAATCGTAACTTTCCGCGAAAGGACGGAACTTGGTGAGCGAACCTCGTGCCTCCCACTTTTCCGACTGCCCGACTCGGTAAATCTTCAAAGGGGTTAAATATTCCGCGAGAGTAGAAGCTAAGCAATCCAATTTGCTCCGGTTCGTAGGGAAATTTATGCGCTCGGCGCGTCTTGCGCTATTTAAAGTCGAAACGAGTTAATCCCGATTTCGGTCGACGCCAGTCGAAATCCGAGAAACCGAGACGAAGAGAGAGAGAGAGAGAGAGAGAGAGAGAGAGAGAGAGAGAGAGAGAGAGAGAGCTCTACTGTGGTCACGGTGGAACTTCGATAGTTGTACCTCGATGCTAGTCCTTTGCATTCTGCCGGTGCAATTTCCATTGAAATTCTGATCGCTTCGGACCAACTAGAACAAGTGTAAAATGTGCTTTAAGTCAAAAGAAAAGAGAATTTACCGATTGCTAGTTCTTCTCGAAAATAATCTTTGTGCGAATGCAAGTTTTTATGGGGATATTTATTGGGAGCGGAAAGGAGCGTTGCCAATTTATGAAGAAACGACGGACGGATTCGATAAGCGAGACACGCTGTATATAATTTCTCGCGCTCCAGTAATTCCTAGTCGCGTTTCCCGAATCCGGATTTTAATTGCGGAAGTTAACTAACTCGGCCGCTTAAATTCGGTCCCGTTTTCAAAAGACCGGCTCGGGAACAGTGTTCCTGGGCTCTTTCCGCGTGGCGGGATGAAAGGAGGAGGCGTGAAAAGATAGAAGGCCGAGGCGGCAGCCAGACAAACGTTCACGGTCCCCCGCGCTTTGAAGAATTAGGAGCGGCAAATAATTAGAAACGGCGGTTTTCTTCTTGCAGGGATTGCGGGCGGATTGTTTCGCCGGTTTCCTTTCCATATTACACAAAACCATGAACGATCTACGTGCTGTACATGTTTCTCCCGGAACTATAGTGTGTGGGGATTGTTAAAAAAAAATTCGTTGCTTGTCGCAACAGTTTTATATCTGTATACGGTTACCTGGGAACAATGGAACAAAGCTTTGTCAGTTTCACCGCGGCGAGTTGGAAACGGGGGCTTTTTTGCGAGTTATTCGAAATAGATCATTATGTTGGCTCACGTGGGAATAAATTTTCCATTCTCTCGTAATTGATTCGTTTCCTTCGATTAAATATTCCCTTGGCAAGTGGTTTTTTGGGGTTTCCGTTTGCAAATTATGCATTCGGCCGTTCCCCGAGGACTTCGTTTTTTTCGGATATTAGAGGATCCGACCGCTGTATCCACGAATATTTGCAAACTCTCGCGGCCGGGAAACAAGTGGGACGCCTTGCGCGTTCGACGATAAAGTTTTCGCAGAAATTAAACTACCGGACGGCGGTTTTTGAATATCGAAACGAATCCGAACGCCCCGGGGCTGGCCGGACCAGGCCGGCTTCTATTTAAAAATCAACGATACCGATCGTTTTATTGGCGTCACGCGTACCAGCGCAATGCAAGAGAACGGAATTTATTTGGTCAAGCAAATATTTGCCATACTAAATATTTAAAGCGCGCATCGTGTACTGTTCCGATGGAGCCGAGAATTCGGTGCCAGTCGACCGGGGCATAGTATATCGAGCCTGTTTATTCACGGTTTGATAGGAAAAAAAAACTGCAACCGAGAATGAGCAAACACGTCTAATTATTCTTGCCGGACGTATCAGTTCCATCGTCTGATCCGATTCGCGGTCACTCGGGAATCGTTCCGAAACTCGCCATTCTTTTAATGGTACAAGCAATTCTTTAAACCGAAATAACAAGAGCTGATTCTCCGCGGAATATTCTTTTCTACCTTCATTTTCCGAGACCTATAAAAATTCGATTACATTTCTCCGAAACAAACTGTTGTAAATTTTTTAAAAATTTACTCACAAGCTATGCACATTAAAGAGTCAAATGACTCCACCACAAAATAATTCGCAGATTAGAATAATAATCGTTGACAAGCCTTAGAAAATTCTGTCTTGCTTTTGCCTTCGAAGCAAGCGAAAACCAATGGAACCCATTCAACTAGAAATTAAAAGCCCGCGGACGTAGCAGCATCGCAGACGGAACCAAAACTACTAGAAAACCCTCGAGGGAAGTTCCTCGTTTATCAAAAATCTTGGAACAAGCTTTTCCGGACAGTTCCAGAAATTAGTCTTGAAGACAGTCATTACGGAGTGTCCCGATACAACAGACCGGTTCTCCGAAAGAATGCGAGAGGGACGAGAGCAAAAGGAGGAGGGGCAGCAGGACGAGGGGAGCGGTCCTCTCGAGCCCGGCGCTCGGAGCGCTGCGGGGACGTTCCAATTAAATTGCAAATTAAAACGCATATTTTATTCGAACGTCGCCGGTACCGCGGGGACGGCCGCGGCCACAAGGAGAACCGGCCGAGATAGACGGTGTCGGTGCGGTAGGAATTAAGTTGGCTATTTCCGCGGGGTAACATCCTCTTCTCTCCCTTTTTTTTCCTCTGTTCGACTCATTTCAACCCCCGTCGGTCGTCCCTTGGTTTCGACTCGGGACTCGGCGAACGTAATCTCGTCAATGATTTCGCCAAACTTCGGCGAGCCAAGACCAAATCAAATTTCCCCCCCTCTGTAGACCACGATATACCACGTCGATTCCCAACCCTCCTCGCATCCGACAGAACTCCCCTCGGAACCAACCCCTTCCTCCTCTGACCCTTCCTCGGAACTCGACAAACGCTCGAGTCTCCTCGAGGCCGGAGGCTTTTCTTCTTACGCTTCGGTTTGTCCTCTTACCTTCCCGTCTCTCTCTCTCTCTCTCTCTTCCTCTTCTCTCATCGATCAGCCGGGACCAAACCGTCCTTTCTCACCCCTTTTGTCTACCCTTCGTCCCACTCATTATCCCGCGCGAATACCATTTCCCCCCGGAGCCTTGTTCGCGGATGAAATAGCTCGGAAGACGACCATCACGACGTTTTCGTGGTCCTTCCGCTCCCTTTCCCGCCGTTCGAAGACAATTTACCGTGCCTCCATGCCTGGTGCCTGGTCGGAATCCAGATTCGGGGAATGGCGGATTTTGCTTTTGCAAATAGGTTCCATTAAATTTTTATCGCAGCATTTACTGCGCTGTCTGTGGTGTCCGAAGTGGATCGAGTGTGGTTTTTGTATACAATGATGGAGTTTTATTTCAGTTGATTGGTCAGAATCAAATTTGTTCTGCTTGTCTGATCAAGTACTGATTTGTTCTACTTGCCTCACAAATGATTGTCTAATTCTTCTGGCCAGTCTGATCATCTATTGTTAGGCACTCAACCTGTCTGATAACTTATCCTCATCGTCTAACTAGTAATCGTGCGATCCAAGTTGTGAACCAATAATTGTCTTACTCGCACTGTTTATCTGAACACAAATTGTCCTGTTTCACTTACCCGTCCAATTCATATCATGCCCTCTTTGTCTATCCAATGATCGTGCGATCCAAGTTGCGAACCAATAATTGTCTTACTCGCACTGTTTATCTGAACACAGATTGTCCTGTTTCACTTACCCGTCCAATTCATATCATGCCCTCTTTGTCTATCCAATGATCGTGCGATCCAATTTGTCTATCCAGTTATTGTCCTATATGGCTTGTCGGATCATTCATTGTCCTATTCCACTACGACATCTATCTTGCCGTGTTTATACTGCCATGTTCTACTTCACTGGTAACAGGGCCCGCTCTAGCCGTTACGTCGCCCCGGACAAAATGACAAATTGCCGCCCCTTAAGAACAAGGGAATATATATTAAATAACACCATATTTTTTATTGTAAATAAAGATCAAATCATTTTATTTAAATTTTAATAGAAGCATATATTTAGAAAGAAACGTATAACATGACATAACACAAATTGTTAACCATATAATTTATTACATTTTTGAATACTATTAAAAATGTGTATTATTGCACAAACAATTAAAATTCTATTATTTTGAAAATAAAAGAAGGTAACATCAACTACGTTAAAATCACAAAAAACCTTTTTTTCTTACTTTCAGTTCTGCAAACTTTTTTATTACATTTTTTAAATTTACTTTATCAACAATTTCATGCTCAATTGCCAAAATGGTCAAACCATTAAGACGATTTTGTATACTAGTCGAACGAAAAAGTTCTTAATTAGTTTCAACTTGGAGAAACTCCTTTCGCCACTTGCTACAGTTACTGGTATCGTTAACAATATTCTTAAAGCAGTAGTAAGGTTTGGGGCAAAATTTAACTTTGAAATTAAGCTCAGTACATTGCTTAGGCTTTCTTTTTTGTCCAAAAGCGCAGATACTACTGAAATTTCCTCTGCTAATTCTACCCCGTTTATGTCAACAGAATCACCATCAGTTAAAATACATTCTAAATTCTTACAGTGTTTTAGTAGCATTTCTTTGGACATGGTATTTAAATCGTATATATTATACAAGAATTGAAAATAGTTACTATGATTACTAAGTTGTCCAAATCTAGCATCTAGTGCATTTAGTGCTTGATCGATTGTAAAATAAAAAAAGCTATTTTATATTTTTCTTTTGGATTTTCCTCACACTTACAGCCAAAATGGCGCCCCTAAATTTTGGCGCCCCGGGCAAATGCCCGGGTTGTCCCCACCCTAGAGCGGGCCCTGCTGGTAACTGACTGTTCCATTGACTTATGGGCACTTGTCTGCTTAATGCCTGCCTCAAGATCTCAAGGTCACCTCCACTTTTTTAAAAGGGACCACCCCTTTGCATGCAGCGACGATTATAGCCCCTTTCTTTGGGAATTCAATAATTATAATTACTCAAGGTAATTCAAGGTGAAATTCACTTTTTTATACGGGACCACCCCTTTTTAAACATCTATGAACGATGATAGCCCCTTTCTTTGGGAATTCAATGATTACAATTACTCTAGGTAATTCAAGGTTACAGACAGAGGTAGGGTGACTCACCCTCTATATAAAATTTCGAAATGAAAGCTTCACTCTTTCTGTGTCCCCATAAAACCATAGAGAGTTCAAGGTGGCCGTTTACCCCGCCCAATGTAGACACGCTACAGGAAAACGGATGTCGCGTTCCGAGTATTTTCGTGAAACGCGTAAAACGACCCGTTTGTTATAACGAACCGAGCCCACGGGACGCCAGCGGCAGTGTGCAGGTTGCAATCCGCTTTAACACGCGTGTGCGAGCGCGTATTAACTCGGCCCAATGGTGGATTCGACGCGTCCACCGTTCTCCAGCTCAAGCTTCGCCCGTCCAACCCCTCGCTGGTACGGTATACATCGCCAGAAGCGGATCTATTCATCCCAGATTTGCTATTGCTGCTGGGACCTGCGCTGGTTCTTCGACTCTTTTACCGGGAGATTAAATCTTCCAGTTTCTAAACTTCCTGTCCCGATTAATCAGCTTCCAAAATATTCGAATTTCCCGCTTCTTTGGGAGAAACGTTTTCGGACCGACGAACTTTTCATGCACGGAAAAGCGACGCTATAGATTTCCGTATATCGATAACCGAAATTTTCTGCAGCATTCGATAAATCCGACGTTATTTTCGATAAAGTCCTCGGTGTGTATTTTTATTCTGGAAATGCGAGTTTGTTCGATCGAAAGCCTCTAATATTAAAATTTTTAACAAATCAGATGTTCCAGCACTTAACACCGGAATCTAGCGTGTCAGTGTCGCGGCGAACAGCACAGATTCGCCATAAACGGATGAAACAGCGATCGCCCGCAATCACAGTCGAAAGCAGTCTACTTCTGTCGGCCCGGATGAACAGAAAGGCAGCAGCCGAACAAATTCGAGCAGACTTCGCAAATTGTCGCGCGAGCGGCGGGGCCCATATCTCATACTCTTTACAATGAAACATACAGCGGGACCTTTCCAATAAAAATGCCGGGCTGTCGGCGCAAAAATGTATTACTCGCGGGAGGCAAATATTTACGGGCTGTTCGGGGATGAGCGCGCGCTCGCTCGCGGAAAAAGACAGCCGGCCTTGCTCGCGTGTTCGCGCGCAGCTGGCATTATTTTCGCAACGATTTGTCCGGCGATCGGGCAGGTTGAACGCGCGGCGGTGGTCCCGGTATTATCATGAAAATTAGGGGAAGCCGAGCGGCGGCGCGGGGTTCGGGTACATTAATATTTCACAACTCATCCGGTTTTAATCGGCGCTCGCCGATTTTCCGGTGCGACGGACGCTGATGAAAAAAAAGGGGGAGCAGCGGGGGAGGGGGAAAAAATAGGTTGCGTTGGTCAAAATTGAAATTCCGCTCGGAAACGTCGCCGGGCGATCGATCTGCGGTTTAATTGCGAGCTCCCCCCGCCCCTGATCAGTTCCCCGTCGCGTGTACCAGGGCCCGCGTCCCGGTTAATCCGCCCCACCCCTCATCGCGAATATCATTTCCCACTTACGTTCCATTTTTCCGGCGCTTTTCCGCCCGACAACGCTTCAATGGTTTCGCGCGTCGCGTCGGAATTAACGCTCGAGGCTGTGCTGGAATTTCAAGTGATTTCAGGGGCGGCGCCGCGGCCGAAAATCCGCGGAACAAAGGACGAGCGTAAATTACAAGTGAATTCCTTTGACATAACTTCGCTGGCCAGAGTAATTGCGGCGTGGACCAGGACCCGGTTCCACAGCCCCGCGAAGTTCAATGCCAGATTCACTGGGAAAACTGTGCTGCGGGGTAGGGCGACCGACTCTTACGCAAGCGGACCAACACTCGCGGCTAGAATATTTCTGTTCGCCGCTAAAGCGCCGGATCGCTTCATGAATAATTAAATACACTCCGGCGCGAAACTCCCGCGGAACGGCCGGCCTCTTTTAAAATGGTATTTGCACAGTTATTGAGATTAATTTGAATCCGTAATGCCGCCGAGGAACACCGTGCGCTTCTAATTGTATAATTCGGAGATTGCCGTTCGAGATTTTACTTTTTAAAGATTATCGGCGGGAATGGTTGTGGCGGAGTACTCTCCTATTGTTTTATACAAGATGGGGCGTTATAAACGCCTGAAAACTCTCGTGCTTTTAAAGATGAAGGAAGATGTATCGAAATCCTCAGAATATCTGATGTTACTAATTTTTTTATAAGTGGAGACAATGGAGATATGTAGGTCGATTCTGTTTTTTTAAAGGGAACGCTTTACATAACGCTCCATCTTGTATATTGGATTGGCGAAATGGTCGTTGTTGACGACCGTTGTCTCAGGAAAATTTCAAATGACAACATATAGGAGCTGAATTGAATTTTAAAACCCTTAATAAACACGCGGTTTGTTTCGCTAACATATTTTGGTTGCGCAGGCTAAAATCGACTGTATTCTACAAATCAGTATTAGCTACAAATTCACAGAGATCCGCAATCTACACCGAAATCAAAGGCTCGTATTTTCGAATCCAAACAGTAATCGTTCCCCGATAAACCAACACTTATTTGCTCGGTTCGAAAATTGGACTGAATCGATATACCCATACAAGTCTACCATATACTCTGTTGCATCCCGCAAGATCCGTTTTAATTCGCATCAAAGTCAGCGCTGTACTGCGGCTACGAATCCGCATTCTCGCGTGGTCGGCCGCGTATCCGTTCAGCGGCGTGGGCAACAATGACTGCGTAGAATTTGCGATTCAAATGCGGGGTCGAGTCAGGTGGAGGGAGGGCCGGGGCAAAACTTGTGTCACTCGTGCCGGGGGCCGCTGACGGCTGCACAACGCTGCGCCGCCTCTGATTTCGTTTTCTCGGTGCATTGTGCATCGGAGCGACGACACGGACCCCCGTCGGAGAACGGAGAACGGCTTTCGGACGTTCCGGGCGACCCGCATCAACAAAGCAGACGTCAGCGGGTCGCGTTTACAGGCCACGTGGTACGCAATGCCTATTCTCGTTGAGAGCGAGATGGTACTCCGTTCGGTTAAACTGTACCTTGGGTAACCAGAAATGTTTCCCTTTTTCTTATGTAATCTTGTAGGCTTCGGCGAGAAAATGCGAAAAGTCCAAGTTTCAATCCTAGGAGATCAGTGGTTCAAAAGTTATAAGTGAATAAATTTGAGCGATTTCCAGCGCTTTTGACAAGTAAGGGCGCCGCTGTGTTGGTATTTAGTGACTAGAGAGTACAATATTTATTTTCGAAACATTTGAAACACGGCAATGAGAAGTATCAGAAAGTATAAATCACCAACAGATCACGGTGACACCCCTGGCATCACACAAAAAGAAAGCGACGATCGACCATCGTTCTCGAAGGGATAGAACGATGTAGATTTATTCGAAACAATTTTCCCGAAGATTGAAAACGACGAAGATAATAACCATTGGCGCGTCTATTTTCCTTACTCGTTCCACCGTGATCCCGGTGCCTCGTCGGAGAACGTTTCTCTAGCCGGGTTTTCGGACGTTCCGGGCGACCCGTATCAGCAAAGCAGACGTCAGCGGGTCGCGTTTACAGGCCACGTGGTACGCAATGCCTATTCTAGTTGAGAGCGAGATGGTACTCCGTTCGGTTAAACTGTACCTTGGGTAACCAGAAATGTTTCCCTTTTTCTTATGTAGTCTTGTAGGCTTTGGCGAGAAAATGCGAAAAGTCCAAGTTTAAAATCTTAGGAGATCAGTGGTTCAAAAGTTATGAGTGAATAAAGAGCGATTTCCAGCGCTTTTGACAAGTAAGGGCGCCGCTGTGTTGGTATTTAGTGACTAGAGAGCAGTGTAGCCAGACGGACCGGGCGCCAGGCCCCTTACCTTTCCGTCCCTCGCCACGCCACGCACCGTATCTCGTCTTTGCACTCTTCCCACTAACGCTGGCGTACGGTCGCGTGAGCCTCCCACTCTTCCCACTAGTCGCTGACGCGACCGTACGCCAGCCTGTCGCCACTGTCGCCGGCGTTAGTGGGAAGAGTGCAAAGACGAGATACGGTGCGTGGCGTGGCGAGGGACGGAATGGTAAGGGGCCTGGCGCCCGGTCCGTCTGGCTACACTGCTAGAGAGTACAATATTTATTTTCCAAACATTTGAACACGGCAATGAGAAGTATCAGAAAGTATAAATCACCAACAGATTACGGTGACGCCCCTGGCATCACACAAAAAGAAAGCGACGATCGACCATCGTCCTCGAAGGGATAGAACGATGTAGATTTATTCGAAACAATTTTCCCGGAGATTGAAACGACGAAGATAATAACTATTGGCGCGTCTATTTTCCTTACTCGTTCCACCGTGATCCCGGTGCCTCGTTGGAGAACGTTTCTCTAGCCGGGTTTTCGGACGTTCCGGGCCACCCACGTCAGCAAAGCAGACGTCAGCGGGTCGCGTTTACCGGCCACGTGTTACGGTGGCGAGTAAGCGTCAGCGTCGCCGGCACCCGCTGCGGTCGGCGCTGACGCGGTCTGCGGACCTACCAGGCTTTGATACCCGCCTCGGAACACAATGTTGCCACCGCGCCACGCCGCGCCGCGTGGAAATGCACGAAACTCCTGACACCCCTCTATCACGGGCCTGATGGTGTGAACCCCACTGTGTGCACGCCTCTGTTCCCGCGAGAGGCATGCACCCTCTCTATGCTACCGAGACCGGCGGCTTGTTACGATTTGTTGGCGGCTAGTTAGTTAACGGCTGAGCGATCGCTCTGTAGAAACCGGAAGGTGAGTAGAATGGGCTGAGCTAGGGAGCTCGTGGCCACCCCTGTGCTGGAGCGTTGCTATATTTTGGGCTGCGTTCGTGTGTTACGGTTAACCTTGTCGTTTTTATTTTTCTGAATCTTGCCCGTTTGACCTTCGTTCTTCCGATTCTTGATGTTTGTTTTGCCGATTTTTAGGAAGATTGTCAGTGAAACAAATCAGTATTTAGTCAGACTACTGCCCATCCACTAAGAACCGCCATCAGAGCGCACCACGGAATTGACCAACATGGTTCATCGATCACGATTTCTTCCGCGGATCGATAACAGGGTACACGCGTTTTGCGACCAATAAATCGTCGATTATCTGGCAGAAACGGTCGAAAAGCCGAGGAACTCGGACCGGGCATCGAAACGCGAAGTCATTAAATCCGGTGGAAGCGAAAATTAATTTCGCGTTATTCTCGCGAGCCAGACAGGAAGTGGGGTGGTTCCAGCAGCTGGAGAGCTGCTGGATGTAGACAGGGGGGGGGGGGTGGAAGAGGGACGGTGAAACGAGGCAGGGCAGGGCGGCGAATTACGTGACAGAATCGAAACTAGTTTCCGAAGCTGGTCCCGGTCCCGATGCACACGCCGTTATCGTGGAATTCGAGATTTCCCATTTAACTTTCGTTTAATTATTATCATGGACTCGGTACGCGCCGCTCGCTCTGTTATCATGGAAACCCCGTCCCCTCCCCTCCTCTCTCCCTCAACCCTTCTACTTCCGGCCGCGCCGGTTCGGTCGAAACGGCTTTTTCATAACGGGCAAAAACTAGCGAAATTATGAGGCACTTCCGGCGTGTATCGGCCGCGATGCAACCCGCAAATTTATGCATACGGTTTTCGTTCGTTTTAAACGGCGTCGGGCGCTGTTTTTAACTATTCATTTCGCGCGGATTACGATGCGGTCGCGAATGAGGAATGCATGCGCAGTGCCGTGCGAAATTTTCGCCGCGCCTCGGACTTTCCAGCAAAAGCTTCATTCGGAAGAGAATTGTTCTCTTTGCTCGTCTCCGGACAGGAATAGGTGATGTTAATCCTCTGGCGGACGAGCACACTCGCGTTTATGTAAACCTGGTTATTTCGTTAATTTATTTCGTAATATAAATACTCGAGTACTTTTACAAAGTTTACATGAAATACATTTATAAAGCACAGAGTTTTCAGTGCACAAGAAATTGTAATTTCATGCGAGTGTTAAAGTGCAAAGTACATAAAGATTGCCGTACTGAACAAACATCTCGAATCAAAAAATCTCCTGTTCTTCCCGGAATAATCCATATTATTTCGCGACCAAACTTCGTCGAAATTAATTATCAATCGAATAAGGGAGAGCGAGTTGGCTCGCGATAACTAGTCTAAAGCGGCGTTCTAGTTCGTTCGACGGCGAATTTGCTCTTTGTCGGGCGAAATCCTGTCGCACATTAATAATTCGAAACCGGCGGAAGTTCACGGTTCCGATCTCAGCAGACAGTATTTCCGCACACGTCGCCCGCATATCACGCTTCTCATTTTGCCGCGAATCAAACTTCCCCTCGGCATTTACATACATCCGAGCGAAGCTGTAACGTTTCGAATGTGCGCACGTCGCGGAGGAACGTTGTCGTCGTCGTCGTCGTCTCAGAGGGTCTCTGAGGTCATCGATCCGGACGTAAGTTGGCGCGGTTGTTCCGACGATACATTTAGTATTTTACCTGTTGCCCGAATGTAATTCGAGACCCAGCTGGCGTCGGTTCAATTCCCGAGCGCGGATTATAACTTCGCGAAAGTATATAATCGTCTGGAGTTTAACGTAACGTTGTCCGCGCGATTACGTTGCAAAAGACAGAAGGGATGTCTCTTTTACCGGACGTCTTATCCCGGGAATGTCTCCGCCGGATGAACGCCCTCCGGCGGTCCCTTGGATACGCTTCTCCCCCCTCTCCCTTACTTCTCTCCTTTTTTTCTTATTCTCTCTTCGGGCGCTAATTAAAGATACGGAAAGGAAAATAATGAGACACCGCGGGGCCATTTTGCGTTATTAATGGCCACTTCGTTTACGTCGGTTACGTCTAGACCGGCTCGCCGGGCGTACTTGCGACGAGAATTTCATTAAATCGACCGACTAACTACCGCGTGGCCAAGTTTTTAAATTTAGCCGGCCGCGTCGCGACGCTCGACGTCGTCACGGATTACGATTCGCGTGACTAACGAACCGGGATAATTACGTCGCGAGCCTCATAATTCCCGATGTGCCTCTTCCCGTTCCAGTCGCCGGGATCGTTATTATACACTCTACCGGCGCGGTTCTCCTCTTCCTCGACGCTCTCCTATTTTTGTAAGCGATTCTCTACCGCCCGACACTCGCCGGGATTTTCTACTTACGAAGCACCGGATCTATTATTTGTGTTCTGGCCTCCCCCAGCTTTATATGTCTGGTATTTCGAGAATTACGTTAACGTTACGTCGCTGCTTCGCCGACCGTAAGCACTTGTTATTTCACTGCTAAAAGCTTTTCTAGCAGTGTCCGACACTTGCCGGGATTTTCTACTTGCCGAGAATCGGATTTATTATTTCTAGTGTTACGCTGATCTCCTGTTGACTTGACAATTGTTTGGACTCGTTGTATCATTGTTGGGAATTGTACCAAGATACCTGACTGATACCCGCCATCAGGATGTTCTTAATTCTACATCTATTTCTTGTGTTCTACTGTTCCGGTTCTTTCTCACTAATTCGCAGATCGCTGAAAATACAATCACTGCACTCGAGAAAACAAAATTTCTCCGCGGAATGCAAACTATAAAATCGAGAAGTATTTCTACAATATATAAAAAAACTGCGTGTACATTTATATTTAGAAGTACCAAGAAAGTTCTTCAAAGTGAAATAGCCCGGAGGACATTCTGCGTACCTCGAATTTAAGAAGCTTATTCATTCGCGGTAGCATAGAGGCATGCGGCGAAGCGTGGAACCGCGCGGGTAGCGAGCATCTGCGACGGCAACGGAATGAAATACGTTTTCCCCGAAAAATCCCGGCGGCAGTTCGGGCGGCGGGACGAATTCCAGTTTCCACGTTCAAAAAGAAAATTAAACCGGCGATGGAAACCGAGGGGAAACTCGTTTAAATATGTGGGTCGTGCGCGCGGGACCTTTTCCTCCGTTAGAATTCACAGTTATTTGTCGTTAGCGAGCGTTTGTTCGCGGCCGGCTGAAACGTTTGTTGCCGCCATAGGATCTCTTGTCACGGAAAAAAGAATCGTCGTCACGTACATGGCCGCGGAATTTCGCCGCGCGGAAACGGTCACGCGCGTTTTCGACGCCCGACCAGCGCGAAACTCGCGGCCAACACTGTAGAGTTTGGAAAGTAAACGAAACCACTCTCCATCCCGATTATTTATTCATCCGTGATCCGATCATCGGACCCGTAACGACGCAATTTTGAAACGATTCGCTTCTCATATTCTCCCTAATTAGCCCCGCTTTCCAACCCTACTGTCCGCCTGCGAAATTGTTGTTCATTATCTCCGTCGACGTTTTTACGCCGGCACGTCGCTGTCGGAATTATTTAAATGGCACCCCGGTGATTGTGCAATTTCGCGATACATACCATTCACCGAGAAAACCCGCGCGATGAATGGATCCCGTTTATCGAATGACGAGAGAGCCCCGAGCTTTGTGTTATCATTAGACTGTCGGATTAACGCGGCGAATCTCCGATTGAATTTAATGGCGTTTTGTGCTGTTATTAGTCCGATAGCCGCGCGGACAAAGAACGCACAATCGCGCCGCGTTTTTGGATGTGCAATATGCTGGCTGGACATTGTGTTTCGTACTTTGACCGACTGCAAGTGCTCCTGTCACGCGTAAATATCTTTTCTATTTTGTTGAATACTGCTTTGACGGACGATAATGTGGGAGGGCTGGAAACGGCTCGTAAATTTGAAACGATCAAAACATTTTTGTCGGTTGCAATTTCACTGTTTTATGCCTATTCATACTAGAGACTAGGGTTGTTACTTTTTCGAAGCTTCGACTCTTCGAAGATTCGAAGGAACGAAGGGTACTTCGTAGTTTCGAAGCTTCGAAATTGCACGAAATTTCAGTCTTCAAAACGCATGAAGTTGTAACTTATGAGTTTATCACCATGTCACGATTTTTGATAAATAAAAATATGAACACGTTAAGCGCCATGTCAGTCACCGGTATTGACACTGAACTTTCCGTTTGGACTTTCCGCAATTAAACTAAATTTAAAAAATTGCATTCTATTAATTTTTGGAATCATATCAGGAATGTACTTACAAGGGAAGTTACCCAACCGTAAGGCGCCGATTTTAATGAAATTGTGGTATAAAACTCACAAAAATATTTGACACATATTTTTTTATTGCGGCCGGTTTATGTGCATCGCGTCGGTTCGTTTCTTTTTTGTTTTCTATTGGGTTGGCAAATAAATTTCGAAGCTTCGAAGCTTCGAAACTCCGATTCTGATCATCTTCGAAGCTTCGAAATCTTCGACCTTCGAAGGAAAGTAACAGCCCTACCATATTTAAAAATAAAGAAATTCAAAAGTCGAAAATAAGAGCCACCCCCTATTGTGCAGTTTTTCGTAAGGAATCTCTTCGTACCAATACATTTCGCAAACCTTCGTTAATTTTCATTCTGACTAAAAGTTACACCTCTATGAAGTACATATCCAGCTATCGGAATTGAACCTCTGTGGAATTTTACACCGGTGATAAACCCGAAACGCTAATGCCACAGTGGTGATATCAACTTTTTGCCAGAGCCGAGGAAAAATCGGCGTCCGCAGCCGGGTTAGTTTCAGCAAATGAAATTTGGGAATGAAGCTGCCGTATTCGGGGGTGGTTGGCCATTTTTCCGCAACAACAGGAACTATCGAAAGCTGTGGAAGGGTAAACGGCCGGGTGCGGGGACGGCGGAGCATGACAGAGAGTAACGATTATCGCGTACTTTCGGGCAATCAGCGGCGAGAACGCGGCGCCGTTCGAAATTTCGTCATGGAAATTGGCCGGGAGGAACGGGGTTCGTACGGTCACGAACCTGGATGACATTATTATTCCGAAGCGCGTAATCCGCGCGCGCGGACCGCCGGCTGACGAATATTTGACGCAGCCGGCACTCGATTCGATTGCATTTAAAATGCCTAATTCAATCGGCGAAGAAGGGTCGAGCCGGAAGAATGGCCGGGAACGACGTTTCGGGGATTGTTTATGCATATCGCTGATCCGAGCGGCTTGTTCGCGCGATAAAAATAAATTGGAACACGGCACCCGGCGAGATAAAATTCTGTTTGGAAAAAAAAACACACCCAGGCGCACGCGCGTGCACGGAGTTAAATAAAAGCATCACGAGCGTGGACTCTACATAAATTTCGCTCACTTCGACCCGCTAGGACAAGCGTTCTCTCTCCGAATGGGCTCGAAATTTAAAATCAATGTCGATCCAATGCCAGAGCGATTAATTAAGGAGAAATCAATGGCTACAGATTGCGCTCCAATCGATGACCGATGCAGAAAAGAAACACGCTTCTCGTTGCAACGGTCAAATTTTCCAACAGATTGCCGTGCGATTTTGCGTTCGGAAAATAATGTTGGAATCCATGCGATTTTGTGATGCATTTTGCCGCTGCGCCCGTGGGAAAATGTTGCAAAATAATCCTTTTTGACGCGTTGAATGCAGAAACAGTATATTGTAAATTCGTGCGGAATTGGAGTAATTTGTTTGATGAAAATAAAGCTCAGTAAGTCGACATTTATGCCGGGCAAAATTACTTTGGATTCTGGTAGAATAATAGAAAATTGCATAATAGAAGGTACACATAATGGAATCGTCCGAGTGTCGTGTAAAACATGCTCGCAGAATATAATTATTCGAGCCCCATTATGCTTGTGTACAGAAAATCATGCCTGATACGGTACACCTTAATTCTATTATTCTCAAGCAATTCCGCGCCGCTCTTGCGAAAACTGACAAGTTCCCGAGACTTTGACTCGCAAATTTATTAAAACGCGGATCCGGGAAGCATTCTCATGAAAGGAGAATCTGTTGATACAGATGCAATATAAATTGCAAACATGAAGTTAGGCTCGTTGAAAGCACGCGTCTCGTATTCCGTAACATAATTCATTTATAAAATTATACGCACTCTGCCGTAAATAGAGATAAGGTATTCACAATGGAAGAGTGTATCAAGAAAATTCACTTTTTGAAAATCCATTCCAGTTCGCACGTGTTGTTTCAATGTTAAAATGCTCTCCAGTAATGTATGATATGTTCGTTGTTTTATACTTTAAAATTTAACAATTACCACGTCAATGTTAGGTTGCTTTTAAAGTTTTTTAAACTTTTTATTCCGTTGTCGCGAGCACTTTTGGTACCGTCTGACACTTAAACAAGTTCTACTTGGGTCGTCGGATAAGTCACTTGTGTTTCAGTCTGCAGTTGTGTACTTTGAATTATAAAATTACATTCATATTCTGGGGATTTAAAAATAACAAGCACATGTTGTTCCATTGCTGGAACGTTCGCCACCAGTGTCTGACACTTGCTGCTATGTTCTACTCACAAAGTAGGACATTTATTATCTCGGTTTTAATTGGCAAAGACGTGCATTAATGTTATGTAGTTACAAACAATCCAATTCCGTCACTTCAAGAATGTTAAATACTAACGAATTGAGAATAATTCTACATAATTGTATACGTTGTCAGACTTATACCAGACTATTCTACTTAAGCGGATTAAAACGGATAAAAAACAAATTAAAACGGTTTACTTCTTGTTTAATAATCTTGCGAAATGGTTTGATCTCGTGGTAAAGCGTACAGCGCTTAGTTCCGATGGCTTGCAGCGACACGATCGATTTAAAACGACCAAGAGGTATCGAGAGATACAGTCCACGGTGAATCGTAAAGCAGACAGAGCGGGGCATGGTGGGAAAACCGCGGAACGGAGGAAGGATAAAAATCCTCCGAGCAGCCGGGAAACAAAATAAGCTCCGGCGGAACGGTTCCTCCCTTTTTCGGTCTGCGGGCATCGCGCCATAATTACCGAGCAATTAACCAGGGCGACAATGGGAACTGGTTTCGCCAGAGCGAATTTGGCGAGTCTTCGGTTCGTCGGGCCGGGGCTAAGGCAAGAAAATGAAGCTGCGACTGAATGAGAGAGAGAGAGAGAGAGAGAGAGAAAAAGGCCCGGGTGCTCTCGTCCCGTTTGAATTTCAATTCTCGCGAAAATTAACCAGGATTTGCGATCGGCCGACACGTCCCTTTAAAATACCCTTTAAGTTCCCTCGGTAACGAGCCGCGAACGGCGCAGGAAATTCTTTTTTCACCCGTCGGCCGCGTTACCCCGACGTCACGCGAACAAAGCTTTTTTTAATTAAGAAGAATCGCGCGCGTCTCGCCGGACAGAAACGTTTTGTCGCGATGGTAATCCACGTTTGCCGTGAATTCGTCCGCTATTGGCCCCCGGGAATCGCGAACAAACCGAAATTCTCTCTCTGGATCGGCGAAATTCGACGGGCGAGATGATTAAAACATTTTTCGATTAATTAAAACAGATAATGGGAAACGTATATTGGTGAAATTGCATGCTCGTCATTTGCAGACGAAAATTGATACTGTCTTTGTCAAAGAGCCAATTACAAGATCACTTTGATTTCGAATACATTTTAGAGAATATTTTTCTAATGACACTGCACATTCGTTTTGGGAAGGCGACGAATTTATTTCCACGTACAAGTAACATAATCTAAAAATACTTAGGTGGTAGTGTAGTGTAGTGTAACGTAATTAAGAATAAATTTATAGAAGGAGAAACATTGTCCAATTTATTAATAAATATTCTAACTATTTATAATATTGATTATATTGTAGCCATTATATTGGGGCCATTGTAGCCAAGCTAATGTTCATAATATAAACTTAAGTACACTTTATATTACCCCTGAGATAAGACACATAAAACTTTATTAAAGCGAAATGTGTTTTAAGTCACGCAATGAGACGGTTTAGCCAGCATATTTTTCTAACAAATTATTAATTTCGAGCGGCCCGTTCGTGCCACGAATTCAAACTTTAAGAACCGAGTTTATGGTGTTTCAAATTTCCTTCACTTATCTTTCAAACCCACGTTACATAGTTGCCTACTCATTAGCCGCATTCGAGCAAAAACCGGTTCAAACGAACTCGGCATTCCGCGAATCTGAAAAGTTCTGCAAGCCTATTTCGCCTCGCGGATAACACGGGACTGCTCACGCAATCGTAATGAAAGTCAAGACGCGTATCGAAACCAACGAAGAAAGCAGAAAGTCGAAAGGTCTGATCACCGTGGGACACGAAGCGAACTGGTGTTCCGACGAAGTGGAACAGAAGTAACGTAATTAGGTGGTTCGACCCCGCGAATGCGATAGGAGGTGGACCGTGAAAGAGGAACGCCGGAAACCGCCGAGAAAAATAAACGGACCGTATTAGACCGGACCACTCGTCGCTCTTAATTAACAGTTCAAATCGCCCGAGCCGCGCTTCTTACGGAATAATTGTTCAAACTCACGAGTCGCCTTCTGATCCTCGTCCCAGAGCAATTTTCTATTTCCACGATCAATTGAGCAGCAGACCGGTGAATGGTTCTGAATCGATTTCGTCGAATCGATCGCGCCGAATGAGTTGCTCGGAGAAATTCGTGGAGCATACGGAAATATTTGCTGGTGATTTACGATCGAGATAACTGGATATAGACTGCAGGTATTTATGCAATTCCTCATGGTTAGTCAATAATATTGCAGAAATTAAACTAATCGAAAAATTTGCTTTTCGTATACAAAATATCTTCTTTCTCATGATTAATTTCACAGAAACCAGAATAAGGGAAAACTTTACTCAGGTTTATATAAATTAATATGGTACAAATTATAAACATTTATCTACGACTCAAACTCGGGAACATTGTGTATAAACTGTAGATGTGTGTAAACTTCCCCATTATGCACGAACAATTTTACATAAATTAGATTAAGCCCGAAAACATAAAGTTCATACTCGAAATAATATTAATGTGCAGCTTCAAACAAATTCGCATTAGTTTCCATAACAATTTTCCTGGCGCACGAGGAAATGCGTTCAAAGAGAAACATAATAAAATTAGTTCTCTCAAGCAGCTGCTTAAAATTTTTCGCGTCCTTTGCATTTATATAAATTGCAATAACACCCTCAGGTGCATTGCTTTGCTAAAACAGATGCGAGCACGGGGGATTAAGTACTTGAGCCGTCGTTGGCAAGTGTCCAGCACCGAGTGCGCAAAGTGTGTTGGTTTACAGATTGGTTTGCTTTAATAAAAAGTACAGAATACTAAGCTTGTTTCTTTTTTCGATCGCGCGGAGAACGGGGATGAGATCGTTCATAATTAACCCGTGAAGCGGGGGGAGTGTTAAAGTCTGTAATACTCGTGAGAAATAGTCGCAGTTGGTTGTGTCGCATCGTGTCACCGTTTGTCCAGGTTTTGCCGGACCACGGATACGCCAGGATAGATCTATCGTCCATATTGAGCCACGAATAAACACGGCCGGTGATTAACACGAAATGCAAACAGCAATAATAAACTGTACGTAGCGCAGCACGTGTGCGCGCGTGCGCTAGTTTGCTGGTTGGCTGACGTAACATTGACTCTTACCACTGCCGGCGTCGATTCCCAATGATATTGCATCGATCCGGCCAGCTATAATTTAACGGTCCGTAACAAATATCGCATCGACAAGGACCACTAATTAGCTTCCGAATAGATTTGTCGTCAAGTTGAATACCAATTATTAATTAACCCACACTTTCCGCAAACATTTGTCCGCCCGAGTGCTGTTTAATTGATGCTTAATTATTGGCTTGGATGGCTTGTTTAAGGAACTCGACCGTGGTCCATTGTTACCGAACGGCACTAATCACTCGTGGTTATTAATTAACACCTTAATGGGCCTTCTTTGTGCCTAATTGATTAAACACGGTCGGACGGCCATGTATTATTAAATACTGTCGTTACACCGTTCAGGACGATCTGCGAAACCTTCTGCACTATCAACGCTGCGCTGCTGTGGATATACTTAAAAACCGAATACAGTAATCGCTCCTTCGTTGTCCAAAATTAAGGGCACGATCGTTGTCCAGTGCCTACCCATTCCACTGCCTGTCAACGCCGAGTCGCTCCGTAGGCGGCGTCGATTGTATCGAATTTTCAAACTTCTTAATTTTCATTATTTCTTTATGGGACTTTCACTAACTTATTTCTGGCATTTCTCTGATTAAAATGACACCAAACACGATATAGTTTCAACTGTATTTAGTGGTTTAATCGACGGTCAAAGTTTCGAAGGCAACGAGCAACAGCAACAATGTGGGCCTTTAAACTGTGCCGGCGACGGCGACACGCTTCGGTCACCCGATCCGTATCTCATTCTGTCCTTCTCTATGTTCGGCTTCCTATTGAAGTCGCTCGGCGCGGTCGGCGCGATATCTAGACGCAGTCATAAATCAAAAATAGTGTCCGGGCACGCTCGTTGTCCGCTCAGCCCCCCGGCCTTTGGACAACGAAGGAGCTTTTACTGTATTATGACGCGAGCGCTATCCCAAATTAAGGTCCTTGCCCACTAGACCGTACCCTCGGCGCGCGGAGCGCCGTTTTGGATTGCCTCCTGTGTATTTCAATGGGAGTGCGCCCACTATACCTGATCAGAGTACAAAGAAACAGCGCTCCACCGCGCCGAGGTTACGGTCTAGTGGGCAAGGACCCTTAATTACACTGGCGGCAACTTATGTCGGGCGAAGATATTTTCATTTCTGGTTCGAAAAAAACGTCGACGTTTCAAATTTAATAGGGTGGTTTCTCAAGATAAAAGTCTGCACCATCGCGTGGTATAGTTCGATTTTCCGCTGGACACTTATTTTTTCAGATAGATTGAAAAATATCGTCAAAAATTGGTGCAAAAGTGGTGTCTCTCCGTCTTTAATGACTGTTTAAACTTGTTTAAACAATGATAATGTATTAATATTACATATCACTGGATTCGGGAAAGTCTAAAGAATCTTTTGCTGTAAAGAACAATTCAATATCTTTTATAATAACATCACAATATTTGTTTAAAGTTGAAAAATACGTTTTTTTTCGAAGCCATGTTCCTCAAAAACTGTACGTATAGGAGAAAAATTAAGGACAGATTCGTAATCAGCGCAAAAGACTCTATAAGAAGGACCCAACAGTATATAGGGAACATAAAAAATGTTGAAATTTGTTGGACAGTGTTATTCTTCTTGCAAACAGATTTCGTCAAATTTGTAAATTCAATGGTGCAATTTTAAATGTTGTACAGAATAATGTTATTACAACATCGGGCCAAGAAACTTTGAAAAATAAATAACAAATTTTCAGAAGTGTACAGTCAGTTTGACTATCGATCAAGTTTTATTCTGATTGACAGTCATTTATAGAAAGAAACAGAATCGGTCGCGATCAAAAATGCAGGACGAGGTTCGAAACATCTGAATGGCTCAATTACAACAAAAAATTCCAAAGTCCTCGGTCCGATTCGCCAGCAAGAACAACCAATCAAACTTTAAACCTGTAACTAGAAGACAGCCAGCGTACAATACCCATTCGACTGGGTGGTTTTCAAAGAACTCGTTAAAATACAATTCAGCCCGCACTCGGTCCCTTTCAATTCAAATGAATTCCTCGGCGCCGACGCTGTCCAATAGCGGGCAAGATCGAGTTCCTCCTCGTCCCGCGGACGTTCCTCGCGAATTCAAAGAGTTTATTAAAACAGTGGTCCACTCTGCATTTCATTCGGATTCCGTTCGATTCCTCCATAGTGGCCACCTCGCCGCGACCAATAAAATGGCACCGGAAGTGCGCCGCGTGTTTCCACTTGCTGCCAAAAAGAATGCCAAATTAGGGGCCAATTCTGAACTGGAAACTCCCAAAAATCGACTTTTGATTGCAGGTATCAACCGCGTCGTGTGTCGAGAATACAATAAAAAAACAGAGTTGGGCAACGTCTGACGAAATAATTATATTAGATTTAATTGTAGTGAATATGAACCACTATTTTCAGCAAATTAGTGAAAATGAAGATAATAAAATATTTCGAGGTGAAATCCAAATATTTTTAATATTCTGCAAATGAAGTAAATACTGGGTCATTCCATGCCGAATCGATCACTTTTTGCAGGCACCATCGCCGATTTTGTTCAAAATGAAATATGTTGTAGTCCATGTGAAATTAGGGGGGTCAAAAGGCAAAAGGGGGTCTTCGCTTCTTCAAAAGGCAACCAAAACGAACGCTTAGTGTCAGCTGGTTTGCTTAGGAAGGAGTTGTTTTTACTAATGATCTCTTCTCCATGTGTAATAAATGGATAATCTTTACTAATATTGTTCTCGAGGTATAAATAGCGTTATTTATTCGTACACAGTCTGCAGGTATTTTCTTGAGATCAGCGGTATAGACAACGGACCATAATAGCGACGCGCTCGACTCGCCTCTACCTGAAACGGGGGTACACGGCGTCCTTTACCAGCTCATTGTGACGCCAATTTTAATGATACCATCTTTTTCAAGGTCTCATTTTAAAGGGGAAACTTCAAGGAATATAACCATATTTTTTCAAAATTTAAATCACCCAGCCCCATCATCGAAAAAAACGCAAAAGAAAAATTTGTTTAAATTTTTCGACATTATAAAGTTGATTGTCGAGGTTGAAAAAATTATTTTGTAATAGCCCAATCCTTCCCGAATAAAACAAAAAAAAATTTAGCTCAATCGGACAAACAGTTCTTGAGATAAAAATTCGTAAGTGAGGCCCATTTTCGCCGAAACGGGCAAAAATTGAAAACTTTGAAGGCCTGCCATTTCTAAAAAAATTCGAAACCGGCAAAATGATGACTTAACCCCCCCCCCCTAATTTCACATGGACTACAACATATTTCATTTTGAACAAAATCGGCGATGGTGCCTGCAAAAAGTGATCGATTCGGCATGGAATGACCCTACTACAATAATTGAAAATATTTTATTTTCAAAGCTGAACGCATACTTTAAAATCAATAGGATTATTTACTATTTAAAACACTATTTTACCAAGCTCTGGTTAAGACTCGCGAGATTCACGAGGCTTTGATGTTCAATCTCTGTAGCAGGTTTGCGACCGTCTTTCCCGTGTCGATTTCCTTAAATCTCCTCAATTTTACGGGCCGCTTCGCGGTTCGTGGACGAAAGCGTTAAAGAGTTGTTCGAACGTAATCGAAAGCTTCATGGCGCGTGCGAGAGGGATGAAAATTAGTTGGGAGGCCGGGAGCGATTCTTCCGGGACAACGATACGAATTAATTGACTCGTTCACCGTCGCCGGCGAACGAACAATTAATCTCGGCGCGGAGACGCCGAAGGCAAGCGTCTGCTAAATCTCGGGACGGGTTTATTTGGGTTCCGAGGTTGCGGGTACAAGCGGGCTCGCATTAAACACGTAACAACTCCCGGGGAACCTCTGCTCCTCTCCCCGCTGGTTCGTTCTGCTCTACGCCGCGATGTCGAGCGGCAAACGAGACTCCGAGAGCCGGAACCGAGCATCAAAACTCCTGCGAAATCTCTCGCAGAGGCTCCTCGCACTACTGTGCGCGCGTTTCCCCGTTAACCCCGGAACAAATAAGGGTGCGGTTACACTGCACGCGATTTTCGATCGTGCGCGAAGCATACTGACCGTCCAACTTGTTCCGATGCGGTTTCGACTGCGGCCAAACCGTCTCGAGGTCGAGTTTTATGATTGTGTTGGGTCGTGACATAAATTGGCTCGGTTACCTTCAACAGCTTCTTTTCATTTATTTACCCTTAGCACTAGCGGCAATTTCAACTCGAACATCAGACATTTCACCCAACCTAGGATATTTCCATTCTGCAGTGTCCCGTGTTGATGGTGCAACCGTGGAGAGCATGATTCTACATCAGAAAATTAGTCGAAAATATGGAGTGCATTTTTTTCACACGCGGGCTATTGAATAATGTTAAGGTATATTAAGTGGCATGAAACACAGTCTAGTGAAAAATGGTAACTTAACAGCATTATTATAAAATAATTATTTAAATAAAAATAAATTTTTTAAAAATACCACGTTTTTAAAACGGACTAAAAAGTATAAAATAATTTTTCCTAGCCCCATACAGGTTCCTAACCCCATACAGATTGTGAATTTTGAATAGCTATGAAAATACTTGTAAGATTTAAAACGAAAACAGTTCATATCATTTGCAGTGCAATAAAATTGTTAGTGACTTAGGTGAACTATTCATGCATCAATTATCTATGGCATGCGCCCCACGTTTTTCAGAGTGGGAACGCGTAGTTGAATGGGAAACGCTCTGTCGCGCGGATTGGCTATCGCTGAATCGATGACGCACTACCTTTACCGAGCGTATTTACTGAGGCTCGGGTTCGAATCCCGGTCCAGTAACTACGATTTTTCTAATTACTATTTCGTAAACGCACAGTTTTTAAAAAAATTTTTTTTCGGAATATTGCATTGCCATCCAGTTCTGAGCTATGTTTAAAATTTCAAGTCCCTAGAGCATCGGGAAGTTAGTTTAAAATCAATTGCAAGATTTGTACCGAACAAACAGACAAACAGACAAACAAGAAAGCGAGCTAATAAAAACGTAGTAATGACTACTACCAGGTATGTCCTGCCTATACCGACGCTTGGGTCGAACTGAATTCGCGTCTCGCGACTCGATCGTCGCTTCGGCTGCTGATCGTCATTTCAATCGCCGATCGTCACTTCGAGGTGACGCACGCCACCATACATAATTCCTAACATTGTAACAGAATTCTTGGATCCTGAGTTTTCATTTCAGGACTGTTTTATTTCAACAAATAAGACTTTATGCAAAATAAAAATTTCCTACCTAGAACTGCGACAAGCTGGAGTGAAATCAAAATTGATTTTCTGTCTTAATGTGTTGAAAATAATTGAATAGTATTTACAAATTCTAATATTTTTATGTAACATACAATCCGCTAATATTGACACTTTAGTTGGAAATTGCGAAGTAAGATTTTCACTCTGACGAATGTCAGAATCGCGTGGAAATTAAATACTTAAATACAGTTTGCGTTACTTTTTAAAGATAGTTGTAAACCAGCAACTTTTGCAGTCCGATTCTCCCGGGTATTGGAGATCGAACTCGCATTAAGAGGCCATTAAAAATCGGTCGATCGCGATTACAGGAGACAGGGGGGCCGAAAATCCGTCGGATAGATGGATCCGCACATTCCGTAGAAATTTTTAATCACTCTCTCTCTCCGGCTCCGAATAATAAAAAAGATCCGCGGATGGTGGAGATGGTACGGCTTCGGGATCCATTGAGTAATTGATCGACGCGGACGATCGGCACCCATTAAAAGGGCGTTTCAATCAGGATCGAACAGCCGACCAATTCATGCCGTTGAATAATAAGAGGCTTAATAGGTTCGGATGCGGAAGAAGCATTCAACGTCATCGATGATCTAAATCCCGTGCGTCGAAACGCGTAAACCGAGTACCCCTCAAACCCTCCCCCCCCCTACCGTTCGGTCCTCGCCCGTCGCCGACGGACGTTGACGTACAAAACGAGAGGCGGCCCGGGCCTAATTTAATTGGCCAATTACGATACTCCCTACGAGAGAGAGCTGCCAGCAGGTTACGCGGCGACGAGATCGGACGGGATGGGACGCGACGCGGCGCGTCCATCGTGATATTCGCGTCCCAGTTGATGACACTATACCAGCGAGACCCGAGCTGGTCTCGTTGTGTACGCGGTTTGACGGCCCGGCACCCGGCCCACGATTTATCCACGGTCGACGGTAAATTGCGAAACGAGGGGTGAACGGCGGTCAACGGAAACCCGATCATCCGTATTAGACAACAATACCGCGAGACCCAATCACCGGACCTCCTATAAAATACACAAATCCTCCCCTCCTTCCTCCAACCCCTCCCTCGAACGAAATCGCGAGGCTTAACTCGACCTGACTGGAAATTGCGACACCCTCCGACTGTCCCCGTTGATGTTCCATTGACATTCGTGATTATCCAAAGGTGCTTCATTTATTCATTTTATCGCCGATTGCTGAATCGTTTTCGCTACGAATTACTTTAGGATTGCAGCGATTGGAACGTCTTTGTCGTTCATAATTTCTTAGATTGTATGCCAATGTCGTCTTGAGGAACAACGAAATAGAATTTTATTTCGGCTTAAAGTTCCTGTTTCCGCAAAAATATTTGTTGGGGAATCGAAAGGATTGATAGATTACAACGGATCCTGATAGTCGTTCGTCAAATTGGACAGGTGCCGATGAGGACGTCGACGAGCCATTTCCCGACCGGAAGAGAGCAGTAATGGCGCGACAATAAATTAAAAAGGAATCGTTACGAGTTGGTGGCGCGGAAGAGGGGAGGGGGGGGCGATGTTATTGTTTGGCAAACGCGATCGACTGGGGACGAATCGTCCGAACGGATTAACATACTCCGTCGCGTTTGTTGTGTGTAATTACAATCTACTGTATTTTCTCGCGTAAATATGCCCGCGATGCCTCTGTATAATTACCGTTATACAGCAGCGCGGCTGCGATGGCGGCCTCGGAGGCGGGAAATCGATAACGTTAATTACAGGTAAATTACGCCCGATGGATCTCTGTTTCTACTTGAAATCACGCGTGTTTCTCTTCTCTCTCTCTCTCGCTCTCTCTCTCTCGCTCTTTCTCTGTTACTCGCTCTATCTTTCTCTCTTCCGTCGTCCGTTTCGGTTAATTTCGAGCCGCGCGCAAAACATCACGTTCCCCGCGGCGATTTAATTAAACCGCGACAAGGATACGATATAATTTCACTCGTAACGATTGCCAATGAAAGCTACAGACGGAAAAATAAACAGCCGACGAATTCTGGCGTCTCTTTGCACAGCGAGCGTGCAAAAACTGCCGAAGAATGCTGCCGAGTCCATTCACCGAACCTTAATAACGTGCTTCTCTAATGGTTCAATTAATTACAAGTCTGGTAACCGAGGTGTATATTTAATAAAATTTTCATTTATGCATTTACTATTAATAAATATTTAATTATGCACTTATAAACTTGTGACTCGGTGAAGTTTCAAGCATTAAAGAGATTAAAACAATGTGAGAACATCGGGACCTCCCTTGCAATTTGACAAAACTACTGGAAAGAGAAATTACCTCCGATTTAGTTTCGTCACCTAGTCATTACCGTTTACTTCTTCTTCGGAACGAAGAACTATTAATTTCTGGGATCGATTATAGATCTGTCACTGTGCCTCGAGTTTCATTGTAACGGTATCGTAGAATTGATGGTCTTTGGTCTTCGAAAGACATCAATTATTCGCTGGAGATCCCCTATGCGATAACAAATTGTGTTTAATTACATCGTATAAATTGCATGAGAATTATTAAGGACCTCGAATAGAAGTTTTCTTCCTTTGTGGAACAACAAGGAATACTCGTTTCTAGCTTGGTTCGTGAGACATTACGTTACGTACGTTATTAAGTAAATTATGTCAATATTATATCAGAAGTTTAAGTATGGAGAATTTTTAAAAAATTGCATATTTAGTGTTGAAACGCTTCGAGCTCGCATTTTAGTCGATTAACCCAGCCCCGAGAGACGCGAGTGATCAAAACAAAAAACATGAGGGTAGATTACGGTTCTGCCGGAAGTTATGGGTGCGTAATGACCCGAATAAGGGCGAAAAATGATTTTTTCCGTGCTCGCCCTGCTGCCGATAACTTCCGGCGGAAACGCAACCGGGAAATAATTTCACGGGGCGCGTTCGCGCGTTTTATCGCGTGCTGGGACACGCGTCGTCGCGAGGAGGAAACCGAGCGTAGCAGACGGGCCACGCGGGACTCGAATAGATAAAAAGAGAGAGACGGAGAGAAAAAGAGGGAACATGGTAGAGAAGGGACAGGGTACGGAATTTTCCGTAGGTCGCGTGAAACGTATCACGGGGCAGTAAATTCAGCGGCGACGACGACCTTTCCCGAGGAAATTATAATTTTCCCTCTCGTAAAGACCGGCTCTCCCCCGTGACGCTAATGCGAGCGTGCATTAGGCGAGAAAAATAGCCGGGGCCGCGGAGACGAGGAAATTTGTATGAAGGCAAGACCGCCGGCGGGTTAATCGCCGAGAAAATGGCGACAATGGCATCCCGTCGCGAATTAAGAATCGACGACGCGGGACCAAAGGGAATTCAGGCCAGGTGAGCCGAGCTCGTTTGATAGGCACGCCTGGAAACCTACCCCCTGCTTGTTCCTCACTGTGGTTTTCTCGTTGGACGAGGTTTATCCCTAGCATGATTAAATGGGGCAAGGTTAATGCTGGATCGGCGTCACAGACGACGCAGTACTCTGTGTGAAACGATTGTCTAATAATTTTAAAAGATTGAGAGGAACGTGTTCAGATATTCGCAAGTTCGTTTAATTGTTGTCTCGTTTAAAATGATTGTCATAAATGTATAAAACCCGCAATCCAGGTATCAAACGGAATGATTCATCGTTGCAGATGATTCAGCCGGAATTTTGACCATAAAGATTTAGGAGAAAATTCTGCTCGTCGGAAAATTTATGCAATTTGGAGGGATCACTGATAGCGAATTCGTAAATATTTAAATACGATATCAGCCTGCTCGACTAAAATTAATGAAGTTTGGTGCCGCTTCTGTGGACGCTAGTTCGACGATGTTGAAACATGTTACATATGTATTTGTTTTAAAGTTTCCTTTGCTAAAATGTTAGTAAATAAATTTAGCACACCATATTTTAGTGTCCTCTAACGTACATTATACGATTCAACCATTTTATTTATTAAATCAGAAGTCGGGGGTACGAATTCAAATATGAATTCCATATTTTTATAAACAACTCAAGTGAAGCCCAAAAAGAAAGAAAAATACGTGAATAATATTTTCTAGACCATCCCAACACAAACAATATTTAAATATCGACGATTTACACGCTCTACGGAAATGCAGAATAAAAAATATCTGAATGCAGTCGCCGCTGAATGTAGACTAACCGCGGCAAGTAGAAACGGCGCATACTGATCAGACACGGTACCGCAAAGTTCCGCGAAATAAGATATCAATCAATTTCATATTTAAATGCGGACCCGCAGAGAACTCTGCTGGCGTTTGGTAATTCTAATCGGCATTATAATTACTGGCTTGGCAATGCAGTTTCCCCAACACTCGCAGGGGAGTCCGAACCGCGTGACCCATCGATTTTCATGAAATTTACATGAGAGATAGTTCACGGGCAAATATCTCGCTCGTAGTTTTTATCGACCATCGTCCATATTGGTGGAATGAAAACGGTCCTCATAGTTACGAGCTGAAAATATTTTTGTAATATTTCGGGCAGCGGTGAACGCTGGGGAAAAATACTTTTTTCTTCCCTTTTTTTAAAAAAATCGTGCGGTTTTGTCAGTAGGCTGGTCACTTCTGTGTCCAAATGCCAATAAAGAATAGAATTCACAGCGTTGATTTGATTCCCCGTTACGGATAGGTTACCACCAGTGGACTGCGGGATTTTTATGTGAAAATTCAATTTTTGCGGACGAGGATCGCCATCGAAACTGCGGGCAAATCTAATTTTCTTTTCCGTGTCGATGGTTTTGGCAAGTCGAACATTTTCGAACCCTCGGGTTAGCCATTAATCCTTAATAGCCCTTTGATCATTTTGTTTTTCAAATTATATTATCTTTTTTTAATTTCCCTCTAAATGTGTTCGGCTTCCAAAGAGAGACACTTTTTTAAGCCGGGGATTTCGAAAGAGGACAACCTCTGCAAGTCGATATTCTCGATCGTTCCGAGGCCGTCCGCGACACGCTATTATCGAGAGGGTTCCGCGATCCGGCAATCGATTAAGGCGCAGTTTACAGCCACCGTCTCCATCATCATCCGTAGGACGTGACCCCGAGGAACCATGGTTTTTCACGGAGTGCGCAAGAAAACGCGCGTAAGGGAGGCTGGGCTCGCGTATCCGCTATTCGATTAATGATCCTCACGTAGCCACGATAAACCATCTTTCTTCGGTCGTATCAAGCCTCGGGGCAGGGGGAAGTTGATCATCCAGGCAGACCGAGGCAAAGCCCGAGATATCGTCGCGTCGTAGCGAGAGCAGAGAGCAAGAAAAAAGGGAGGGAAAGTTGCGAGAGATAGAGAGAGAGAGAGAGAGAGAGAGAGAGAGAGAGAGAAAGAGAGAGAAGGATTGAAGAGGGTTGAGTAGGGGATGAAGCGGACGATTCAAAAAGTGAGTGGATCGCGTAGGTCGAGCACGTCCTCGTTTCCCTGTCAGCGTATCGACTCGCGAGGCCGCTTACCCGCGAAGTAATTGAAGTGGTTTATCGATCCCGATGCAATGAGCAAGCACACGCCGCCCAACCTGCACGAGGCTCGAAACAGCTTAGCGGCAAGAACCACACATCGGGACTATCTTTCCGGCGATCCCATAAAAGAGACTTAAGGTTCGAGTGGATCATTTTCTGCGCATGAAGCACGTACTTGTTTGGGAGCCAAATTGGCTTAACTCTTCACCGACGCTGACTTTCCACACAGGTTACACGGACGATGCCGATAACCCCCGAACTACCTCCTCTTGTGAAAGTACTTTCCATCTCCCCACCCCATTCAGCGAAAGCTGACTTCCCAATAAACAAAGGAACAGAGCTGTATCTTCGTGCGCAGAGAGAGAGAGTGCTGGTATTGTGCCCTGTTTATCGGCGGAAGAGACCTGGAGTTTAGCGACTGTCATAGTTGCCTTCTCGACTCCCGTTTTCGAATATGTGATGGCGAAAAGGGGGGTGGCAGAATTGTTTTGACTGCCTGTCAGGACTTTTCTTCCGAGAAATAGAGGATTACGTCTTATATATTGGATTGAAAGAATTGAGAATCTGTACGTTTCTATCGATACTTTTTCACTGGTTCGGTCAGACGAATTGCAAACCTCACCCTCGAAACAGGGGCAAAGCACCCACCGAGCAGAGGCTATTAAAATCTCATTTACGCGTACATCTTTCCGGGGACAGGCTGAGGTATATACTCGTCGAAAAATATAATTCCCGTGTCGCTGGTCCCCCGGTATACATCGAGTTCTTATCTCTTCCGTGCCGGCGGTCCCGATGCGAGAGGTTTCGAGTGTGCCCGCGCAAAAACTTCTATCCCGGGAGCACATCAGGAATCTATCAGCATCGACGAGGGTAGCAAGACTTTTTCCCCCGCTAATCCCGTGTACTCGATCTCTCCGTGGAATTTCTCCGGGATGATCGGTCCAACCTCTCCCTCTTGCGTATATCTGCTTCCCACCGGGGGAAACCCATGGTGTTCACCGCGATATCGTTAACTACCCTTGTCCGTGATTTAACCGGGACGTGTTTTTAGGCGCTCTCGACACGATTGATCGATGAGTAATATTGCGGAATTTCTGCGTTCCATTCTCTGCATTTTTACTAAAATATAATGCGACTCCTAAATTTTCTTATAAGTTCAATTTTGATAAATTGAATCAGCAGAGTCTTTACACATGAATTCAGCTAATGAATAATTAGTAGACCGCGGATTTTCTTTCTCAATTAGAGAAGAGAGAAATTTGTTGAGAATTCCAATTTTAATAAATTTAATTATAAGAGCGTGTATTAGCGTAGATTCGTGATTTAATTATGAATAATCAGAATCAAATCAGGTCCCTATAAACCCAAAATTAAAAAGTGACATGGAAAATCAATTGTCAATTAGTCTAACTAAATACATAATGCAATTTTCTAGATTTCGGGTCCACCTTTTTGCTCGTTACGTCGCTAATAATGAATTCGGAATTACAACATATATAATCATTATGGGGCTTAAAATCGTATAAACGTCGAGCTTCTTCTTCCAGTGTTAATTTATTCATCAGCCATTAGTTTCGTTAATCTTCTTTGCAAAATTCGCAGCGGGGGTGATCACATTATTCAATCGATTCGATAAAACGTGTATTATTTATAGTGAAATTATCGTATCATCCGTAATACATTTTAAAGAGAGTACGAATTCAATTAGCCAGACGACGAATATTTAATATTTAATTTCAACGTCGCGTCGTGTTTCAGTTAGAGAAACATGGTCACCTATTGATAAAACCATGATTCGTCTGGCCGATTCGTTAAAAATATTGAAATCCATTTCAATTTCGACTGCCTTTTCCCTTTGCACACGCGCGCGTGAGTCAATATATCCAGGATGCTCATTCTCGAGCAAATAAACTCTTATTTGTTCATCCCCATTGTCAAAACTGCGAATTGCCTTTTGCACAATGAGATTTATTTAATCTCTCCCGGCGTGAACGTTGAGTAACGAGACAACAATACGAGTGGCTAATATTAATCCAAAATTTAATCATCGAACAGTTAGTTAAATTAATAGCTATTTTGGTTATGTCTGAAAATATTTATATATCACCTCAAATTACGAAAATCTTAAATAAATTAGGTTAGGTTATATTTATATATCACCTCACATTACGAAAAAACCTTAAATAAATTACGTGTATTATCTTTTAAAAAATCATAAGGAATAAATTATGTTAATTTGTTGAAAAACCTACAGTCCATTTCTCACAAGAACTGCAAGACGATTCCGATTTTTGATCATTTACACTCTTGTAATATTTCCTTTTTGTATATTCCGTTTATGTTAAATATTACAGTAAATTCTCTATAATCGCAAACTGGGCATGTACGATAAACGCCAATGAAATATCCCCACCAACTCAAACACTGATCTCGGCTCGGTATATCGGTGTGAACCACTACTAACGCGACGCGGAGAGTCGCAGTCGTCGGCACAGTTCAAACGCCCGTGAGTCATCATAACGTTATACCAAAATTCTATCTTCTTTATTTTCCATTATTTTTTCATGGGACTTTCACCAACATATTCCTGGCATTTTTCTATTGCAAAATGATACCAAACACGATATAATATGAACTGAATTTAGTGGTTTAATTGACGATGAGAGTTTCGAACGCAAGGAAGGACAGCGTATATGAAAGAAAGAGACGCGGAGAGTCGCAATCGCCGGCACAGCTCGAAGGCCCGCGCGTGGTCTCGCGTTACACGCGCTGTCCTTCTCTACGTTCGGCTTGGCCTTTGGTTCCTTCTCTACGTTCGGATCGGCCTTTGAAGCTCGAAAAACGTAGGCCCAAGATCTATAAATGCAAACAGGTGCCGTCGCATCGACGGTTGCCGTGATGTCTGTTTACACGCGCTGTCCTTCTCTACGTTCGGCTCGGCCTTTGAAGCTCGAAAAACGTAGGCCCAAGATCTATAAATGCAAACAGGTGCCGTCGCATCGACGGTTGCCGTGATGTCTGTTTACACGTGCTGTCCTTCTCTACGTTCGGCTCGGCCTTTGGTTCCTTCTCTACGTTCGGATCGGCCTTTGAAGCTCGAAAAACGTAGGCCCAAGATCGATAAATGCAAACAAATCCCCCCGAGGCATTTGCGATTATAGAGAATTTACTGTATATATCTTTCTTGTTAACCATACTTGGTCAAACCATCATTTCCACACCTTACATCATTCCTTCAATTGGAGTTTACAACATAATTCCTTCTTCGAGGATAAGTGACTAGGAAAAATAGAAGAATTTGTCGGTCCGGTAATGATAAAAACAATTGTGGTTGGTTTCGTTAGGTGGTTCACATTGTATCTTGAGCATCCTCGCAAATTGTGGCGAACTGGGATGACGGGGGAAGGATGGGGTTAAAAACAATTTCTTTTCCAAGGAACAAGCAAAGATGGCGTCGATCGCGGGCGAATCTGAATCCTCGAGCAACTTCGAACATAATCCGAGCGGAATGCTGAGTGAGCCATGAATTCCGAAAGAAGTTGCCGGCGAGAGGAAAGTTTCGCGGCTGGAATGCCATTTAATCGTTTCGCCCTCCGACTTCCTTAACCCCTTTCCTCTTTCTCCCTCTCTCTTTCTCGATGCTGGAATCCACGTACACCAGGAGGAAAAGTTTCCGTGGATCGCGCGGCAAGTGTTCAATCGGACCGACGCCGAAAAGAGATCCGTGGTGCCCGCGAACTTTACGCCAGCTGCGGAAATCGTCGCCTCGAAATGACGGATTTCCGCTCGATTTATCTCGTGTCTATAGCTCGAGCGACTACGTGCTGCGAATTAAAAATAATCCCAGCCTCGTTCGCAGCCGGTGTCACATTTTTATGACAATCGCAAATTCTGGCCTGTTCGTTCACCGTTCAACTTCCGTAACCTTTTATCCGTCTGTCTCTGTCTGAACATTCTTCGGATCATGTAAATTTCTACACAGAAAATGAAAAATTTGGACAAGGTATCCCAAAGTACTAAAACATCGGTTTTGGAATTGCATCATTAAAAGGTGGGAACTTTCCCTCGCTATTAAAATATACCCAACACTTCCAAGACACCAAGAGAAGCACCGCCACCCTCTCAAGACCGAGAACTTCGAAAGAAACTAATTCTTCAGCCGCCTGTGCAAACGATCGCGGATCCTCGAGCGGATTGCCAGCGGAATCGGCTGGAATATAACCGGATACCAAGGGCAAATCACCTCGGGCTGGAAACTTTTCAGATTGGAGATTTAAGCCTCGCAAAGGCCGTGGAAGCGACGCGAGAAAGAGGAAGATAGAGAATCCATGGCGGCAGGGGTGTTTCTTTACCGCTGAAACAGCCGCCGCTGGAACGATGGATGGAATCGCGCGTACCCGGGAAAGGTCGCGAGAGCACTTTCCGATAGTTCTCCGTCATAGGAGACGGGGCCCGACGTGCTCGTTTTCGAAGTAAAATATAAGGTTGATTCTGAGCGGGTAGTTAGAGCGCAAGTCAAACAGCGGAACACGAAGCGCCACGGTAGTTTCGAAGCTTCCGCGAGGATTTGCGAGCGAACGGCGCTGGAAAAGAAAGCTGAGGGCGAAAGGATCCAGACTGGGGATCTGCACGGTCGTCTACTGGATCGTGGAATCAAATTTTATTTCGTCCAACAAGATTCTTCTTTCATCGCAGCAACCCTGTTTCTGTGTCCTGCAACGATTTTTGTAAGGAGACATGAATACATAACTTTAAAGTTTGATTGACATTTTTTAAGGTAATATTTTGTGTATTAAATTGCAAATGGATATATTTTTGTACAGTAGATTGTGTGTTAATCAATTATGAATAGACTTGATTTGAAACGACTGAATTTGTGACGAACAACAAATGTTCCTGGATAATCGATTAAAGTCTCGTTTCAGAGAATCAGTGGCTTTCCTCGCGCCAGCCGAGAAGCGCACTCAGAAATATTTAAGGGGAGAATTATGGCGACACGAAATAAAATTCGTAAATATCCGGGGACGCGTTGTACAAGGGCGATTTGAAAGACGGTGCCGGGCTCCCCATTGTTGCCAAGGGGATCGACTTTTTCCATTTTCCGCGGCGAGATTCGCTCGCGTGCGCCCACGACGTCGGCCATCAATTTTCTCCGTTGTCTACGTAACCGTATTTTTATTTCCCTTAAAAACTGCACGTCAACCGGAGGATATATAAACGGTCATTGTTTCCTGGTTTTCAATTTTTGCGGTAACGTTGCCGATCCCGGCGGCATTATTCGAAATAATAGGGATCGGCTGGAGTCTCCAGGACGATCTAAAATCGTCGAACCGACAAATCGTGTGGTCTCTCTCTCTCTTTCTCTCTCGCTCGCTCAGTGTAAGAAGTAATTGTGCGTGTCTCTCGAGGAAGCTACGACTGCGTTCGAGTTTGGAATCTTGAACGAGCCAACACAGCTGGCAATTTATTGTCTCGAGGTGGCTATAAAATTTCTCGCGAAACAGCCTCTGTAATCGGTTTCCGATAAAGCGTCGACCCAGCCGGTCGACTACGGGACGGTTTGCAAACGCACGGGTCGAGATAAGAACACTTGGTTGCTCGAAGGACAAGGGCCGCTTAAATTGCTTCGACACCGATCCTGTAATCCTTTTTCATCTCGTCGACGGGGTTACGTTTGCTCCCCGAACGAGACTTTCGCTTCGGAAATTAGGCAGGAGCCGGTCAAATAAAATTTCAAACTTTGTGTGACACAGAAGTTCAGTTTTATTTTTACTTAACATTGTCTACATGTTATCTGTTAATAAATATATCCTTCGAAAGCATGATGTGCCAAGCAGGAATTTTCTAGATGGTAATACCAATTTTTCCTCCATTCATAAGATACTCAAAAACAAAAATTCGCACACAGATATCAAGTATAAAAATCACTGAGTCAATCGTAAAGAGTAATCGTTTTAATTACCACTACTTGTAAGTACAGATTTCAATCTCTATCAGCAGCTTGGTAAACATAAATTTTCCCTCAGTCTGGTGCTTGTAAAATGCTCTACAATATCGAATTTAAAAATCACTGACAGAGTCCTTCACAAGGATTGACCATTTCAACGGCCACCGCTCGCAAAGACAGTTTCCAATCCGCGAAAACGAGGAAGAGCGTTCCCGAACCGAAAATACCGGAATTCGAATTGGCAAATGTACCCGCAGCGATGGAAACCGACAAACCTGTAAATCGTCGGACTATTTCCAGCTGGACCGTTCCACGGATCCCTTTTCACAAAAAAAAAAACGGAGCAGCCAATGAAACTGTGTTGGGTGGCTGCAATCAAAGCCTATCATCATTCTATTATTTCACTTTCGCCCGAAAAGTTTTCGCATTTTTGCGCCGGGCATGACGACCTCGCGCGAATATCCAGGCTCGTATCGAGCGGGGTCGCCGGTACGATAGACCTAACTATACGCTTTTGCGCGATGAAAATCATAAAATTTCGATGGCCGGATTAAATCAACAAGTCAAATTGCATGGGACAGAGAGCGCTTCGTCGCTTTGGTGTCTATCGTCCGCGGGATTTGCCGTTGCCGCGTCAAATTTCGTTAATGATATTTTCGGCGCGCGATCAAAGGCTCGAAATACAGCCCCGTCGCTCCATATAGTGATCGTCTGACCGTCACTATTACGAATCGGCGATGGGTGACAGTGAAAATGGCCTATTTTACCGTATTTATTAACCCTTTTACTTCTCCTTAAAATAGACCACAAAAACCCGGTACCCGTCGCAGCCGATTTCGGTTTTCTCCATTTTCCACGAAATCACGGACATTTGAACATAAACAATTTTTCATGTCAAAAATATGATGATTTAGAAACAAAATCTTATGACGAATATTGGATAATTGTATGAATTTTGCTCCGGGCATAAACGCCCTTGGTAGAAGGTTAAAACTTCAAAAGTGCTGAGCAAAATGACTTGGTCTGCATAGATCGTCGTCGATTCGCAACATGTATCAGCGTAGATCCATTTTAATCGGCTCCGAAGGACTGTAGCACGTAGGATTAAATTTTATCGCGGCGTGGAAGAAATACAGGGTCGTTTCGTTGCGCGAAATAAAAGTCCCGGGTATGAACGGTACATTCATATTACAGGTGTGCGTGGGAGTAAACGCGGCGAACAAAAACCTGGTGTAGTGACAAAAAGGAGGAGAGAGAGCGAGAGAGGAGAAAATGTGTGGCGCGTGCTCGGCTACCAGCATCGACGTTTATCGAGCGCGGGATTAAGCGTCGCAATGACACTTTCAAAAAAGCCCCGGCTATTCGCGGTCACGGGCTTTTACAATAAATATACGAATTATCGATCGACCGGATATAAATTAACTCGGCTCCGGCACGCCTACACCCGGCTGCAACAACGATAATCGTGCAGGGGAGAATTCACGCATTCGAGGAACAGGGGATCGTATTCGCAGGTTTTTTAGCCTGCTTTGTGCGCGAGACAGGACCCTATCAGGGTCTAGCACCCTTGTCCCTGCGCGCACACGAATGAATAGCGTTTCAGGGAGCCGTAAGAACTTAGGGCTGCCCTCGAGGACAATGTCGCACCCATCTCGATGACGTCCTCCGTGATCAACGGGGATACGAGTCCTCGAAACAGTCTGCCTCGAAATTTCTTTGTGCCTAGCCCTAGGGCTGATCTTACCCGACGATCTGAATCAGCTTACCGGGTTTTCGGGATGGTCTGGCAAACAATTTAACACCTTGTCATTTGTACATCGGACGTTCGTGCGATTGGAACACTTGGTGGAAGAGTCGAGAGTTGTCCTTTTCTTAGAAGAGCTACAAATTTTGTCGGAAATTTCTGTATCGAATTTTAAAAGTTACTTTTAGTTCATGATCAGACTGCAGTTTTAAAATGAATGAGCAAGCAATTTTTTGAATAGAAGAGGAAGAATTTTCAGGAAGATCTGGATAAAAATAACAGTGAACATGTGAAGAAGGATAACAGCTTTACCATTGAGCTCCACGCTCCGACTAAAATGAAACCCGCCAGTATATTTGAATAGGTTAACGACTTCGACTTCGTACAGTTTTAATGGTTGTTGGTTTAACACCGACGATTTCCGTTTCCGTTCTTGGACGTTCGTGATGTTTTCTTTTCTCGCGATTTAATGAGCTCTCGGAAGTAGAAGACAGTGACGCGGATTGAAATACTGCGGGTCAACAGGCATCGATAAATTCGGAATGAGATCTGAAGTTCACCGGCAAGGTCTGAAAATATTACGATGGGAAGTATTCAAGCTTTCTTGCAGTAAATGGCAACATAAATGTTTACAATTTATCTGTTCTAAATCCTGCAGTTTTAAAGATGTCTAAATAGGTATTGCTTATAGACTCCAACTTTGAGGACAGCGTTCATCGCCGGACAGTATCGAATATTTTTCCAAGGACTATTTCAACTAAATTTAGTTGTATAACTCGAGCCTGTTCATCAAATCAGCTTCGTCCAAGGAAATTTCTCAAAGCGAGGAGCGTCCATTAGGGGCGTCATTTGCGCCTGTGCAAGTCAGGATAAGTATGTAACTTTCTAATTGATCGGCAACTTCAAAGCGCCTTTAACAATTACTTACACCGTTCGCCGATAATTTAGTAATATTGTAGACTGGTGAGGCATCGTCTCGGGGCGGAGGGTCGCGCGATCCACCGTGAACGACGTTAATAAAGGCGTTGTTCGATAAACGCCGAAGCAGAAAATAGAATTAAGGTGCAATCTTTATAGCCGTCGCTCTCCGTGGGGGGTTTCCAATCGAATTTCAGGGTTCCCTTCTCTCCCCCTCTCTCTCACTCTCTCTCCCTTTTCCGAGTAATGACGTTACTCGATCACGGAATTGGTAGCAATCGGAGGACTTTAATGACGTTAACGAGGCTATTAGATAACCGGCTCTCCGCTGAAAAATCCCCTTTGTGCCGCGTCGACTGGCAAACAGACAGACATTCGACTCGCGTAATCGACAGCCGACCGACCAGGAAAAACGTTCCGCCGCTCGTCCGGAAAATGAAATCGAGTTCTATACTGTCGTAGACGCTGAGGTTCAAAGACGATGCGAGCACCGGATTCCTCGAGTGTCGAGCTTCAATCGAACTCCGCTCGACCGAGCGACACAGAAATATACATGCGATGCTTCTTCTTTGCGTCTTCCACAAGCAAGCGGAAATATCTGGCCATACCTCGAAGAATATTCTTTGAAGTCGCTGCCGATGCGAGCGGCAATCGATCGCGATGTTTATCGCACGGGATCAGACCCGCACGATCCTCCACACAGGAACAGATTTTTACAGATGAGCACGCTCGCTCCTGTAACCCATTACTCTTGCCAGATACCTCGAAATAATGCGTTGCAACAGGCGGACTCGTTCCACCGCGATACTCTCGAAATCATTTCTCTTCGGTCGAGAATACGATGGAACCGAGGCGGTTCTGGTCCGAATTTTCTCCGCCATTTTTGCTTTGTTGCGGTCGAAGACTTCAGATAAATCATTTCATTGTTCGTTTCTGAAGGTAGCGCGGACTTGTTAATGAATATTTAAAGAAAAATACATCTGTATACAACTTCTATATTCTGCATTCAAAGAAGACAATCTTTATTTTGCATAAAAATCCTCGACAACGAACCACCCACTTTTAAAAAGTTATTAAATACATTCATATAGGTGATGCTTCCATAAAAATGTATCCCGGTATTTCAAGAGCGATCAAATACCACGAAAAACAACGCGAGACTGCACGTATTGTTCCGCACGTGAGGACGAGATCATAAAAGCATAAAAATGCATATTGTTTCGCAGGTGGAGAATCTTTCACGTTAATTGACGCTCGAGCATTGAAACGCAAATATCGCTGAACAGGCAGGAGCAGCAGCAGCCTGGGGGGAGGGTTAACTAAGGAATTAATAACTTGGCAGCCGTTTGCTGGAATCGGCGAGAAAGGGTTGGCAGAAGGGTCGCAGCCTTTCCATTATAGTTTTTTTTTCTCGCTCTGACCCTCCTCCCTCCCGCCCTCCTCTCTCTCTCTCTCTCTCTCTCTCACCCGTCTCTCCCCTGGTGCTTCGCGAGAGCTCGTGATAAATGAATTGGATGTAATCCGAATGCCCATTGTTTCGCTTTAACGAGGGTCCCAGGGAACGCGTTATGCCGGAGAAAACACGTGGAAGCGTCGACGCCTTTAAACGAGATATCACGGCCCATTAGGAGCGTCTGTGCGCCGACGACCGAATGAAATTCACGACAAAAACGTCTGAACACTTCGCCGCTTTCTCTTTCTCTCTCTCACTCTTGCTGGCATTCAGTGGACCCAGACGTGATCGAGATTCTCATCTTTGAGTGTCTTATCCACACCGAGTGCTGTAAACTCGATGCGATTAAAAACATGCTGCTTGTCTGACCAGTGACAGCCTTATTCTACTTTCCTGGAAAATTATCGCTGCATTATCAGCACCTGACCACAGTTTTCCTTCACCCTACTTGGCTGGAAAAATTATTGTTTTCCATTTTGTTCACCTGTCCACTATTGTTCTTATTCTACTTATCTGGCACATGGTTTTGACATTTTACTTGCCTGATCAATGCCTCTTTGTTCTACCAGCCTCCCAAACTACATTTATGTAGCTATCTAAATGCATAATCAGTGCTAATCTTATTTTAGACCTTTCAACAGTGGCTATCTCATTGTACTTGCCTGACAAGTCTTGTTCTATGGACTAGTTCTACTTGTCTGAACAGTGACTGACTCGTTCTACTTGGATAGCTCAGAACTAACAATACAGTACAATAGATCTGTGGACACATGCTGGGAGCAGTATGATGGACAGTCTCTGATGAGCAGAACTTTGTAATCGTCCACTACAAAATGGTAATTTTATTAAAACACCGTCAAAGTTTCAATCATAAATTTCACGTAAATTTCACGCTAGAATATTCTATGCACTTTCAGCAAGAAAATGAAATCGGTAGTTGTTTGATGACATATAAAACGCGGACTAAGAAATTACTTAGTAAATGTCATTTAGTAAATGCATTAGTGAAGCCAGAAACGTCACATCTCTATAGATTTAAACAGTTATCAAATCGAGTAATATTTATTCGAGACACATAGAGTATCGAGAGCTATCAAACAAAAAACCTCCTACTCGAAATTCCCAATTAAAACTTCCTCGCCGAAATTCATTTCCCTATAACAATATAGCAACAGTATTCCCCTGGAAGAATTAATCTCGCCCACCAGCAGAGCCAAACAAACCATCAATTACCCGGCACAACAGAAAAATAAATCCCCCAGTCAAACAATACCGTTTCCCCGATCATTAAGCACGGCTGAAAATCAGAAATCTATTGTCCTAACGGCGCGCGATCGCGAATAAACTATCAACCCGAACGAAATAATTCCACATAGCGAGGGGGGATGGATAGTAAAGTAATAATAGCGAGACGGGGGGAGGCTTGCCGGCCGGAAATTCGCGCTTGTTCATCTTGAGGCTGGACGTTAAATCGTCCGGGTGTCGAAAGGCCGCGGTGGAAGCGCGAAACGGCGGAACGATGGCCGATAATAAATGAACGTTTGTTTCTGGGGGCTGCGTGTCTCGCGTCACCGGCACGCAATTTCGATGAGCACGCCAATTCGTACCGTGGAAAGTTGTTTACGAGGCCGCCGAAAAAATAGCCGGTCCGGTGGCTCTTGCGATCGTCCGAAAATAAAATATTTTCGGGCTGGACGGGAGAGGCGTACGAGTCCGTTCAGCCCGGCAGATCGCGCGCCCGCGATTTATTAGTTTCCCGCAAAATGTATGCCGGTCCCGCGGTATTCTCTGCACATCGGCTGCGCCTCGCAACAAGATCCATCGGGACGAGTCGCTGCAAGCACTCTCGAGCTCGTCTGAATAAAATTATCAAACGAAACCGCTAACCCGTTTCATGTTTGCATCGAGTACGCTCGTGATGGACAAACAGACAGTCGCTTTTGCAATTTATGGTGACTTTTTAAATATGAACATTTAGCGAGACGCAATGTAAGACAAATTACAACGAAACGTTGCATCGATCAATCCAATGCAATGCCCAACTATCAATAATTAAGAAAAATACGATTTCATTACGATTCAAAAGAAATTATTGGACTATGTTTGAGATCTTCATCATGGGCCAGAACGTTGATTACTAGGTAAGGGGTGGATAGGTTATGGAAAGGGAAGACAATTGTGTGTCTGATAGATGAATCCGTTAGGCGGTTTTTTTTCTTCTTTTCGGCGAAATTTGACCCTGAACGTCGCGTGGCCCTCGATTAACGAGCCGCTTCCTCGTCACGGACGTTTCCACGCAAGGAATTATGGGGCTCCGGTCTGGCCGTAATTCCCCGAACCCGACTGTGTTAGCCGCCGACGACTGTTAGGGGCGGGTTTTATGTCGATCGACCGACCCCTCATCCACCCTCTCATTACCAGCCGAACGCTGTCATCAGCGGGAATCTATAAACGAACGACAAAGATGCCGAACGATTAGTTATTAACCGTACCAGGCACGCGGTTCACTATGTTTGATCGATGCTGATTTTTTGGGAGAGAATGGACTCTCGTGACTTGCCTCGTGTCTCCTCTCATACTCGAAAGTTTAGAGTCTAAACAATTCATTATGAAAGGTGGAAATCCAGAATATTGTGGTCTGCATCATAAAAATTTCTATAGCAAAAGTATAATTGTATGACTAACAAAATGAATATGATTGATTGTGATTGATCGTAACACCATAAGATCGAGAAAATTATGAATTACAACATCGTTATAGTATCATTCGACCAGGTCCGCTGTTAGTATCAATTTCCAATACTGTCCCTGCCTTTACGAGCAGGTTAACGATAATAACACGTAACGCGCGCCAGCGGCAGTAAATCGCTTTAATTGAAGGCAGCGTCGCTAAAGGATAGGCGGAATTTATTCATAGCTCCATTTAATAAAGTAATCGCCCCATTAGAATTGAATTAGAAGGCCAGGTGCATTCGCTCGCTCGAGCTCGCAACGGAAAGCTCGAAGCTTCTTTATCGCGCAACAATGATCTCCGGGGGCGGGCCGGCACAATGCACCGGGAAAACACGGTTACAATGCGGTGGTAATAAGCAGTCACCCCCTCCTGGGAACTTCCATAAAGCGGATGTAAGAGGATATTCGTTTGCCGACGTGTCCATTAAAACGGACTCTCGAGTGGTCGGCACTTGTGAAGGACGTCGAGACCAGAGGCTGTCAGCTCCAATAGAAGCTGCCATTAAAACTGATAGAAAAGGGGTCGGTGGCTGTGTGTAACCTAGCCTTTATTACTTAACTATTGCTTAGACGCTTCTGCACCCTCTGTGCCGCATCACCCACAAGCCAGAATTAGACCTTTGTCTCAAGTCTCGCGTAATCCTCGAAAATTTTAGCTGAATAAAAGATCCTGTCAGACGATCTATTTCTTCAACATTTTGGATAGAGCTATCAACAAGTCACAATTGGACTTCTTGAAAACCACGAAACTGTCACTAACGAACGTCTCCAATCATCCTCCATACCATAAAAATCAAACTCTACATCCCTGTATCCAAAATCCAGACCTCGCTGAAGATTGCCAAGTGCACAAAAACGTCACTAACATCCTGAGCACGGAATCAATTTCAGTGCGCCTTCAAAAATCAAGTATCGTCTCCCAGTACCGTGGATGGCCATCGAAAGATCCAGGTCCAAGTGCACCGGCAAAACGAAGAAGAAGAAGAAGAAGAAGAGCGTACACGAAGATGAAAGAACAGACTGTGGAAAGAGGTTCGAGGTTGAAGTGTCAAAGTACAAACAGAGGAATGAGACCGGGGTTTCCGTGAAAGGGATCGGCCAGAGAGAAAGGGGATAGAAAGGGACAGACCGATCGAAATTACCCCGCGAGCGGAGCCATAAATCGAAGGTTCTCTCGGCGTTGCATCGAGTCTCGCGGCGGGGGCGGGCCGGTTTCCGTGCACGCAGAATGCACCGGCAGCAGCGAGTTGCACGGTCGTGTGCTCCTGAAAGGGGGTCGGGATGGAGACGAACAGAAGATAGGGATATTAATCCGCGAGCAGCCCCCACTTCCCCCTTCCCTCCTCGTCGACTTGTACCGGGTGTCCCGGGTTCGAAGCGGATTCGAACCAGCGAACCCAGTTTGATTTACACCGCGCGAAGTTACGCCGACACCACGCGCACGGGCAGAACACAACCTACTCTCGGGATATCATCCTCTCTCTGTTGGCTAGAGAAGCGGCCCGGCTTTTTGGCACGTCCCCTGACTAATTGCTAAGCTCCGCCGCTAATTCGCCGCTTATCACGGCTGGCACGTTCACGGGAAGCCGCGCCCGCACTTTCGCCGTAACGCCTCCGCGGGCTCCTGTTATTAATAAGTGCCTACTCGAGACACACGGAATATTCCAACCTCGGGCCCGAGTCGGGTCGGGTCGGGCCGAGGAACACCTGCGCGACACAACGACGCGACGCCCCGCACCAGGATAATAGCTGATGCGTCGCGACCGACCGAGCAGATTCCTGCAAACGAGACACGTCGCTGACTTTCGCAAGCTTTGGCACGGTTCGTCACGCTTCGTCACACTTCGGAGGCTTTGGACAAGCTAATGCTGATCACTGCGGTTTGATCGGGATCTAGGGAAGGTTCAGAGAATAATAAGCTGGAAGATCTGGAGATCAATTGGGGAACGTGTTCCAGTGATTCATTTGGGTGGTTGGTTGTTGAACTACTCACTAGGTGGAGATGTTCAATATATAACTCTTTGCAGACGAGGATTTTTTAAAAATATTATACACATTTTTCTCAGAGGAATAAATCAGCCAAGGTCCTTTCTTATGTAATATACAAAATCATTATCGTTAGACATATGTATTGCTGGTTGTGAACGTGTTAGGAATCTTGAAATTGTAATATATTCCGTATAAGCAACACGCATCGAAATTTAAGGAGACCAGGCTAAAAATTTCATATGAAGTTATTGGAACATTAATATAATATGGTCCTCGGTACCATAATCGGCGGAATATTTCGATAATAATTCTGCAAAGGGACACACGACTACGACGAACAAATAAAAAGCGAGGGACATTATGGCGCAACAGTTTGTCTCGCGGTAATATCAAAGAGAAAATTTATTACATCCGAAAGTTTGCCCGCATTTCTCGCCTGTCACATTCCCTAAGTAGATTTAGAATTGAGACGGAAATCGCAGCACCTGGGACAACAGTAGTCTGTACAGAAAAGTAGCATCCTACTTGCTGGAGCTGGAGTGTTTGTGAGGGAGAGAGAGAAAGAGAGAGAGTTTCCCGGACGATCGAGCGAAATTTTTTAATAAATTTCAGGTCGGTCGCGTCGCCGGGACAGTTTATAGTTTCAGTTTCTAGGGGATCGCGGCAGGTATCCTGTAACTTGGACTTCGCTTCATAATACGTAACTTCAGCGCGAAAGGAAATTAGCAAGGAGGGCTCCGCCTCTTTCACCGGGCGACTGAATTTAATATTAACGAGCGCATCGTACTGAATTAAAGGTACTCTCCTACCTCTGCCTCTCTCTTACTTGCTAGCCTTAATTATTCGAGTTGAACGTCTTCCGCTGGTACTCCCTAATTTCTATTTCTACAGCCAACTCCTGTTCCCTTCCTCTTGTGCCCGGGCGAAAGTTCTGACGCGTTCCGCCGGCCCCAAGGATAACTTTCGGCGGAGATTGCGGATTTTGAAGCCGGCTGATCATTGGACGATAGACCGGGCCGAGTGTCTGCTATTCATTCTGATAGCTCGTCTAGGACCACCGGTGTTAATGCAAGTTCTGGATCGTACTGCTCCAACCGGGCTCCGAGTCATTCTAATGAATTGTAATCGAGACGCTCTCCCTCTGACTTCCGTTATCGTTTCATCAGCCTCCATAGCTACGATATTTTTACAGAAAGTATAAACGAAACTGTCCAGAAATAATTTATAAGCTCCTTAATATTTTAATTAGTGTGTGAATTTTTTGCTGTTCTGTTATAAGATTCTTTCTTTTAATTTGTGTTTACTCCTATTTGTATATTTTTCAATTCAATTTCATTTACTTTAGCATTATTGAAGTCCCTCACCAATTTCAATTATTCAGTCCAGTGCAATACAACCCCTTTGTCTCACTCTCCTACATCTTCCAAAACCCATACTTGCAAAAACCGTCATAATAATCTCCACAAAGGATTCCCCCGTATAATATTCATTCGTGAGACCGTAATGTTTGAACTTCCTGAGGTAAGTCCGATCCTGGTGGTTCATGAAAGTTTGCGTCACAGTTTCTTCGGGACGAGTTGCCTCGCAGGACATCCGCGAGTAGAGGGACTCGTCGGTCTCAGATTCCCAGAGGGTTTAATTAAGAGGGCGTGTTGTCGGTGGCTCGTCGTTGATCAATAGCTCAAGGGGTGCCCGTCTATCTCTTTGTCCTTCTTGGCCTGTCGTTCTCCGTTTCCACTCACACATCCTTCGTCTCTGGATCCGCATCCTGTTGGTCCTACTTTCGTTCCTGGCTCTTCGAATTCTCAGCCTTCTGGACACTAATGCTCGCTCGTCCCGGGGCTCTTTGATGTCGTCGGCAACGAAGACGCTGTCATCGCGTCGTCATGGATACACCTGACCCGCCGCGAAGAACCGAGATGTCTCTTATCCTCCTTTCCGCGAGAAATTAAGCGATACCCTCGCTTCTGCTATGCTGTTCAGTCAAAGAGCAATCGACTGCGGTGTCTATTACCGTGATAACGACCTCTGTGTACCTTGTTCTCGGCGTCTGAGATCCGCAATGTGGCCAATCGTCATTTTAATGGTGTCTTGAGCATTCCTGGAAGAAATCTTCTCGAGATACGTGACGATTTCATCGCTCAAGCTTTATTTTAGAAAATTGTATGTTCAGAATGAATTGCATTTGAACTATTGTCCGTCGAAATATTTTTGTGATTGGTAGTAATAATTTTATTTTGATGAATCGGTTATATTGTTAACGAAAAACGTTTCGTCAAGTGAAATATTTCGGTCCCGGTATGGATTTTAGACTGCCTCGCAGCAATGGAATACATAAGACGCTCCATCCCTTGATGAATTTACAAATGCAGCGCCTGGTTGAAATTTTTAAGTTTTGCAGGCTATCATCTCCCAGGATCCGACGTCGAAGTTCCCCTTTAATTAAATGTTTAAAGTGCCAGCTATCCAGTTTCAGAAAGAAAAAGAAAATGGTAAAGGGAATGCTTTAGAGATTAGAGAAGTGTCGAAGCTCTTAAGCAACTTCCGCAAACTCCCGCACGGTATAATAGAGTCCGAGATCTCGAGATCTTCTAATCTCCTATGGTTTTCTCTCTGTTCTTGGATACAAGAATATGTAAATCGACTTTCTTCTAAAATGATTCAAAGTTCTTACCAGTTTCCTATGCGGAAGAACGTTCAAAAGATCTCCGGGATTCTTGAAGTTACAAGTGTCAGAGACATGTTCGAGTTTTATCAATTTTCGTTGTTTCGCGCGTATAGAAAATTTTCGAAGGATATTGGAATCGATGGGAGTACTCCAGAGAGCAAAACGACGGAATGGCTGGAACTCAGAATAATTTCAAAGTTCCATTCAAACACTTCGCTGGAATATTCGAAGTCCCATCGATTCCGGCATTCTTCGAAAATTTTCTAAGTTCCCTGGGTGTCCCGTTTTTTAATATTATAACGAAGGCGAGGCGAGAGCGAGAGATTCTTCGCAAATATTTCAAGACTCCGATAAAAATGTTTACACTTCGTACATGTATATTACATTTTACATTTTACTGCGTGTGTAAATATGTACAATAAATGCAATAAAAAGGGCAATGCCCACAACTGAAATTATATTAAAAACATGTTTGAAAAAATTGTTGAATGTATCACGAAGCTTCTCATTGAAGCTTCTCCAAACAGAATGCAGGAAACCGAGCAGCAATGGAAGGAGCGTATAGTAGCTTATACTGGAAGTTAATCTATCTAATTCCGTGTCGCATCGGGTCGCGGTGGTAATAAGTCAGAAATTATTCGCGGCGTATCGCTTTTCGCGTGGATTAAGTGAACTCCCTGGCAGCCGAACAAACAGTGTTCTTCTTCGGTGGCGGATAGCGAGTAGCCGGAGATATCTGTGGGTGGTTCGGCGTGCAACAGAGGATTGGGTCTATCCGTGAGTCTGCTAATCCCGAATTCGGGGATGAACGGGGGCGATACCGCGAATTCCGGAACTCCCTGGGATTTAACGGCGTTTCGGGGTAGTTTCGGTGTGCTAGCTAGGCGAGGCTAGGGGCCAGGTTTTCGATGCTCGTCTAACCGCTGCCGCGGCCGCGGTTAAGTGGTTTAGAACATTGCGATCGGCAGCTCGTGGCGCACGGACAATCTGGAAACGTTTCCACGACGAGACGTATCCCGGTTTGCCGAGCCACCGTATGAGTTTGCCGATTAATTTGACAACAGGCACACACGCCACGTCCCGTACCGTCCCGTGTCGCATCTCGTATCTCATCGAATACGACGAACTTTGAAAATGGCTCGGACCCGTGATTTACACGCCCGTACGGGTTTATCGATCCCCGTTCGACTGAAAAACGCTCGACGATGGACCGCCTCCTCGCCCGAGCTTGTTGACTCGGGCTTAACCCTCTCGGAAAACTTTCGCCCCCGATACTGTCCCGCCTGTTTGACGAGATCAGCTGGCCGACGATCGACGGAAAGCGTTTTAACCGTGAACTGGGTCAGAACACCCTGCCCGGATGAGGACGATTGGCTCCAGGTCGATTTTTTCGTGGTCCAAGGACCGTTTATCGAACTTGCTGTGATTTTTCGGGAAAAAGATACTGCAAACTGGAGTTAATGGGTAGACTGCGGATCTTTATGCAAAATATAAATATTCTGCATCGATTGTGGGAAACAGTAGTTAAATAAAGATTAAAACAATATCCTTAGATTTTTATATTTTCCACTGTTTCATATTTATCGAAAATCGGTTGAAATGCATAATATCTTTGATCATGACTATTCCGCAATATTAAACACAATGAACCTAGAAACATTGTCTGCTCGAAGAAGAGTATCCGACCAGAGCTTTATATTTAACTTAATTAATAATCATATTGATTGTTCCTCTCTACTTGCGCAAATCAATTTCTATGTACCGGAACGTGTATTGAGAACTAGAGCAGGATTTCAAACACTTAAAGCCAGATCTACTAATGGATTAATTAATCCAATAAATCGCATCATAGCAGACTCTAGCACTCGCTATAATCGTATTGATTTCTTTACTGAGTCTTTGCACAATTTTAAAAAACAATTACGCATGATTATAGGATAATACCATATCGTTTGTACCATTATTTTCTGTGCACGTCCCTTCTTTGTTATTCTTTGTTATTATGCGTGTAGTCCCTTATCCTTTTCTATTGTAAACATTTATGTAAAAGGACCTCGGTCCGTCTATAATAAATAATACTAATAATAATAATAAGATCCGCGTGGAGTCAACGTGTTAATAAACTGTGTCCAACCGAACACCGTCTTCCTCTCCGAGCACCATCGTTACCTGTCGAGAATCCACTCCCGCTCCTCTTCCGTTCGAAGAGCCAATTACATCGACTCAAAAATGTCAGGAATAAAACAGCTGAAAAAAGAGCGTTCGTCGTCGGGGCAACGAAGATTTCGCTCGGCGATAAATGAGCCCCCTCCCTTTATCATCTGGACCCATAATTGGCCTTTACTTCCGGCGAGGTGAATCGGTAGCGGCGCCAGTTACCAGGATCCACGACACGACGCGCATCTATTATTACTCGCGCTTGTAGCAGGATACCTGACGGAAACTCACCCCTGAACCACCCCAAAAACCACCCCCATATCTCGGCTCGGCACGGCTGTGCTCCGCTCGGATCCGCTCGGTTCAGCGTCGCGCGAGAATATTTACCCGAGCAGTGTTCGCCGCTTTCCGCGCTAATAAACCGCCCCGCCCCCCTGCCAGCGTCGCTAATTACTCGACGAACGAACCCTACAAACCCACCCCCTCAGCAACCCCCAACGAAACATCGTCTCGGTTCGAGCCTCTCTCCCTTTGAGCACCGCGAGAACCGCCTTACCTCTCTCTTGGCACGAAGATATTCCCAGCATTCCTCTTACCAACCCCCATCACCTCTTCTTCTCCACTCTGCAACCCCCTAATAGCTGGCTCGTTGTCTTTTACAGGAAGAGAGAACAAAGCCGATGATTCCCGGCGCTAATCAGTCGGACGATTTCCCGGAGATGCTCCTTCTAGTCCCACTACCCCCCGCCCCCGCAATTCGGATAGTTGCCTAGATGATGAGAAAATTGTGGGATTCTAAGCTGAGAGCAACCCACCCCTTCGGGGACACACGAATGCTCCGTTTGGCGGACGCGAGAACGCCCGATCCTCGATGCGCCGTTTCAGAGACGAATTATTGTTCCACCACTTCCACAGACGGCTGCTCCGAGAACGGTAATTGTCGGAGTGCTAGGTGGACCTGCACCATGGTTATGGAATTGGTCGTGGACCTGGGAGACGATGTCTGCGGAGGAGTTGAGAGAGATAGGGGAACCGGCACTTGGTGAAATCTGCATGGAACTTTTGTTCATTTGGAGTGGATGCCAAAAGTGGGTTTTCATGTTTTCATATGGCTCATCAAGTAAAGCGGTCTCCTCTTGTGTGTACCTCGGGAACTTCTTATAGTCAAAACGCTTTATAAAATTGTCATTGAAGGGGTGAATACACTAACAGGTAACTTACGACGATTTTGCAAGAGCAATTTGGAGAAGCGTGAGCACTTGATGGAAAATATTATCAGTGTATTTTTTCGCTCTCTGAGAGCAATTGTCGCAGACGAACTCAATTTGCTGGCTGCTATCTGAGAGGCGTTTACACGTGTCGCGAGAGTTGCTCTCGCAAAACGTGTCGCAAGTAACTTGCTGGTGAATTCGCAACTTACAATCGCACGTTTGATACGTGACTAACCCTTTGATTCATCACAAGCATTCTCACATGATTCGTCGAATAAAATGTTCCGATCTTGTACCTCAACAATTTCATGTACATTCGCATTTTTACTTAATTCATCAAATAAAACATTCACAAAGTAGCACCCACAAACTCGAACATTTCCCGTGCAACATTATAATGAATAAATGTTTTGATTATATCGATCGTATATTGTTATTAAGAACTAAATTTTAAATGCTTTCGGCGCACTGGTTCGATCAAGTATACTATACAAGGTGTCCCAAAATTCCTTCAACAGCCGGAAATGGGAGGTTCCTAACGTCATTTGAAGCGACATTTTCCTTTGCAAAACGTTATCCGCGGCTTTGTTTAGGAGTTATTAACGAAAAACACGGACCAATCAGAGCGCGACCTCGACGCGAGCTGGGACAGTCGGCCCGGCGCGCCAACTGTCTATTGGCCGACTGGGCCAGCTCGCGTCGAGGTCGCGCTCTGATTGGTCCGTGTTTTTCGTTAATAACTCCTAAACAAAGCCGCGGATAACATTTTTGCAAAGGAAAATGTCGCTTCAAATGACGTTAGGAACCTCCCATTTCCGGCTGTTGAAGGAATTTTGGGACACCCTGTATAAACACTGTTTGCAAATTTTCACAAAATCTTTATTTCAACGTTTCGATCTTTTTTTAGATCATTCGCAAGAAATTTCTAAGAATTGCGTTTGCTTAGTGCAATATAAAGTAATATTTCATGTTATGAATTTTAGTGAGACACGTGTTGACGCTATGGCACTGTACAAGGTAATGAATTATAATGAATATCCAGCATTCTCACGCCTCATTAGCAGTCCCGTGGCCCATCAAGCATGAAGCCATAGACGTCGGCAGTCTAATCATGAGTCACAGCTAAAACAAACCGCGTTAGTGCTCTCGTTGGTCGTCATCTGGGGCTGTATCCAACCCGTTCGTCGATCCGCAAACACTTGTCGTCGTCGTCGTCGGGGGCTTTGATCCCTTTTCCCAGGAGCTTTGTTAATTCACCGTCCCGTGTTATCTTTTCCGTTGATCTCGTGTGGCCGCGCCGCGATAACTCCTTGATCTTGGCTGGCCCCGTGGGGAGGGCCGGACAGTTTCGTTTCCATCGCGCTGTTTACAGAGCCCTCGAGCGAACGGGATCCGTCCGGGACGGTCGAGCGGTTCTCGAAACGAGCGATATGAATGTCTGAGGCTACCGTTGGGGTTCTGGCCATCCAACGACGAGAGAGACAGCGAGAGTAGGGGACAGTTATTGCTGGTAACTCGCAGTTAGCTGCTAGAACCCCGACAAGAGTTTGCAATAACGCGGGTTCTCGTAGCACGGAACGATGAAAAGTTCCCGGCCGCTGCTGTCCAGAAGATCCTCTTTGCCGACGGGAAAGAGAGCCGTAACTCCGGCGATTCTCCCGTCGGCTTCCGGTCCGAATGGCTGGCGTTATTCCACCCGGCCGAGACTGATCTTCGGCGACGGGATTTATTATTCACGAGACTCGAAGGCGCCGCGCACCGTCAGCTCTCGGAAAGGAAAACCGACGTTTTCCCGGGGAAAACCCACGGCCCGTCGGCTCCGATGAACTTTTCCACCGATTTTAAACGGACCCGGCCGACTGCTAAGTGACACTTAGCGAGAAAAATTTCACCGGCAACAAGTGCCCCGACAGGCCACGTCCACCTTTAAACCGCACCACCGAGCACGGAATCTGCATAATAGAATATCTCGCTGTGCGAAAACACAAAACCGGACAAGATGGCCTGGTAATTGCGCGATTCATCTTATTTTTAGTTGCACATCAGGCCGACCGGTTACTCTCCGTGCTGAACTGAACGAAGAAATAAATGCTGCTGCCTTTATATCAAATAAATGAGGAATACGAAAATTAAAAATATCCCTGATCAAATCTCCACACCTCCAGCAGATTATCCTCGAACACCCTCCAAGGAAAATATTTCAAAAGCACATCTTTGCAGTTGGTAGAACCGCCAGTAAGCTAACCAGCGTACTAACTAAGCTCCCAAAGGGCAACAAAGGGGCCAGCTTCCCCGTCTCGAATTCCCATACACTCCCCCATGAAACAAACTGCGGGAACGAAGTTTCGACAGCTCGCTCGACCGTGTAAAACCCGTGCTGAACACTTGTCCAGTTCGAATTCGAAGCTCGGAGTCTACTCACCTTTTCACCCCATCGCGGTGGCCGGCGTTCGCGTCCTTCCGTTGAAAGCTCAGGCCATTCAATCTGGAAAAGGAAGAAGAGAGAAAACCTGGATTAGGATCGACGATTTCGTTGCACGTGTCTGGTCGGTGGCGTGTATTATGTATCAAGGGGGTTCGGATCTCCGGAGGGAATAACTGACTCGAGAAGCTCGGTTCTCGTGGGCGCATTAGAATCTCGTAGGATCCCGTGGCGAAAGGGTAAATTTCATAAAAGTTCGCTCCCCCAACCCAACGGTAACCGCCGATGAATTTTACATGAATCCGTGTCCCGAGCACCAAGTTAATGGCGGCAAAAAGAACTTCGGCTACCGGCTCGTTAAAAGAAGCGCGATACCACCCCCGCTGCACCCTCTTGTCGTTCCTCTTGTTTCTTCAGAGCCTTTATTGCTTTTTCGCACGATTTTATTTCAAGCAGATCACTGCATGCACAGTTCGATATGTGTAGTGTAAGCGATACCGTCCCCTTCTGCTACACTCTTTTATATCCCTCACGACATTACTATTTGGATCTACACATATTCAGAACTATTATAATAGAAAAATGAGTGAAGAAAATTGACGAAAATGAACGAAGATAAAGGACGAATATTATTTAGGGGATGATTCCAGTAAATTTCGGTTCTTCAGAAGACCTACATATCAGGGTTCCGTATAACTGAATTAACAGCCAAGATCGATACTATAACAGTTCTGAAGGCCTGATTTCTCGTCGTCTAGCCTGAGGGTGAGTCTGAACCCTCGAAGCAACCCTCAAAGCCGCCCCTGCAACCGGCACGTTCGCCACCGGCACCGAAGGGAGCAAATAAAAGGATTTCCAAGTTTCCGGCAGGTAGCAACCCCTTCCCTCAGGGGCCTTGCAACCCCCCGTTTCCTTCGACCCCTTCTAGCTATCTCGTCCAACAGAGTCGATGAAAGAATGGTAAATTCGAGCAGCCACCCCCGCGCACCAGCTCGCGATATCGATCTGACCCCGACTTCGTTATCGGTCACGTTTGTACCTGGGCCCTGTATACGCGCGATAAGGAAAAACGAATGACGAGGCAACGTGCTTTGTAGCGGCACCCGGCTCTGTCGTTTCGACTGTTCCGTTGTGTTTCATATTTATTTTTTAAATGACACTCTTTTTGCTCCGCTTGGCCCGTGATCAATAGCGACGGCTTTTGTGCCGCGCGCCGCAGTTTCGCCTCGACGAGTTTCTCGCGCGAAAATGCTGCTGCTGCTCTCGAGAACGCTTGCGGAAATGTGTTGCGAGTGCATGATATTTCCCGTTCAAATCGTAATCGTTTACATAGTGTTTTCTGTTCACCCTCCGTGCCGAGCTTCGCCGAGGATAAAGTGTGTATGGCAACCCGAATTCGAGTTTTGAAAGCAACAATTTTAGACAAAGTTTGGAACGCGGTATTATTAAATGTGGTTTCATAATTGCGTGACTATTTTGTCTGGAGCTACATTAATGTCTGTTATCGCAAACATATTCAGAACGTAAGCTGTGTCCACCCCTTCTGTAAATTGCACTACGCCACAACATACGAGAATGCTTTATCACATATTGTAAGAAAAAATTGTAGATCAACTTTTGACATGTCATTTTGAAGACGAAACTTTCCTTCACAAGTCCACTAAATGTGAAAAAAAGTTTAAACTTTATACATTTGAACTTGCAAAGTTTTAAGGAAAAGAAGCAACTACAGTTTGCGATTTAGGTTACACTAAATGATGGACCTTTTTCTGAAAATTTGTTTGAATGAAATGATTTCGTGAATGTGAAGTCTTTACCCCTTAAAATGAGGCCGGGGAGAACCCCGTAAGATTTTTTTACACAAAGTTACAGGAGTTCGAAACTCATAAATTTCCCAAACGTGACAAAGAGGCCTTTTTCTTTCAAAATTAATTTGCAACTGCGTTTTAAAGTAGCAACTATGATCTTAATTTTAATCTTGTAAATTTCTGTTCAATCGAATATTAATGCTTAAATTTTACAGAGCTTCTACAGTTGCTGCACAAGATGGAAGCGTAATTAGAGAAAATACAATTAAAGAAAATAAATAGTAGAACAGGGAGCTTTCTCCTCGCCACGAAAATTAGCTGGAGAGAAGATAACGTTAATAGTGCCGCGATTATAGTCTTTTATCCGACGTTACGGTTCTACGGCCGACTCCTAAATATCAGAAAGTACCGGATAGATTAAGAACGATTAATCGTAACGCACGGCGTTCATCCGTTGCCATTTTCCCCGATCGGCACGCAATTAGTAGGATTACCCGGGCGTCGTTGCGTTCGCTTTTGGGTGGGGGTTACTTTTCGGTATAATGGGATTTATTTAATTGCATCCGTGGACCGTTGCCAGGACATCGGCCCAGCTCTTTTTTCTGCACTGCTCTCTCTTCTTTTTTCTTTTCCTCTTTTTTTCTCTTTCTCTCTCTTCCTCTCTTCTATTTTTTTACATCGCCGCGAAAATCACCGGGGCTGCGGTTTATTTTAGCGTTCGGCGCCTTCTTTTTTAACTGCTACAAAAAATTTTAACGAGACACCGGCACGCGCTAACGATGCAATATGCATCCAATTACTTTCACACCTTGCGTCGCGTAATTGTTAATCTCGTTTGTATTTTCCGCAATTAAATGTTTAACGCGGACTCCGGCGCGGAATTTCTCGCAGAACCCCCGAAGAATGTTGCGAGAACTTACTGAGATTTTTGTAAAATAGTACTCTCATTAAACGTAACGGCAAATTGACTATTGTAGAGCAAGAGTTTCAAGCATTTTATAGGTATTCACTTATGTAACAGTTAGAATTGAACACATATTAATGGACTGGATTTTTTACAATTATTAAAACTTTCAAAAAAGTTAATAAATATTTTCTATGTGGATACACATTATTGCGCACAAGATATGTTATTTTAGTAATTGCAGTAGCCGTAAGAACAAGAATTGAAGACAAGTAAACTAGTCGATACTGACTCTCACTTACATTAAATCAACAATGGTGTTGAACATTTAGTGATCAGATCACCGTGCTATGTTTTTCCCTGTTTGAATTTCGCGCATCTTAATCCGTGAATCTTTCGCGCAGCCCGCTGAAGCAGCAACAAGTATTCGCGATTGCTACGCGAGACGAGGGAGCGAAGCTTCCCAGGGGATAATAAAATAGATACACGAATTGTTCAAGTGTGTACAGACGTTAGACGAAGTCTCTCCGTTGTTCAATACTCGTAGAAACGGCTTTCGAGGGCGTGGAATATTAAGAGCCAACCTCGCGTCGACTCACCCCCTCTGTGCCACGAAATTGAACCAGTCGAATTCATGAGACAACTTTCACCGAAGTTCCCGTACCGACGGTGGACCTCGCAAAACTTCCTGCGCCTAAGCTTTGAAAATTCGCAATCGGAAAACTGTCGTTCTCCATTTTCTAGTCATGATCCTTTTTCCCCTTCCTGTACTCTGGCGAATACAATCCTTAGCAGCTTTCCATAAAGCTAAATAAAAACTAATTAAAGGTTTAGGAGAGGGAGGAACGGGGTCCGGGGAAATAGGGAAGAAACTAGGGAGGATCTACAAAAGAGAGGGAGGGCATAGGAAAGGTTTGGGAGGATCTATAATAGTTCAGTATAAAAGTTAATAAACAATAACAACTAAAAGTACAACCAAATCGAAGTACACTCTCATCAATGAAAAATTATGTGTTCTATCAAATCTCCATATTACCATTTTCGAATCTAAACCGTAGATACAATAACTATCCAGTATCGGCCGTCTCTGTTCAATACCGAACTCCCCATAAGACAGATCATTTATCATCGGCGGTTGACCAGAGAGACGGTAACAGCTTGGCGATATAATTGGAGGATGGTTACGGGGTGATTATTGTCAGGCCGAGATGGAGCGAGGCTCGTGACTAATCAAGGCAGTTATTACGATCGAGGCCGACCGGGCTACAATTAGACGGCGATCAACTGGCGAGAGAGTCACGATCACAGCGCGGGGGCCGCGTTCGATCGGTTGACATTCGGTCGCGTGCGTTAAACAAACAACGAACATAGTCTCCGGGGTTGCGGTGCGGTCGGGAGGGGAGGGGAGAGGAGAGACGGTTCTGCCGGGAGAGCACGTCCAGGAGAGGCCAACCCCTCGGAGTTTCAATCGAGCGAACGTGGCCGGGGCTCCCACGATTTCCTTCTTTCCTTTTTATTGGCCCCTCGGCCGTTTAAATAAGTCCGACGTTGTGATAAGGATCGCGGCTGAAGTAAAATAAATTACATTCGTAATACCGAGTGGCTAACCCTATTACCTCGGTCTTGCGCTGGTCCACCCCCACGGCCCTTTGCAGCCCTTCCCTCGCACGGTCCACCCTTCTCCGTTCACCGGAAATAGCGGAAACGGAACGGACTCGAGCGTCGAAACGACGAGATATTTTTTCTCAATTTTCCCCGGACCAGAATCTCCTTTGATTCCGCGCGGAACCGCCGGCTTTTTTGCGCGATTGGTTTCCCTCGAACGAACCTCGGTGGATTATTCTACGGTCGTATTTAACAGCGAGACGGCCACGTGATTGCACACGATATCTCACGTGCTCCCACGGTCAAAGGATCTTCTTCCATCTATGTCCGAGAAAATGGAGAACGGACCGGTGAGAATCTATTTTGCATCGGATCCGGACCACGAGATTTGCGGTCAAGTTCCCGCACACCGATTCGCGAAATATGGCGACGACCGTGGCTCCGCGTTAACATCTAAGATTCACGAGACGACTGCGAGAATCTCGTGGAAACGAATTCCTCGAACGACGTTAGTTTCGACGGAGCTATTGGTTATTCATGATTAGAGCGATTCGACCGTAGGAACTCGACGCGCGTCGGAGTATCTTCGATTTGGAACTTGGTCAGCGGGGCAGTGAACTTGCCTGGCAGTGAACTTGGGCATTTTGGTGTAACCGGGATCAATTTTGGAAGCTTGGCTCTGTGATAATCTCTATCTATCTATCTATATAAATAAAAATGTTAATGTTCGTTTGTTCAAAATCTTAAATCCGGGAAGTTCTTCGCCGATTGCTATGAAATTTTGACACAACGTTGCATTCGAATACGCGCGTGTCTTTATATACCTGCAGACTGAGCCACAGCAACGCGTGGCCGGGTACAGCTAGTATATAATAAAATCGTGTCTGTCTGTTTGTGACGGCATCAACTGAGAACGCTGAACGTAGGAAGCTGGCGTTGAAGCCATTGGACGCAGTGTTTCTTCGGGAAGGTTTAGGAGAAATCCGCATTCGAAAAAGTCCATTCGTTCAAAAGTTGTGACGTCATTAGTGACCAAAGACGACTTTTTCGCCCTCTTTCGGGACACGTTTCTGCTTATAACTTTGGGATTTGTTATTGCACGTGGACAAAGTCGCGGGTACAGCTAGTTTATGAATAAAAAGATTAAAATTGACGTATTATTCCCAGCTTATCGATGTTGGTAAAAAAAAACGTGTACTTGGTTCCTGTTTAGGATTGAGCTTAGATTTAACTTAGTTTTAAGATGTCGAGTTCGAGCGATACGGCCCTCAGTAGCCCCCCGCGTTACACGTACCCAGGATTTACGCTCCTGAGAATCTGCTGTACGCGAAGTCCATGTTTCTGGCCATTCCCGGTACCGCGCTCGCGATGCGTAATCACATGATCACCGAGAACCACCGTGAATCGCTCGCATTACCTCGCTCGGCAGACTCGTTCCAACAACCAAGAGACTCGTTCTAACCACCAACCGATTTACACGCTGTATCTCGCGCCCAGTTCTTATAACTATCGCTATAGCTATTCTGCCAATCGGGATCTATATCTCTATCGACTCGATCACGCGCCCTTTATCGTTTACGCGAGTTACAAGTTAAAAAATCACGGTGATTTCGTCAACGTACAACGTTTCTCTATCGCTTCTTTCTTTCGACCGTTCCCGCTCACGTTTTTCCCTCACGATTTCCCTATCCGGACTCCCTTCTGTGTTTGTACCCGATCCATTTTGTTCTGTCGTGAATTTCACCTGCCAAATTAATCTTAGATGAATTATTTAATATGAAAAAGCCGCGTTTCGTCCCGAGTCTGCCAGAAGGACTCGTCGGCAAGGCTGCTCTGGCAGACTCTGCCTTGGACGCGTGGGAAAACGCGACGATTCCCAAATATTTTGATATGTATGGAAAACGCGACGATTCCAAAATGTTTTCGAATATTAAACGAATAGTTTCTTACCACAATTGGCCAAGAGAATAACGAACATCCATCTTGTAAAGGAAACGATCCGTCTTGTAAAAGAAAACGATTCTGAATGAATGATCTCGAAGATTTTTCGTGTTTGTTTTTTTCGGGGGAACATTTGTTTCGAGGGACCTTTTGTTTTCGGTTTGTGGGGGAACTTTCTTCGTCGTGAAGAAAGCTCCTAATCAGAATATGGGCTGATTTCAATGACGTTTCATTGATATACGCAAGGCGATGTGTTGATTGGGTATTGCCGAACGCTGCATTTCCCAATCAACACACCCTTGATGACTCGTCATCCTCCACGGCCGACTCGAGCAGCCTTCGAGTGGAAGGAGAGAGACAGAAAGAATGAAATAAACGATATTATTCCATTTATGGTCCCTTGCGATCGAACAATTTAATTTCCCATACAGTCCACTCCATTCCTCATATATTCGTCCCGGGTTCCCAAACAGTTCCTATTTATTACCAAGACAGTGTAGTAACGATAAAAATAAGAATCAATTTGCAGGCTGTATTTTTAAACCATTTCGCAGCACTAAAATCAGTGTTCCGATCAGCGATACAGCTTCTATTATCTGACCAATGGACTCACGCGATCGAACCGGCACTGAAACTCTAAATCCTCGGTAAGCAGCATTATCTCGTGATCTCTAGATGGCTCGGCTCCCAGTATCCGTTATAACGAGTAATTACGACGGGGCGTGTTAAGCATTTCTCGCTTCCTCGCGACGACGATGCCACGTCTAGGTGTGTACACGTATAGCTGGACGGCTAATGGACCGCGGCAATAAAGCGGCCGGTGTTACATCGATTACAACTACGGGCCGGAAGTTTCTGCGATCGGGCAATAACTCTAAATATCGGGGTATCGACCCGTGGCCCCGTTTCTCCGGATTAGTTCCTACGTGAATAACGCTCGACAGGTATCACGGAACGGATCGGCGCTCGATGCGCTCCGCCCCAGAGAAGAATTGTGTCCGAGAATTACTGATAACCACCGATCGCTACGGGTTTTAGTTACTCACTCGCGTCAGTCGCCGCGACAATTATTTTTTAAATCGATGTGCCGTGATCGACTGTTCTGGCGACGCTTTAACGCGCGGTCCGCGGAAAGATCGATAGCGAGTGTGGGAAAAAATGATTCCAAGCAGAATTTCATCGACACTGGAAAAGCAGTTGAACACAAAACAATGCTGAGATTATTTGTAATTTATAATTTTATATGTACACGGTGTATAAAAAGTAATGGTCATCCGTTCTAGGGGTGAATCTATACCTCTGGATCGGTGGACATTTGTAAGAGAAATTTGCCGCAAAATTGTTTATAACAGAAAATTGTTGTTAAAATTGTTTTCTCCACTCATCCGGAAAAGAAAAATCCAGTAATATGTAATCCAGTAGATTTGTACCCGGCGCGGATGCAGATCGAAGTTTCGATCTTCGATCCTCTAGGTTCAATAGTTGAGGAGCTATGGTCGCTTAACCCTTTGTACTCGAATGGTGACTCTGAGGCGCCAGTAAAAATTGCCATACCATTATTCAAAACAGTTTTAATATTATTAAATTCGTCTGTATTCTATAAATTGTGAAAAGCTCATCTGTTATTTGAGAAAACAAGTTCGATTTGATGTGCACAATGTAAAAAAGATTACATAGAATAAAAATGATCTGGGTTGAAAGAACTGTCTTGATTTTCGAATTAAAATTGCTTCGAGTGCAAAGGGTTAAAGTTGAGCATATTTCCAGTTTCTTGACAGGTAAGGGTGCTGCCATATTGGTTTATTGTGACGTCCACGAGCCGTTTACCTATCCGCCCCTCCCCGTCGACCTTATCCTAACCAACTCATTGTCAGTAAGCAGCGTGCGACCGACACTACAAATCTTATGACAGCGCCCTGTCAGGAAACTGGAAATTGCTCAACTTTAAGCGACCATAGCTCCTCAACTATTGATCCAAGAGGTTCGAAACTTCGATCTGCATCCGCGCCGGGTACAAATCTACTGGATTACATACCAAATACATCATAATTCGTAGAAGAAAGGCACAAATTTTGACTCCGGTAAAGTAAAGAGCAGCCGTATTTTATAATGCGGGATTAATATTCTTACGTGTAACAATGGATATAAAGTATTCTTTCACATTTTGCAACTTCAAATTTATGGTTCGAATGGGCAGGGAGACGATATTACTTGGTACGGACCTAGCGACGAATGTCCCTTTATATTTCATTAGGCTTGAGGTACGCGCACGATCATTGTCTGTCTCATCGATACGGTTGTGTGGACTGTAGCAGTAGACTTTTGTCTATACGTATATTCTGCCCAATCGAATTTTGCAAGAACTTTAACAGCTTATATCTCAATAACTATTTGTTTGCGACATGTGGCTCCTTTCAAACTTTTTCTTTTCTCAATGAGTAGAACGTATTGATGTAAAAACAAATTTTAACAACAATTTTCTTTGTTATAAACAATTTTGCGGCAAGTTTCTCTTACAAATGTCCACCGATCAAGAGTTGTAGATTCGCCCCTATGATGGATGACCATCCTTTTTATACATCCTGCACGTTTACATATTCCTTGGCTTTCGGCTTAGCATAACTTCCAGTTACATCTATTTACATTACATGTACATTGCAATGTACCATCGCATAAAAATTCAGTAAAAAAATTCTTTTACAAGCGCACCGCTAACTATAATAAAACTCCGCAATCACGTGTCTGACTACATCAGGCCGTTTCTACTTGCCTCAAACACAGCGCCGCGAATCCTCGACTTTCAAACTCGATTTTCTTTCAAACGAAGGCTCCCACGAAAAACTTCAACTCTCCCTCTTCTGCTCATGCTTTCCCGTAGAACGACCCGACGTTGCGCAAATTCCTTGGCCGTGCACAACAATTCTACAGCGTATTCTCGTGTAGAAAAAAATTCGAAAAAATCTTGGAAATATCGCGAAGGATTCTGGCAACGTGGAAAATTGCACAGCCGTTGTCCGGGCGCAGTTCAACAAAAAAATTTCCAGTAGTCAAATGGATAGAAGCAGGGCACACAGATCAAGAGTTTTCACGGGCAGCGGCTGGGAGCGTCGACGATATTTGCCGGGCGCTAATATTGGTCTTTGCTATCGGCTGTTTGCCGGTAAATAGGAATTTTCTCGTGGACGCAGGATACTTGGTCGACGTGCGCCGACAACCAGATTCAGCCGCGCGTCGCAACGCTCTTTCGAACGGATCGACGTCGACGGAAGTCGGAACGACGAAGAAACGGTGTCTGCAATCGATAGAGAACGACCCCTCGAGGACAAGACCTGTGAGAGATTTTTCCTAACACCGGATGATCGCGATGATCACGAAGAAAATCACAGAGAGCATCGCTTAATCTCGATCGCACTTTTCTGTACTCGACTAGAGAGTCTTCTTGTTCGGCGACGCTTTTTTCTGGGTCTTCGCTTTATTCTTGAAAGCCCGAGCTGTTGACACGGTGTTTACTGGCAGGCGACAATCATCAGAAAGCTATTGACTCTTTAGATCTCTGCGGTGAGTGTCACTTGACACGTTTTGAAAAAGATGCAGGCGTATTGGTTCTGGATAAATTTCTTGCCTCTCTATTCCAGCTATTAGCATTTTAAACATGTCTACAAATAAATTATTCATTTACAATGAAGCATCAAAAATATTGCAAACCAGAAAGAGTTAAAATCGCAAAATTGCTCGCGTGTTACTCCAAGCTCTTTCATCGGGCAAAGAGGGGTAAAAAAATCGTATGAACAAGCGGACCGGTTGCATAGTACTTCTGCGTAGGTCGCATGACACGGAGGCACATAGGCGACCCGGTCACGCGACCCGCGAGTCATCCACCCGCGCAGTGAATGTCTTTATCTCGACCCGTTACTGTAATGCTTCCGTACCACGCGTTAAAGCCCGAGCAATTTTCTTCTTCGGCCGACGAAGACAGTCTCCTTCGGAAGGGCAGCGAGGTGGGGGCACATGGAAATTAATCGTCTGCGTGAAACGACGTGATTAACGAGTCCGCCGCGACCCGAACCATAAATCATTCTTTGGCACTGTTTGCCGGCAGTTGTTACAACGCCGACCATGATCACCGGCCGCTTCAAGTAGTCGAGGTCGAGACTGGTCGGACGTCCGGTGTTTGCGTTTTGTTTCTGATGGCTAGGAATTTTATTAATGCTTCCGCCGCTTTCGGGAAAACGACGTATGAAATACAAAATCTCAGACGCTATTTTACAGCTAAACGTGGATATTTATATTGTACGAAGAATCTTTAAAAATTATGAATCTTTCTTGTAGAAAGAAGTACAATATTGAACAACGTTCGAACTTATACTAAAATAAAAATACACCATTTCCCGGTTAAACAAAAATTCTTGCTTCTCGGCGTAAAAAACTCGACGGATTACGTGGAAAAGCCGAAGCAAAACGCAACAGATTTGTTCAATCAAAGAAACTCATAACCAACGCGATTTCAGAGAATCAGTGATTAAACAAATTACATTCTAAATGGCCATTCTAATTTGAAACTAAGAGAGCTCTCTTACCGTTCATCATCAGATCTCAACGCGCAGTGATCCACAGCAGAGTTCCACTGGAACTCCCTGTACAATTGCCGGCTTGCCCTTAGAACAATCCTTCGCCGCAGCACTACGGTTAGCCTTGCGATCCGTCCCAGCTTCGGTATGCACTGCAAAGAAGCTTCAACGTTTCCAATGCCCTCGAATCTCAAAATGTGCAACCGGCCTGGTAGAATCCAAGTATTGCCGAACCGAGTGGACAAGGACCCAACGTCCAAATTCGTCCAAAAACGCCCAACGTATCATTACCCGGGATCACTGGCGGAACATTCAAGGCTAAAATACAACTCAAATTACAACTTATCGCGGGAATAACTCGCGTCGTCTCGCACATTCCTTCAATAGCTTCTTTACATCAAAGCCCTCTGGTCCTTCGCAACCGTCTCTACAACAACTCCCACTTGTTAATCGCGACCACCGTGAATCGCCCGCCAGACTGGCGTATATACATCTACACGGCGAAACATTACAAATCGACATTACAAAAAATACATAACGCGGAGAAACCGCGTACAGAATCTTTAAATCTTTTAAATCTTTAAACAATAATATGTATACGTTTCCAAAGATATGTGTCCAATTTACTCATACAACAAAATATGTTTCGACGTTTTAGAAAAATTCTAAACGTTCATTAATTGAATCAACGTGCAACCATAACTGTCACACAGTACCCCAAATAAATCCTCCAGCAATCGCGGAATCAAAGCCCTAAACTGGTTAATTCCAAGCTATTAGCCTCCTCTCCGCCGCACTAAACTTAAAACGATCCTATAAATCGACCTAGAAGCAGATAATTATAAGCTCCAGCATTTCATTAAGGTAGCAGACAGTTCTCCCATCGCAGGGCCAAAGCAAATAAAGAAACGGTGCTCTTCCGTTGTGGAATTACGATCGCGTGACCACTACGCGTCCATCCATGCTATCTTGAAAAAGGTCGAATATCGGCGCCGATAGGACACCATGGTCTCGCATTCGACTATGGTGACCCATAATTGGTCTGACTGAGGTTACTCAAGATAGCCAGTTTTTACGTCTGTGATATAATAAAAAGAGACCTAGTAACAATCAGCCAATTCCTTGCTTCCAATTTACAGCTTCATGTTTTAATTGCCCCACTAATTTTTAGGTCGATAGCATTAGCAACCTATTAAAGAGCCAAGGGCACGAATCCGATCACATTAAGCGACCCAGGTCCGATAAGTCGGAAACTAGTTTTGCCCGTATCACTCTGCGGAATCCCAGGGCAGGCGCGCAAAAGTGCGCTGATACACCTTAATAACAAGAGTCTGGCTTGTCGGGGGTAGAGTATAAATCATGTAAGAGCACGCAGGATATACCTGCGGGGGCGTGTCGCCGAGATAAGGGCCGGTTGGATGGATTCATCGTGCATTGACACGAGAGAGCGGTCTTACTCGAGGCAGAGAGCGTGAACGCGACACAGGGGCGCGTAGGCGAGCGGAGAGCAGATTGCATCTGCCCAGAGGGTGGCCCGGGCACGAACCATGAGATCCATGGTCTCATGCGAGAATTTGCGAGAAGCCAACAAAGAGAGAGGAGAGAGAGAGAGAGAGAGAGAGAGAGAGAGAGAGAGAAGGGGAGAGAAGATCTTCCGACGGACGGCCGATCTCTCGTGCAGCCTCCTTCCAGGATTCCCGAGGCCTTTGAAAGCCCGGACGGGCTGCAGACACCGTCGGAGTTCCGCGCGTGTCTTTCGGCGTGCGAGGGCGGCTCTGTGCTTTATGACGAGCCTCCGAGTCATGCAACCGAGATTATCTCTCTCGGGGCTTTCGAGCAATAGCTCAGCGAGGCGTTCGATGAGGAGCTTCTGCGCCACGCCAGGGGAAACCGGCCCGATAACATTCAGAGCCCGGCCGAGATAACGTAATGTCGGTAATGGCTCGTTGGATCGGGGCTAACAACCCGTAAGAAACGACCGACACGACCCGAAACAGCCGCTCGTAACCCCGGGCTCGCGATCACGGCGACCTAACGCCGATTGATTCGCGTATTATGGGTCGCCGTAGTTAACCCTCGTACGCTCCTCGGAAATAGCCGCGCGAAACGGCCTACGATAATATCTCACCCCATTTTTGCTTGTCCGAAGAATTTTCCAATTTCCCGCGACAATAAGATTTTAGTGAAATTCGAGACGGTGCGGTGTGGATATTAGCGACTTAATCGAGAACGTTCGAACGGTGAGAAATTAGGTTGCGCGAGCGGCGATAATTATCAGCGCAGCGGTGCGGCAATAAATGAATAACGAAACGCGGTCTCTTTCCTTTTCGACCAATAATCAATAACCTATTAGCGGTCTAGGAACATTAATTACCTCTCATTGCGTGATCGATACATACCGCAATGGTAGCGCAATCTGCCTGTAACGTAACACCGTGTACAGTGTCCACCGTATCGCGATTTATTGTATTATAATGCCTGGGCCCCGTTTATTCAGGAGGGACCTCGCGTGAAATCGCTTTGAAATATAATTCCCTATTCCCGATATACTAAACGGCATTTTTGTTCCATTCACTCGCAAATACAGTGGGCTCGGGCATTATAATAACAAAACCCTCCTCTCCCTCCTGTTTCGTACTCTTTTGTGCGAACCCTCTTCTTACGGTTTCTAAAACGCCGAGGCTAAGGCTTTCTCCTCGGTTTTAGCCGGGGGAATGAAAAGAAAGGGGTCTGCTAGCGAGACGGACGGTTAAAGCGGAGTTTATGAACCTGCCAACTGGCTGCATTAAAAAATGAGATGCCTAATCAGTGGTTTTTCGGCCGACTTTAATGTCAAAACTACCCCCGGCAGTAAACGCGACTGACGTATATTACTTCATAAAAACGATGATGGGGCCGAATTCAATCTGACAGAATGTTTCTGGTTCGCCAAAAATCATCTGACTGCACTTCAGCCCCAGCTCCACAGTGTTCAACAAAGAGAGAATGTGAAAGAAGGGAAGAGAGAGAGAAGCAGCACTTAGCATTACAGATTGAATTACTTAAGCATAAAGCATAAACCATAGCTGCGCGGGTCGGCCGATCGCCCGATCGATCCGAGCTGGGTTTGCGTTCGTGTGCCAATGTTGACCATCGGCCCCGTCTTGAGTAATTAGAACGGATGACCCGTCGTCTTCTTGCCGCGCGCGGCATAATCATTATTGATGTCGCGTACGAGTATAGAGTCCAGGCCATGGATCGACCAATCGGTCTTCGTCGTCCGTTTGGCGCGTTGCGCTGCGACGCCGCGCACCCGAATCGGCGATAAAACGCGACGCAGAGCCGCCTTTTGAAAACGACCTCGTCGATCAAACGACCGACGCGACGGACCCGTTGAAAGACGATCGTGGACGTTGCGAAACGCGGAGATCAACGCGTTGGTCAACGGGCTGCGAAACGTTTCGCGTTATGTAATGACTACACGCGAACGCGATCCATCTCAATTTAGCCCTCGTAGGTACACGATACTCGAACAGAGTTCAACCATTTTGCGCCTTCGATCCTGCTACGTGCTTTGTTTCTCCGTGATCGTGTCCTAATCTGACACACAATCGATTGTTTCAGAATTATCATAACTGTTTCCGAGTAGTAGTGCGAATAAAAATTTCAAAGAGAAATTTCATTGTTTCTTTAATGATTTTAATCAACTCCAACAAACACTGATATTTTCAAAATCTCTTGATCTGTCCACTGCATTAAATTGCACTTACTCATTCTCGTCATAAAAGCATAAAATCCGCCGTCTACTCGTCACGCTGAGACGGGATATAATTATTAAGAGCAACAGAAAGAACAGAATTCCCATTAATAATTCTCGCGAAGAGTATCGCAAACTCGCGTTTCCTTGCGATCCCTCGCGATTCAATATTCTTGTTGGCGAACAGCTAGTTACAATGATAAATGCAAGAGTGCGCCTCGACGGAGGCCGGCATTAAAAGTAATACTCCTGGTCGTTCCACGCGTGATCGTATTTACCGTAGGTGGGTGAACACGGTCTAGAATCGAGGGAGGTGGGGTGTAGAATCGCTCTGGTATCCCGCGACAGTGACAAATCGCCTGGGAAGACGGTACAATCGCATTATCGTGTGGTAAATCATAGTGATACTCCCGAAGATAGATCCGGGCAGGCTTATTGCGCGTCGTTACTCGCGGCTGCCGTTGCCAGGGTCATTACTCTCCCCCGCGAGATTCTATTATGCGAGTCGCGGGCTTATCAAACGTTCGCCCCGTTAAAAAGAACGGCGTCTCCCTCCCGCTGGCTTCCGTTCCCTACGAAATACCCTGGCCCTGGCAAGCAGACACCGAGGGTTGCATCAACCAGGATTCCCTTAGGCTGAGGTCACACGAGCGTTCAAGCGACAAGCCTTACTATCAACCGGTCAGTATCCGGCAGGAGTTGTTTTCTCTCGTAGTTTTCATGGTCATCGATGGTTTTATTTAAATAACTACATATGTTTTCGTGTTGCATCACGTAACTAATAAAAAAATGGATACAATTATTATTAGGTACTGTGACAAGACCTTCAAATGGTAGAAGGTTCTCTAAATCTGTAGAAACAGTCTTTTCGTAGCACAAAGAATATCGAGATGGATTGATCATGAAATTTGCAATCACTTACTTTTGTTTACTGTGTCTTTGTTGAAGCGGATGCACGTTGCAACGTCCGTCATTTCAACGCTCGTGTGACCCCGGCCTAACCCAGACCTAGTCCAGACCTACCAACCCCTTCGGAGACAGTTTCCAGGGCGTGGGAAGTCCGCTACAAGAGACTCGAGGGTAAATGGTCTCCATTGTACTTTTAAACGCCCCCGCCGCGTTGACTTCGAGACCCCGGGTCCTTCGTCACCCACCAGGACATTCAACCTCCTCTCCCGACCACCCTCAACCCCGTCCAACCCGCTCCATCCCGCTCCAAAAGCCGCCCGCCCAGTCCTCCGCGATTATTCAGCGATGACAAACGACTATCCCGTCCTGCGCTCCTTCCCTGCATCCACGACTACTCCTGTTACCTGCATCCCACCCATCAGAGAGATTCCAACGTTCACTCCTGGCCCTCTCGCACTCTTAGCTACCCGATATCCTTCCTCTTCCTACATTCACGCTGTCCAACGCCTTATTTTTGCTCCGGTCGGGAAGATAAATTGGCGCGGGTCTCCGCAAGTTGAGACTCCCGGAAAAAGAGCCAGGACGAGCGGAAAAACCAGGAGGATGAGGACTGTGCTCGAAGGCGAACCGATGTTTCAGTTAACCGGGACAGGAGGCGTGATTAGCAAGAGTATTTCCTGATCGAGCCTGTGACTCATATTTGATGAATAGACAGCGGATTTTATGAATTTATGAGAGACAAAAATTAGTAAATCCAATTTGAAACTGTAAAAATGTTATCGTTACGTCGTTTTCAACCTATTCGTCATAGTAAGAATGAAAATTCTATTCTACACCAATTAGTTGCAAATGTAACTAAAACAAGTAGGTAAAGAACGATGATAAAGAACAAAATGCTGGCAAAACGAGATAAAAAATTGCATAAGCTCTGCCTCTGAGATCGCAAAGGTAATTCGGATGGTTTTACCGGAGTGCTGGTTGAAAATCCGCGCTCGTAGGTGCATTTATAATTAAACAAGCGCGAGACTCAGGGAAATGAGCATTCTCGTGACGAATACCAAGGAGATCGGGACATATCCGCCGCGATAAACCAGCAATTTCCTTATCTCTAGAGCGCACGAGCGGAAACACGTGTAACGGGACGGTTAGCGGGCCGTTCCTCATTTTTCGGAAAACTGTTCCATTCCCGGCGAGCATAATTCTCGGTGGATCGTAGAAAAGCTGCACGCTCCACGAAAATTTCCCAGAACAGCGTTAGAGCGATCCGAAAGCGCTGGCACGTCGAGATAAACCGCGCCGAGTATCGATCGGCATCGAGCATCGTTGGATAACGCTCCACGCGTGCAATTTTCATGCTTGCCAATGGGTACACAGATGAAAAACAGAGAGACAAAGGGAGCGAGAGAAAAAGAGGGAGGTCTGAATTGCTTAGCTAAATTTCGTAGAGAGATACATACATGAAAATTGAAACTGTTAGTTGAGAATTAAAATTGTTTATGGTGGTCCCTATTTAAAACGTGGATAGTGGAATTTTAGCAAAAATCATTTTGGCATTACAAGTCTCAATGGGTATGGACAAAAAAGGAATTTATTTGAAAGTGAAATTTTTAATTTGAACCCAACACGCATCAAAGTCAACACTTTTGTTTGCAACAGAAGCAATTATTTTGATATTCAATGTTGCAAAGGTTGTCAATCGCTGTTACAAATAGTGAATGCTATTTAATAATTGATACCACATGCAATACATTAAATGATTATTTCAGCTAAATTGATATTCTGAATATATCATTCGTAATATTGACGTAGGTAAATTACAGGTCAAAGCATGTTTGTGTGTCTCTTATGGGATCATATTTACAATAGTAAACGTTCAAAAGTAACTTGTATCCGTGAAACATGTATTATACAGATTCTAAAATATCTGTTCCATAAGAACACTTTCTAAAATACTTTCTCCCTGATGTCGTCAACTATCTACAGAAACGTAGTTTCCTAAAAACCCGTTTAAGGAAATGACTATTTCATGAGCTGCAGCTACACAACCGCTTCGAACTTCTGCCCGCAACTTCACCGCCATAATCTCCACAGTGTACGGCTATTAGAATCGATTTTTTGAAGTTGATAAACCGGATGGCACCTTAATTATAACGTTTGATCGTACCGCGAGCAAACTCGAAAAGCGGCCGATGCTGCTCTCTCTCTCTCTCTCTCTCTCACTCTCTCTCTCCTTTCTCTGGCTCTGCTCTCTCGGCCAGCGGAGCGTTACCATAAATTAGCATCTGCAGGAAGGACACGCCGGCTGTACTTACGGATTCCGGTGCCCTGTAATTGGTAGGTTATCTCGCTGCTAAAGATCGTTAGACCTGCCCTCGTTCCACGAGAAAACTGGTAACGCGACCAGCAAAAGCAACACACAGCCTCTTCTCTGCTGGAAGTATATGAGTGCTGAACCTTTTAACCGGTCTAGGATAACCGGGACCTTCTAAAATTGTTGCTGCCGGGAATATTAGCGCCAAGAGTTTCTCGAACGTTAGGTTTGCAGCGTTTAGAGCTTAGGGCTGCTCGAGGAATTCAGGCGTCACGCTCGCTAAATGTTCGTTGCTTAGTTGCGGCACGGCTCTTAGGACCGATCATCGAGTTGCAGCTGAGTTCAGAGCCGAATCGTGTAGAGTTCTAGAGTACACCGTAGTCGATCGTTCGCGGAATACGATGGTTACCAAGTTCGTGGAACCAAAAAGTGCAGCAGTTTTTCTGAAAAAAATGTAGAATATCCTCTTAAAGGAAGAACAAAAATTTAATTTACGTTGTGCTTTTTACAATTGATGCAGGCAAGTTTTATTTCGGATACAGACCCACAGCCTAGAGCAATTACCAATCGAGGTACTCTCATCCAGCGCTCAAATTACAGATCCACAGTGAAACCAAGACGGCATTCGCACCCTCGTCTGATCACAGTCGGGCGAGTCTCCTTCGCCAAGAGTAACAGGACTCCGCAAAGGGACGCAACCATAAATCTCGCGGAGGCGCCGACTTCATAAATCTAATTGGGGACCCCCTTATTATTTCCAGACACCCGACTGAGATACTGTTAACGAGAAAAGGGGACTCCGGGCCGGCTAACAAGCACCTGAACATTCCAGACACGCGTTAGAGCCGGTTCGTGCGAGCTACGCGGAACGATAGGCGTTTCGTTCCGAATTGGAGGAGCGTTCGAGTAAGTAGGTGCGCGGAATTCGCATCAGCGCGAGAGCGTTGTAATTGGTCCCGTTTAAGCTGCGAAATTATGCAAACAATGGGGCCGGGCCCGATGCAAAAACGAGCCTCGTAGAGAATACGAAGGTGTCGCGGGAATTCGGTTCTGCTTCGCGAAAACACCGCTGCGATCGTACTGCGAATCTGTTCTCTCTGGATTGTTGGACAGACTCGATAGTAACTCAAATTGGCGTTAATTTTGTTCAGAAATTAATTTGTTTCACAACTCTCTGAAATTTAGTTCTATTATAGTTTGTTTCTGTTTAAACTCTGGTTTAATGGATACAAATACACAAGATTCGCCATCTAGTAATTTATCATTGAATTAATCCTTGAAGCAAGCGTCGAAGAATAACAGAACTTCAAAGACGACCTACCAAAAATTTGCACTCCGTCCTCCCGCTGGAATATCTGCGGTAGACGTTTCTGCGATTCGTTTCTCCCGCGGAAGGTCGAGCAGTCCACAGCCGGCTGGCATTCGGCGAAGTTCCATCAGAGCCGAGGCCGGAATCAAGTGAGTCGATCGTCGTTCCGTCGATCGTCGTTGACGATTCTATAACGGATAACGGGCGAAGAGGAGTCGTTGCAATTTAAGGCCTTTCTTTCAGCCGCTCTGGCTCGAGACGCGTACTGGCGTGTGACCGTACGTGTATAAATTTGTCGGTCGGGGGGTGGTGGATCCATAAAACCCGCGGCCCCAGGATCCAGAGACGTTTACCGTCATTTCTCTTCGTACTTGCCAGGCTTTCTTTCGTCCATCGACCTCTCCGGCTCCTATTGTCGGCCATTCTACTCTCACCCGGCAGCTGTATATAAAAATCCGTGTGTATGTGTCCGGAGAAATGCGGGTACAACTGGGCGAAACGCGGAGGAACGAGTTAAATGGGTCGCGGTTATGAAATAATTATATTCAGCGAAGTATTCGGCTGCAGTGTACCTTGGGTAGCCAGAAATTTTTGCCTTTTTCTTATGTAATCCTGAAGATTTTCGCGAGAAAATGTCAAAAATCCAAGTTTCCAATGGTAAGGGTATTTAACTCGAGCGATTCTCAACGCATTTGACAGGTAAAGGCGTCATCATATTGGTATACAGGGTGTCCCAAAATTCCTTCAACAGCCGGAAATGGGAGGTTCCTGAGATCATTTGAAGCAACATTTTCCTTTGCAAAAATGTTATTCGCGGCTTTGTTTAGGAGTTATTAACCAAAAACACGGACCAATCAGAGCGCGACCTAGACGCGAGTTGACACAGTCGGCCAATAGACAGTTGGCGCGCCGGGCCGACTTTTCCAACTCGCGTCTAGGTCGCGGTCTGATTGGTCCGTGTTTTTCGTTAATAACTCCTAAACAAAGCCGCGGATAACATTTTTGCAAAGGAAAATGTTGCTTCAAATGATCTCAGGAACCTCCCATTTCCGGCTGTTGAAGGAATTTTGGGACATCCTGTATACTTAGATATCGTCCAATGAGCGATAATGATCTAAATCAATGCGGAATGAATCGCGAAGGCGTCTCTACACGTTGCAGAAATTACGTACGATCGTTCCAGGCGAAACGAAGTCGCTTTTTCATGGTTAGCGGCGTGGTATCTCGCGATCCACTACGACAGGAGAAGGAAAGCAAGACACCGGCCTGGTTTTTGCGTTGGCACGAGGATGGGCGTGCCCGCGTGTCGTAAAGGAGTCGCCGGCCCAGTGACAAATTACTCCGAGTTTATCCCGCAGCCCTCTTTTTAAGGGCCGGCATACCGCCACCACCCCCGGAATCAACGAGCGACAACCTCGAGCCCGGTGGCATTCCTTTCGTCCATCCATCATAAACCTGCGGCGACAATGCTTACAACGTCCTTCCGGCCTCTGTCGTCGTGGATCTGGAACCGGGCTTGAGGATCATTCTGTCCAACCCGCCCACGAGTTTACGACGCATTTAGAGTCGTAAGAGCCGACTCGTGCCGAGGGCGTCGATCGTTTTTTGATGGCTCGAGTGCTCGGACAAATTGACACCATTTTGTCAAATTAACGGTCCCGACACCAGTAGGATTTGGGTACTAACTGCCTCTTATTTGTATTCAGAGACTATCATGCTGTTTTTAAATTTTTAACCGAACGCTTTCTTTAAGCAGTTAGAAAATTGCAATTTGTCGGAATTCCAAAAATACTAAAAACTTGCTAGGGGTTCATTTATTGGGTCTTGAAATGCCCCATAGAATAAATCGTATTTCCGTCCCGGAGGACCACTGCGTCAGAAATGATTCGATCCAAGAACACAATGCGAAAAATAGTTTCCGGTTGAACGGATGGCAGATTAAATTCCCGGGAATATATTTGGCAGCGATTCGGACACTTTCGACATCGGCCGTAAAACTCTCTTAAACTCGTGGCAACCTAACGACCCGACCCGACTTCCGTCACAATCCCCGGCGAAAATCGCGATCGTTTTACTCGCAGCCGGAGAAATATCGTTACCGCGCGGACCGAAGTGCCATAATCTCGAACGGCGACCTACGACCCCGATGGAATCCGCCAAATCCACCACCCTCGATTAACAATAGTTCACAGGACAGCGGGTTCAGCTGGCAAGTTTATACCGAGTATGCCGAGTTTATCTTCCGCGAACGCCAAAGACGCTCGCCTTTGGATTGAGCTCGCAGCGATTCTGGAAAATCGGTCGTCGATAACGATCCACCGGCGAATCGGGTTGTTTGTCGATTGGCCGATCGATAGTCAAACCCTGCCTCGTTGTTTCAGTCGTCCGGAGTTTAATGCCGCGCAGTTTAAGGAAAACTGAAGTTTTGTAAAGTTCCAAAGCGTCACGTGCAGTGGTTTACGGTGATCTATAGCCAGGGCAAAAGTTCCGCGCGATCGTGTCGCCCGATTACTATGCTTCTCTTTTTCTCTCTCTCTCTCTCTTTCTCTCTCTCTCTCTCTCTCTCTCTCTCTCTCTCTCTGTCTCTCTCTCTCTCTCTCTCTCTCTCTCTCTCTCTCTCTCTCTCTCTCTCTCTCTCTGGTTATTCCACCGGAGAATAGAAGTTCCAAGAGAGAGAGAGAGAGAGCTCGGTATTATCGGCGGCCGATAAGCGTCGGTTTCCCGTTCGTCTTGCGACGAGCCGGATCGGCCATTATTAAAATGTCGCGATACGGTGACGAGCGATAATCTAAACGCCGTGATATATCAACGCCCCGATACCAAGGAAAGCCTCTTATCTACCCAACGAAGAATTAGAACACCGGGGATTTCCGCCGGAAAAGGATTCGATCGGGGATTAACGGCGCCGGGAGAGACCTTGATCCGAGCGATCACGGCGAACTACGAATCTCCAAGATCGCCTAACTCGCTCGGACTGATATTGTCGATCACCGTGGTGGATATTCAATTTTTATCGGTGGTTACTCTTCCGGTGCCATTAAACATCGAAAAAAGAGATGATCGTGGAGACACCCCGTGTCTCAATTTTGCTTCTTTGGAACGCCTCTAGCGACGTTTGAGGATTATTCCCAAGTTGCATCTCGATTGATGAACTCCAGAAAAGTGTGTCATGTTTGGCCTCATTTTAATCCGAAAAATGTCATAAATACGTCGAGATGCAAGTGTCCTAAAGAAATGATAATTCCAAAGAAAATAAGTTTTGCCTCTCAAGGCATGTGCCAGCTAACCAATTAGGTCTGGATAGCGTGGCAAATTTTTCCCAAACATCATGCACACCTTTCCCGCACATACGGAGGCATTACACGTCAGCCACTGTATATTTCATTGAACGAGGAACGGCCATCGGAAAACCACTTTCATCCCCTATCCTCCAACTCGGCCGGCCATCGAGCATTTCCCTCTATCCCTCATTGTCTCTCTCTCTTTCTCTCTCTCTCTGCGGGATCGGGACGCTTTCATCCTCCCCTTTGGCCAGGAGATCTACTCGTTGTAACGAGGTCTAGCAGCCGCCTTCCACGCTCTCGAGATTAATTACGGGGTATCGAAGTAATTGAGGACGAAGTAGCCGGACAAAGTCGCGTGTTCCGTGAGCGCGACGGCGGCAGGGGATCTTCCCTTCCTATTGTCTCTGACCCCTGGCGGCACCTGCCCCCGGGCCGGCCATTCATTTCTAACGAGTTGGCAACGTTATCGGTTAGAGCGGACAGCGGCACGGCGTGTCCACTGAGACGTTAACACCGATATACCCGGTCCAGTCCCCCCACGAGTCTCCTGGGGCGTAGGATCGACGCTGTTCCTATGCACCTACATCCACGCACCAAGGCTCGTCGAATCGGCGGATATATATATATATATATGTGTGCACGCCACCGGATCTATATAATACAGCCCCGACTATAACGTCCAATGAACGGCCGCCGGTCCGCTCCAGGACGGTTCTGTCTCTCTGCACAGGCACACTCGACCGATTTTCAAGCTGGCTACAATGGGACACCAGCGAGGATCACGCTGCAACGGCTAACCCGGAAAACCACCCGCGGGGATGATGCAAAGGTTGAACTGCCGAGGGACACCCCTTTGGTTAGAGGACGTCCGGGTACTTGACCTTCGACGCGATCATCTGCCTGATTAGGAAAAACTAGGAACAGTAAGTGTCCCTTTGGGTGGACGATAAAGATCATGGTGTAGCTTGGAATGAACTGTATAAGGCGATGCTGGAATATGAAGGTGTTCGTGTTATGATTGTTAAAGGGTAAAAGTCCCAGAGAATTTAATTGCTTTTTCCAGACACGCAGTACATTCATTCGGCCGCGTCATCAGTTGGACAAGAAACGCGGTCACCTGAAAGAGGTCTAAATATTTATATTTTTCGCGCGACGTCACCGCAATTGCGAATAAGGTGCGCACATTTCCACTCGTCCCAATTATCCCTGGGGAGCGCGACCCGGTAACAGTACGCTTGTCCAGCGGCGGGCCGAACGCGTATCCTCCTCTTCTTTTGCATACCAAATTTCCCGGGGCGTGCGCGAGAATTGTGTTTGCATCGCAGCTTCGCTCGCGACGCCGTCGCCGACACGGCCGCGGGTCGTCCTTGCAGATGACCGCGGGCCATTATACGACCGGCCTGGGCTCGCTCTAACGAACCCGGTGAATTCCGTCGCGGCGGTTGTTTTCCATTTGTCAGCAAGCTTGGGGATGAAAGCTGCCAGTGGGTGGCAGCGCGGGGCACGCGAGAACGCGTAACAAGAGGCGAGAACGGGGCCAGGGTCGCTCGAAAACATCGAACGGGAGACTCGTCTTTAGGATGAATACTTTTCGTGGAAACGAGCCGTGACCCTGCGCAATTTGCAGCTTCTAAAGGTGGTCCGAAGATTAGAAACTCGGATTCTTGGGTTTACATAGGGTGCGTGGAAGGAATTTGCTTGGAAAGCTGTTATTGAGCTGGGAATGGCGAGGACTTCTCCAGGAAACTATAAATCTACAATGAGTCCCCATTTCAGCGGCCCGTACTTTTTGCAGTGTACACTCCAGACACAATAAATAACCGGCACAGTAGATTGTTGACGTTAAAGTGCTCGGCACGCAGGCGCCGGCCGCGGCAATCAATCAGATGCAACAGCGTGGATCATTCTGTCCCCGTCCCTGCACAACCGTTTCCCAAGAGATTAATTGCCGAATCGCGAAAGTGGATGCACCCTAAAAAGAAACATCGTGTAGACGTCGCCAGTACATTCTCCGCGATTATTTCGCCACACGCGAATGTTACGAACCGTCGTCGCGAGATTCCTTGTCTACGAAAACTGTGCCGAAGAACGTTCCGCGCAAAGACGCGGGCGTGTGGAATAAACAGCAGAAATCCCAGGTCGGCGTTATCTGTTTCGAAAGTTTCCCCCGTTTCAGTCTTTTATTACACGAAAATATCGAAGGAGCGGCTAAACCAAGTAGATAAGTTGCAAGTCTATTTTACGAGCGGCACCATATTGCGGATTTTCCGTGGCATGGGAATGCTCTCTTCCGCCCCGGGAATCCTTCTCCGCCCCCCTCCCCTCCCCCACCTGCATCGTTCCACAGGATCTCTCTCCGCGTGCACGGATTGAAAATCTCGAATCCTCAAAGCGGCTGACAAACGCTTCGCCGAGTTATGGATCGGACCAGGGGAAATATTCTGCGGTATCGAAGAATCCGGGGAAACGCATTACCGAAACGAACCAGACCGCTGCCGACCACCTCGAAATGTTTCTCGTTACTGAAACAACCTTGCGAAGCTCTCTATTCATTTGTGCAAATGGCCTTCGATTTCGTCGATTCGCGATACTCGTTTATCACTGTTGCGAAGATGCTGAACCAAACATAAAGAGGGGGTCCAAGGATTTTATCGAATTCAAAATACCCTATAGAAGCGTCCGAAAATTGTGGAAGACCCTCTCTTGCAAATAGCGAAAAGCAAGACACCGAGCGAGAGACCGAGGGTTGCAGAAGATTATTTAAGAAAGCATCAATTAGACACAAAACTGTATTCTCCAGATCCATACACTAAACTTGAAAGATCGAAATCGAGCATTCAAAGCCTCCACCATCCCCGCAGCAAGCTGGCGATTCAAATTCCGAGGAGGCTTCCATCAAGGGCCAAAAACCGAATGTACCAGTGTGCAAGAACTCAAGCCCGACTTCCCCAAAGAGGTTTCCCGAAAACCAAGCGATCAAGCTTGGAAACCAATTCGTCGTTCATGGCAGACAACCGACCCTGATCTAAGCTTGTTAGTGTGATCCGGTTGGCTGCGGCGCGAGATGACGAGGAGGGAATCTTTCAGACGAAGATTGAAGGATCGATGCGCTCGCCGGGGTTGGTAGGTTGGCGGGCGCAGATTAAAATGGTGTCTAGGAACGACCGTAGGGTTTAGCCGCGCAGATAGACATTCATCTCCCGTTTGCTCTTCGGTCTCTTTCGCGCCTGCATCCTCGACCTGTTCGACTCCTCTCCGCTGGTTCGTATCAACGCCGGGGTTCTTTCTCTCCGACGAATGGAATGGGGGTTGGCGTGGCGCCAGGGCGCAGCAATATTGTAGCAGCAGGCAACCCCGGGGAATCTCGTGACTCCAACCCGCTGGCATTCTACCCTCTAAACCCTATATGCGCACATGCACGCCACCGGTATACCGGTTACCGTGTTCACAAGAGATAGAGAGAGAGAGAGGGAGAGAGGATGCGACAGAAGGAGGTTGATATCATACTGTCTTACTTGCTAAGCACTAGTGCCGATCGCCGCGACCGACACCCTCAACCAACCTCCCTCTTCTTCGTCCCTTCGCCAGCCTGATTTATAGTCGACGGTCTAATATACTGTTTTAAAGGCGACGTTGTCGGAGAGGAATCTCGATGGATGTCGGGAAGCATCGTCCGCTGCGGCACTTCCGGCCGCGGGACCGCTCGGCTGAGGATGCCTCCGCAGGAAGTCGTTATCGGCCGTCCCTGTGCATTAATGCACAAGCACGCGGCCACCCCGACCTCTTTTCAGGCAATAATGCACGCCATAAAGATGATGCATGCCCCGCTAGGTACAACGGAATCTTCCGAGGCGCATCATGCTGATGCCGTGACCAATGTTTGCCGGGATCTACTGCCGAAGTTTGCCGAGGATACGTATTGGCGTTGCGTACTCCTTGATGTCTCGGCTATGCCTGGATTAAGTTCGAAATTGATGTGAAGGTAAGCAATTTTTAAATTGATCTGTCTGGTAATATGTCTCTTAATGAATTTACATTTTCTACTTGTAGTTGTTGAAAACTGAAGTCCCTCGATCGTTGCATAATAATATGTAATAGACGAATCGGTCGTTCGAGTAGGTTTAGTGTGAATAAAGCCCTTAACCCAATCAAGCACGGAACGACTCGCCTCCAGACGATCCTCTCGCATCCTGCGCCGCAAATTTGAAAGTTAGGCAATAGAATCGCACGCAGGATGGAGCAATCAGGTGGAAGGTGGGATCCGGATTTGAATTCTAATTCAGGATTGGTACGGGCCGAAACGGTTTCCTCCCCGGAAGATGATAACATTGGTCGCGTGTCGGACTCAAAGACGCGTGTGGTCCAGATCGGGGAGAGTTTCGTCGGACGCGATATGGTTTTTAATATTCCCAGGATAGGATCGGGATCGGGTCGTATAGGATCGAATCAGATCCAGCTCCCGTAGCACGTGGACATATAAAGAAGCGAGTTCGCAGTTGCCTGGGCCCTCGGCGCTCGTGCTCGACAGAGTGGAATCGATATTGTTCTTCGTGAGGGCGACAAGCTATGGCCGACGACCACGTCGTCGTGCTCTCTCCCCTCTCACCAAGTTTTTGAATTTCACCGAGAAATATATTCGCCGGATGCCGGTTTATAGAACAGGGCCGTCGTCGTCGTCGTCTAGCGCGAGAGCAGCAGAGCTCTTTGTTTGCGAAATCTTAAATCGGGGGGATTTCTTGTGTACATACAGACGATGGTATTTTCTAAAGTCTCTCTCCTTCTCGTTCTCGCTTTCTCTCTCTCTCTCTATCTTCCTCTTTCGTACTAGCGATAGGAAATCGATATTCCGTCGGACAGAGCGGCGTGGGAGAGGAATTGAATCGAAAGTTTCGCGCGCGCGAGGCACTGCGAGACAAGAAACGCGGAAACTCGATAAACGACAAATCTGCCGGCTCCGGTTTTTCAAAAGTTTCACGCTCCCGTGCCGTACGAAACTGACGCGAAACTAGGGGACCCAACTATCCCAGCCTGCACTGCATAATTTAGCGTTCGCGAATTCTTACGGCGTCTTTCGACTGAAGCCTGACTAGCACCTGACTTCCTGGGAACGGTCGTAGGTGGCTTAAACCTACGTTTTCTTGAAATTGAATACAATCAACAGTATGTTCGTCGATATACATCAATACACAAATAACAACATACAAAAATGTGACTTAAACTTGACGTTGTCCAGGGGCCACAAAACTAGACACCACTCGATAACGCTCATTTCAGTATTAAATACCAAATTTTTATGGAGCAGGATTTCTCGACGAATCCAGCTCTCGCAGGAACGTCTTCGCAGTCACCACCGCAGTTTCACAGCATCAGCTGTTCAATCGAGCGTCCTCGAGTGGCCGTATCCGTGGAATCGGTCACAGGCAATTTCTCGATCGTCGGAACCGTGGTGACGCGACGTCCTCCTGCAGGAGGCGCGAAGTCGAACTTGTAACACGATCGACGCCTCGCCAATTCCCTCGGCGTCGGTTCTAGGCGTCGATCCCAGAATGTCGACGTTCCTGGCTTGTCGTTCTCCTTGCTGCTCTTGCGAATCGTCGTCGTTGTCGTAATCTACAGTGAAAGTCGACGCGTGCAAATCCTATCCGGAGCGAATAGCCGTTCGATCGAGCGAGCGCCACGCTCGATTATTTAAGCGCACTCCTGAGATTTCCCAGGGATCGACAATCGGAAACGCGAGGGAGAGGAACGTTCTCGTAGTTCGAGGTAGGTAGCGAGCGACTCCTCGCGATATCGATTTCATCCCGTCGACCGTGAGCGATTTCGGTCGCGGACCCGGCAGTTTTCTCGATCGCTACACGGCACACGCCGATTCGCTATTCGCGCTCGAATTAACGGCCACTCTCGACTTGTTTCCATTCATCTCGGCTGCAATTTGCTCGGGAACCGGCCAATCTGATTCCATCGACGCTTTGCTGCGTCTTATAGTCGGTTCCGTCTGTGGAAACTTTTAGAACGATGTGGAAAAAGGATTCAGTAATCGTTTGTGTTAGTTCCTCGCCGATTTTTCTAATAATAAGCTTGATTCATAGTTCAGTGTTGGAGGGGCATGATTAGTCTGTTTGATAATTTAGTTTATTAGAGTTTGATATAACTAGGAGTGAGATAACAGGAACGTTCTCTGAACCTTTTAAGATAAGATAAATATGCTTTCCACGTAGTGATTAGAGAGTCAATAGATATTTGTAGGTGATAATGTGTGAAAAGCTGCGTGATAACGTTTCAAAACGGTCACGCGTTCCGATGAATTTTGATGAGTGCTTGAAGCTGATTGTCTTGGGTGATACAAAAATATAAACCTTAAAAAAATGTATATTCGTTCGAATTTTTTACGCTTCCCAGCTCCAGTTGGAAAGGCTCTTAATAAAACACCTCGTACCATCGCAAAAGATGTTAGTTGTTTGCGTGTTGGTCCGTCGCAATGAAGTTTAGGAGTCCGCGCGGATTAGAATTCAAGTGGATGGCAAGGGGAGGAGCGTTGATTTAAAATGTATGAGACAGGAGGAAAATTCGAAAGGGCTAAGGAGAATTGCGAGTTAAATGTTAGGCGACGTGACTCGGTGTTTCACGTAGACATTTGCAATCGAGGACTCGCCTCGATTTCACAAGGAAGCAATTTCAACGCAGGTCGAGGGACAGAGAGAGAGCAAGAGTGAGAGAAGTGGGGTGCAACGAAAGTAGAAAATCGCTACGGGCCGGACAGATTGCCGCGGGCAACAGAACCTGGTGTGCGACACTTTAAGCTCCGATACGATTCCCCCATGTAGTTCATAGATGCCGCAAGGGATCTTTGACGATTCCGTGCAAATGCATTCGATTTTTCCTCGCCGAACGTTGATAAGTTGTCTACGCTTCGGTCGAACCATTTCTAGCCGAAATCAAGGGGCGAATTTCTACTGTCCAGCGAAAAATATCGATTTCTTTTTACGGGATCTTGTAGTCGAACTATTCAGACATATCCCTTTAAAATCTCAAGTTAGAATTCATAACAGTTTCGAGTACAACGTGAAAAATATAATGTAGTCTCGACGCGCAGAATCTGGATATTATAACACAATGATTTAACACAAGCTTCTACTTCTATACACTTCTAGATCGCCTCGAACTTTTATGTACCCTTTTACACGATCAGAGGACGCATCCGTTACTCCGAATAACGAATCGGGAAGAAACGAGCGCGTCGCTTTACAGCGGGGAACATAAATGCACGTTACCGGATTATAAAGGATCGATACATTACGGAAGATCTGGTTTCCGCCGAGTAATTTTGCTAATTTAAACGCGGCAGACGGAAAATTAATACCGGGGTCCGGGCGGGTGTTTTTTTTTTTCTTTTTTTTATTTCGATGAGCAAACACGGTCCGTGTACATTGTACAAGCGGCGGAGAGAGAGTTGCCCGGCTAATAGGTAACAAAGAGGAAGAGCTGTTACAACAAACAGTATCGGCATCGATGGGAAAAGGTCCGGTGATGAATTGCAGTGGATAATGGGATTAAGGCAGATGGCGTCCATTAAGCAATGTGGTTTTAGTCTAATATGATTTCCATGTTCATACCAGGCGGGCCCGGCCGTTTTGGCATTGCCTGCAGATTGCCACGTACTGGCCACTACTTGTCCACGATAATATGATTTATCTCATCGAGTGTCTCGTGCCCCGGCTGAACGGGCCGAAACGATAAATATCGACAAGCGCTCGATTGAATAAATCATCGACGATAGTGCAGGAAGCGGGACACTCGCGAGCGGCGGACGCTTTTCAAAATGGTACTTTCGGGCCCGAAAGATGAATACCCGATTTGCTCGACGCGGATCTTCACGCTAAATTACTGCTCCGTGTCACGCCTAGCAGCCAGATGTTTTAATTAAAATTCTACCTTCTACCAATTCAAATTTTTCGAGATATTGGTCATATAATGTTTCTTTAAAGAGACTATTTAAAGGACTATTCAATTGTGATACACGAACCGTCCATCTTTGAACGCCTGTAAATTCAAGTAAAAAAATCATACGATGTTGTGTCTGTACTCATTTTAAAGGGCAAAGTCTCTACTTTCACGCCTAGGACGTTAGATTTTTCCGAAAAAATGTTCAAAGAAGATGTATTTCTTATAAATCTAGGCAAACCGAAATTGCTTTACGGAAATTTGCAAATTCACTCCATTCCAGAATGAAACAGGGTCTTCGAAAAGAAATAAGAACTTCATAATTTCGATCATACATAAAAAAATCTGTGCAGCTCACGGGTGGAACAGTGTCCCAAGTGGCAAACTTAAGCTCCCTCGAGCTTAATTGAACGGGTGGAAGTCGCTCGCACGGAAGACCGATCCCCGTGCACGAACTTTGAAGTCCCGATAATCAGATAGCAATCCGGGAGATATTTATTTAAATCGGGGGAGGGAGAGAGAAGTCGGCTGAGCTGGAGGGATGGAATCGCCATCTCGCGCTTGCCGGCACCGAAATCAGCGGGGGCGGTAACACGATGTACTTAGGAGCGTATTATGCTGCCTCGAGGCAATCCAGGTCACTTCCGTCGAAATCTCGTTACCCATTTCCAACTGAGAAATTTAATCAGACCCGCGCCGGTAGAAACTAGATGGCGCCCGTCGACTCAATCAACGTTCTCTTTGGGACGAATAATTCCCGCTAATCAATTTTGTTTCGAACTCGCGAGGATTCCGACCGACAAAGTGTCCCGCCCGTTTCTCGACCGTAAATACTCGGAGGCCGTGCTCTTATTGTACTTTCGATACCCTTCTCTCGAACGATTTCGAGAGGAAACGGCGCGGCGTGTGACATCCGGGAGACCGGGGAGACAAAAGAGAGAAAAGGAAAAGAGAACAGAACGAATTTTCCCGTTCAAAAATTTCGAATAACGTTTCGCGAACGGCCAACACCGCGCTCGGACGAGTGGCCGCGCAGGGGTGTGGTGCGGCAGGGTTGAAAGAGAGCGATTCGACGACACCGGTGACGAAACGAATTTCAATTGGCTTTTGGTGGAATCGAAACGGCCGGTCACAGTTGCGGCACCGTGAGTAATGGCGGTTTGATTTAAACTTTCTCGATAAATGAAATTTCTGTCTGCGCGCCGTTGCCGACGATTGATGAGCCGCGCGAGAGAGCCAACCACCCCGGCCTCGCCTTCATTACTACCGATTGTTTATTTGCGATAATTGTCATCTATCAACGTTATGACCGCCCAGCGCAATCTGCCCGCGCGGCCAATAAAAATCCGAAAGAAGCCTGCCGCCCGCGAATCGATAAACTATCTACGAATCAACTCGAAACGATCCTCTAAATTTGTTTTTAAAAAAATCCTCAAAACCCTCTTAAGAATGGCAGTATAGAATTCCTCGCAATTGGTGATTAATCCGAGTTTCAAGCACACAAGCGAGGACAAGAAAATAACAAGTGTGTCTTCTCCGCGACACTGCAAGTTCTCGTGATCTCGTCCTCACGTCTAGAGACTCTGCTTCCCGTAAAAACAACATTGGTCTCGTTCAAACGACGCGGCGTTCTACTCGCGCACGACAACATCAACCGGTCCCATTTAAACTTTCGGTGCGCCGGCTATGTAAACAGCTGGTATTCCGGCGTTTCCCGGACGATATATTTATCCATTCATATATTCATTAGCGACACTCGGCGAACCCCCGCGGTCTCTTTCTCATTCGACGCAGGAACTGGGCCAAAGTGTCGCGGAACGACGGAAACTTAGGCACCGGTGGTATTGACAGTCGACGTCCTGGCATTTAAAAGCAAACAGAATGGGAACGCAAACACCACGCGCTCTCTAATCGAATCTCCATATCCCGCGGGCAACACAAATAATCGTTAAAATCTGCTTTAGGAACGAAACGTGTCTGCCCTGTGCAGGTGAAACGTCCAAATCAAGAATCTATATAACTTTCATACGTTTTATTTTTATTAACTTCTATATTCGCCATACAAAATATACTCTACCCGAATATGTATACATATATATATATATATCCTAACCTAAGCAGCGTTTCGCACGTGCCCAATTCCGATCCCAGAGGATCACAGGCAAACGAAGTTCCTTAACAATAGTTTATGAAACATGCTACACCCCCGCCTTATCGAGGATCGCATGTTTTATCCAGATCGCGAGTAGTCCCTTTCTTGGGGAGCTGGAGCGAAGGAGGTGCAGGAGTCGGAAAGGAAAAAAAAACAATTTGCGGAAGTCGCTGGCAGAATACGAGGTAGTTTGCAATTCATTCTGTTCAGACGATGGACGAAGGTTCAGAGCGCGAGGGGATTGCAGTAGATGCGCGGATGCTGCACGTGAATCCGGTCGACACAAAAGGGAATGGGTAATGATGCACTTAAAGGGCTGCACGATTCAAAGAGAAACTAAATATCCTGCGAGCACGCACGAGTAATAAATACAGAGAATGGCAAACTAGTTTCAGATCCGCATTTTTAATGGCGCCTGGCTCTCGCGAGCAGGTCCGGGCAGAGCCGAGCGTTTTGTCGAGGGTTACACGCGGGGAAATTCACAAGCGACTCGGTTTAATGAGAAATCGGCTAATTTCCAAAGCCCGGTTAATTAACCAACCATTTTCCCTTCCCCCTCGTCGGGCCAGGGGATCGAACCCGCGGCATTTTTAATTTCACGCGCATTATACTCGCTTCGCGAGCAGTTTCATCCCTCCGTTCACGAGAGGGGTTTCCTACCCTCTTTCGATACGCGGCTTCGAACTTCCTACTACCCCGTGCTAACTAACAACGTTACGTTGCCAAGGCTGTATAATACCTACCGTGTAACGAAATCATTTTTCACCGGCGCGGCGCGATGCACTTGAAGGGTCGCGGGGCTCAAAGCGGAAGCTGAACGCCCTCTAACAACGTAATTTTAACATTGTAATTTGCGAACTTCGCTTGATAGTTCAGCACAACGGAACAGAATTCGCGCGGAACGCACAGTCGAGACTGTGTTCTTTGAAATGGATCTGTGAAGTTCGATTCGAGATCGTATTCTGCCTTTGTTGGCAGCTTCCTTGAAAAATTGGATCCTGGGGATGTTCCAAGAGGAGTACCAGAAGCTTGACTAATCGAATATTTTAGTATTTATATGCAAAAGGTTCAATCGGGTTACCAATTTTCTTTTACGTATACAGAATATACGAGGTATGTTACCAGTAAACAATAGATTTGTTTAGATGGTCACATCGATAGCGAACAGAACATTTGCACAAAAATGCAGAACAGTACAACCATCGTAGATATAAACGAACGATGTTTTTTTGACATACACTTAATACAAGTGATATGAGAATCCAAGCAGATAATAGTTGGAAATTCGGATTCTTGGTATGTAACAGTAAATCGCAACAAAACCGCCCCAACACCAAACGCCGCTGTAATACAACTTTCCCAGCGTTGTCGAGCACCCCCGAAACTCACAGAGCAGAAACAGCAGAAAAGAACCAGTGTTATTCGCGAAGCGACTAGAGCCGGCGACCTGGTCGACATCCAAAGGCTTCAAAAGACCAAAAAGCGGGACTATTTCAACACGGGGACCGAAACAGCGTGAAAACGTATGGTAGTTGACACACGTTTCTCTTGCAAAGGGCCGGGCAATTCGAATTAAGCAAAGACCGTCACAGAGCCCGTAGCTCTTGCCGAAAGGGCGTCAGCTAATTAAATCATGTTGCAGCCGGGTCCGCTGCCGCCGCGCCGCCACGCCCCTGGCCACGTTGGATGAAAAACGATCGTTTAAACTTCCCCGATAGTTTCAGGGATTCCCCGAGGTATCCGCTGGAGGGTCGAGGCTTAATACGCGGAGCATCGCGCTCAAGAACCGGGCTAAACTTTTAAATTGCACTCCTGCACAAAGGAGTCTATAATAAGGCGAACGCGAGAAATTCATCGTCGAAGAGCGCGAACCTCTGTATCAGGAAGAGACTGGAGGGTTGGGGGAACGTTGGGGCCGTTGCGTTCATTAAATTACAAAGGGCGAAACGAGGAAGACGCGCGAATGGATCGCCGATGCGATTGTGAGAAGTTATACGAGCTCTGTTACAGAGGAGGGTAAATAAGCAAGGTGACACTGATAGAAGGGTGGAGGGTGCCTAGAGGTATTGGGTAAGGGTTGTAAAAAAAGTTCCAAAAGTTCTCTTTCGTACATTTGTTAACAGCAAAACATGGATCACATTGAAATTATTACTCACAAAAGGGTGGGAATAAGATATTGACAGATCTTTGTAAAAAACTTTTGTGGATCGAGTACAAAAACCGGGAATTGCATTGACCTACTGTTACTATTTGAAGGAGAACTTCTTGAAGCACTGTTAGAGAGGAGAAGGGTGGAGGGCGTTGCCATGCAAAAATTGCAAAATTGAATTTTCAACAATGTGCGACCAAATAAAGAAATTTAGACAATGTTTCTATGCGAAGCTTCGTATTTCAATTTGTAATTTCATATTAAATGTAATAATTGTGAAATTGAAAATATGAAATCGTTCATTCGTGCGTCAATGGTACCTTTAATGTTCAAATGGAAGTAATTGCAATCAAAGGAAATTAGCGGCACCGAGAATGCATTCATACGGTCACGTGCTGCCATCTGACGTCAGAATTGAAGAATACCTGGTGCAAGATTTACCAAGGCATTAGGGGTAGTTTTCTTCAGCGGTAAGTCCCTCGGTAAAACAATTCCAGTGAACCAAAATACAAATTGAAAAGCCTACCGCGTCCTGTGCAGTAAATTGCGATCGACATTTACGACTGTCACGTTGTGGGGGCAGTCCACGGACCGCCAATATATCCGATCGTGCAATTTATGGACGTGTGTATAAAAAAAACAAAGTGATAAAGTAAAAAATCATCTGGTGCAAGCCTGTCAGTACCTCTGCCCTTACCAACCCTTCACATTCCAACCCTCGAGAATCAGATTCCCTTAAAAATCCACCATATTTCATAAAAAACATCTTCAAAACACACCTGTGATTGCACGTTCACGAAAGTATGCGATTGGGGGTGCCATTTTTCGCACAGTATATTTCTCAGTTCATGCGCGTCGAAGTTTACAAAAAGTTGACAGAGTAAACCAAACATTCTGATGAGAAATGGGAGGAGACGACAGAGGATTAAGCGTCACTTACATTTTTAACGTGACAGCGAAACCGGTGAGGCCTTCAGGGGTGAAAAAAATGCTTCTCGAGTTCTCACTTGGACACAACACACGAGCACACTTCACCCGCACTCATTATACGCGGGGACCGTTCTACCACCGGAAATTCGCGACAGGACACATTGACACAGGCGACGTAAACACGTTTCGCAACCGGTAAATTCGAGAAGGTAGCCTGCGTTTTTGATACGGCGGAGTCGCGTGCGCCATGGCGGTGCGGAACAGCTGTTCGCAAAGGGTGGCTCGTTATTCGGGTTGGAAGGGGTTTTAAATGCACACCTCGCCATCTGTCGACGTACTTGTGGAACGCCTTTCATGAGAATCCTTCGGGGACAAGAGCGGAACCTGTGCTACCATAACATTATTGATTTGTATGAATTTCCCCGAAAAATATTGAAAATTGCTACTTTAAAAATATGTACAGTAACAGTTTCCTTCTTGTCTTTAAGCATTGTCTGTTTAGAAGGACATCTGCAGATTTTTTATTAACTCTTGTCCGCTTTTTAAACAATTAGCCCTGTAGACTGTAGGGGTTACTTTAAGGATTTAGGGAATTTCATTCAAACATTTGTTTAATTAAATATTTCCGTGAAACGAAGTGTTCTTTTCGTGCGTTTAGGGAATACAACTAGATGCAGCCTTCCATCGATTATTTCGAGCTTATTGCTTAAATAATGAATGAGCCCGACCGTTCCTAATCGTCATGCCCGAGAATAGCTCGTGCACTTTAAATTGTTGTCCGTTGGGATCGTATGCGATTATTGTATTGCTGTCTCAAACAGGAAACGAAGGAAGGCATGGAAGGGTAAGAATATATCGAAAAATAGCACATGTGGAGGTCATTGTGCGACTTTTTCGGAGCAGGAAGAACGCTTCCCCGATAGTTCTAAAGCGTGACAACAAGAGTAAGTTGCACAACAACGAAGGTCAGCCCGCCTGTCAAATGTATCCTTGCATATTATCACGTGCAATCAATGCAAATTGTTATGCGTGGAACAACATTCTAAGCGCGTATTGGAAAATAAGTGTTAGAAGACGAATCACTCGATCCTCCAAATAAATCATCATTAATCACATGATCACACACCTTTCAGATACAAAGTACAAAGGCAAGATTGTTAACAGTTGAATTGATAAAAAATCAAAAATAATATGAAATGGTGTCTCTTAGACCCCGACAAATGAGTTTCATAAATAGCCTCGTTTTTAATTTTGGGATAAAGAATAACACAGGATAAAAAGTAAACAAACAGATTTAATTTTATTCATATAAAAATTCTTTTTAAGAGAGCTGTGATGTCTGAGACCACACATTACCTTGCGAAGGTTAACCACCTTTAAGTAACACCCACTTGTTGTAAATGTATGTGCATACTTTTATACATGTTCGACCGTTGTAAAATCTGTTCGCTATAATTTATTCTATTTTTTCATCGAAGGCTCCGGATTATTCGTTGACGCAATTTGAGTAAATATATGAAGCATTAACAAAGGGAACTGAAGAACTGCTATACTGCAAGCCACGTGCAATGGTCGCATTGTTGCCGCACAAAGGGCAACAGGGATTTACACGGTTCTAGAAAATCAATAACGAAACAACGGTGGTCCGATCGAAGGATGCATCTGCCATTGCAACGTATCCAACACGTCCATGCAAACATCTGTTTCGCGATTTGTTTTCTATGCAAGACAATGCACCATCGCTGCATTCCGTTCTGTTGCTTGCTCGACATTGTTATTCATTGCAATTAGATCTGTTGCGCATTAGATGGCGGTGATCTTGATCTGGAATTCTTTTATCATACGTTTCTGCGTTTCCTTGAACAAAGAAACTCTTCGATGAACTCTCGGAGCATCTTCAAAACTTAAATTTTTCCGTTTCTCCATTCGATGTTTCTCGTCTTTCTAAATATAATTATTTGTATGTACTTTGAGGTATGAGTACTTTTTTGGTGCTGTTAATCTCAAAAAAAATTTGTCAACTCGATTTTCCTTTTCTTATACGTCATGAATTACTTACGTTTGGAAATATAAGTATTTTTTATGAAATGATGCAGGGCGACATATAAATGGTTACGCCACTGCAACTATACACTCTCATTCACTACAGTGGCGTGTTTACTTGCGTGTACAGCTCGTATACGTGTAGGCACACGATCGTGACACAGTCATGAGGAACATGAATGCGCGACCTTGTGTGCGCAACAGGCGTCAGGATCCAAGTAGAGTCCATAAAGATTGTGCGATGAAGTGTACAAGTGGTGTCCCTACTTCGGTAGAGCCGGCCAGTTTTTGCAACAGTGGCGTAATTACCCGAGTGGATCCTTCTTTTTTACCTCAATCAAATGTTCTATTAATTGCGGACACGCCGATGCTCCGTCCTGGGTGGAAGATTTGTTAGAATTTCCATAAAACACTTCTTAGTAACTTTTACTCGATGTACGAATTTTTATTGGGGCACACGTGAACATTAAACTGTGCATACGTCATAGTCCTTCATACTTAATTTTTTTTTGGAAGAATATTGGACGAAACAAGCAAGTCAGTTTTATTCTTAGACTGTGCATCTTTAGACAAGTTTATTATTAGCCTGCGGATCTTTCGCCAATTTTATTATTGGACTGTAGATATTTAGGCAAAATGAAAATTTTATAAAGCAATCGTGAGGATCACAATTTAAATGAAAATGTATATTTGTATCGTAAAATCTGAAACCTTTTTGTTGTTTTTTATTTACAGGCGCTTGGTCACACAAAACACCTAATTAGCCAATTTAAATATCAGGTGAAGTAATTTACTGAACATTTTATTTCAAAATCACTAAAATAAACCACTTAACTATACTCTAGATACTTTAGATCACATATACGTACCTCGAAGCGATACTACGCGACTCTTCAAGGTCTACAAAATGACTATGACTCTCGCAACTATATAAATCATTCATCCCCTATCCATCCCTTATACCAGTTTGACACATTCCTATGACAAACATAAAGAATTATGCGAATATGTGAAGATAATCGATTAAAAAACACTCTTCTTTCTCTAAAAACAGCGATCTACACCATTCTAACCAAAACGAGTATTCCCACTCCTTCACCCACGTGCCAAAGACCCTCCACAAAAATCTACAATCTGAACCGCTCGAACACTCGACGCCCCATGCGACAGCGCCCCCAGTGCGTCCACTCCTGGCACGCAGTTGAGTCGGTCTCTTATAAAGGGAAGCCGCGCTAGAGCGCGGGCCGCATACCACGGCAGCTTGTCGTCCGGAGCTGTAGGTGAGGATCTATCGCGTGATCTAGCGAAAATTCGTGGCACGCGCGCGCGTGTGACGGCTCCGAAATTGCGCGGCGGGAACAGTGAACGTTATCAGATACCTGCCACGATGCTGATCTCGAAACCAGCCGGATCGGTGATCGAAGTGCGTAGTCGGTGAAGGAAATTCGCGGAGAGCACGTTCCCGTGTTTTCGTTGCCGCGGTTGTGGTCATGGAGACGCTGGTCTGACGTTGTAACACGAAGAACGCCAACCAAGAGAGCGTGTGCCTCGCACAGAACGAGAACCGGCTCGGTCTCGTATCGAAGGATCGGCGCAGAAAACGGACGGGACGACGATCTATCGCGCAGCCACCGCCGCCGGCCGAAAACGCGATCAACGGGTACGTTGCCTGTTCCCAAGCAGCGTTCCTAAGCACAAATCGATCGACAGGTGACAACGCCTTACGACCGGACGTTCCCCGGTGAAAGTTTCGCGAGGAACTTCCTACAAGCTTGCTCAAACGGTCTACAAAACGGCCTGCTCATTACGACCTGCAATTACTCATTAGCATTGTATGTTACGATCATTCTTTAATCGATGATCTCAGTAATTAAATCCAAAACGAAGGTTGTTTTCCTGCCTTAATTCGTTTCCTCGTTGTCAGATGTGATTGGAAAAGATCAATGTGATGAAAAAATGAACAGTGGATTTATCTCTCTAAAGTTGCTGAATAAGGAAAGACACATTTACCTGTCGGTCCTATTTACTGCATAGACACGAAGAACAAATGGAGGTTAGAAAATTGTAATAAACAATCTTGAATGAAATGATTCAATTACATTCTTTAGAGTGGCTCGTTGATTCCCAACAAAAATTTTCTTTCTTCCGGAAATCCTTTATTGAATGATTCCCCACGAACGATTCGAATTTATCGAACAGTCGGCGGTAAGGAATGCGTTTAAACGCGAAACGTCCGGTCGAAACGCGAGGTTTACGATCCCTTCGATGTTTACCGTTAACCATTGACTTCACCGTTTTCCGGCGCGGCGGCGGCTGTTCCTTCGTCTGTTATCGTTACCGTTCCGCGATTTCAGTGCCGAGACAAGCGTTCGATTGTTCGCGGTCCCCGGTTTTCTCTGTTACGAGGAATGAACGCGGGAAACTGTTTGTCGGTGAATCTTCGTGCGAAGATTCGCCGGATACATATTATTGCATTGGTCGAAATGTGCACCGGCTGCGCGTCACTGACACACGCGATACGCGAAATTGCGCCGGGCGCTGCCGCTTTTATTAATAGTGCAACCTAGTTACCGATCATCTGGCTTCTTGTCGCTGTAATATGTATAGATAAGGCTCATTATCTTCGGCCGAGTAACCTGCGGTTTCTGTGGTATATAAATTTTAAAGTGCATGTGTTCGTAGGATGTGCTCGTAGAATATGTTTTGTGGAGCATCTTTTTCACAGTGAAGTGGTTTTTGATGGATTTGAGAATGTGTTGATTTTCTTGTGAACCTTTCAGAAGTTTCTTTTCTACTGTACGCGTTCAATATTGTTAGATAACGCAAGCATATACCAACACGTGTGTTCGTGAATGATTTATTATTTTCTAAACTTTCTGTTACTTTGCCACGTCATTTGCTTTCTTCAAGAGCAACTCCAATATTTCATTAATTCAGAACGAAACGAACTGTTGGGACAACCTGATAGTTAATGACATCTCAATGGGTTCTGAATTCTTTCAAATAGAAATCTCAAGGTGATTTGAGATAACACCTGAATAAAAATTGTATTGATATCAACAATACCAATAACTATTTGTGTTCTTAAAGTTTGACCTAGAAGGTTTCTTCTGTAAACAATTCGATAAAAATCCTCTATTAATTTTACCAGTGCACATGATTATTCCGAAATTTTGCACAAGTCTGCCAAAAGATCCACAGTCCACCTCTCCCGTATCTACTATGCAAAATCGATCGCATTTCGAGATTCTCATACGACACCTGACGTAACCAGATATTTTCTGTTCCCGCAGAGATCATCGCCGACGTATAACATGGTATATCGTCGCTATCGGCGCGATCGCTCGTGATCGATAAGCGGAGGTGATCGAAGGCAACCCGAAAACAGAAGATAAACCAAATAGAATGGCGCTGGCTAGGATCAAGAGTTTCATCGACACCGGCTTGAAGACGGTGTCCCAGCCGTTGGACCGGACCGTGAATCTGGAACCGGAAGTCGGAATTAGGATCGTTCATTCGAGCAACGACAGAGCGCTGCACGTGACGGTGCTCGGTGCTCGACACTTGCCACAGAACTTTGGTTTCACGCGTGTCAACAGCTACGTCGTCAAGGTAGATAACGGAACTGTTCGCAATATTTTGCTCATGTTATCTGACCGGTTACGCAACCAGGCGGGAATGATCGCGCGCGAACCGCCACTTTAGCCTCTATTGACCGAATGAATCTTCGTAGACAGCGCTTGGGACGCGTGTGGGAAACCGTTTATCGTCTTCTCCCCCCTTAGGGAGTCGACTAATTACGTCGATTAAAATTAGATTGAATTCGTTAGGGTCGGAATTATCTCCTGGCTCCCGGAGCCGGAAGATAATTCAATGTAAATGAATAAACTTTGACGCTGAACCATGCGAAACGATTCGGAGCTAAATAGTCGGTGATGATTGCTGACGGACACCTTGTATGTTGGTGGAGTGGATCGTGAGTCATTCGCGATAGTCAGATTGTACGTGAAGGAACATGAGAGACACGCCCAAAATGATTTAATGGGAATTGTGCAGAATCCTAGACTCACCGCAGGCATCAAAAAGCCAGTTAGGCGTCCGGTATCTGAACTATTGCACCCGTTACAGCAAGAAATGAAAGTAGTCCGTTTCTCTCCCAGGTGAAGCTGATCCCCGGAAAGGAGAAGTTCGAGACCACGTCGAAGAACGAGTCCTGGCCGCAGTGGAACGAAGAATTCACGTTCCACCTTCGTAAAGAAACCAAGCTGAAATTTGGCAAGACAAAAGTCGTCGAAGAGGAGATCAACGGCTCCAGATTCATCGTAGCGACGCTCTTCGCCATTCTCGAAGACAAGCCATTGATAGCAACCGAGAAGAAAGAGGCAGACAAAGACAAGACTGGATCCCCCACCAAGGAATCGCCGAAGAAAGGAGGTAAAAAAAAAGATGGACAAGGAGCGTCTACAGAGAACCAAGAACCAACAAAGGATAAATTGTTGAGCAAATTGTTTGGTAAGAGTTCTGACAAATCTACGGACTCTGCGGTTACCGAGAGGAAGATGTACGATAAGAGACGCACTGTTGGTGCAACGACTATATCTTTGGATCCGAAGAATTTTACGTCGAAACCAGTGAAACCAAAGCACCCTAGCGATGTGTCCACGGGGGATATGTGGAGGCCTTTGCGGCCCATTGCGAGCGGGATTTCTGGGGCCGAGGATAAGGTGAGTGGCCCTAATCAGGCATAGTTTATTGAGGATGTTGAGGAGTGCAATCTGAAAGGGGCCTCGTGGTCCCTTTTAGCTCTGCAATGGAGTTAAACGAGGTTTCAATGTGACTGTGGGAGTCTGGTTGGCTTAATCAGTTGAGGAAGACAGGATTTAAATGATTGAAGAAAATTCCTATTACTGACAATCGATGCAGACAATTTTTATTTTACAGTCTAGTTGTTGATAGACTAATAGCATTTTTGGTGTCCCAAACTATTTTTATCTTCTTTGTAATATGTATAATGAAGTTCAATTGCAATTTTTATAAATCAATCTATATTTAATGATCCACAAATACGCTCTTCAAGAGTTTCACCAATTCACGAACCTTTCTATCTTTATAGAATTGCGTCTTGCTCTTTCGAGTGAACGGAAAAGCCGATGATGTTATTAGGAAGGCGATCGAATGATAGGAACGAGTCTGATAGGGTCAGAGAACAAGCAAACTCTGGTTAAAACTTATTAGATCCATTGCTACTTCAATTCCCTTCGATTGGATCTTCAATTGTGCCGATCACAGATCTCGAATATCCTATAAGAGATCGTTCTCTAATAATTTCTATTTGTTCACAGAGAGAGAATAAGAAGGGTCAACTGGAACTATCCCTCTGCCAAGAGAAGACGGACAAAAGAGAAGAAGGAAGCGAGAAGCTGGTGCTGTCTCTGCACCGTCTGAGATGTTCTTTGCAGACGATGCACGAGCACGAGGCCCTGAAGGGGCAGATGTACATAAAGATGTCTGTAGTAGACAACGGCAGGGTCACTCATTTCTGGAAGAGTAATCGATTCACGCCGTGCGTTTCAATGAAGTTTGCACCGGAAATGGCGCGGGTGATCGCTGACAACCCATATCAGGGTGCTTTGAAGGACGTCAGCTTCGTGATTAAATACGTCTCTAAGAATAAGATGGGTAAGGAACCCCTAAATCAATTAACGCTAAAAATCCACAGTCTAGTAATTACAATAATTGTAAAATAAAAAGTATGAAACCAGTCATTTGGTGACAGGTTTAGTGTTAATTCTAAAACAGCAAAGTGTTCATCAGAAAATAATCTGACCATGAAATGTCTTTCTGCAGGAAAGAAAACAACAGTTGGTCACTTCGTGATCGGACCGGATGTGGCAGGCCAGTATGGCGAACAGTGGAAGCAGGCTCTGGCGAAACCGGGCCAACAGATAACGAAATGGCAGTCGTTCGAGTGAAGATGAGAATCGACGTTGAAAACTAATCGAGGGTGCCATCGAACGGTACCATTCCAAAGAACGTTGAAGCGGAATTTTGCTCAGTTTTTGTGTAACACGGGAAATTCACTCTTCGAGGCAGATCGCACGTATTAATATCTCGCACTACGTATTTTGTACATATTTATTCCTCTAGAATCGTTTAACCGTCCGCGATTCCTGGACGAAAGGGGACAACGTTCTGCCAGGAACGCGAATAACAGAACCGTCCAGTAAACTAAGTGCCTATCGGCGTGTCTGGGCCGAGAAACTATATTTTTATTATTGGTAGAGAGAGACTAAACACTAAATGGTGAATCTGTGCCAGAAGCGATCTTAAACGGACGAAATAATTTTTACTTTTGTATTAACGACTCTGCGATCCGAGACTACTTACGAGAATGTATTCTATCAGCAATGAAAATATCGCTGATCCGCAATTTCGACACTTGTGTACAGGTATACACGAGCGTATCGTGTCGACGAATTATTTTAAGATGATCGCGACGGTATTTTGTAAAGCATTATTTATACCGATGTAAGTACGTGTATAGGCATTTTTGTGAAATCGACTGTAATCCAATGATTACTCTTCAGATCCAAGCGATTACACCAAAAGAAAAAATGATGACGAACGAATATATTATTATTAACGCACGTAATTGTATAACAAAGACATATATTTTCTATATCCAGTACACATGCAACACACATACAACGTTGTTACATTGTAAGGATGATATTAACGTTTTCCACACCTTGTTTTCAATAGATCTTTATTTATCACTTTTATTGTACACATGTAACAGAACACATAAAAGGAATAGTGCGTTTCTGTATTCAATGGTATGTTTTATTTTGCTGCGCTTCTCCATTAACTAGCTAACACTCTCCGGGAAAGTACATATAAAAATATAAAGAAGCGTCGTGATATTTTTATAATTAACACTAACTTCACGAACTTAATAATGGACGGTAATGGACAGTCTTATGTGTAATGTGAATGTCTATGTCTATAATATCGAACAAGTACAGTGCACGCCGTGGCGTTCACATTTTGTACTAGGCCACTGTAAATTCACGAGTATGTTCACGAACATACGTTTTTACATCGATAAAAACACACTTCTCTAAAAGATACAACGACGATGAATACCTTCCGGCTCAAAGGTAAAAAAAGTCATATTGTACAATCGTTTAAAAAATGTCATATAAATATTCTCTTAATTCATCTAAAAGATTTTCCCTAGCAAGGCGTAAAAAGGCACTTTTCTGTATACGTTTAAAAAATACTGAAATTGATTTCAAGCGATATTATGACTCTAAGCAAATTTGCACATCTTTACTTCCCTGACGTTCAGATCATAAAATTGTTAAAAAAAGAACTCTCCTTAAGTAAGTACGAGCGGATCTCTATACTGTAAAAAATGTATGATCAAAAGATGAATCGGTTTAGTTTGTCAGATCTAAACAATAAAAACTTTGGTCGACTTTGTTAAGTATAGACAAGTACGTATCGCATCGAAACTATGGCAGCTATCAACGAGACGATTAGACTGCTGCGATTGTACGGAGCTGCATTGCAGCCATCCTTGCTATTGCAAGTGCAGTATTCCATGAATATGTTGTAAGTTCCAGTTCTCATGAGACAAAATCTCTCGTCACCCTGAATTCCTGGCTCACCCATGTAAGCGCAATTACGAAAGTACCTCCATATCCCATTGACTAAGAACAATGATAAGGTCCATCAAATATAAATATAAACCATTCCCTTACATCATGGATAATTAATGCATTCACATACCTTTCTGGCGAATCTTACGACACATCGTTGGTCTGACCCCAGGCAAGTGCTCCAGATCGGGTTCTTGTTTACAGTCAGTGATTGGCACTGTGGTATTGTCAAAGGGATCTCCACACTTTGGATCCGAGTCTGATCTGCATACCCAACACTTGATAGAGTATCCTGTAAATATTACACCGTTGAAAATAATATTTCAGTAAAAATGAATAGAAATTTAAAAGAGTGGGAAACTTAATACAGTTTATGAATATAGACAGATCATTTTGAAATTATTAACATTATTCAGTAGAAAAAAATTTGTATCTGATAGTTCCTATTTGTGCAATAGGTGGAGAAAATTTTCGTTTTGCATAAAGGTTTGCAGTTTAGTGAGAACAGAAATTGAGAAAGCTCAAATGAATTGTGTTCGTTGTTGTCTATTAATTTGTCAACAAAACAACTCGCCGAAAAGAATATGTAAAGGTCGAATTTCTCCAAAACAATGTGTTAAGGTTATGATCTAAACTGTAATGGATCGATACATTGATAAATATTTACCTTGATGCACGCAGAAGAGGAAGAACAATACAGTCAACAAGGCGCGAATGTTATTTGTCTGGGCCATTTTCAAAGAGGCGAGTGGTCACTTAATAAGAACTGAAAATACCTTGCGTTAAGACGCAACGTTAATTACTCCAACTGCCCACGCCTACGACTGACCACGCCACTCAACGAATGACGCCAGGGCCGGCTCAACAATGTGCAGTCACAGTCGCAGATAGTCACTTTCTACTGTGCAAAATATTTTCCAAACCACGTACAGTACAAAAATATGTAAGAATCCTCATAACATAAACAACAAAATTCCCAACCTAAAATTTTCTAAGATCATTTGAAGGTTGCCTTCAATTTTTTAATGGAAATTTATACTCGTGTATAAAAGTGACTGAACAATAAATAACTGCTTTTATAACCTGTGTATTCAAAATAAAATAAAAATGAAAACTTCTTTTTTCGTTTTGTTTTCAGCTGTTTAAATGACTAATTAAATAAAAATGGTTTCACACAAGTTTGATATTTTAATTTATATGCTTTGAATTACGTTTTTAGTGAATTTTATTGTACATTATTGTAAACGATGAAACTAGTGTCTATTGGTAAAATTGTTCACGAAGGAAATCATATCATTAGGGCAACTGCCATTCTTCCTACGTTACTGAGTCGCTCGATCACATTCGACGATAATCGGGTCACGTGACTCGATCCCGAACAAGACCGCACCCGATTCGCAACACATTATTCAATAGCATGCACTGAGAATTTGATAGTGGCAATTCGAGTTGTGAAAGAATGCATCGTGTCGCAAGAAACGATATCGGTCTATCAGAATACGAACGATGCACAATTTATCTACGCAACATCGACGGTGAGAGGCAGTTTTATCGTCCTGATAACTCCAGAAACACGCTGAATTAAAAATCAGATAAAACGTTTACCACTCTGAGTATTCTGAGAAAACATTGTACAAATCAACTAATCTCTTACAATTTTTAACAAGTTTTTAATTTCACGCTTTACAACGTGTTTTGCGCTTTATCGAACGAAACAAAACGCGCGCTGTTAAATAGATGCAACAATCCTTAGATTTATTACTATAACTATAGGCTGAAAATAATGAAAAACAGCAATTTTCACCATCTTTAAACGTTTGTAGCTTATTGCAACATTGATCTATGTTTATGAAATTTTCAGAATATACATACACAGATACAGACACAGATCTACAAAATATATTTTTTATATTTTCAATATAGGCTCACATAAAAAAGTTGTAAACAACAACTTTTACTACTTCATTTGTAATCTCTTGTCCACATTATGTAGTAAACTAATTGTTCTAACTTCTCAAAAAAATCCAAGTCGCATGTTCCAATATTAAAAAAGTTATCGTGTTTTTAAGAATGTCCGAATATTAACGCGGGCCACTGTATTCATATCGAGAGTGTGGTTAGGTATTCTAAATATTCTCATCAACCTAAACCACCTCAAACCCAAAAGTACAACACATCACACATGCAACGTTTCGTAAAGATTGTTCGGACCGATCACCGAAACCGGGAAACGAGTGAAACAACGCACGACCCCCGGTCACCCGCCACCCGGCATACACGGATTCGAACAGAGGACGAACCGCTGCGCCACGGCCACGACAAACGCGGTCCCGTCTAACTGTCGCGGGACGGTGTTTTCACGCTTGTCAACGGTTGCCCTGCAGGTCGCGCCGGTGAACAGAAACAGTGAAACACCCGTTCGAAAGTTGTCATTGCACGCCGCTAAAACGTCCGTTCGCGGCAGCTCAATTGAAGATAACAGTTCGCGAAGATCCTGCCGCTCCTAGCGCCCTTGCGCCAATCAGACTCAGCCATCGAACTCTTGTTTAATAAATATCGCGCGATCGTCGAAGGGCAGTGCCGGAACTAGAGCGTGGCGAAGGTGGCACCTGCCACGGGCGCAACGCACGCAGGTCTCGTCGGGGCGCTACGCCAAATTTTTTATATACATGCAGCGCAAAGGCGCGAATTTTTATCAGCAAGACGGAGCGCCGAAAGCATTGTAACGAACCGATTTCGCGATGCCTTTTAGCCCGCGAGTAGCCAGGGTTCGCAAGGAGATTTAGGGATTACCGGCGAAATCGGTTGGCGAAAATAAACAATATTTATTCAAGAAGGTATCTTAGATTGCACGGAGTGCCTGGAACGCGGTACGATGAAATAATCAACCTATTTGCGGAAGCGAAGTCTAGAAAAGTTTTGATATGAATAATCTATTACCAAAAATTTTGTAAAGGCTTATACATTTATACGTATGTTTCATTCATTTGTAATAATTATACGATATGGAAAAATATTTGAGCTCAATATATTTTCCCATTATACTGCATAGATGGTAGGGGCGCATGCCAGATTGTTGCCACAGGCGCCGAAGCGGCTAGTTCCGGCTCTGTCGAAGGGTACAGATTTCTAATTAGGGTTTCATTTTTAGGTAGAGAGCGTGGAACGACCGACGAGTATCTCGTCAGTAGTGGAACTTATAACGATGTAGTATTTCAGATCACTATAAGTTCCACATATACAGTGACTCCCAAAAATATTCGGACACTAGGTATAACTAACTTTATGATTTGATAATTCGTTTGTTGATAAAGCAATCGTCCTGGGAATTATTTCTAGCAATAAAACATCTATTAATGTTGATAAACATAAATAATTTATTTGGAAAATATACGTACATTTCATAATAAAAATTATTAAAAGAAATAATGTATCATTTGTGGCTCACAAAAATATTCGGACAAAATTAATTTTTCTATTTAGATAATGTAATTTAGCACTACAAAATTTGTTTAATACTTCGTGGCATAACCATTTTGTTTAAGAACATGTCTTAACCTGTTCGGCATATGATTTGTAATTTTTTAAAAATATTCAACAGTTATATTCGACCACTCAGTTGCAAGTCTTTGTTTTAATTCGGCTATCGATGGAATTGGGGTTTTTCGAATTTTTCTATCCAATTCATCCCATAAATTCTCGATAGGATTAAGGTCCGGTGATTGGGACGGCGGATGAAGAATTTTGGGGCAGCGGTATAATAAAACTTCTTGCACAATACGTGACTTGTGCTTGGGGTCGTTGGCTTGGTGAAACTTAAAATTATTATTAAGCCCCATTTTCTCAGCACTTTGAACTAAATTATTTTTGAGTATATTTAAATAATGATTTTTGTCCATGATACCGTCAATAAACACTAGGTTACCGTCTCCATAAGACGAAATGCAACCCCAGACCATTACGCTGCCTCCTCCGTGTTTCACTATACCTCTTGTATTTTCAAAATTAAACTCTTTATTCGCTTTCCGCCACACCATAGTTCTTCCGTCGGAATTGTGCAGATTGAATTTGCTTTCATCAGCAAATATAACATCCTTCCACCATGTCTCATCCTTAGAAATTAGCTCTCTTGCAAAGGTTTTCCGTTCATTCCTATTCTTTTCGTTGATAAATGGTCCCTTTCTAGCTACTCTTCCATTGTAACCAACTTCCCTCAGCGTTCTCCGAACTGTTTCGGCTGTCACATTTTTGGAGCTTTCTCCTAATAGCTCACTACCTAGTTTTGGAGCACTTAAGCGCGGATCTTTTTTCACTTTCCGAATAATTTTGCTTTTCTCCCTCGTACATAGGAGACTTGGTCTTCCAGTTTGCGGAATAGAATCAATGCGATTCTCAATATAAAATCGTCGACCGATATCTGCAACAGTACTCGTACTTATACGAAGCATTGCACTAATTTCGCGATATGTTTTTCCTTTTTCTCGATGAAAAATTATAAGCTGTCGCAGATTGAGACTCGTATTCTTTCCTTTGCGACCCATTTTGAACGAATTCACGTTTATTACTGACAGTAGTGAGGTGGCATGGACATCTAATGGTCCACGAAATTCCGTTTGTAAACGAACGTTTTCGCGTTCTTGGAATATCGCGTTCCCAGAAGGCGATTGCCAGAGAAATATAATACGTGTCCGAATATTTTTGTGAGCCACAAATGGTGCATTATTTCGTTTAATAATTTTTATTATGAAACGTATGCATATTTTTCAAATAAATTATATATGTTTATCAACATTAATAAATGTTTTATTGCTAGAAACAATTCCCAGGGCGATTGCTTTATCAACAAACGAATTATCAAATCATAAAGTTAGTTACACCTAGTGTCCGAATATTTTGGGGAGTCACTGTACATAGCTGAATAGCACAGGGGCTGTCAGTCTTTAATCCAAACAGCCTGAAATCCAAATTGACTATCAATCATTTATGGTTAAATCGTAAAACACAGAAATATTTTGCACTGAATTAACTCGCACATTCCTGTACCAACAAATAAAACGAGATTCGAACTGCCTTCTCGGACCAAGTCTTCACACGTCTAATTAAGGGTTGAGGGCACCTCAGCAAAGAAACATTCCTAAATTAAAAATCGCACCTGTGCCCGTCAAAGAAAGAGAGACACCAAGCAGAACGCTTCGTAAAAGCCTCTGAACATTTTTGGATCGGTTGACGCGCTGAATCAGGTTCAAAGACGCGCAAGAGCGACGCGCCGGGCATTGTACCGATTTTTGCTCGGGCCCCACGGACCCCGTGGCCCGCAACAGAATCGATTCGCTTTTGCGGGTGGTCCGTGACCGGAACGAGGCGTAGCCGGGTCCCGAGGAAACATTTGAATGCTATAAATAAATATAAATAAATTGATTTGCCGGCATTAGCATAAGTAGCTGGGAGAGTCGAGGCTTGCCCCGTCTGCGGCTCGCGTCTCTTTGCTGTCTGCCTCCCTCGCTCTCCCCCCTCTCCTCCTCCTCCTCGTCATCCTCTCTCTCTTTCTCTCTATCGCTCTCGCGAGACCAGACGTTGATTTATACCCGATGTCCCTTAGGTTCCTGCGGCATTCACCGTCCCTTTAACTTAAAAGGACACGAAGCTACGATCGGGACGCGCGTCCGTCTCGTCTCGCGGACTTGCACGCGTGGGAATTAATTCCGAAATCATGAGATTCTGTTCTCTCCCCCTCTAGGAATGGCACTGTTTAAATGACGCGATAAGAACCGTGGCACGTACGTGTCGTGACTTAACGCACTACTTGCTATCGCCGAAGACGCGAATAAATCAACTTCTTAGCCCTCCTCGGTCTGAAACGAGTCCGAACAGCGATGAAGATTTCAAACAAAATCTGCCGAACACGAAACGTATCTCACGACTCTCATATTATCATACTTAATCACACCTAAGCAAGTGAGTGAAAAATTTAAGTTCCCTTACAGTTAAATACTTAATAGTTATCACATTTGAAATTTGTGTGTTATTATGTTAAACGTGTTCATTTTTCTTACAGACGCAATTTAATTTAATCTTGAAAATGGTCCAAATCAGTGACCGAAACGTCGATTACTTGAAAATTAGCAAAATTGCTTAGTTAATTGGTTTTTTCTTTTTTTTGTATTTAACGATCGAACCGTAGCGCCGCGCCGATACCATTTGACCATTGTTACGAAACGTATCCGCCAAGCAAAACAAAGTGAACCAAATATTATTGGGATCTACAAGGTAATTGCTTAGCTTTTCAATTTATATTTTATATCGAATACATTATTTTGATTCTATAGAATTTTTGAGTTTCCTGAGTTGGCAGTCAAACTGTTAACAGGCTGTTCAAAAGTCCGTCGAGCACTGCCCTTCATGTAAAACAAGCCGCGAAACTTTCTTTTAAATAATACAAAAACAATAATTGATCATCGTGTAACTCACTTGGCATCAAACCATGACCATGTGTTCGCGTCAACAGATCTATTTGGCGCGTCGAGCGTTTCTGGGAGCAGGATCGACGCTTTTACGAGGGAAACACGGTTCCCTACAAAATCAACCGCCATAACAGCCTCTCGCTCGCGGCTCGATCTTTTCCCTAAAAAATCTGGCAATTTCGTGTAATTTTCTTGGAGAGCTGGGCGGGGCACAGACCGCAGAGATACCGCGGCAGGGATCTGCGTGTGTCATTAACCGAATCCTCCAAACGACCGTGTCCTTCCTTTCTCCACGGTCGGGACACGGTACCTGTGTTACGTGGCCACGTTAAGGATCATCTTCTTGCACAAAAATTGATATACCAAACGAGGCTCTGGCACCCGTCCGACAATTGCCCCGGAGTGAAACGTTAGCCTACCAAAGAGCAACAGCAATCGTTTCACAACGATTTCTTTGACGATGTTAGTTCGTAAATAATGAATTTTTACTGTGTTTCTATCTCTGAAGATAGTCTTTGACTCACGATACAGGCTCATGTTATCCTACGATGCTTATTTTTATCATCGATGGTTATCATTGACTTCCTACAAATTAATTGAATTCTTGAGTATTTGCCTGACTTTCTGAAGTCTGAATCGTATAGAGATTGTGATGGTATCAGTAATTCAATGAAAGAGCTAACGAAGTAGTATTAACGAAGATACGAATCATCTAGAGATTGTGATGATATAAGCAGGGCTTCGGAGTCGGAGTTTGGGAACAATTGCTGATCACTGGAGTCGAAGCCGGAGTAAGAAAAAGCTATATATCGACTTCCGGAGTAGGAGTGAGAGTCGGAGGTAAAAAAAGAGAAGAGTTGGAGTCGGAGTTGGAGTTGACAATTCTGTCTACCGACTCCGAAGCCCTGGATATAAGTACAGATGATAAGTATAACATCGTGTACCGTGGATTGTGCAAAAGGAAATCGACAATTGTTGTTCCCGAGGAGCTGACAAAGTAGAATTAACGGAGACCCGAAGTTTGAGTAACTTTTTGGGATCTCGGACCACACGGTGCGTCGGTCTTCAGCGTCCCTAGCCGTCTGCAGCTCGTCCCCGAGGGCTCCGGCGACAGCGACAGTAAGTACCCCCTATCAGGCAGCACCCCACCACCTCAGGGCCACCCTCCACTTCCGCTTCGCTTGGTAGCCACTCCTCTCAGCCTCCGTTGATACTTCCTCGCGCGTGTATCTCGTCAGTCTGCCCGGAGCCACGTGCGTGTGCTCGAGAAGCTCCACTCGGCTGGTCATCGGCAGCTCTGCGCTATCAACCAACTTCCTGGTTGGCAATCGGTCTCGAGCACTCTCGAGCAACGGTTCCCAGAACCGTCTACCAGCAGCGAGGAACAGACAGCTGCTCGATAATTCGACTCGTCAGCAACCGAGTGAAGACAGGACGAGAGCAGAAGAATCCGCGAGTGACAATTTCCCGGAATTCCTCCGATTCCTCTCCCTAGTTACAAGGGAACCCTAGTTGAAGGGAACACGTCAAGGAAGAATAATGGAGTGCACCTCGAAGGCGTGAAGTGTCCACAATAATATGTGCCGATCCGTCCGCGACGTTCTGCTGAGGGAACCGCGCCGTCTCGACGGTGCGACGTCGCGCGTCTAAAACGACCAGGAAACCCAAACTCGAAGACAGATGGTCGAAGCAGGGAGGACTAAAAATATCGGCCGTTGGCACGCCGCTCTCGCAAGCTGTACTTGAACAATCCCGCCGGCTGGAGAACCGGCCGCTCCATGAGACCTAGCAGGTCCAACACGATCCACGAAGAAACGGCGTGATTCGCTTCGAGTGCCAGTTTTCGGGCTCAGGTTCTAATTAAATCAACTTCCTGGGAAACAGTAGACCTGAAAAATCGAGACTCTTGAGAGTGTGTACAACTTTCGAGCTGTGGAACATAGAGACTTTATCAAAATTGAAACTCTCTTCGGTATTCTTGAACAGTGTGCACCTGGTACACCGTGCTGAACTACCTGAAGAAACATAGAGACTTGAGAAAAATTGAGATTCTTGAGAGGGCGAGGTCTTCGAGCAGTGCAGATCTCCAGGGGTGAGTTTCATCAATGAACTCGGTTACTGTTTTCGATGTCAGGTCTTTGCCTGGAGTATTGTCCAATCTCTGGTGAAACAGGAGAGACAGAATCGTATCCACTTTCGCGGTGTTACATAAAGAATCAGCAGCGTAACGTATACTCCCGGCTGCTTTGCGTGGACGCTCGTAATATCCTGGTGTCTTTCTGCGAGGGAACGTGCCTCGCCACCTGTACCCACTTGAGACAGCAGCGTTCGCAGTCTCTCGATCCTCCTACTGTAATCCTACACACCCGACTGCTTCCGCCCGATTCATCGATCCAACAACCGGCTTATCGATCGCTTTTACGCTTGTTTTACGGTCGTTAGTGGAATCGATTCCGATCTCGGACGAGTCGATCGTAAGTCGACGCGTCTAACGTTCGTTTAATCGAGATCGACGCAGCAGATTGGCTAAGTGAATTCTTGTAATTACCGAATCGTCCGTAGAAGTCGTAGGTAGTGGAGGTTTTTCTGCTTGTATGGTTCGGGCATTGCTCAATTCATACAGGCCATTAATACTAGGAAAATCCATATTGCGATTTAATTGACATGCATTGAGCAAGACGAATTCTTGCGATCAGCGATATAACTGCTTCGCTTGCCTGTCGAATCTATTTGATTTCTGCTTGACACTGTTAACTGAAGTAACCTGACAGGTCAAAACGATCCGCTGCGGATCGTTTTATGGTCGCCTGCTGCTTTAAGATCAATCGACATTTACTTTTGTAGCAATTCCCATGATTTTTAACGAACTTACCATCGTTACGAATGCAGTAAGAGAAAATTTAATTAACTTCATGTTGCATCTGTTTTTCTACTTGTTTCTAAAGACCAAAAGTTACATGTTCCATTGGAGCAACCTCACGACACGCAGTTAATTAGTTCCAGTAAAATTAGACACAGATTTAGATAGATACTGACATTTTATGAGGGACAAAAGTAGTGATAGTAGATTCCAGAAGTCGCAGATCTTCCCAAGAGCCATTCTAATGCCCTAGCAGCTTGTTACAAAGAAACACCATTCGGTGAAGCTTCCCTCCAGCTTCCATTCGCTCATTAGAGTCCTTGAGATTGGCTTCGCGGGGTTGATTACCTAGCCAACGAAATTAGCTGTGAATCTGCGACCGCAGGCATCCGGAAAAAGCGTTAATAACACGGCTGTGATCCTGATCGATGGTTTCAGCGTCGGGCTTCGAGGAGGAGGACGACCAAACCAGGAAAGAACAGGCTGGCTAGAAGAGACGATCGCGGTTGATGAGCAGCGGCGAACATCGTCACCGTGGTTCAGCGAGAGTTCAGCCCCCATCTCGAGGAGTTCTCGTTCTTCCACTCATGGTGTTTTACGGCGCGGTTGTTTGAAATTCTTCGCGTGGAGTTGCGGCCGTATTTATAGAGCCGCGCGCGGTGTGTGCACGCGCTCGCGAGTTCACGCACGTAGATTCGCTCGTGCACGCTTCGGGTGGAAGCGAGGAGAAAGAGGGTGCAAGAGGAACAGAGAGGAAGAGAGAGAAAGGGGGTATAAGAGGGAGAGAGAAAAAGCGAGAGGAAAAGAGTGAGGCAGGGGTAGAAGAGAGAAAGAGAGCAAGACGGAGGAAGAGAGAGAGAGAGAAAGGGGGTTAAAGAGAGAAAAAGAGAGGCATCGACGACGGAACAGCCCGTCGGAGGAAACGAGAAAACGGAGTCGCGTTGCGTCGACGGGGCTAAACGGAGGGACGAGCACGCGGCACGTCGCGATCATGAAGCCGATGCATCCGCGACAGGAGCACCGAACTTCGTCGCCTAGCACGTCCTCGGCGTCGTCGAACTGTCTGCGCTGGCTGCCCCCACTGGCAGGCCTCGATACAGCGGGCATGGTCGTCCGGTTGCCACAAACCAACGCGGTCCTCGCCGTTGTCGTCGCTCTCGTTCTCACCGTCGGAAACGTCCACACCGCTGTCGCCGGCTCCGTCGATGACGTTTCGGTGAGTACGCTTCATTCTGCTTCATTCGATCGTCGGCTTCTATGTCAGCTCGATAGCTGACTGCTGTGTTTGATACGGTGATACGGTGACAGTAGGCCGCTGGAGATTTCTGAATTCAACTCTTCTCGAAATGCGCTGGAAACATCAGCGAATAGATGATTGCCGATCAAATTGTGGCATTTTTCATTGCGTAGGAAAAACGAATTCGGTTTTTGACACGTTCGCTTACCTTATTTCCAACTTGTTGAGATTACTAAAGAAAGACGGCAACATTTACACAGCTACCGTTTCTTAAACAAGTATCCGCAGTCTAGTGACGATGCACTGAGGTTGCAAGAAACGTGATTCCATAAATTCAGAGCAAATTTCTAACATTTCTATCATAAATATATTGAATATCTTCACGTACAATGCCTCCATTGTTCTGAAGTTTTACACTATTTGGTGAAAGTTCGGTTTTAATACGCCACGAGTACCGTCCATATTGATGATACTACTTCACCGAGGAAGTCGCGATCGAAAGAAATCTATGGAGAAATTACAGACCATCGATGGCTGTTAGTTTCTCCACGATAAGAACGTATCTGTCCCGAACACACCGGATGCATTCCTAGCACAAGCTCATCCGTATCTGTTCGTCCGTAGTATTCGGGACAATAAACTTTCTAAATTCCCTTTCATTTTTCGAGCATCTCCACGAGGAACGTTATTCCACAAGAAAACGATCGTCCCGATAAACACGCACGACAATTCTCACACCTGTCCTCGGCCCGTTCAATTTCACTTTCCGTCGACTGAAATTCGAGTCAAAGTATCGTGTCCACATCGTGCACACGCAATTAAGTAACCGAGCGATATAAAATATGAATAAACGCCGCGGAGCGACGTTAAGAGCGAGAAAAAATGGGGACCAGAAAATCAGGTGAACGAGAGCTGCCCGTATCGGACGCATATTGATCTGCTTAATTAGAGGCAAGATACCGGTGAGAACCGTGGTTTTTGCGAAGATTAAGAGCAATCGGGAACGTCGTTAAACGAAAGTGAGTTAGTTTCGCCTGGGACCGACAATTCTTACCACGTTATCAGTTTGTAACGCGTTTTCAGCTGGGATACTATTGCCACGGTGCGGCGCGGCGTCGTGTTACCGAAGGATCGAGGCGGGTTGATCTCGTGGATCGTAAAACCGATCAGCAGGGCGGAAGAGGGGATATTACGAGTACCTAATGCGCCGTAATTTCGATATTTATCAGCGCGATCCCAATGGATCTCGAGCCGTTCGGCTCCGGTAAAAGGGAACCGGCGCGCGCGACTCGAATAGGGAAGAAGCGGCAACTACGAGCAAAAAGGCGACAGGGACGCGCGAATTCGGCGTACAGATGCGCGACACGCGAGACGAGTACCTATTGGAAAACTAAAAATGTGCATTCGGCTGTCGCGTCGCCGTTTTCTCTCCCTGCCCGTTCGCCGGCGTGTAATTTAATTCGCAACGCGGAGACGCGACGTCGAGCGGAATAGCCAACTGATCGATGAGTGTGGATTTTACGGCTGGAGAAAGAATTTGCACGGCTATCTGCGCTCTTGTGTTGGAGAATCGATTGGAAAGAGTGCACAGGATAGCCTCGTAGTAGAAATTTTTCATTCCGTTATTGCTGAGAAAGAATGTAGGTACTCCGAGGTGTATCTTTTACTATAATGTCCCCGGAGGGTTTTTTTATTATAGTTGTGGCTGACGGTAACAGCATCTGCAGCGATTGAGCAACAGCCGTGGTGAAAGTTCACGCTAGGATCGGTTGCTTAACGCAAACTAGATTTTTCTATCAATGAAGATCACCGAATGCCGACTTTCAGTAACACGTGTATCGATAATTTAATGGTAATTATCAATCCTGAGCGTCCATATCACCTTTCCCGATAATGTTGTTTATTGCCGGTGCGCAAAGTGTTGCTGATTTAATTCCAGAAAAATCGGATTCTTTGCAGTTCCGCGGCGGAATTGAATCGATCTCGTTCCACCAGTTGCCCGACAAGTATTCCATGGATTAACCTTGATGGAACGTTAATGAGCCAGACCGCAAATAGAATTCTCTGCCAAGCGTGTGGACACGCGATTTAGAAGCCAACCTTTCGCCCACGTCGAACAATTCTTCCCCAAATGCCAGACCGTTTCTGCCGATTCATCGACGCGAAATTGGCCGTGTGGCGTTTAGCGGCAAGTTCGAGGACAGCCTCGAGGAGGCTGAACCGATAGAGCATTGTGTTTGCCGTGAAACTAGCAATACGACCGCGGTCCTAAGTGGAGGAACCTCGTCTACGACGTCGCAGTAATTACTATAATTTCATTTAGTAGCCATCTTCGAATTCCGACGATCCAGCATTCCAGGGTCCTCGCTGGCGTGTGTGAAACGACTCCGAAATAACGGATGCGCTCGGACCGTAAAAATATTGGGTCGAATTATCGCTTCAAAGTAGCCGGAGGAGCTTGGAAATGCGTGTCTAAAACCTATTTCTATCCTGAGACAAAAATCACCGTTTTCGGCCGGATTTCGAGGAAAAATCAAAGTTCCGGTTACCGATTCGAGCTGAAATGTTGTGCGAGTGATCCACTAGTGATCTTCGAGGCTCCAGTAACTCATTCAGCCTTCCGGCGATCTCGGTTTTCCGAAAAACCTATAGCTCGAGTTGAAAGCGTCCGGTGTTCATACCATACGAACCTGCCGCCGACCCGGGGCGACGAAAAAATCGTCGAGGAGGATTCCGACCGCAAAATTCGCAGCTGCGGCTCTCAGGTTACCACCCACAGACTCGTGGACATCAAAGCTGAGCATTCGTGCGCGACACTTACACCGCACTTTTTCGTTCCCGGGCACCGATGATCTCGATAACGTCTACCCGCGAACCACGGCAGTCGGAGTTTATATTTAGGACGTCGTTTCTGTCTCGATCGCGATGTTTTCGTGGCACGGAACGCATCGCGATCCCCTCAGGACCGTAAATCCGCGACGTAGCCTTCTCCTCGGTTATCAAACGCGTCCAGATTCACAATCCGGGACACGATCGCCAAACCGATAAACTTGGATATTGCTCGTTCATCAGAAATCCCCGTATGAGGAACACCCCGGACAGAAAAGGGGCGGACAGGCCCGAGTATCAGATAAAGGATAAGAGCGTTTATTTGAGTTCCTCCCTTATCTGGCCTAACAGGCCAATTTATGGCTCGATTCTATTCCGACGAACAGATAGTGGACAGATGGTGGACCGATGCCTCTTCCTTCGCCACTGTTAAGCCGACTGTTATCGTAAAGTATCGTTCGTGGGAATGGCTGTGCACGGGATGGTACTTACCATAGAATATTTGAACAAGCGCGCCAATACTCCGAGTGTTCAGTCTTTATGGGAAACGCATGTTCGAGACAATTTTAGTCGTAGGTATTCCGAAAGCGCAACGCGTAAATCGAGTTAGCTCACCAGTAATAATAGCAACAGAGTGATCGAAAGCATCTCTCATTCGTTTCTTATTGAGTATATTCAACCCTTATGTCAATGACCGGGTACTTGGATGCCCAATTTTCATTTCTTTTTCAAACTTCTTTAATATCTTTGTTGTTAAACACTGCATATTATAAATTAATTAAACAGTGCAATATCATTGAACATCGTTGAAAATTTTGGTTTGCTGATCAAAAAAAGAATAAAAACAGTGACCAAGTGACACATTGAAGCTTCACCGTCCAAAACGGCGACCACAATTTTTCTTCTAGAGTCTCCCAGCGTGTACCCAAGCCTCGTAGTGTCGCTCAATTAATAATTCAGTCCTGATCGTTAACGGTACATCCGCCGAAGCCGAATCCGCTGTTCCCCGAGAAAAAAGCGACGCCGCTCATCCATTCTGTCCTCGAAGAAGGAGCCCTGGAGAATACTTCGTGACCAACTTCCTGCTTGGTTTCCCGATGCTTCCCGACGGCTCTCACGGCCGATCAAGTTATTCTCTAATTAATAGTTGGCCGTCGGAGCGCGATGAAAGAAAAGACGACGTGCCGGCCGGCCGTCTCGGTGACTTTCCAGCGGCGTAAAAATGGCGGCTGACCCCGGAGCTCGTGCTCTTCGACATCCCGCGGCGAAACTTCCTGTCGCAGGGTCCACAGAGGTCCCTTCTATATCGTCTCTCTCTCTCTCTCTCTGCTATTCTGTTAGCGTGCCGGGATCGACGGAATAATTTACCGCTATTCAGACGGGAAGACCGGGACTCGGCTGTGAGACAATGTAGACACGCGAGAGGATACTCTTCTGACACTCGAGATTAATTACCAGGGAACCGATCTTCATTTCGGAGCACTCTTCGCCGGATCGTTAATGATCCTTCATTGCGGGTCGCGAGATGGATTTCGCATTAATCTCTTTTCTCTTACCGGAGACCCTTCAAGCAGCTTCTTCATTCAGAGAATTGCTCTTTGAAGCTGCTGAGGAGAACACGCTGCAGTATAAGTACACGTGCATACGCTAATTGATGTGAGAAGAAAATTTATGTTGTAAGAACTAGAAAGGTAGTCAATCTTATTGGCCTATGAACGTCTCCGTTCTCTTTCTACATCTATGCAAAACTGACCATCATGTTTCCGAATCAGGGTGACCGCACAACCAACTGACAAATGTTGTTTGTCGCCAGTATGGCGCGAAAAGATAAAGCGTGGCGCTCCAAGTAATTTTTGGTAGCCAGTTTCTGCCATGTCTGGAAAAATCCAGGTGGCCTCCAGAATGCCACCGGAGCGATTTTTCACAGAAACTCGTAAAACGAGTGATAACGGCCCCAGATAAGGGAGGGCGACATTAGGTGCTAACGAGATCGATAACTCAAACGATCCTTGATTCGGCGAGACAGAGATCAGGGTGGCTGAACACGGCAAAACCGATCGGTTTGGTAAACACCGGATCGGATTCGCGGGAATCGTTAAATCGACCGAGCAGAAAACGAGTCGCATTTAATACACACAATATTAATGGGGGCAGTTCTTTGTACGTGGGCAAGTTATACCGGAATAACTTGTTCCGATAGGTTCCCACTCTCGGCTTGGACGATTGCTAAACCCCTAAGCGGACGAACAATGTAACCGATCGACAGCTTCGATTTCTCCTTGATCGATGGAAAATCGAAATCGTGGATCAACCCCCGCGACCATTTCTGCGATTCACGTGGCACTCTTTCTTCAAGACGAACAGCGAATTGTTAATGAGTAAATATTCTGTCTCAGATTTGAATGGTTAAACATTATCCGCACAATCTATGAGTATAATTTCCTCGTCTTTCTTCTTCTTCAGCCGTAAGATTTTTTGTTCAGACGTATATGTAGCGACGCTCGGCTAAAACCCGCGCGATTTGCATTCCGCGGCGGGGAAAATGCATATGGCGAGAGAACAGAATTTCAATTTTCTCTTCTCGATAAATCAAGCTCTCCCCGTGTCAGTCTGGGGCGAGTACAGTTTGAATCGTTAACTGACTAACAGCTCGGCGAGGAATCTGCTCCCCCGATCTCGCTCCTCCGAGGCTGGCCATAGAATTCTAATCGCGCTGACCGTTTCTCCGCGTACACACACGAGACAATGGAATGGCGATCGCGCGGAATACGAAAAAGAAACGAGGAAGAAACAGCGGTGGGAGCGAAGCGTCCCAACGATTCACGACCCGCGGCAGACCGAACGGGATCGGCTCTCGATTTCTCATAGCTACTCGCAAGAACTGTATAGTTTGTAGCATAAACGACCGCTTCACGGCCATTCAATAGACACTAACCACGTACCGAGCTCTACTAACACCGGACACGTGAGGTCTGTTTTCAAATCTGTAAAGTTCTACGTGGTTTCAGATAAAACTAAATAAGAACCTGCTTATACATTCTACATTCCACGTTTACGATTCTGGATAAACAAATAGTGGCACCTAATGTTGGATGTTTTAAAAATCCTCTTGAAATATCTACAAAATTATCCGCGTTTTGAGATTTTTGTTTTGCTTCCATTCGTTCAAAGAACTCGACGGAAGGATTAGAATGACCATTTTCAAAGAACGCCATAAGAGCCTAGCATTACCGATTCTGATCGAGTACGTACAAGCGCAATAACGATTCAGAATTAAGATAGAGGTCGGAACGTAGGTGTTAGGCTAGAGGAAAGGCAGAAACGGCCTCACGAGGTCCTAAATAAAATCGTTAGCATTAGCGAGGCTCGGGAGTCCTGCTGTCCGGCACCCCGTGACGTTTTACGTATCCGTAGCAGCGGTTCTGCGCGGTGTTTCCCTTCGTCCTGTTGATCCTCCTCCGTCCTGGCGTTCCTCCTTCGTTTCTTTCCTCCCCGTAGCGACGACAACTTTTTGCTCGCCGCGAGGTTAACATACTTCCTGCCCCGCAACGGGCTGAAATTCCACGCGATAGTCGTCACGATACGCAGTAAGAAGCTAATCGAGCCAGCCCGACTGCGGTCCCGTGGGAGAAGGAATCTCCACGGGGTGCCAAAGGAACGCTTCGAACCTCTTTCCCAGTTCGAGTGCACCGAGAGAGAAAGGAGAGAGAGAGAGGGAGAGAGAGAACGATGAAAATTGTGCGACGTCGCACCGCACCGCACCTTTCAGACCCTAATGCGACCGTTTAATGAACCGACGAAGACGAGCCGGGGGGAAAAACTCGGGTCTCGGTTAAGACCGGAAGGCCACCGATGGTGTTTCGAGGATTAACACCCCATAAAACCACGTTTTAACCGCTTGTTCCTCTGACGTATCCAGATAACAGCCTCGAGACCAGCTACAGATAAGTTGGGGGCCACCGAATGGGCTATCTTGGAAACGCATCCCCTAATATTAGGACGCTACAAATGTTGCGTTGAGCAGCCAACACTCGCTACACGGAATTCTATTTTTCCTCCGTGGCTGGGGAGATTTAATGCAAACTGTGTTTAAATGACGCGTGCTGGTTTGAGACGGTCTGCTAGATGATTGCAACATTTCGTGCCCAATTTAGAAATGAAGCTCCTTTAATGATCCCTTGCCTTACGAAAACGAGTTAGACTCGTGACGAAGATTTCAATCATAGTTTATTATAAGCAACTATCCAGTCTATCCATAATCAAGTCCACCGATATCAATAAAGTCTAACCCCATCGACATTTATCATCCAAAGAATGATGTACTAAATGATGTCTCTAGCTACATTTTATAATGAGCTTTGGACCCGACTAACAAGCTCCATCGACCCCTAGCACAACGTCTCTCCTCTCGAGCACTCTGCTTGAACCGAGGGGCAGCGTAATTCCTCTTCATGATCGCCCGCTTCAGGGACGTTTTAGTCTTACAAGGAGAGTGCAAGCTCTTCACCTCTCAGATTTAGTTGAGACTTTACAGAGTTATAGATCTCGTTCCCCTGATTACGAATATACCTCATTATAAGGGCAACTACCCAATAATTTTCGAGATATTTGCAAATTAATGTTTAATGGACAGTTTTATTAAAGTTTAGTTCACTCTGTTACTAATTGTAAGTAAAAAAAAGTATAAAAAATAGTTACTATGACGGGACTCGAACCCGGGCCCAGCAGTTCAGCTCGCTGCCGCTACGCCACACCATTACTTGGTAACAGAGTGAACTAAACTTTAATAAAACTATCCATAAAACTTTAATTTGCAAATATCTCGAAAATTACTGGGTAGTTGCCCCTATAATGGGGTATATTCGTAATCACGGGAACGAGATCTATAACTCTGTAAAGTCTCAACTAAATCTGAGAGGTGAAGAGCTTCCACTCCCCTTGTTAGTCCATCCCTCAAACCAGCTCGTGTTTCGCGATCCTCGCGATTCGACGACGCTGTCTAATGAAGAGCAACGCGATGCCGAGCGGGTTGCACGACGATGAGGACGCCGATCCGGAAATAACCCGCGTCGTAAACGCGAGAGGAACGCGTTCTTGCGATGGCATGGCGGGAAAAGAGGGGAAGCGGAGGGGAGCCGTTTAACGTTCGGCGTTGAAAAACCACGGCCAGGTGACTGCTGCCGGTGGCTGGTCCCGAGGGTTCGTAATGGCCGGCTTTACGGTTTCACGGTTCGAGCTCCCCGGTCTCGAACTAATCCCGCGAATTAAGGCTCGTTAATACCCGGCCAGAAATAGCGGCTTCCACTCTGGAACGAAACCGAGCCGCCAGCGAGCAGGCTCGCGACTTGCTGGAACGCCTCGCGTGTCTCGGCAAGACTGTAGCGAAATTGAGCAAAGAACGGCCGACGAATTAATTATCATCTTATTCAGGCGAACGCCATTCCTGGATAACTCGGATTGGCGGCGGCAATGGTAATCGATGCACGCCGCGCCGCACAGTGGGGTATTTGATCTGTTTAGCGCGCCAAAACTATTGCGACGTTATTAATAGTGTGAAGGTCATACTATTATATATCGTTGAATTCGTCTTAACACCAGCCACAACACTATCAAATCAAAAATACAACTTAATGTTTAAAAAATCGAAGCGATCTTGTTTTTTTGTTTTAAACCAAATTTTTTCGAAGTTTTATATATTGGAGTTTATACCTATGTTAATACTGTTAAACTTTTATTTCAAACATTTTTTCGTCAGATTAAGAGAAATTGCTATTGCAACGTTATTAATAGTATGAAAACTATTGCAACGTTGTTAACAACGTTATTAGTAGTATGAAGGTCATACTATTATATATCGTTGAATTCGTCTTAACACCAGCTACAACACTATCAAATCAAAAATACAACTTAATGTTTAAAAAATCGAAGCGATCTTGTTTTTTTGTTTTAAACAAAATCTTTTCGAAGTTTTATATATTGAAGTTTATACCTATGTTAATACTGTTAAACTTTTATTTCAAACATTTTTTCGTCAGATTAAGAAAAATTTCATCATTTTCAGTCATATGATATTACGGTCGATTCATGCCATACTGATATGTATCGCACAAAAAGCTAAATGTCTTCTGTGTTCGCATTAGTTCGCACATTAACTTTTGTGGGTTATATAAAGCAATGTCTACTGATTAACCTCGCAAAAAATTAAAGAGGAGTTATTGGGACGAAAAAAGTTATTACATGATATATATTAATTTTCTGAAAAAAAATATCACTTTCGATTGTTTATTCTATCAAAACCACCGAAGAGAATAAAAAAAAAAGCCATGAAATTAATCTATACACCTTCCTTTACTTCCTAGATTTGGTCCTATCTCGATGTTATACACTAAACTTGTGAAACAAATCATTTCTTTAACACAAGTTTTTCGACACTTCTCTTGGTCACGAGAAATGTTACTTTCAAGTATCTGTATGTTACTAAATAGTACTCTCTATGGAAAAATATTATTGTCGATTACTCGCATATATATTCAGGTACATGTGAAAAAATTTCTAGTCATTTTGAACAAACTAAAAATATTGAGTTTTGGCGCGCTAAACAAGCCAAATACCCCACTGTGCGCTGATCGCGTCCCCTCGGCTTCGCGCGATTTCTTCTGTGGTTTGCGCGAGGCTCTTGTGCAATCTGTAGGACTCGGAAAAATCCTCAATTGTGACACGTGAGCTTGAGGTCCGTTCAGAAACATGATTTAATTTTTTATTATCTTGGGTTCAAAAGTGTTGCTGGGTAACTTCTTCCCTGAAGAATCAGTGTTTCAGAAAAATCATTTCTCAACGACATTGATCTACTAGCCTAAATAAAATCGAATCATTACTGTTTTCCTCATTGTCAGCGAGACAATTGCTTTTCACATTACGTGTGTACTGGATAAACGAAGAGTACGTCTTTAAAAACTGTTAAGCTTGTACATTAGAATGTAGAAATAAAAATATTGCTGAAATTCGAGACAGGACTTGGAATTCCAAGATCCCGAGACAAACCGTCCCCGATTTACGTCGTCTGGTGTTACGGAAACGTTATCGAATGCGTTCAACAAGCAACAAACACGTCCTTCTCAAACCCAGAACACAGTAAACTACTTCAAACTCCGTACGGTGTACGGCGTATACAGTCCGAGTCCCACGCATCACTCGAAGAGAAATGGTAATTCCCCAACGGCCGTAGCTCTCTCGGTTTGCTTTCTTCTGCGAGCAATCCGAGGCGATTAAATATTTATAGGCCAGCGTAATACAACAATTACAACCGTTGGAATCCGTAAACCATCCCACGGAGCCCGTGTTCCGACTGTCTGTACCGTCTATTTTTAATCGAGAGATTACAAGGTGAACGCAGTCTTTTCGGCTGAAAGCGTTCATCGAAAAAAAAGTATTTCTGAAAACAGAGGGAAAGACGGAGAGGGGGAGAGGGATAGTCTGCGTCTGGAAAATAAATATTCATCGCATTTCTGGACGAACACGCCTATTTTTACATCGATTCCCTTCGGGACTCGAAGCAGATTCTCTCTCAAAGTCCACGCGGCATGACGCCTGGCTCAATGATCCGGATTCGACGCGATCGGAGTCTAATTCCGGCCACAATGTGTGCAATATGCATTTACTTTTTACGGCCCCGGTTTTGCTACGAGGCGAGAAAGAGAGAGAGAGAGAGAGAGAGAGAGAGAGAGAGAGAGAGAGAGAGAGAGAGAGAGGCCACTCCTCGCCGCGGAATTGAGTTTCATTGGTGGCGTCGGTTTCGCAAAACGCTTCGGGACACGAGAACGGGACGGGACACCATTTCATTAGATTCCGCTGAAGTGGGCGGACAATCGCGTCGTGTGCTCCTCATCGGACCCAAGGGAGGCAGTAAATCACGCGGTGATCTCATCACGGCATTAAGATATTGCATGGAGAGAGACAGAGAGAGGGAGACCCACCGGGGAAGTCGACCTGAGACAAGATAAACAAGCAAACGCGCTACCGTTGCGTTGCTTGCTGGAAATTCCACGAGGAATCGATCTTTTCACTGTGCGATCTCGTTCTTTCATACTTTGAGAACGTCTCTGCACAGAATGTGGACAATTTTCGAGCTACGTGGCTGTACAGCTTCGGACTTTAAAGGCGATCTTCATGAAACACGGACCGTTCCATTTTTAAAAAATGCAGAAAGTCGAAATTGTTCCCTTTGAGACATTGTATAAAGAGAGACAGAGCAAAACGCACGGTGAACCAGAGCCGAGACACGATAAACAAGCAGCAGCGCTACCGTTGCTTGCGATAAATTCCGTGGGAGTCCAGCTCGACGTTCTTCCGACGCGTGACACGTCCAGGGAATAGTGAACGACGGGCGACGCTTTAAACTTGTCGTTTTTCACCGTAAATCTACCGGATGTCGCGCGGTTGCTGCGAGAGTCGATTTGAACCTCTCGTAATTTTGTAAATGAAGGAAGCTGATTTGAGCATCGATCTTCGGATCTGGTTATTTTAGACTGAGTAAGACAAATCGTGGAGGAAGTCGCTTATTTATCATCTTCTTTGAAAGTAAATAACGATTTAGATGGTGGTATTTACTCGACGACTACCACGAGCTTTGCAGGCTATCTTCACTTCCGCGATTAGGATTCTGTTCAAGATAAGATGCACTTATCTTGTTCTGTCGAACAAGTGTGCATTACCTGGTCCCTTCAGACCGCTATCGCGTGAGCAATGTTTCTTTAATCAGTATGCTGTATAAGGTGACCTCTGCAACAATGTTCTATGAATGCTTTATGACAATGAACCGTTGGTATTTTGCTGTCTTGTTGAATGCCGAAGACGCCACAGGTGTCATGCAATCAACGACTCCTGCAGATGTCGATCCTCAGCTTACGTCGGTCTCGCGAATTCGGAGAGTCAAGAATTCGCACACACGAGATCGCCTAATGCTCGGCACACGTGACGGGCCAGCAGAGTGGAACGCGGCAGCCAGATCAGACGACAGACGAATCGCGAATCCGAAGGCGTCTCGTCGTTCAGGCCGAGCGCGTTCTTTCGCAAAACGCTCGGAGCGTTCGCGGAAGGGACGAGCATTGCATGACGAGGTTGCTCGTTCCGCTGAATCGTCGCGAACGAGATAAGCGTAAAAGAGATGCCGTGCAGCGTCGCGGAACATTGTGCTACGACCTTCCGGTGCTCTCCTGACCGTGTCGTCACGATCCAGAGACCATTGGTCTTTAAGGAGGAGCACGAAATCTATTTCCACTTACCATTACCTCGAGCCGTTCAGCTATGACCGTGGTATCTACATATACGAATGAAACGTTTGACCCACGGTCGAGGCAGACGTCTTCAACGTGGGTGCATCGAACGCTATCGTTGCGCTTTCCGTGGGCCCATTCAGACCTTCGTTTGTCAACTTTTCCAGACTCGTACAGCCGCTTCTAGGTATCGCGTCGATTTAAGGGGATAGGACCCTCGATATTGTAACTAGAAACTTACTAGATTAAGGCCCTTGCCCACTAGACCGTACCCTCGGCGCGGCGGAGCAGAGCGGCGCGCTGTTTTGGATTGCCTCCTGTGTATTTCAATGGGAGTGCGCCCACTATACCTGATCAGGGTATAAGGGTCCTTGCCCACTAGACCGTACCCTTGGCGCGGCGGAGCGCTGTTTTGGATTGCCTCCTGTGTAACCGCTCCGCTCCGCCGCGCCGAGGGTACGGTCTAGTGGGTAAGGACCTTTACTCAACCCCTAAGCGTACGATTTAACTTCGAGGTTTCAGATGGACGCGTACTTTCATCGTATTGCTCCCAAATCAATGTAAAATGGTTAGGTTGCTCTTACATATGGGAGGTTAAAAGTGGCCTACTTGACCGAGAAGGTCACCAAACTCCTCGATCTTCCAACGATCATCCGCAATCCCACGGTTCATCTACGGACTCCACCAACACTACATCGAATCCAATCAGCAACATACGTTCAGGGGAAGTTAACAAGCCTGAGAAAGTCCTTAAACTCCCAAAAACAGCACTGACGCTTAAGACAGTTCGAATCCATACGCATGAAGCAGAAGGCCGGAGAGTCGGCCATGAAAATTCCAATTAACGTACATGAAGATTTCTCTGTTCGATCCCGGCACAAGACCATCGTTCAGCAGAGTGTCAACCTTAGACGTTCGGTCGATTTCGAAGCTGCTTCATCTTCATCCCGCGGCTTTTTGCCGGGGTAGCTGGCGAAGAGCTGTGGACGGCGAGTGAAAAGACGAAGACAACGACGAAGAGGACGAGGAGGAGGATGGCGGTGGCGGCGGCGGTTCATTCGCGGAATTCTCATGAAGCGGACATACGCGGCAGGATTTACGCGATGTCGCGCCGTGGCCCGGGACGTCATCCTGACCATAGTAGGTGGACGACGGAGGACCTTGGCCTTCGGAGGCGGGGGATATAAATCAGACCGCGATCTCGCCATAGCGAGCGTTCCATCGGCTCTCGAGAGTAGTCCGTATTAAATCGGTGGTACGGCCACGGTGCTCGAAGAAATCCCCGGCCATTTTCGGACATTGGACACTCCGGCCGCGCTACCATCTACGGTATAGTTGGGGCGTCAGCCCGCGAAACCGATGTCATTGCTTCCGAACCTTATCCATCTTCTTCTGCGTGGTTCGCTTCATGGTTCATGGGACCTCTCGCTCTCCTCGGTTGACTTTGGTCGCGAAAGAATCCGCCTTTTTTCACCTCCCCCACTTTTTGTCGAACCTTCTTTGCCAAGGGGACGCTGCTTTGTTGAGCACGTCGCGGCGAAAATGGTTTCATCGCGTCTTTTTCGTTAGCCGAGATCAATGCTTTATGTAGTGGCAGGTTCTTCGGGAAGACCAACGCTGAGTGATGCGCCCGAAGCGCTACTTTGTTAGCTCGGATCGAATTGACGCGCGTCGAATCACGTTCTCGTGATCCTGGCGCAGAGTTTCATCGTTTTTTCCTGAGAGCTTTGGTGGTCGGTGTCTCTTTGTCCTGCAGTTTTCTTGTTGGAAAAGGCTTCTCTTGGGTGGAATGTGGCGGATCGTCTAAAGGTTGGTTCTTTTGTTCCGTCTATTTTAATGTCGTCGTTACTCCTGTTGGCACAGAATGATGAATATTCTGTTGTATGATTTTTCTTTCTGTCAAGTCTTTCGTAGTTTCGAGATTGTCAACTTCTATGAAATAGTGTAAACGAAATTTCACGTTGTCGTGCAAGAAGATTGCACCTGAACCAACCAAAACTCTGGCAGCAATTCCCGTTGCCACAATTTGTCGCGTCTTCCGCGGCCGCAGAAGAAAAAAGGGTAGCCGTTGTAGAATGGAGAACAGGGGAGACAGGCAGAAGACAAGAGGAATTCGTATTCAGCGTGGTGGACATGGCCAAACTAGGCTGAAGTCCGCGGCCTCTTGCATCTCCTTGTTCGTGGCGCAAAAACCGCGTGCCATGTAAAAGGGAAGTAATTCCGAGGGATGGACACGAACTGAAATCGTGTAACAACTCCTCGGAGATCTACAACGATGATCCTTTAGTCCCTCGGAATAAAAGAAAAACCAAGAAAATTCTCGTCAAAAAGAGAAGTCCTTACAGAGATCTCTCCTATCGGTCTCCAACAAGAATTCGTCTTCGCTTCAAAAGAAGAACAACCTAACGAAACTGTTGATCAAAAATAATAAAATATCTGCGGAGATCGTACTTGCCCAGCATAGATTCTAACCAAAAATTGTTAATAAAGATCGTTCATGGGAGATCGGTAGGAGTTGCACACTGAGCGGCAAATGATTCAATGCCATTAAGTATGCGGGTTTAATACCGTTTCGCATTCAAGGCGCTGCATCCCTGAACGGCACCCTGCTTGGACACATTCCACGGTCCCTCTGTGCCATCACCTATGCATCCTGGTTTAGTACCTGTAACTGTACCTAAGCGCGGCGAGCATTTGTTTCGCCGTTTATTCCTCTGGGAACTGGCCGAGACGAACGCTTACCTGTCCGCTTAACACGCTTACCTGCACGACAGATTTGCGAGGGCTCTAGGAAACGTTCCACAAGCGTTCCAGGCGAGGAAGCGATCCACGCAAGAGCCATCCAGGTGAGGAAGCGGTCCACGCCAGAGCCATCCAGGCGAGGAAGCGGCTCTCGAGACGTGGACTACTTCAGCGAACGAGGAGAATCGACCAAGAACCTGTTCCTTTTTATAGTGCCGGCCCGGAGAAATTAATTGTGCAATACGGGAACATCGTTAACCCTGAACTCTCCCGGAGACGCCGTGAATCCGAGCGTGTTCCTTCTCGCAGGGACCTAACCAGATCATAAACTCCGGGACAACAACGAAATTATATCGTAGCCGCGTTTTCAAGCGGGATTCAACGAGACGAGCCGTAAAATCCACCGTGTCCGCGGATTCGCTAAGCACTGCTTGTTTACGGGCCCTTTGAATTACTATTCCACGTGGTACATAGTATTTTCATGTACCGAATCAACGGTGTATTGTGCTTTGAGGAGATCAACTTCTGTTGTCCTACTTCCTACGAGGAAAGTGATCGTGTCAATGCTGACTCTGAAGAAACGTAGAAAGATTCATTTTCTAATGGTACTGCAATCATTTGCAGAGATAATGAGCTTGTCCCTAAGTCCAGTATTTGCAGGACACACCAAGGATGCTTCATTTAGCATAAAAGTGTGCAATTTAATGATCGAAGTGCTATTATTCTAATTCAAGAGCTAAAGACACAAACAATGAAAGGTCCATTACGTTCAAGATGCAAATGTCCAGATTAAATTCCGCCGAAAAAGGCGAACTCGATTGCGATGCGTACGAAGTCGATCATTTTCTCCGTCCACGCGATCCGAGAAGACAATCGCGTGTTCTGTTTCCGCTGGACCATCTCGCTGTGGCTCGTTTACTATTATCATTGTCCATTCAGTGTCGGGTTTCTCAAGCAGTCCGACCTCGATGAGGTAACTGTGACGGGTTTCGAGACCCCATTGTCTGGGATAATGGGGGTACGTGGGCTGTTCAAAGGAGGGTGTGATCTGTGCTAGTTCCACTTTCGACTGATCGCTTCTACCACCCTTGGGAGAAAACTTTGGGAGTGAACATGATCCTTGAGAGGTTGACTTGGTGAGTTTTGAAGCTATGACGCGTTCAATGGTGTTAATGAGAGGAACATAACTAAAACCTTTTCAAGGTAACAAAAAATTTCTCACTGTAACTAAATATTAAAATATTTTCTAAATACCATGAAAAAATTTGGTTGGTAAATGTAAAATATACTTATTAGAACATGTATTTCTCACTCCATAACTAAACTCAATAGCAATGGCCAATTTTTAATTCAAATGACGCCGAACTTAGCCTTTCAAGATCGTTATTTTTTTACTGATTCTACAAGAGCATATAATTATACTATAATTTGCTGACGGAAAATCAAGAATTCTTGATTTCTGTGCGGCAGAAGGAAGCGCGAATTCGATTTCGATGTGCCCACGCGCCCGAACGCGGTGACATTGTGCAACACGGGCGATTAGCAACGCCGGTGGTTACGTCGCGATGCCATTTACGAGCCGGCAAATTGAGTTTAGTGGCTCGTGCTCAACGTTACAGCCTTGGAGAATGCCGGACGATACCCGAGCCGCTGCTCTATTAACTCTTTGCTTAGGAACGGGTAATTGCGCGGTTGTTTTTTCGCGAACCAGCCCCGCTCGGGAAACCTTGTTACGATTTCGACGGGGATTCCTGCCGTTGCGGTTTTTGTGAACTCCATCGGACACGTGTGTTCGCGACGCATCAGCCGGAATGACGGGTATCTCCGAGATTTTGCACCGCGAAAGAAGCCGATCATTGTCCGGTGCACGATTGTTCGACCGGTGATTTTTCTTGCGTGGCCTGGTACGGAGGCAATTATCTTTCGCTACTTTGAAGAACGAGCCTTTAGGAAAGTAGGGAGAGAGAGAGAGTAGTATAGCCCCCTGCTGCGGGAGAAATTGAATTCTGATTTTTAATGTCCAGGTTTGTAAGAAACATTCCTGGCGTCTAACACACGATTTCAGATCGTCTTCCACGAATGGTTTGAAAAAATGTCTCGAGTGCCGGAAGAAATTCATGAAATTGGAAGAATATATAATACACTGACTTCAGATTGGTCTGTGGATTTTATGAATTTATAACAAAAATGAGTAACCTCAGCACACCGAGCATATCATGACAACTACTTTAGATTGTTGTTTTGCAAAAATACTGTTACATCATTTTCAACCTATTGGAATGATTAATGCAGAAAATAAGATCCTATTCGACTCCAGTTTGCTGTAATTGAGTCTGTCTCGCACAAACATGTGTAATCTAATAGAGATCGTTGCAATGAAGCTGTATTTCGCAACTGAAGGCCGTAGCTTGAAGATCAGCGGGATTGGGTTCGAAGGTGAAAGAGATTTTCGCGAGTTTAAGGAAACCCGTGTTGGCGGGCATACTTATCCAATCGTATATTAACCATCGCTGATTAATAGCCTGTCGCAGCAGGAATTATGAAAATCGTTTTAAACGCGTTCAATTGGAATCTACAAGACACGCCAGGCGTTGGGTCGATTACTCGCAGCTGTTAATCTCAGGTCGTTTTTGCAACGGTCTGCCTACATACGTGACGGACGAGCAACGAAATTGCTTTTCCTCGTATGCACTCGATCCCTTCGTGCCTCCACACTATTGTCACCGATTATTTTCAATGTTTGACCGTACAACGATATTCGCTTTCGAGACATATACCGTGTCACGGCGCGGAAAAGTCTATGGGTAGCTGATGATTAATTATGGCTGGGTTTGTGCTAATTTTAGAGCGAAAACTGGACGCTCATGACCAATGGGAACAATAGGTCCAGCTGGGTGCGTGTGCTCGACGAGGACTCCGTTTTGGAACGATCAATCAACAGTGAGTAGTTCCTTTCTTATTTATATGCTCCAATAAAATTAATAATTCCATGACTGTTGCTTTAAAATTTTGCTGTATAGGAATGTTTAATGTATAAATATCTTCGCAGGATCTACAAGATCGGACTTTTTCACAAACTGGAGTGAATGGTCAGTCTGCGACCGCCATTGCACGCAGAATCGCGTTCGAAGGTGTAGATTGAAGAAGAAATGCGGAACCACGATACACAGGGTAAGTTGAGACACACCAAATTTTCAAGTAGATTTATTGTTTATAACGTGTATGTTATATCGAAATGGTTATCTAATTGTTTAAAGGAGGAACGCACCTGTCATCACAGCAGGAAAGCAAGATGGAGGCGATGCAAGCAACGTCAAAGAAGAGGGCATCGACAAAAGGAGAAGTTCCGGGTAGTACAGGTACATGTTCACTTGAATCTCTATAAGTTAAATTGACACATTCACTGCTGAACGCAATCTCCCAAAAACCTCCACAAAGTGAACGCAACTTAATTAATGGAACCAAAGTTGGAGAAGCAACATTAACCCTTACCACTCGAGTGGCGATTCTGAGGCGTCACTAATAATTGCTGTACCATTATTGAAAATATTGTTTACGTTACTATATATGTTGGTATTTATTCAATTACTAAACATTTAGGTATTATATCAATTTCATATCCACCAAATTTAAAATATCGAAAAGAATGGAAATATTTCAGGTCGGAAGAAATGTTTAATTTTCGAGTTAAAATAGCTCCGAGTGCAAAGGGTTAATCGCCTGGATATGACAGTCAAAGTGTTAATAAATTGTTCTAATGATATCAGCTACCCAGAAAAGAAGCAGAGCCAAGACAAGGCGAAAGAAGAGGCAAACATGCGAAATCCGTGGGGCATTATGGGAAGTGGAGCAAGTGGTCACCATGTACGAGGCTGTGCACCACGCAGCGTCACAGGTAAAAAATATTTAAAACCTTATGCAATCATTTATGGGATTATTTGAATGGAAAGTCTTGTATGGTGGGAAAAAAATATTCGCGGATAAAAGATCTTAAGGATTGATAGAATAACTCCAATAAAAATTTAAACTGTAGTGCCCAAGGTGGTTCGGAACCCACCTTATAAAAACTGTAGGTCCCGTCGCGAAATAACTCCTGAATAGGAGTTCCAAAAGCGACGTAAAATAAGGGAAAAAAAACTCCAATAAAACAATTGAATAAAATTTGAATTATTTGTATAAATTGCTTATAATTGTTACTATTATATTTTACCTATGATTGTTTCTTAAATTTGCTAAAGGTGGTGCAAAAGGCCTGGAATTTGCGGTCGCGACGTGATAAGACAAAGCGCCTACTGCTACGTCGAAGGTAGCTATTGTCAAAGATGGATTCACAAGGAGATCCATCACAGACAAGTAGACGACAGTGACGGTAAAACACCTTTCTTCGATCAAACAATCTACCGGCAACATTTTTACAAAATACATCCATCGAATCATTTTCAGACACAGAACTAGACGTGTTCCAGTTGTCTCCCAACACGATCATCCCCGAGAAAAATCCCGAGAAGAATCCGAACGTTTGGAGATGCGGGATCGCAAGTATTCAGAAGAACTCGCGGCTGTCTTATTTCACAAGGATCATCGGTGGAAGGCCGTCGATCCGCGGAAGTTGGCCCTGGCAAGTCGCAGTATTGGATAAATATAACGTAAGTCTTACCAAGAGAAGGAAAAAGTTGCGATGGTTTAGCGGTCTTGCTGAGAGAGGATCTTTCTCTAGGAAACCTTTTGCGGAGGTACCCTGATCTCACCTAGATGGGTGCTGACTGCCGCTCACTGCATCAGGAAACGTCTCTACGTCCGCATCGGCGAGCATGATTTGAGTGTCCACGAAGGCTCCGAGCAGGAGTTGAGGGTATTTATCTCGGAACACACAGATAGTGTAATCCTCTGCAACGTTCAACCTCTTCACTCTTCACAGCTGTTTTAATACTTAAATATTTATTTTTGATAAAATGCGTGCTTCAATAAGACAATTCATCTGAATAATTACCAATGGAAAGATCCTTACAATTCTAACAATTACAAAATCACTGATAAAAAATTGAGTTTGGTCAAGACTTCATTTGGTTCCAAGCATTTTATGAAAATCTAGTCATGTATTCAAACCACAAAAATCTTTAGCTATTTATTACATACATATTTGGTCACGCGAAAATTGTTACGAATAATTGTATGGTTATTTTGAATGGCACCTTGTTCGATTTGAAAGGGTTGATCCTCTGTGAGGCTCATTTGTGCAGAATCGTTTGAACTTTCGAAGACTCCGAGAGCCAGTCAAGGACTTCAGCGAAGAAGAAGTTGACTTTATAATGTCTAATATCTCCGGTATTGTCCATTCAGGTGGACTCAATCAAAGTACATCCTCAATACGATGCCGACACCGTGGACAATGACATAGCGATGCTGCGTTTGTCAGTCTCTGTACAAGCGTCTCCTTCGAGGGGAATCGCTTGTCTGCCAGCGCCTAACCAACCTCTACCCGCCAATCAGCTGTGCACTATCATCGGCTGGGGAAAGTCGCGAGTCACCGATGACGGTGTCACCGACGTTCTCCACGAGGTTCAGGTACCTCTTTTCCTTCCAACTATCAAGATGGAGACTCGGGGACTCCATTGAATTGTTAAAAAATCAAGTCCCATTCAAATTTCAATCTTTCTCTTCCGCGAAGATCTTTAGAAGTACGTGCGTTTACAAGTTGCACGTGCAAAATGTGTTTTCATCGAGAAGTGTCCTTCTTCTGAAGTTCTTTTCAGAAAATTCTTTGAGTAAATATTCAAAACTTTTGACCATAAGAAAAACATGAGAAAAATACATATTTATAGCTTCCTTTTTGAGTCTGTTTAAGATTTTTAAATGAAAGGAACATTTTAGAAAAGTAAATTTTATACATAGCTTCTCTTTTTAAAGATTTCATTTTAGATATTTGACCAAAAGATATCCAACTTGTCAGACAGAAAACTTTCAGCACAGAAAATAATTTCTCTTCGGTTTCTATTTTATTCAAACGAAAGCAGACAATTTTTATTTCGTATAAAAATCATCAGTCCATCCGTAATTTCATAAAATAGAAATAATATTAGATATATTTTCACTCGGAATAAACGAAGAATGTTGATATTTATTAATTTTTCATTAGAATCGTTACGAATCTGACTTCCTATGCTAAAAAAGGGATTGATTATCATTTGATGATTTAAATACATCTCTGGATTCTTTCGCATGCTAAAATATTTAATACAATTTTCAGATACCAATAGTATCCCCGAAAGCCTGTCGAGACGCCTACGTCGACTACCCGATCACCAACAATATGTTTTGCGCCGGTTACAGTCGTGGAAAAATGGACTCCTGCGCAGGCGATAGTGGTGGTCCTCTTCTCTGTCGAGATCCCAGAAAACCCGAACATCCATGGACCATTTTCGGCATCACCAGTTTCGGTGAAAAGTGCGGGAAACGCGGGAAATTCGGAGTATACGCGAGACTGTCGAATTACGTTCGCTGGATCAGTCGAGTGATGAAGGAATCGGACGACTTCAATTAAAAAACGGACACTGTGCGTGCCTTAATGTTTAAAAATTGCCCTGTGTTATATATCGTTAGTTCAGAGACGAACTAATTATAGTTTCTTAAAGAACCCGTAATCTTATCGTATGATAATTATTTGTAGAAACAAATCGACCATTTCCTGTCTGACCATAGAATGGCACTAGAAAGTCAATTCAAATAAATTGCAGATACGTTTGAACGCTGTTTCGAACCTTAAATCATGATTATCAATATACAGTCCCCGAGTTAAGTTTTCTGGCTAATTTATCATTCACCTGGGTGCCATTTTATGATCGAAAACATCGTAGTCTACTGTTCTCCGCCTCTAAATGCATCAGTATCACTGGACTGCAGATTTTTATGCGAAATAAAAATGTTCTATGTTAAATGGAAGGAACAGAATTTGTAAATGTTTCTACTGTTTTAAATGGTCACGTAAAAACCCGCAGTCTAGTCAGCAAATGTATACGATGAATGGTTCCTCGAGAAGGATAAAGATAAAGGAGAAGATAAAGAGACTGCGCTAAAGAGAAAATGCTTTATTTTTAACATGGATTAGGACTGCCAACCAATGGGATCCTTAACACAATAGGAGACACTGTCGAGCGCCTCTGCACTCGTTCCCATATTTTAGTTCGGCATGTACGAAATACGTGAAAAAATTTGTGAGATACGGTTTTGTGCAGCTCGACGCAGCTTCTCGATCCGAGAGAGAGAAATCCTAAAGTAAAAGAACGCTAAAGAATGGCCGAAGGGAAACTAGGAAGTCGATCGGCGAGCGAGCGATCGTTCACGGGCGTCTGTTCTACAGCGCACCGTGGATGCCATCTTTCACTGGGTCTGTAAAAAAAGAAGAAGAGGAGAGGAAGGATGCAGAGAAGGTAAAGTGGCCGCTTTAGGTGAGAATCGAACGAAGTAAACGTAGTAAACGAAGTAAACAAAGTATCGCTGGCTGACACAGTGGCACGTGTCCTCATCACGTTCATTTCACACGGGTCATCAATGACCCGGCGAGCACTCGATCTGCGTCCGTTCAGTTAAATTTGCACTTGGAGAAGTCCATCTCCGGGTGCTGCTCCATGAACCTGCAAACCGATCAAACGTCACGCTTCAGATCGCTATCTAACACCTAGCCGACGTGGATTCATGATCCCCGTTCACCGGTCGCCATTGTAGTCGTACTTTTTAATGATGTCTTGCTTCTTCTGTTCGTCCGAGGTCGGCAGGCCCAGCTGCTTCTGTCTCTGATCGTACATCATCTTCTCCACCAGGCCTCTGGTCTCCCCGTCGAGATCCGAGAGCTTGCTGGGCTCTGGGTTCACTTTCTTCGTGCTGATTTCCGGATCGCTGGTCACCACGTGCGACCACCATTGCATTTTGTTTACCTGGAAAGAAAGTTAGGCGGATGCTTAGTAGCGTTCACGCTGCGATTCCTTTCGGAATCGGTTTCGCGGGATCTTCCTGGTACCGAAAGACGAGGGTTTAAAGACGATAGTTTACGAGTCCCGGGGGAACATGATCGAATCTGGTCCAGTGAAAGGCGGTAAGTACCAAAGGTTCGACAGCCAACGAGATTGATTAACCGTGAAACAGCTCGTACTCGGCCGTGAAATCGAGGATTATCGAGAGATCGACAATAAGTCCAAACGAACCCCGTCAATTAAATGATAAATAAACAGAGGCTCGTTAACAGAGTAAAGAGTAAAACCAAATGGGCCTTCGGCAGAGTCCTCGTGAGACACGATGATCGTTCATGGCCACGTCAAGATTATTCGCCTGTTTGGTATCTTTGCTCGGGATCTATGGTGCAAGTCGATAGCGTCTTCGGATTGTTCCGGCAAGGCTGAATGGAGAAGGTCTTGATTGCGGGGATTTGGTTACATACCTTTTCCAGGTTGATCAGCAGACGTTTCCCGTCCTCGATCACCCAGGTGGACTCTTCGACTTTGACTTCGTGCGGGAAATCACCGTCGATGATCGGAGGATGACCCTTGACCACGCAGGTCAGGTGCTTCTTCGTGATATTGACCGTCACGTCTCGTGGTCGCACGGAGAAGTTCACTTTCAGCCGGACTCTGATCTGAAATCACAAAACGATCGCAGATTATCATCTCCATTCACTGTTACTCACTTTTATTAGGATTGTTATTTGAAAGAGAATTTTTCAACTACTTTTTGGTGTTGTACATCCATTGAGAAGCCCATCAACACGTGTTTGGTAAGTAACATGTTTATAAATAGGTTTTACCATGTTGATTATGACAATTTGATTCTATTCAACCTTCGTAGTATGTTCTCTAGATGCATTCTTCTAAAAAGTTTTCAATTATTTCCTACGTGAGAATCAATGCTATAGAAACGATATAAAAATAGTAAATAAATGAACAAAACGATGTTTCATCTGTATGTTACGTTTTCTGAGATAATTTCCGGCCAAAATATCCACCTCGTTAACACTATTCCGATTGCGCAATCGCCCCGACCCACTTACGTATCGCGATTTTTTCGAAGACGTTCTAATAATTAAGACGCGTGTAAAAAAATCATTGCCAGCATAAATATCTCTGCTTTCTCGACATCGTTGCGAACGTACAACCGAGGACATCGGTCGCATCACAATTAAAAACCATATCATTCCGAAAGGTGAATTCCGCGAGCTGTGTTCGTCGACGCATTAACGTGAACGCGTGCAAAAACTTGTTCCAATTAATATACGCAATCATCATCTCTCGCAGCGTCCGGACTCGTATCCAATATCGTTACACGTACTTCCAATTTCGCGGAGCGAGGAATGCATTCGCGTCGAGCGAGCGAACAACCGAAGGAATGCACGAAACCCGCCGGAATTTTACGAACGATCATTAACAGGTGAAAAAAAGCTTCTTGTCAGATTACGATCTCGCATTAACCGAGCCACCGAGAGCGGTTCACCCTAAATGGGACTCTGATTAAGCCGAACCCGAGCCGATTTTAATCGGAGATTACGATCGAACATCGCCGGAAACGAGCGTGCGGATTTTTAAGGGCAGAGTTCAAGGATCGGACGCGAGACAAGACAGTCTATTTTTATTTCATTCTTTGAATCGCAGTCTTGCACGGACAGGCGACCTACCGCAACAATACCGCGATTCACGAGATCGATGTTCCGCTCGAGAGATCCTCGAGTCCTCGCGATCGCGAGATCATCGTGTTCCAATTCCGATTCCGATGGATAGGCGCAACCTTGTCGATGAACCTTGGTCAGGTTAGGAATTGATTGTACCTGATGGGTTGAACCAATCATTTTATAACTAAAGATATTTTCTTTAAACATTTGCGTGATTGGGGATCATCGTGCTCCAGTTCGTGCAGCCTTGTGGAGCGACCTTGTTCGGTTTAGAAACGAGAGCTTTCCGCGAGGCGACGAAGGAGGAAAGGCAAGGCGACGCTGCCAAAGGTCACGCATTCCTCGGATACCCCGGTTAATCGTGCGTTGGTTTTAATTGATCCACCGTATCGCTGGATCTCGACGTGTCGGGTCAGCGTTGGCCTCAGCAGGGTCAAGAGTGGACCGGTCACGAACAGCTATCGAAACAGAAGCAAACCCGAGTCCTTTCTATCTGGAATCCTGGTCCTAGAAAGGATCGAGTCTGGCTCTTGTAACCCAGACAGGCGGAAATCGTTTCGTAACGAGACCTCAATTTTGATCGTTCCTTTTACCGATCGTCTAGCATCGAATTCAACTCTGTCGTTGCTGGGGATGATTAGAGTTCGATTATTCTCTGTGGGAACGAGGATTATCTTGACGATCGGACACGTTGATGCTAATGGAAAATTGATTAATCAGCGTTCGAGGTGCATCGGGTTGCGAGGTATTAATGTATTAGCTAGGTGCGTCGTTCGTGGATTTTTGTATTCTGCGTTTTTGTATCGAGTATTCAAGGACTGCCGATTGAAAGTCCAAGCTGCTGGTGATCAGTCCTGCGAGAGAGATACCGCGCGGAGTGTAGCTAAATATTCATGATAAACGCTGAAAAATGTGTTGTTACGAAAGGAAGTTGTGGTGAATGAAATTTGAATAGCAAATCGACGCAAAAGCGTAACATGTATCGGCTTGGCTCTCGACGGCCTTCGATTGTTGTACGCGTTCGCGGGGTTGATAGATCGTGCGAAGATCGGGTCACGTGATTGAGAAGGACGGTCGCACTTGTTACGTGCGAGATTTGCGGGAAGTAAAACATAAAGATTGTCCGGTAAAACATAAATTACACTTGAATATTCAATACGCTATCGATCCTGCCGACGAAAAACTCGCCAGAAAAATATTCATCCTGAAAGAGACACTGGCTACCGGTCACGAGCAGCGATAAACTGTCGGCAGTCGAACGTGTTAATAAACCTCGAATCGGCGATTATCGTGTGTCCTCCGTAGGCCATCGTGGAGAGTGATTAAGCCCGACAATTAAATCCGAAATCCTAGATGATCCATCGAGCGTGGCTGGTTGCGTGTCGCAATACCGCGATCGTTCGTGTCTCGGCGTGGATAAAAGTGAAAGAGAGAAAGAGAAAGAGAGAGAAAAGAGAAAAAAAGGCGACGGATAGACGCTAGATAGAGCCAAGGGGATCATCATCCTCGTGTCGGACGTGTTCTTGGATTTCCAGCGTGACGATGACGGGCGCGCGCACCGGTGCGTGGAAACGGATCATGGCTACCGAGTTTGTGCCCGTCGTTAACAAAGTGGAATTTCATTATGAGAAACGCGACAAAGAAGCTGGGAAGATTATCCGTGATCTCTCGCAGAGTCGAAGTAGACTGTGACAGAGCTTATTTTGGATGAGATTGTCCTTTAGCGGCAACAGCTCTCGAATACTCGTTTTATGGCAGTCTTTACTACAAACTAGAGATCGTGGTTTGGAACGTGTACTAAAATACACGTGAACCGTGTAGTGAGGTTATATAAAATAGGGGTCTCTACTACAAACGTCCCTGCTCGATGATAAGCAGTCGTTAGCCTGCGCTAACAGTTTTACGAGAGAATGGAAATAGAAAACAACCTGATGTTCGATAGCTGCTTCGACGAGTTCACTCGTTTTGGAATAATCGTTTCGTTTAGATAGTGGGATACGACAATGCTGACGATTGTAAGAGTCTTCTTTAACTCCCACCAGAGGCAATGATTGGCGATTATGAGGATCCGAGTCTTCGATGATTCTCGGTTATTATTACCCAGTTGGTTACGGTTGGCAACCGTGTTTATGGTTTGGAGGAAACGACTGGTTATATGGGAGTCGCTGTATCGGGATGTTAAGAGCTTCTGGTTAAGAGCTTGTCTTTAATTTGTGTTGCATCTTAATATGCTTACTACATATCTGAACATGCTTCAGACGTAAATAGTCCAATCTAAGGCGATCCATGTGCAACAATATTTATTGCATAATATTGTATATACAGGGTGTCCCAAAACTCCTTCAAGTCCGGGAAATGGGAGGTTCCTTAGGTCATTTGAAGCGACATTTTCCTTTGTAAAAATTACCGCCCGCGGCTTTGTTTAGGAGTTATTAGTGAAAAACACAGACCAATCTCACCAATCAGAGCGCGACCTAGACGCGAGCTGGCACTGTCGGCCCGGCGCGGCGCGCCAACTGTCTATTGGCCGACTGTGCCAAGTCGCGCTCTCATTGGTCCGTGTTTTTCGTTAATAACTCCTAAACAAAGCCGCGGCGGTAATTTTTAAATGACCTAAGGAACTTCCCATTTCCCGGACTTGAAGGAGTTTTGGGAAACCCTTGCAGCTTGAGGAATTGGAAGTATAGTCTTGAAGTTAGGAGTATGTCAACATTCCTCCTCAGAGGGTTAATGGACTGCTCATCGAATTTATCCAATAGTCTGCCGAGTCAGATTCTTGTGACTCCAAACAGCGTCCGCAGTCGGAGCCGTAAAATGAGAAGATTATAGTAATATCTCTCCGGGGAATAATAAAATGTTTCCGCCATTGGCAAGCAAGTTGGAGGCGGCTATCGACGGCATCGACGATCCGAGGCCCCGTGTACTTGCGAAATCACGCGCGTTCCATCCACCTGTAACCGCTCCGAGATCATACGCACATGCTGCCTGCCCATATGCACACGCGGACCGGCGTCATTATGTACGGTCGCCGCTTACGGAGGATGGAACGATGGAACAGCCAACGACGATGGAACGCCGTCGTCCATTTGCAACCGAAGGGAGATCCTGTAATTTTCAATCGACGCTCCCTCGTGCCCATTATCCCCACCTGCCCCATCCTCCCTCCCGTCGGCAACAGTCGTCATAAACGTTTGTCTCCTGCGTTTTTCTGAACTTGTATCATCGTGACCCGTATCCGCGGATGCTGTAAACGAGGCTCGATCGAGGACGATGATCAGGCGATATCCTGCATCGTTGGATCGAGTTTAGATGCGAAAGAAACCATTTGTTTCCATGCCAGATTGATGAGCCCGACGATTCAAGGGGTTTTGTTCGAATCACTAGACAAAAGTAAGCTGAGAGATCTTTTCATTTTATTGTGACTTAACACTAGAACTACCGGATGAGTCACAATTACTTGCTCCTGATTTCTTCTCTTAGAAACATTAAAACTATTAGCAGTTGAGACTGTGGAGATCTTCGGGGAATTTTGCTTTTTTCTCGAATTTGATCTCAGTCTATCTCGCTGAGAAAATGAGAATATCTACAAATGAAAGATCGAAAAAATCTGTATAAAAAGGGCCGAATTTCGAAGATAGTGGCCATCAAAAGAACTTGCGGTGGTACAGACATCAGCCGTCCGTTATCCCACAAAATCCTAGTCGTTAATTAGCACAGGAAACGCGACGTGCCCGAGGGTAAGCACGTCCGAGAACAACGAGCCGGCTCTCCGCAGCGAAAACAATTAAGAAAGTAGCGGCGTGTCAGCGCTGTCCACAGTGCTGAAACGCAGCCTTGAATTTAAGAGAACAAAAGAAGTGATTACGTTAACGAAATGACACGATATGAGAACGTTACTTTGTTTCGCTTCGCGCCGCGACCGCTCGAGTGAACGTTTCGCGGGGCTCCGAGCAACGGTGTTGCTCCGACGCGCGATTCGAAGCGGCGCGTCAGCCGGGCGCAACTTCTAGTAACTACCATTTGATGATCCCTTTCTGCTCGACTGGTTTATTGTTCGGTGAAGCGGGACACGATGGAGAAACCACAGAAATCGGCGACGCTTGTAAATTCATTAGGACGATTTAGAGACGCGAGCACCGTCTCGGATAGAGTAAACACAGACGTACACTTTCGGATCGGCAAAAAGGAAATCGGTCGATGGCAAACCGCAATTGAAGATCGAATTGCCTTTCCAACCACAATTGAAGAGCAAGTTCTTTGAACTATTAATCTTCGTCAGGAAGACGTCCCACAGTTTCGAGTAGTTTATCTGCTTTCAATGCCAGAACTATGAAGCTATTAAAACTATTAAAATGAGTCTTGGATTATTAATACATAAACAGCGGATTTTATGCATTTATGACAAAAATGTGTAGGTGTAATTTAAAACCTGTTAAACATATTAAGAGAAGTAATCAATGTCTATTTCACTTCAGGCTGTTGCAATTCCGGTAGAAATTATTTATAAGTTGATTGTCATACTACTACTCATGGAAATCTCACAAAGTCAGAGTAATTTATTTAATATTACCATTACGTTATTCAGAAGAAAATGATTGGCCTTCCCTTAAGCACAGTCCCATAATTCAGAAACATTATGAAAGTGTTTGGTATGCGATATTTACATGAATTCCATTTCTCACACGCTTCAGACCATAAAAGTGATTCATCAGGCCAGAGATAAAGTTCTTCACCCCCTGATGTCACTCTTCCTTCGCAGCACTTGCGAAGCGAATACAGTCATCCTCTAATGTTGAAACCAAGGTGTGCAGACGTTTCGTTTCATCGCGAGAGTCGCAATCCCGGTGGAAGTCACGCAAACGAGAAATGCGCTGTCATGGTGGCACATAGAGCGAGGACCCCGTTCAACGGCCGATACTCGAAGGTTGCAGCGTCGGGAACCGATTTATTTGGCGCTTCGCCGGAATCCTTGACAATCGAGAAACCGGCGCCCGTATACCTCGCCGAGCGTTGCGCAATCGAATAGCTCGATCGTTAGTCACTATACCGGAGTCGACGTGCTTTTTCGCATGGCTGTCACGAGGTACCCTTAGTTCGCCTGACTATTTAACCCTGTGCCACCCGAGCCGGAAACGTTCTCATGTTACACATGCGAAATTGTAGATCAAATCTTGAAATACTTTTCAGAATCGTACGGGTTTGTTTGAAGGATTAGGTCGTTACTTGGAGGATGGTGTATCAATTAAATTGAATCTGGAATGATACCTTGGGGTTAAGGAAGAATGAGAATAGAACTCCTTTTTGAGGTACCAAAAAATATGAAAGAGTGTCGTTCACACACTTTTTAGGAATTGTTTAGGAAGATTGGACTAACAGGTTGTTTGGAGTGGTTTGAGAATTTTCTTGGGAAAAATGATTTCAAAGGAGACTAGTCTGTCTCTGATGGTTCCGATAGTTGAGAGATCATGCGCCCAGACAGACACACAGCTTCCTCGTCATCGTCGAAAAAAGACCGAAGGTGTTCTGACTAGTGAGAACGAAACACGTATTCACCGATCTCCAATACACTCAAAGTCATTCCGATAGTCTACTCCACAGCGGAGCGTTGACTTCTCTATTTCTGTGTTGATTAATGACGCTCTCTAGAAGCTGTTTTCACTGGTAGGAACTTAATACCGCTAGAGAGGGATCCTATAAATTATGTTTGGTCAGCGTAAATAAGATGAACTCCTCCGAACGCTAAAACCAAAGAAGACCTCCTAGAACGGTAATTCCCCGAGAAAAAAAAGCACAAAAGTTGTTCTTAAAATACATAGTAATTCTCTGAAAACTGAAGCGTAAGGTAACTAAAATGAAAGAGACCTTATTGCATTTATGAGAAGACGAAGAATTGCTGAATGTAATCATATATTGTATTATAATAGACATTTAAACCACAATGGAACCTTCTACAATTGCTTCCTCCTGCTTCAGCCTTCAATTTCGCCTTTCAAATCTCTTCTATCCTCTCCATCGCTCACGCTAGACACACTTACAATTAATAATTAAATAGCATAAATTATCCGAGTGACCCAGGTTCGACATTCGATGGCCAAGTGTCCCAAAACACCGGACACGCTGGCAAGAGCCTCGAACGTTGCCACTCGATCGATCATTTGAGAGGTAAACAAGTTTCCTTCGAAAATAGTCCTTGACCCGGCGTCTATAATAACAATTATCGACGTAAGTAGCGAGGGAAAAGCATTGTGCCCTCTTCAGGCTTGGACAGGAGGCGTCTTTTCGAGAAGATCACCGTCGAGGCAGAAAAAATAGAACCTGTCGACAAGCGAATGTCGTTTTAACAATCTCTCACGAACCTAACTCGTGGCTTAGCAATACTTCGGAGCTGTAAACACGATTGTAAATGCTGCTCCGAACAAGATTCCTGGGTTACCATTCAGGTACCACTTCGACGATTCGAGATAAGGCTCGATTAGGTCGGAGGAAGGCTGTAGTAGTCTGTCTTCAAGTTTAGTATGCACCGTGCAGGCCTGCAGTCAATGAATAGTACGGTTCGACGCGTCTAGACATTGACATAGTAACGCGAAATGGAACTCGGAGGTTTCATCGTTGATATCACCGTACTATTATCGTTATGATAATCGCTGTCTTAATTACAACAGGTGTGTCTCTTTACTGAGGCGTTTCAGCGTCGGGTACGAACTTTTACACCGACTTAATATATTAAATTTTATATAAATATTATATTAGTTGGCAACTAAGTTCGCGACCTCTACATTTTCTGAAACGAAGTCATTTATATATATTTTTTAAGCATGAGTATTTTATATCAAATTAATCTCACAATTCAGAGCTTTCCAATGATATACAGTTCAAAAGGAATGGTTACTGAATGAGGTTATAATGATACAGTAAATTCTCTATAGTCGCAAACAGGGCGTGTACGATAGTCGCAAATAAAATATCCCCACCAACTCAATACACTGATCTCGGCTCGGTATATCGGTGTGAACCACTATTAACGCGACGCGGAGAGTCGCAGTCGTCGGCACAGTTTCAACGCCCGTGCGTCATCATAACGTTATACCAAAATTCTATCTTCTTTATTTTCCATTATTTTTTCATGGGACTTTCGCCAACATATTCCTGGCATTTTTCTAATGCAAAATGATACCAAACACGATATAATATGAACTGAATTTAGTGGTTTAATTGACGATGAGAGTTTCGAACGCAAGGAAGGACAACGTATATGAAAGAAAGAGACGCGGAGAGTCGCAGTCGCTGGCACAGTTCGAAGGCCCGCGCGTGGTCTCGCGTTACACGCGCCGTCCTTCTCTACGTTCGGCTCGGCCTTTGGTTCCTTCTCTACGTTCGGCTCGGCCTTTGGTTCCTTCTCTACGTTCGGCTCGGCCTTTGAAGCTCGAAAAAAGTAGACCCAAGATCGATAGATGCAAACAAATCCCCCCGAGGCGTTTGCAGCTATAGAGAATTTACTGTACAATAAAAGAATTACGAAACAAAATGTCGCGAATTTAGTTGCCGACCTAATAGATACAGTAATTGCTCCTTCGTTGTCCTGAATCGTGGGCACGATCGTTGTCCAGTGCCTCCCCACTCCACTGCCTGTCAACGAGAGGATTAGGCCTGCGTGGATCTGGTCGCCAGATGTGTCCCAGGACTGTCTAGACCCGCGCAGAACGGAGAACAATAGGAAAGGAATATGGCAAGGAAATAAGGTGTTTTTTTAAAGCCAGACAGTTGACCGCTTTTGACTGCGAATGCTTTTCTTTGTCATTTAACTAGCCGTTTCACTAAAGACCCAGTCACAAATCAAAAATAGTGTCCGGACACGGTCGTTGTCCGCTCAAACCCCCTGCCTTTGGACAACGAAGGAGCTTTTACTGTAGTAGGATAAAAACGATCGAGCTTAGCGAGCGGTGTATCGGGCGTAACACGCGAATGAAGAGTGTTTGGACCGAGTGACAGATATTCAGGATGGTTTCGATGAATGACATAAGGACAGAGTCAAGCGGGTTACGACGATTGAGAGTCGAAAGAAAGAGTGTCACAGTGCAAGTCGTAGGCAGAGCGTGTTAAACTTAGTAGTAAAAACACATATAAAAATATATTAATATTTCCAGAGGTATCACCAGCATGATTACGTGGACAGACAGTGTCCTGTGTATCTCTCGAAGGAGGTCAGGTTCAATGCGCCAAAAAACGTTCGGAACTACGAATCTCGTCTTTTCATGCTTTTTTCTCTCCGGGCAGTTAATTTCACAGTAATCGAGACAGTCTTTTTTTTGCATAAAAATAAGATCGTTGCGGAGTTTCTCGGTCCGCGCAAGGACGTAATTTCCTCCCTTTCACGCGAATAAATCACGATAAACAGCCGCGACGAGGGAACGAATCGCAGCGAGGACAAAAACAACGATCCAGTCCTCGACGTTAATTGGATCATTACACCAATGCTAGCGATATCGACTCGTCTGAGCTCGAATTCGACGACGCAGCCGATGAATTCGCTTATTGTGAGAGGACAGTCGTTCATTGTGAAGCTCTGTTTCGTATTGTTGGTTAGAGTCGAGTCGATGCCGGCGAGTCCTTTCGCGGAAGAAACGGGCGCGATAAGGGGCCACGGAACAATGGTCGTGGGACTATCGTAAACGTGGATCGTCGTTATCGACGCGATCGTTAAATAGCGTCCCATTCAACGTCGCGCCGGTGCTCTCGAATGACGGCGCATTTGCATTTATCGGGACGATCGTTGCCGTGGCCGATAACGAATTCTACGGCGCATCCTGAACTCTTTGTGTCGCAAACTGTGTGCATCATGCTTTCTACCTCGCTGGCTACACTTCTAAGCCACCGTTTCGATTGTAACTTCGCGCTCTTCGCTGAAGGTAAACTTCAAGGTGGTGTAAATTCATTTCAGTTAATGTCGATAGTACAAAAATGCAGGTCTGACTTGCATCTGGATGAGTGCATTTATGTAAATGTATTGTGTGTTCCAGACTATTTTAGAGCGAAATAAGGAATGAGGTCGGAGACTTCAATGCGTAGTAAGCGACGTCTTCAAGCCGAAACCACATTTACGTTCGGCACATAAATGATTCGACTAATCCCGAGGTATAGCATCGGCAGCGTTGAAACGCAGTCCGCGAATTAATATTCTATGCACCGGTTCGCAGAGCGAAGTTCTTGCTCCGCTACAATTACGCTCGAGCTAATTACCGGCGAGTCAAGCAAGATAACTGATAGTCTAGGGATGACATCACCGAGAGATTCTCCGGCGAAACCGCAACGGAATTCACGAGGGAAGCGGAGAAATAAAAAAAACACGATGCGAGGCGATTTACGATTCCCGGAGCGCTCATTAAAAGTGCAAATGTCCGGTTGTTGTGCCGGCGATTTAAATATCGTTAAATATCGATATGGAAGCGTGGAGCTCGCCGATCCGCGTTTTTCGCGGAGGGAGTCGAGGTAAAAGCGAGAATAAAGAGGAGGACAGGGAAGATCGATGAGGCTCGCGGCGTTCGTTCGTTTGACTGCATGTGCTGCGCACACAGGTGCAATCGGTACAGGTGAACACTGTTGGGTTTACACGCGAGCACGTGCACCGCGAACAACGAGGGATGGATGCAGACTTGCATAGAGAGATGCAACGAGAAGATACCGGTGCGGCGGCGCGTGCATCTATGCATCCGGCTTAAAATCTGCAGACCTGTCGCTTCTGTGTTATCCAAAATCTTCAATCCATAATCACTTTTTCATACATACACACATTCAAATATAAAAGCCACGTAATTATTTTCTTAAATCGTCAGAACGACTGAAATCGTGCCATTTTTCATTCTTCCAAAAGGGTCTTGTTAAAAAAATGCAGCTCTTACAATTTCACATATTTTGGCACGAGAAAAATACATTACATACTTCAGCTGACAGTAAATACACGTGTAAAAAATAAGCGCAAAAGGATCTTTGGTGTTTTAAAAAAAAAAATCGCAAAGAGGCACTCCGAAAGGAACGACACTGCAGGTAAATGACAGTCTGGTCTATGGCGAGACAATGATAGTTGTATAGCAACCGCGACGTTTATGTAACTGCCATAGCCGCCAACTATGGGATCGCAGAAATTACGAGCCCTCGCTATTCCCGGGTCACGGATACGGCCGATAGATACTGAACGTTTTGCATTTTTTCGCTGTAAGTTATCCGCTTCTCGCGGCCGACCGGCTGTTTTGTAATTTTGTTAATCGTCCGAGCGAGCGTGGTTCAGCGATACGATGGGGATTAAGTAATGATGGAAAGCCCGGTTGCAATATGTTCCAGCGTGTTTGCTTCGCGATTTTTGTTAGACTGCAGTCGGCAGCCTTCGGCCATTTACATCCACTTCTCCGCAATTCGTCGACTCGTTAACCGACCGAGTTTAAAATGCAGTTCAAGATCGATTAATGCATTTACTGTGGATTGACGTCAGAAGACTGAGAGGCGAGGGTAGAGAAGCCACGATCAAGGATCGAGAGATCGTCGGATAGCGAACGTTTGCAGAATATAGAAAATTTTCTGAGAATGATTTTAAAAAATTTCAAATGCAATTGAACTATCGGAGCTATAACTTGAAAAATTCTGTACCTAATTTGAACAAATCGCGGCATCGAATAAATACACATATAATACAAGCAGGGAGAGTCGGGAAATCTTCCAACAATTGAAGAAGGTTTCCGACTCGCGTTCAGGGCGAAGCTCGGCGATGATCGATGGCGAGTCCCAGACGGAGAAACTGTTTCTTTCTCTTGTTTCTCTTTTAGCTGGGTGTTCCGCTGCGTTTCGTTGTTTCTTGTTGGTGCTCCGGCTGTTTATCGGCGGTACGATCGCAATGTTACGCCATTGGCGTCGAGGTGGCGATGCGAAACGGCAGGGAAGGGACCGCGAGGACGCGAAAAAGTCCGCGATGGAACACGCGAACGAGGGACGTCGGACACGGCGTGGCAAGGCCGTTCTTTGACCCGAAACGTGGTCTGCTCGGCGCCAATTTTTCGGGAGGAACCGGTCCCGGGACCCCTTGGAATTTTTAACCGGCGAACACCGCTACCACGGTTTCGTCGAGAAACCGAACGCGGGCTACGCTAACACCTGCCTTTTGCTAATATATCGCCGGCCTATAAGCTTTCCATCGATTAACGTCACACAGGTTGCAACCGCGTCCTCGTCGACGCTCGTCGATCATCGATAAAACCGAAAAGTGGCTGCCAATCGGATATTCTCGTTGGCATTGCTCGGCCTGTCGATAATTCAGAAACTTTGTACCACGGGGCCACGCAGATTTATGGACCGTTTTATTCGTGAATTATATTCCAACATGGGACTACAAGCTTCTTTTATTGGCACCGAAAATCTATCGGCTATTGTTGTTCCGACCACGATATTTTGCATTTTATAGTCACTGAAATCTATTAGCTATTCAAAGTCTGGTCAGAACACTTGACATTAAATGTAGATATAAATTAATTCAAGAGCTTGTCTTCATATATCTATTCGTCGTAAACCATTAGTCATTAGAACATGTTCACGCCCCGGAAATAATCATTTTCTGTACAGTTACGCCGTTTTACAGGTGATAGACGAGCCTAGTAAATGTTTCTACAGAAAGCCATGTTACAAATGGTTGTGAGAGCTATGAATTAGTTTGTACACTTGGTATTTTATAATTACTGAAATCTATCAGCTATTCCATGATCAAAATTTATTCGTAAATCTGGACAAACAATTCTGAAAAAAATTCTACAATAACTTTTTCTCTTTATATGTTTAATGAATTAATCGTCGGAGCTTCGACTCCAAAAAATCGGGAGGATTCTAAAAGGAGCAATTTTCTTATCAAGATTGCATCAGAAGTTGCAAGAGTCCGCAGCAAAAAGGTCCGGCCCTCTCCCCGCCTCAATCAACAGGTACTTATTACCTTGAACGCGCCTGATCGCGCTGGGGTGGGGGAAAATCGAGCAACAAGCCCGCGGATTGAGCATCTCGGGCGATCTGAGTCGATTACGATCGATACACGTGTTCCCGAGCCGCGGAATAAAGAGATATACAGAACAATCGACCGATCGATGAATCCCCTCTTCTCGAAGAACGATACACTTATCGGGCACGCGCTCGCGAGCGCACACGCGAGCAAAGGTCCCACGGCGCGCGATCCGCGCACAACAACTCGCTTGCGCAACGAACAGACGCGACGAGGAGAGCGAGACGAAGCGCCGATCGGAGGCCGCCAAAAGTGAAATCGAGAGGTGGAACAGGACGAAAACGATGAGGGCGCTTGCCAGAAGCTATTAAATAAATGTACAAGACTAAGGGTGGACCAGGAGCTAGATCGTCCTCGCGACAATTTATTTATCTTATTATTGCCCTGTCAAGTTTAAATCACCGTTTTTGACCAGCGGACACGATCATATGAGACTGTAGAGGTTTTTGGCCGTTTTATGGAGCTGGTGTGGGCAATGGTGGTCCAGGGTTTCGTGACAAAGCTTAACGATGAGCCATGCTGCAGTAGAAGTGTGTAGAAGCTTTGGAAAGAACTATAATTGTTGTATGTTTGTTGGGAACCAGCTTGAGGAACCAGCTTTAAGCAAAATAATTTTATTCGTAGATTTAAATGAGTGGTATGTTTCACCTTTCGTATGTGATTTACTCCTTCGTGTGATAAATCCATAACATCCGCTGTCCACATATCATATATGAAAGTATTTTAACCCTGATCCGTCCCTCGTGTCAATTTGACAGTTTTCCCGAAACTTATTACACTGTTCTGTTATTTGTAGGTAAATTCGTTCGAAACTTGGTGACTTTTATTTTTTTAATGCGAAACATATAACTGCAAAAACTTAAAATGTAAATGTTGACTCATCAATTTCAAGGAAAAACACATCGAAAAGTAACTGTTTGACTTGTTATTTTATCGATTTTTTGTATCACTATGTCAATTTGACACCGAGGGACAGATTAAGTTCGTGAAATCAGGGACAGATGAGGGTTAAACGAGCAGGGACATTTAATTGCGACACAATAGAGAAAGACAGGAAGTATATTTTGTCATAACGTGATCGCCTTCTACATCAGTACCGTCCGACGAGCCTTGCATTGTACATGAATCATGGCTCGCACACATCGATTACTTTCTTTGATCATCAGATAAATGTCAGCAAAGGCGAAAATTAAACGAAAATCAACGAACATGATCGTCAAGAAATTGTAAATCGTCTTACCGGGAGAACGTGATACGCAGTGGACATATGACTTGGTAAAAATGAAAGGCCCGAAACCAGTACAATTCCGCTGACCTTATGCGAGCGCAACGTTCCACGGCGACACACCGCGTTCCAGAAGAGTATCGTTAATTTCATTGTGCTGTGCGATTAGCATAATTCTCGGAAGATTCGCGCGCCAGGATAGGACACAGAGAACAGCGTTCGTGTTCGGTTGCGCAACCGACGAAAGGAGCACTTTGGTAGCAGCGAACAGGAGCAGCACGGGTGAACGACTGGGGTTATCGTCGCTTAGAATCGCGGAGAATGGCTGTATGGCTCGTTAAAGGACCACACCGACGTGTGCAACAGCGCGAAATGCTCGCGTGGGTCCAACCGTGACGGACCACGATAATTCGCAATTTATTTCGTCTATTGGAAGAGTTCGCGCCTCTAAATCGCCTTTCGTTAAACCAAGTCAAACTCATCGTTTCCTGGACCACGGCCATTTAAAATTTTCTTCCTTTGAGGGAAGTACGACATTTTGCGACACCCTGTACAACTCGTTTTCCTGTATAAATCTTCTAGTTTGTATATAAATCCACAGGCTTGTCATTTCAAGCACCCTTTATGATCAACACGTCTAAAGATCACATTTTTCAAGATTCAATACGAAAAGCGACATACTACTCGTATCCTTAAACTCATGAAACATTGAAGAAGCATTGTCTCTTCAAGAAACGTATAAACGTGTCTTTAGGAAAACGAGCCACCAAAGGAAGGAGACATGGCGGTTCGCATTGTCTCCGTAAGCGTTATGCAAAATGCTGATCGCTCGTAGTTGCAATTTTGCGCTGCGTTCCTTGACACGGATGCGCGTGGAGGCGCGCGCGAGCGCACTCTGTCCACGATAAGCTTTTAGATTTTAGATAGTCTTTGGTTGATGTTTTATCCCCATGAAATATCGTCGGCGCGCACCAGACCGTTGTAATTAAATACATAATAATACTCCTCGATTGGGTGTATTCGCCGATTACATGGCGCATGCACGCCGATGCACCAGACGTACGCGGAATCCATCGGACCGTTCACGAGCTGCCTCGCTAATTCTTCTTCTTCTTCTTCTTCTCCTCCCGTCTATGAACCATTACGGTAATTGCACTCCCGTTTAAATAGAATGGCTTCCGAAAGGAGCCGGGACGGTAGCTTGTAAACGCTCCTTGCTTCGCTATTATTTATTTGAAGCGATGACGCCGATATCCTGTGCAAACGTTTGCCAACAGTTTTCAAGGGCTGCCACTTTCCGAGAAAAATTATTCATGAGGATGCTCCCACTGGGATCGTTGAGAAACTTTACAAATCGGCTGCGATGCTGCGTGGAACGCAATTTGTTTCAATGTTGGTCGATCAGAGACTTGATAGACGTTTATGATATTTAATTGGCTAAAAAGGATCAATCCAACATGATTTTTTGTCATCAGTTTGAGTCTAAATCTACTAAACACGTACGTTATTCAATTTTTTGAAGACTGCGACGAAAACATACATGCACAATTATAAGTGCAACAAAGAATTGTCTCACAAAATCCCGCAGACCAAATTCAGAATCACCTAGCACCTCGCAAGAACCAAGACCGTCCCGAATCGATCGATCGGTCTCAGATCCTGAAAAGATCCCTAAGGCTTGCGGAAAGTAGACAATAGTGTCTCGATCGGAACTGTTCGTGCATCCTTTGCAGCTACTTAAAAGCAATTTCATGTCCCAGCGACCGTTCTATTCTTCCACACGACGTGTCCGGGCAGATGTTCACTTAGTTGTCTGCGAGCAGTATTGCGCCAGAGAGAGGCCGGTGCATCGGCTACTTAGCCTTCTGCGACCGCGCCGCCATTGACATCGTAATCATTACCATCATCCTCGTTACGTTTAAGAGCGCCGTGGACCGCGGGAACGACCGACGACGGGTTCCAGTTATTACGAGCTCAAGCTCTCTCGACTACGCTCGGTTCGGCACCCGTGCACTCTTCTTCATCTTCTTGGTTAATTGATAATCGAACAATCCCGGGGATTGGGAAACGATGTTGATCCGGGTCAGCGATTATCACGCGGCCTTTGATCGTAATCTCCCGGCGATCCCTCGATATTTCAGCGGATTCTTCACCGTAGAAGGCTCGTGGAAGAAATCATCGCCGAACGGTGGATCCGAGATTTACGCAACGCGAGAATCTGAACGCTATTGTCCGGTGCACGAGCCTCATCCGCAAAGTAATTTACAATTCACCGTACAAGAGCAATTTTATTTTCGGAACATTCCACTTTCGCTTCATTTCTCGTAGTTTCGTCTTGAAAGAGTCGAGTGTATGCATTAACAAGAACAAATTAGAATTTTATTCCGGTTCAAAAGAAATAATTCGGTAGACTTTGCACGAAACTTGTGTCACGAGTCTGACTCGATGTGACAGTGGAAGGGGTTAAGAAATAAATGTCTGTATAGTAATTTGTAGTGGTTCCGAGAAGACGAGTGTAAAGGGTTAAAGGTGGCTGGTGTCTATTAAACTCAAAGTACCTTTAAACTCAGCCCGCGTCCTCGCAATTGCAGTGACTCAAACTCAGCCCGCCTCACGAAACGTTGGTAATTCGCCATTAAGGAGAAACTAGACGCCAAACGCGAGGCCACGCATGTCCACCAATATCCCGGGCGTTTATCAAGAAGGTAATGTGTTTTTACGCTGACAGATGAGGTCGCCGTTGAAGACACCGGTGGAAAGTTGCCCTGGTCGCGAATATGTATTGGAAATTAGCCTAGGACCGACGAATATACATTATATCTCACGTTGCTCAACATAAGTGTTACCTCAACCGCGTTACAGTTTCTTCGTTCATCCCGAGGAAACGAACCGATTACGTCGCGAAGAGAAGAAGAAGAAGAAGAAGAAGAAGAAGGAGATCGTAGCAGTTTCGCAGCACTAGAACCGTCTTAATGCGCGCGCGCTTCTCACCTCGACGGACAATTCACCTAATTTTGCAACGCGTGAATCATAGACGCTATCTTTCCGCGCGGTGCTCTTCCTTTCAACTCTCTCGACGTCGAATTCATCCGCGGAATGGGACCAAGGCGAATAGGTGTTAATACACGGCATATAAATGTAGATTAAACACCCGTGTGCATAGCACTGGAGATCGACGATGTCGTTTATCGCGTTGCAACTCTCTTTCGCGAGCTTGTCTTGGCGGATTCGCTCCGTAGAACGAGACCAAGGCGAATAGGTGCTACTGTAGATCATATAAATGCAGATTGAAGGACCTAACTGTTCTGGAATAATACTCGAAGTTGACTACGGTGAGCTGTACGAGTTGAGGTCGCCTAATGTCGCTAAACACGCGACTAAGTCTCCGAGGATATCGCTTTCCGCGCGTTGAAGTCTCCGGCGGCGCTCGCGTCAGTGCTGTACTCGGAATTTATTTCTCGGTTATTGGTTGGAGTGCCGACTTGAAAAATTAGCGGTATCTAGTTTAAGAGTCGAGGGAGATTGTCACATATTTGAAAGTCCGAAAAATTCATTAACTTTGCAGTGTCCAACTTTAGAATATGACAAACCATGCTGCCATTTAAACGGCTTACGAAGCTCCCACTGCCTTTTACAAGACATTCTCTGGTTCCCGAATCAAGTGAATATTTTCCGAATTTAATTGACCTGGATTTTCAGCTCGAGTCCCTGCATCACAAGCCCTTGCATCATCGCGGGAGTCTTCTCACGCCTAGCACACACCAAACCCACAGACGTAGAACCTGTTACTCGCCGTGGAGCATAAGGATCGCAGAAACTGGATAGAACTCGCTTCACTCGAGTCCGGTCAGTAATGTCTAAGGATCATTAACGCATCCTCGTCGGGGGGAAAAGCGACGCGGGACGTAGACCATTCTGATTGGGAAACTGCCTAGTGTGCGAGCAAGACTTTGATCCGGCTCCGCTTATGCTTGTTATCGTGCTGTCTCTACTCCTCCTTGGATAGTGTACAACGAGGATATGCGAGCCGGTGACACTACGTCGTCGGTGTCAAGGATTCCGAAGGATGCGCTGCGCAGCTAGCCTATACCGAGATTTATTGGGTTATTTGCGTATATGTTACAAGGCTACGAGCGCCAAGTGACACCGTGGATCCTGGATGGAAGACGAGCATCGTGAAAGCCATGCTTTCGGCACAACGTCGCGGTTGTAGTCCATTTTCTGTCACCAAGTATCACTGGAAATCGTACAGATATGATTTACGAAATTGTAGAGGTAGTCTATCATGCATCGTCTTGAACTGTTTGGCAATTAACGAATGTTTGGGGTGAGAAAATATGCTTCATTGAGAAGGATAGAATAGAGCCAATTTCACAATACCGGTCTACTTATCAAAATATTGAGAGCCGAGCAATTGAAAATGTAGCAAGAGCCCTGGCATTTTAATTTGAATTTATCGCACCACTTAGAATGACGATGACAAAACAATTTTAGAAAGGATTCAAATGGGACACCGTTAATAGATCCGCAGTATCTCCTCGGTACTTCGATTATGCCTCCGTCCCAGCGGTTTTTCGAATGAGTAAGTGGTTTCTGTCGATGATTCTAGGACGAAGTGGTCAACGAATGAATAATAGATCGACGTTCAACATTCTTTCGATCATTACACGGCGTGTACGATTTCACGGTAAACGCAGCAGACATTTTTACGTCTCCAGTTATCTGGTAAAACAAGCTGGATTAACTCGTCAGTGCACAGGTTAAGGCAACGCTCGCGGTTAATTAAGTGATAAATGATGATTTATGAGGCGAGCCTGAACGAGTCCCATCGAAAAGAGTGATGCTGCGAGAGCTGATAATTCTTGTTGATGGCTGGAACTAACCGAACGAAGACTTCATACAGATGTATAATCGAGAACAGTCTTCACCCTTTGATAAATTTAAAAAAGACTTTCCCATATTATTTGATCGTTTGGGGCTGATAAGCCCCATTTGGAAGTTTACACACTGTATTTTCTATCACGTATTTCTTCTATATGATTTTCTTAAGTTCTTCTTGATTAAACAATTATGATTTGTGAGGAATCGAATGGAAATCAACAGTAGGTAAATTTATTACGCGTAGAAATACATCCTTCCTGAATTCTTACTCGGACATAATTGCAGAAGCTTGTCCATTGGAATATTTTATCATCATTATTCATGACTTCATGCTATCTTTGTGGCAACTGTGCATAACTTACGATAAAAGCTGGACGATGGTGAATTAATAAATTGATCGAAGCAGTTTTTAACATCGTCAACCGATTCGAAACGCGTACCTCTTAAAATAAAATGCAAACAAAAGGAAGCTGTGTCCAAAAGGAGATGACATTCTTCGTCGTTTTTATTTATTATTATTAAATTGAATCTCACTAAGAAGCGAATTGTAAACAACTAATTTCTGTGCCACATTTGTGTGAACGAGTGAATGCACGAAGTCCAAATAAAGTCGTCGAACGTGTCTGTTGCACAACCGCGAATTATTAGATAATTTTGATATTACGAAATGTCGCAATTACTCCCGCTTCCATGGAATATGATCCGCGAGGCTCCGTCGCGAAAAGCAGAAAAGAATAATTGCATAATTCGCGATGAATGTTGCTCGCAAGGTCTGCTCGCGGAAGCCGGCGACAAACGGGCGAAAGATTGTCCACTAATTACGGAAATTAGCGTGGTGGAGACTCGAAGGGTCGCGGTTGAACAGCCGGATATTTCAATAAGAGAAGTATTTACGACTTCTGTACAGCTATCATTATGTATAATTTTATTACTTCCATTCAATTACATCCAAGGTAACCCACTTTAGACATGGATACTCCCTGCGGTTCGAATTGAACAGGGTTCGATGAATTGCCGATGAAGAATCACCGGTGTAAACGTCGAAGGATATCTCAAGGTCATTCGTTTTGTACGAAGTGTATTTTCCACGATAAATCAGCCGGCCAATTGAGAAGCATTACTCTCCCGTACGTAATAGGAGCATTCGTATTATATCCGTTCCTTAAGAAGCAGCTATTTCCACCTGGCTGCACACAGGACTGCGGTTTCGAGCAACATTGTACGTTGCCACCATGTCGACAGTGCCACTCACCAAGTGGCATTCAGTCGAATTTAATTTTATAATAATACGGCACCATTAAGTGTGCCAGCTGACAACGTTGTTGCAAAATTCTCTGTAGAAAGCTACCATCGAATGGTCTAATTAAGCAGTAATCACCGCGGTGACCTTGAGACACTGACCTTCTGTGTCCCCTGGTTTTGTAATCAACGGAAAAGGTAGAGAAGATACTTTAATTTTCGATAGGATCAATGGAATTCGTGTGAAGTGCTTTTGACCGACTTCCTAATGACGAAATGTTACGCTGTTAGTGTTTTGAACCCTCCCGAAGGTCGCTCGCCCACTCCAAGCAAGCGAGAAGGATCTAACACCTTGTAAAAACACAGGAAAGCTGTTAATGACATCGTGCTGCGACCGTGACCCCGGAGCCACGGCTAACTTCACCATGGTTCCTGTATTTCGTAATCGACGAACCAACTCGAAATTACAAATGGACCAAGTCTGCCGGAGCTCTCCTCAACAAATAATCGCCTCGATAAGCGGCACACCAAATTTCCATAATAATCGCACGGTTAAAACGCTCAGCCTTGCCTTAATCTAGCACCGATTGATTCTCGATTTTGAACATCGGAATTGTAGATCGTTTACGCCGAGGACTTCCTTGAGAATATTTCGCAATCCAGGATTCCTCGCGTCATATCCCTTTCTGCGATGAAGGCTGAAGTGTCGGAGATAGCTGGCAAATGTCAAATTACTTTCTAAGGTAATTCATTTATTAACCCTTGCTTAACAGAGTTCAATGCGCTGTTGTGAAGATGATTCACAGCGGGGTTAAATGATGATATAATGGTGTTTGGCGAGCTTTCTTGCATTTTTGTTATTGCAGTTTTTAAGGTGAGAAATTTACCATTATGTTAATACGAATTATATTCATTCCCTGAAAAGGTCATCCTACCCGTTCCGCTGACGGTTCCTATTTCGGGAGACCCTCCACGATTATTTCAAGAACGAAGACCGTATTTCAACAGTTTCCAAGCCCCGAAGGAAGGGCCCTTGTAAGCAACCCTTCACAGGTGAATCACGGAGGAAAAACACAGTCAGTAAAAATTCATGGGCGGATTTCGGCGGGTCCGTGCACGAGTTCCGTAATTGCGTGGCAATTACCGTCGACCCCGGGCGTCGGGTGACCTTACGGGGAATGCTCGTTTGAATTCCTGCATTTCGCAATTGGCGGATGCTCGTTGTACGCGTACCCGGCCACGTACTAGCCAGTCAACGTGTCGGTTATTTTCGACGGCTGAACAAAGACGAAACTAAACAGCAAACGAGCGTGAACGACGAAGAGGAAATAACATAGTATAGCGATGGAAGACGAGCTACGGCCTCCCGGTTGCTCGGGTCCGGCCGTACGCGGGATGCATACGGAAAATCTGAGTCCAATGTCAAGCGGATGATCCGCTATCGCCCCCGCACCTCCCGGAATAGTTTTTTTATCCGTCGTTCTGGCGGCCAGCCGATGGAAAAAAAAGGTTACGTAACGCGAGGCCTAAATACCAATCATGCGCGAGCAGCACGATCTTCAAGATGACACCGGTCGTGGTCGGACGGGACATCTGCATCTGGATGCGCGATCGTCTTCGGCATCGATCGATCAATCGGTAGCGCGTGAATCACGCGCCGGGGAACACGACGTCATCCGAAAGGCCGAGATCGATAAACGCGGCGTCGATTGACCGAACGTGGACTGGAAACAAGACGAGCGGATTAGGATTCGTAGATCGTCAGAGAATCTTCTGGAAGACCTCGAGGACGAGCGGCGATGGGCCCTGTTTTGGAAGTTCGCGATCGATACGGTCCTCTATGCTCCTTTCTAGATCTCCAGTGGAACGAAGTGCAATATTGATGCACGTACAAGTAATATTGTTACACTTCGGTCTAGTAGTAGTAGTAGTACAGTAATCGCTCCTTCGTTGTCCTGAATCGTGGGCACGATCGTTGTCCAGTGCGTACCCACTCCACTGCCTGTCAACGAGAGGATTAGGCCTGCGTGGATCTGGTCGCCAGATGTGTCCCAAGACTGTCTAGACACGCGTAGAACGGAGAACGATAGGAAAGGAATATGGCAAGGAAATAAGGGGTTTTTTAAAGCCAGACAGTTGACTGCGAATGCTTTTTTTGTCATTTAACTAGCCGTTTCACTAAAGACGCAGTCATAAATCAAAAATAGTGTCCGGGCACGGTCGTTGTCCGCTCAAACCCCCGGCCATTGGACAACGAAGGAGCTTTTACTGTAGTAGTAATGTTACTGTCGGGGAGGGGCGGCTCGGTCACCAGTATCACAATTGGCGCTGCCGGCACTCGGCCATTTAGCGGGTTGCAATTATCCACGTTTGTCAGCCGTCCCCTCCGTTTTATTCGGCCCGGGCCATTTTCAGAGTCGTCAACTTACTAGACGGGTCGATCATCATTGATGAGACGGGCCGTGCTACCTAATTTGTAAGTTTTTGAGCTGTTTTACAGGGTGTCTCGCCTGCCCTTTCAGACTCCCCCCTCTTCGCCATATTTTCATGTCGAATGTGTCAAGTTTTGAAGCCCGTCCCTACTCTGTTTCCAGATAGTCCAGAAACCTGCCCACACCCTCCCCTCGGCTGGTCCGCCCGTGCTATGAGTTTATTGGTAGTACAAATGCAAAGGACCGCGTATTGTTTCACCGTTGGGGAGAAGTTACTACTACTTCGGATCCAATCCGACTTTTTCGAAATCTCGGTTGTGCCGAGATATCAATTCCATTCGGTCTTCACCTGCCGAACCTACTTCGCGATGGGGTTAAGACGGAAGGGTTCACCAACTTCACCGAAATCTGTCTCCTGAGAGATTTGATTTCTTGGGTGGGCTTGACACATCCTAGAAAGTATGGCTGATTGTTTGGATGTGACCGTCATCCTCGGTTATGGTCGGTGTTCAGCCATTAGCTCCGTCCATCCGGCCTTTCCCTTAAAGGTTTGTTACCATTCGTTTTTGCATGGTTCTATAGTTTCATGCGGACTTTTGCCGTAGAGATGCTAGGTTATTTATGTCCATACACTTCGGTCTAAGCCAGACTTAGCAGAACGAATCGCAGTATTGGTGCCCCTAATAGAACGAAATGCAACATCGATACATTTAGTCGAACGAATTGGAATATGCAATATGCAATACGCAATGTGCAATATGCAAGAAGATCCCGGTGCAGGCGACCCAGGAATGCGAAACGAGAGTATCGAGTGCGTCCCGTGGACTGGCCGAAACATAATCGCGGGTGTATCGCGTGCTCGGCGTAACGTCGATACGCCTACTCTTGAGAATTGCATAAAGTGGCTTGGGGGATCGCTTGCGAATCGCGTCGCGTGCACCGGGCGTGAAACGGGGTGTCGAGGCTCGGGGATAATTTGCATCGGGCGAAACGGACACCTGGACAAGTCTCTCGCCGAAATTGGACCAGCGGCAGCGGCTCTCCGGCACACCGGTGAGTGGCGCCAAAATTACCGGACCGGTTAATTTAGAATCGCGCCGTGGGCACACGCGATTTCGGCTCCACCGGATTGGCGCCAAGTAAAAAGAAAGGACAAGAACGAGAGACACTCGATCGGGTTTCGAATTTCAAAGCTTTCTTCTGATAGATGACTATCCTAGTTGAATTATTCAAACAATCATATCCATCTCACAGCATTTAATGATCGGGTTGACAAGTGATTAATGAGTGCGAGGCTAAATATGCTAAAACACAAGCAAAAAGTTATAAATTATATTCAGAGATGCCGTATACGGAACTGTATTAATGTGTTTCCTTTCATTTTTCGAAATGCGAATGATAGACTGCAGACCTTCGTCCAAAATAAATATTTTATAGAACACTGAACCCAGACCAGTAGCTATGATTACGTCTTTATATGTAATAAATGACCTCTACAATTGTTTCAGGCGTTTAACGTGGACTCTCCGAATGACTCTGAATGACTGTGCTGCGATCGATCATCCTCCGAAATTCAGCAAAGGCCAGTCCAGTACGTGATTCGCGAAGCAATCGGTCGCCTTTCTAAAAATACAGGCTGCATCGAAATTGCAGTTGCAGAAATAGCGTTTAACGTGTCAGGCTTAGTATTTCGAATTCTATCGAAATAATGATGAAACGCTGTCGGTACGAGGTTCTACGATGCTTCTGTTCTGCTAGGCTCGTCCATAGCTCATCCGTAGTGTAAAACGAACCTTATTGCGGGATTTCGAAGAGGATAGAACCGCATCGTGCATCAGGGGAAACGGTGCACCAGCGTTTCAGCGGCTCGGCGAGAATAATTTCACGCTGAAAGCTCTGTTAAAGGGCCGTAATTTCCTGTTGCGGCCCCCGGGGACCGAGTCGAATCCTGTGGCCGTCCCTGAAACATCGCCCGACCCTCCTCTCGCCGCCGTAACTTTATTAAATTACATAGTCTTAAATAATTTAAAACGCCTCTCGAGCGATAATTCTTTCGCGTGAACGCCGCGCAGCGCGCTTGACAGGCACCGCAGCGCAATTGATATTGCGAAATATTACGAAATGCACACGGTAGGAGGGGTCAGGAGGGCTGGACGCCGGTACCGGCGCGGGGTGTTTCTTCGTTTTCGTGGCGGTTTCGTGCAAAAACAATTAGCGTGCAAACGCGCCGCGTGGAAAAAAGGTGTGCGCGACACCTGCGGGCGGTGGCAACCTCCGTTGATCCGGCTATCTGCCAGCTTTACGAGATTTCTGCGTGACAGTTTATTCGGTTCGACTGCCCCCCGGATCGGGGGCAAAGAGAAACGGGCCTCGTGGAACGGACAGGGGGCCTTTTGTTCCGAAATGTTTTCGTGAAACACCGGCGCGGCGCCGTGATCCGAAGCTGCGTTCGCAATTATTCGAATTAAATTTTATTTGGTTGAGAAGAACCATGGAATAATTCATTGTTATTCGGTTATTTATTGATCGATTTATTCGTTGTTTCAGTTGTTCGTTTTACGAGTTTATAATTTATAGCCGCCACCGAAGCGACGCCACCGCCGTTCTTGTTTTATTCTCAATTCGACAGGACGTTTAACACGTTGACGACCGTGTGAACCATATTTGGCTGAAGGAATTATTTATCCAGACTTGGAAATGAATTTCTTGACTGACGGATCGTACAAAATTTAATGAATAGTATACATATATTCGTTGTATGTGACGTTTTCGTCTCAGAGTCGCCATTCCAGTGCAAATATTATTGTATATGATCATTATGGTGTTTTTTACCCATCATTTTAACTAACTATTGCCCAACGCATCTTGAAAGTTTCGGGCCGATAGAAAGGTTCGGGGCGAGCGCCAAGTTAATGAGAGTCGTAGTCAGTCGAATTGACAGGAAAAAATTAATTGGTTTTGTAACTTAGTAGCCGGTAGAACGAATTCTATACATACATACAGTCAAGAGCGGCCTGCACGTGTACGATGAAGAATTCGACACGATACTCGACATGTTAACTGAGAACGACACACACGAGTTGGCTCGTCCTTCGTATTCTCTTAGCCTGATGTACTGTTTCGCTTTCTGTGCTTATTTAGCGAATGATTGCCTTATTGTCCTATCCTCTCCTCATGACTTAGTAGAACAAGTGATACCACTGAAATAATTATTTTTAGCAAATATACTCGAGTCATTGTCGACTCAGGACACTCCACAGAGTCTCGAAGCCTCTCTCGTCCGAGGATAAAATTTAGGCGAACGAACGAGTCGCATTAAACTCATTGCGAAAGTGTTCGGCAACCGGTGAACCGCGCGATAAATAAGACGGCGTCCGATGACAATGTATCGAGTACCGAAGCTCCCGATTGCGCAACGACAATTTACAAAGGGCACGCACGAATCACCCACGTACAAATTAGTATCAGTTACGTCGGTAATTGTGGATCACGAAAACTTAATTACGGTGTCCCGGTGTGGATCCGCTAGGCTCTTCGACTCTCGGCGCCGATTCCTTTCTGGAGCACGAGTCAATCGATCGTTCTCCGTACCCTTGCATCATTGTGCAAAAAGAAATAAGGGAGAGAGACAGAGGCAGAAAGAAAGTGAGAAGACAACCCGGTGAATTCAGAGCGTAGCCGATCGTAGCGAATCGCCCCTTTCCCCCCGCTCGGTCTGCACACCTTTTCTTAATCGGTGAACCGCGAAAACCGTCGAGGACGCTCGTCTGTGCCAACTGACCCGTGGATCGGGATCGGATTGATGGCTATCTCCGCCATTGAACGGTCTATCGAAATCACTTACCCAGTCTGTCTTACGACTTGTAACTGAATTTCAGACCGTGACACGTCCAGGAACGCAGAAACGGTCCCCTTTGGCCATAGGTGCGACCGGCCGACGTCGATCTCGGTTCTCGTGACGATCGATCGTGATCTGCGTTCATTTTTTCATATTTTGCAACCATTGTTCACCACGCTGCATCGTTGTGCAAGACCCGTGGACCTGAATCGTACTCCGTTCGCGTACTTAAATGATCTTGGTCGAATCCACCTTTTCTTTTTCGTATCTATTATAAACGAAATTTTCGAGAAACTGATCCTAGTGATGTTGGGACTTTTTGTTCGTTGTGCGTAAAGTTTTAATCTCGATATTTTGATATTAATATTAGCAACGCCTAATGCTCAGTGCAGAATCGATCAGTTTCCCAGAGAAATGCCGCCTGGGAGCAAGAAACGTTCGAGTCAATGGAGCAAGAGAGTCGGATCTCGTCGTCGTTTAGTCGCACGAAAGCATAATTCGTGTGAAACGTGGCGTTAAGGTCGTCATACAAAGGGCTCTTATGACGTGTCCCGACTAGAAAAGTGGCCAAGGGACCATGACCCACATCCAGGTTTGTAGGAAAATGACCTTCTCCGACAAAAGGAGACCTAACGAGAGCTGCTCTTCACCTTCCATTCTGTTTTCGATTATGAGCCCAACATTCATGGCGGGTTTCCAATAGGATTATCTAACGCTTCCTTCGATTTTATTTTTCCTGCACACTGTGCGAGTCCAGGAAGCGGATATTTACTTTGCAATGAAAATTATACACGCTTCTTCGATGACACTTATCAGACACAACTACCTCATTGCTACCCTCAATGTCATATTCTATAAATAATTTGTGCAGTGTTTACGCACAATGACGCCCACAGTTTTCCAGCCTTGCAGTCGCGACTATGCAACCACTCCAGGAAGAAAGGACATACGTTAGAAAATAATCGGCGATCTTCGCGCCGCGTCGCACGCTTTCAAGATTGATCTATTAGCCATTGATACTGGGCTCAGTGGCCGGGACGCTTCCAACAATAACGAATTACTGCGATGATTAGGAGATAGAGACGTCAGGCAACGATACACGCTGATTCAGAGGCTCGCTGCGAGCCTTAGACAGTTGAAAACCTCTGATTTCTGAGCTGCTATTTCTTACTGAGCTCACATTGTGTACTTCAAGATCCATTACTGGGATTTTCATGCATTTACGATTTACTGTACCCAGCAAACAACAAGAAGGAAATGCTACTAGCAATTAGACAATTTAGAAGCAGTCAACATTCCTCACATAAGAATATTGCAAACTACTTTCGATTTTATTCATTATTTCTTGAAAAGACGTCCTTGCGAAGTTTCGAAGTCCTCGTTGTATAAGAAAATTGTTTTTAGTGTTGAAGGCTGAAGTGATTCCTCAGACGACATCAAGCAAGTGCAGTTAGAAGAACAAACAAGTATTGTAGAAGCTATAATACGATTCTAAAAGCATCCTACATTCCTCACAGTAGAACATCACAAACCACTTTCGATATTATTAAGTATTACTGTAAGAAATTCTCGGAGGTTAAAGAGACACAACAAACGCTGAAAGTCATGAAGAAGAAATCAACGATCAGCCAGCATCAACAGGAACAGCCAAGCACCGATTCAAAGCTTGGCTCCCACAGCAGAAAATCGTCCACCTCGCGCATCTTCTTTCGCTTTTCGAGAACCATGACCCAGATAGCGTCCGGTCGACGGTTGTACGGACGAAAACAAGCTTGTGTGGGTCACGGAAGGATGATCTCCCCCTGGGGACCAGCTGACCCCTTATCAGGGCTCGTATTTCGTCGCGGGATCTCTCCCGTACGCCCGAGTTGTGCTTGCGCTCGAGTAGCAGCACGCTACTGGGACAAGGTTGCCGGGGGTCCATAACTATCGCTCGCTGACACACAAGAATGCGCGCTTCTTACCCGGTTCACTCCTCTCCGAGAGTTTCGGGGTCCCACCTCCTCCGCCACCTCTTCTCGGGCGTATCGTCTCGTGGGTCCTCGCCGTATCCCCCTACCAGGTGTCCCATGAGGGTTCGGGCCTCTCCCCCTCCCTTCCCAGTCGAAAAAGGATCGCGGGGGGGCTCTGTTCGGCTTGATCCCCTCTTCGTGACCCCCGGCACACCTCTCCGGGGCCCAGAGTGGGCCCCCCCTGGCCGGCATGGTGACGCGCCTCGGTTCGCGACGCGGTTTCGATCTTTGAATACACCGGCGTCGTCACCGCGATGACCAGTCTTCGAATTACGGGCGAATCCCGCGTACGTCTCCGTGATTAATCGGCCCCCGATCAGCTGCGAGACTCGTCTGCTGTCTTCTCGACTCGGTTTCGGACACATTCCTATCCACTTCTCGCGACTCAGTTTTTACGAAATTGTTACGAGACTTGTGGGATCTCGAGACGAAACCCTCACCCTCGTCGTTATCGCGACCAGCGTCGAAGGGTGCTTGTGCTGATCTGTGCTGGTGGTTCTTTTCCAGGTTCTGCTGTTTGGGGATCGATCAATGTCGGTGAGTAGAGATTTGGTCTTTTTTGGTGCCATTTTGGGTGGACTGATTTATGGATACAATTACTATCGCTTTTGAACAATTTACTGAGAAATTCTGAACTCTTTATCTTCGATCTTAAAAAGACTATTAGAATTTTACCGATATTCTTCTGTTTGAAGGATTCATTTGCCTATGTAAGCTCTAAGAACTTTCATTTTATTATCGTGTGACGGTCTGTGTTATTGTGCGGATACCGATTTCTCTGGTAAAACGAGAAAAATCGAAGGACTCAGAAATCATTAAGCCAAAAGTTGCATCGCGTAGGCGAAAGGTAAAGGTCGTCGCCAACTCGTGGGCAAAAGAAACCGAAAGTGACGGCACAATAAGTGAACCATACTGTACGAACCGTGTCATCGGACTCGTATACTCCGTCCAAGAAACGACAATATTCGAAGCAGCTGGGTCAATCACTCGTTAAAGTGACGTAGCACGACGTGCGTCCGTGACACTTGCTTAATCGGAAACAATGCGGCTCACGTAACGTCACCGCGATGATTGACATTGCTGGCTACTCCGGCTTCTGCTCGCATGGTTGCGCGGTATATCATCGATTTTCCTGAAACAAACTGGGTCGAACAGGGACAAAAGGGTCGCGTATGAAACACGAGAGGACGGTGAAAAATCTGCGACGAATCGAGCCCCAGCACAGCTTAGAACGATTAAGTAACCGTGACAGATTAATTATCCGTAACACGAGCCACCACACGAAACGGATAATAGTGTCGTGTCAACGAACCTGGTGGTGCAACACCGGTGAGGATCTGTCTGAACGAAAAAATAGTAAACGTTGTGTGGGAGAGTGCAGAACTGTATATTCTCAGGCTGAAGTTCAATTTTGATTGGATACTACGATGCACAAAATTAATATACCTGCGTGCATAACTAATACTCCAGGAGTACTGAATAATGAACAGATAGGCATTGATTGATCTTTTTTGTTTTAGATAATAAATGAGAATGTTTCAAAGAAGATTGTCGAATTCCCTCTTATCAAAATGGAGGACGTTCTATTACGAAAATGTAGAATTGCACTTTCTCGGGCAAAAGTTTATCTCCCACCATATGTGCAATGTTCAGAATCTTCTTCCTCTTAAATAATAGAGTAGCTTGTCTTAAATAATCCAGAAGAAATCCCAACATATACTTTCTTATGACTAATAAAACCAATTATCCTATCTCAGCCAATTCTCTAAAAATCAAAGTAAACCGTGAAGAAACTTCATCTCACAGCACTCTTCTTAATTGTATAACTTTAGATAAGAGAAACAGAATAAATTACTTATAGTGCTGTCATGAAACAACCAATCTCAGATAAAATTTCTTCGAAAACGAAGCAAATTCGCAAAATAAACTTTAGTAACGCCATCATTGACAAAAAGAGAAAGTACCTTATCGCTTATTTGCTGGACTAATTTAGTAATTGGAATTTACGGGAACCGTTCCGGCAGAGCTGCAAATGGTCGACAAAATGTAATAATAATAGATGCAGCTTGGCTCGATAGATCATCCCGTTGCAAAATACGAAGATCTGAATCCGTGTATGTAGTAAGAACGAACTTTTTCCCTAATTTCGCTCCAGATTCGTTCTAGCATAATGCCAGGGAGCATGGTGCTTTGCTGCTGAGCGTGAAAGTCAGACCATTAACCGGCTTTTTCACTAACGCCGTCGCTCGCAGTCGATTCGGCTGACGCACGGTGTCATTGTTGACACCGATGAAAGAACGCACTCGTAGGAAAAGTAGTAGAAAAGGATTGGATCGTTACGCAACCTTTAATCAACGATTTCTCTGCGCAAACGAAACAGCTGTTTCTTTCCTTAATATCCGAATCGTGGAATGCGCGAGGATGAGGCGATCATCATCGTATGATAAATTAATCGAGTGGTTGCCGGCTGACACTTTATCATACAAATAAATGAAAAGAAACTCTCCCGGGGAGAGTCTGTTGTAAAACTCGTTAAGCCCCACAATGTTCTCTGGGGGAATCGTGTTTTATTTCCATATCGTTGATTAATTATTCGTTTACACACCCGGGTACCGTGTTTGTCGATAAAAGGGGAGGAGCAAGCGTGTTGCTGTTAATGAGTGGCACGTCCAGTGCCACAGTGTAGTAATCAAGCACAGCTTCGAAAACCGTTTCTGTCAAATGTACAAATTTACCAGGCCTGGATGCGCCTTCCTTATTTCGAAAAACGTTCAAGCTCTGCTCCAAATCTGCGCTGCGAAATCGCGCTAAAAATGCCGGATAAAGATCAAAATCTGACGTCCAGGGATTATCGATGGCACCGTATAAATGCGTTCCGTTTTAAAGCGCATTATGCAACTATCGGATCTGGAAGTGGGCTAAGTACGAAAAGTCGCGATGCTTTTGTGCACGCCGTGCGTATCGTGGAAACATCGAAGTCACATTAAGCCACCGCCTGGACACGCCATTAACCGAGTATCGAGAGAGAGAGAGAGAGAGAGAGAGAGAGAGACTTCGTTAATCGCGTCGAAAAGTTGCCCCGAAATCCTGCACGCCTACATTTTAATTTGGCCGTCATTCATTCGCGCGAGTACGCACTCGGTTTTCATAAGAATCGGTATTCGAAGCCATGCGGTTCGATTTACGGAGGCTAACTTCTCCGAGATCGTGCATTTCTTAGCAATTCTTTAGAATTGTGCCTATATGTATATGGTGTTGCACTTATTATTTTCTTTTTTGAGTATCTGGAGTATTGGGCAAGATTCAATTTAGCTGTGTACGGATTTGTGTACTGTGTATGGGCATTAATTTGTACATTCAAATTTTTAGATTGAATAAATTCATAAATGACGAACTAAACGAATTTGAGCATTGTCATCGATGTAGCAGATAAAAATGTGTCTTTTCTGAGGCTCAACAGGGATAATATAAACAGCATTTCGTAAAAATTGAGGGGAATTCTTTTCTAGGAATCGAATTTCCACAAATGGATTTTTCTTTGTTAGACCAGCGAACGCATAATCCGGTTATTTCTCGAGTACGTTCGCCAGTGGTCTGACTCAATCGGTGTCATTGCTGCGGTACGGATTTGAATATGTAGATCACGGCACGCGGTGGCGTATGAAAAATCGTATCGAGCCTCCACGCCTATCGACTTTGAAATCGCTACGCGACCGTTTGCATCACGTGAGAGCGTATAATCCACGACATAAAACGCGTTCGACTTCATTAAATCGGATATGAAACTCTCGTTAACCGAGTTCGCGAAACTAACGGTTTTAGCGTTTCCTTTGCGGAAACGAGAGGGCTTCCTCGTTCGATAATGACAACCTGAAACCTTTATTCTCCTGTTCGATGACGGAACGAATTTCTTTGCGGATTGTTTCCGAGACGCTACGGGCAACGTCACGGCGATAAATCGTGCTAACGAACCGTACACAGCTTATTATATTCCTCTATCGGAGGAAAGCGATTAGAATACGAGAGGGGACAAGGAAAATGGAGCGCGAGCCTCCAGTCAGCTGGAGTTACGACAGTTGCTCGGCTAGGCTGAAAATGGAAGGGTGCATGCTGATGCCAAGGCTGAATTCCATTTACATTGCGGCCTCTGTTTCGAATAGTTTAATCGCAGCTTTTGATTCCAACCGCGATGTTTCGATAGAAAATATCGCATCGACTGCCAAGGTGATCGAGTTATTCGTTTAATATACTTAATCCGAACTCGTGACTGGAGTTTCGACACCGTCAGCTGACTGCTGTTTGCGAACACGTTGATGTTTACCGGTTGATATTTTCACCCTTGGGACGATGTCTGTACTCTGTACTGATTCAAACAGATTTTTCTAAATTTAGTACAGGAGGATACACTATCAGGTACGATAACGCGCTTTCATTACTTATATTTTATTATTTATAGATGGAGAGGAGTTTTCAGAAATGTTAATATACGCAGTGTTTACTAGTTGGTCCAGAGGGTTTTGTGTTAAGATACGTGATCGAGAATTTTGTTTGGGGTTTCTGTTCTCAGGTAGGAATGTCGGGTTGGACACCGGTGAAGGTGAATTTTTGAAAACATGCGGGTCCAATTCTTCGCGACCGATATCCCGCGGCAAATTGGAATGGCTGACTTACTATGGCACTTACTGCAGCCAACGAAGCGTGCCCGCGACTTTTCCACAGTCACTTTCATAATACAAGCCACTTCCGAAAGTGAATTGACTTATCCGAAGCCGGGGGAAGGTTACACGCTATCCTGCCAGCGCGAAACGCTTCTTAATTTCTGAAACTTCCTCTGCAAACACCACTGTTTTCCTCAAAAAGTGATCGTCTTTTACAGAGTGTTCGAATAGTAATAAGAGTGACTGTCGTTTATAGAAGATCAATGAGGCTAATTCGTATAAATGGTGTTTAAGGTACTATTTCGGCAGAGATTCTTTTCCCAGCGTGTATTTTGGGAGCAAATCGGTGATCGGCGGGCGAAAAAAAGGCCACAGCCACGAAGCGGCTGCGGTTGCGAAATTGAATAATAAACGAGGCGATAATTAATCATAACCGAGCTCATTCTGCTCTGGCGCGCGCGCGTCCCCCGAAAATCTTGTAGTTCACTCCGGCGTGATCATCGTTTTATCACATTCCTGCGTGAACAGTGTATCCCAAGGTGCTCTCCGCATGTGTGCTTATTTCCAGGGATCGTCATTGAGCAATCGTTTTGTAGCCGCGTACACCACTTATACGCGCACGTACATCAATATGTACGCGCTTATATGCCTGTGTTATTTCTTAATGAGGCAATAAAGTCACTTAATCATTAGAGGTATCGATGCAGCAGCCGTGCACCTTTACTTCGGCAACTGAATGGCGATTTATTTAACCTGTACCTCGCGGGATATTTAAAGTCGTGGACCGTTTTCGCATCGATTGGCGACGCGACGCCGCGCCGCGCCGCACCGAGAGGCGACGCGAATTTTTCGTCCCCGGATCAGAAAGCGAAAGAGAGCTTCGGCTGTGTGCTTCTGTCCGTTCGGCGGACCTCGTCGTACGAATCCGTGGCATAATAAAAAGTCACGATTCCACTGCTCTTCGCCCACGGCTCTCGTGGCGTTGTTTATTTGGCCAGATGCCATGACCAGATTACCCAGTCGCGTTGCACTTGGCGACTTTCAATGTCGGTCACTCCCTGCATCGCTCGCTTATCCTCGGGGGACCACCAGCCCGATCGATTAGAACCCGCAAATGAAGCAATCGAACGACACCCGAAGAGAAAACTTCTGAACACTGGGATCATGGCTGACGAAACGTTTGGCAAACTTTTTTCGAACGAAATGGTGCGGGACACTTGCTGGCTGGAAGGCATCGCTCGGGTTCATCTGATAGCACACTTGTTTATGAACGCTTTTGTTTGATGAACATCTGTGCCGCCGAAGGAGTTGTTATAGTTGCGCACGAAAGGCAGAGGCGACGAGGATCACGCCAAAGCAGTTTCCACGAGATTTATCGAGGCGATTAGTCGTCGGTTAGGCGTCGTAATTGGCGAGGAAAATGCAGTTTCGTGCTATAACGGGCGGAAAAACTGGGCAGCTTGCGACGAACGCACGTGGGTGCCAGCGATTGTAGTTGTTCGTTGGCTAGGACAAGTGGGAGGTCGAGTATGGCTAGGATTATCGGTGGTTTTCTATCAATCGTGGAATCGTGTCGGATTACTCATTCCTTTTATGAGAACAGGCACCGACAGCCTGATTGCATCGACGCGGCTAGACACCGGGTTACAAAATTTCTTCGAGATAGACTTGTAGAACTAGTCACGGACCTAACACATTTATTAGTATTAATACTTCAAAATGATCTCTCTCAAGAATAATCTCCCGGAACCCGGTACAGCAAAATGATACAAAAAGGTTTTGAATATATGAATATCATACAATCATACCATTTAAACATAGAAAATGGAATCAAGAGTGAAATAAAATGTACGAGAAAGTTTGGAAAGCTTGAATATTACATGCAAAGAGAGATTCATTTCAGCTTCGAACAATGAAATGTTTAACGAAAAAGTTGCTTGGAGTGTGCCTAGCATAACGGCATAGGTTTTAGAGCAACGAAAGAAACACCGGTGCGGTGATTGCAGCGCGCGAGCATTATCGCCGGAGACTTGAACGCGTGGCGAGTATATGTATACTCGGTGATTTCAACGCGCGGTCAAGCGGTATCGACCGTTAATTTTAACGCTCGGTGAGAAGGGCTGGCGATTTTGCATTTAACATGTTCCAATTAAAAATGACTGGCTCGTGTGCCAATTAAAAATGAAAATTAAACAGTCCCCCTCCATAAAACTGCACGACTATTTCCAAATCCTCGAACATCGTCCAAGATGTACCCGCGATATGTCGCGAAATTTCATCGATTACCTCATCCCTGGTATTTTTCTGTCCACTGTGTCTGTCGGTCCCGCGGCCCACTCAGAATTCTGTTCGCGACCGCCATGTTGTTCTGGATAACTGTATCTCGGCGGCCGGCCGCATGTAAAAGCATAATCGGCAACGCGACGCCGCCGATTGTAAAAATCCACTCGTAAAGATACACTCGTCCACCGGTTTTATGGCTTCACGCGTTGTACACCGTTCATTACGCGAATTTGTCGTTATAAACCGCTCGAGAAGTCCTTCTTCTTCTTCGTACCCTGCATGAAACACGACCTTCGCCAAATTCCGGAGATTGCGCAATTCGAAAGAGTCTGCTGGATTAGGCAGCGTACAAAGCGCCGAATGCTAATCGGCAGAGGTAATAAGAGGCTACGAAGTACAACCGAGCAATTAATGACGCCTGGTTTAGTTATCGTTCCCGAGCGAATTGTTGCTCCATTGGAAACTGGACTTTCGCAAGGAACTCGCGCGGATGAGGAAAGAGAACGCGCCGCCGTCGATCCTATCTTCCCCGATTCAATTTGTAAATTGAAAGCAGTTCGACGTAATAGACACTTTTTTACTTCTCCTTCGGAAGACGACAATAATGAAAAAAGTCTGGTCAATCGATTCATGAGAAATCGTTTTTTTAATTTTGCTCCCGGAATTTCATTAGCATGCAAATTATTCGCGGCGTCGGCTGACGTAAACAAATGGACAAATATTTGTTTACGTAGATCGAACATGGCCTCGAAGTCGACGACCGAATGGTGCCATCTTGTTTACCCGATTTCTAGTTTCCCTTTTTGATATCCAGGAAGGAATACTTGATTTCAGGTATAATTTCTTTCCACGATCGTTTCAAGCGAATGCTTTATGCTCATGACGTTTACAGTGTCGTTCGATTAATCATGAAATATATCATTCCTCCTTTTTAACGATCGCCCATTATAGACGATAGAGTACAAAGAATATAATCGATGCCATAGGCTGCGGAAAAATAATGATCAACGTTGCATAAATCGCTGAATGCACTGCATAATGTTATATGAGGTACATCTGGATTATGGTTTGAAATTCGGTTTTATCTGATAAGATTGCAGAAATGATGGACCACCGGAGTCATTATGATCCCCCGTCAGGGTGAATCGAACTTGTTATAAATTCTGTTTGACGCGGATGGACTATCCTCCGGTTCTTTGTGTCCCTCCCATCGTATTTATCTAGGTATTCAGCCGGGTACCTCCCCTTCAAGCACCTTTTGCAGCCTCGAAAGGGCAATCGCGAAACAGCAAAAGCAATCTCCTCGTGGTGGCCGCAGTCCTCGAGTTCCATCTCCTACAGACGGAAGACTGCTCATCAAAATTTTAATACTCGCCATCATTCATCCGCCGCGGAAAAAAGCTGGCGGCTGCTGCAGCGAAAGTTTTTCAATTCCTCAGTTATTTATCGCGTCTTAAATTCTTCGCACTGTTTGCTCAACGCTTTGTAGCGGGATTACAACATTCGGCACGGTGACGTTTAACGTCTATCGGGTATTCGGAAAGTATGGTAGGTACTTGCGAAGAAGTTTCATAGACGGCGCGACGACGACGAAGAAGACGAAGGTATGACAGACAATGCCGTTTAGTGTTCCTCCGTGTCTTTATTGAGAATCGTCAGTTACACTCGCGTAAGAGAGATTGCCCAACTAAACGACTTCAAATTACTAGTCGTTCCAGAAAAAATATCAGCCGAACATGAAACGGGTATAATCATCTGTCCGTTGTCTCTGAAGTTATCGCGAGAATTAAACGCGGGATAAAATATCAAGCGTATCTGTTGCTGCAATAAGAAGCGTTTGGGATCGTGCAACCCAGAAAATCGACCTGTTGTGTAATAATGATAGCGATGTTTATATGGGATACGTCAAGTCTAGAGATTTCGGGTAAAACGTCATGAAGTGTAAAGCGCGGACTACGTTCTCCACTTAAAACAATTAATAATACTTATCTGACCTGCACGGTCGATCGAATAGAGAATTCTGAAATGCTGCACGGACTCGTTTGTTTGTTGTGTACCATCGTGTGGATGTGTCTAAATATTACTGGACAAGAAGCAAATGTCTGACCCGCGGAGGGTCTATCGAAAGAAAGATCGGTGGACGATCGGCGAGTCCTGGAATGACCAAGCCCTATTAATATCCATCTGGTGGCAGGTACTACGCAATTGGTGGCACGTTACGGGAAACGTGCTGGACAAACGACGACGGCTACACAGGTATTTCCCTCGCGCCGTTGAGAAAGTCTTCGCAGCAAATTCTAACGCGAGCCGGGACTGTCATCGTCCTCTGGCACATGGAAAACCGTCGGCTGTGCGGCGAACAAAGGATAGAAGAGTCAACACGAGGAGAAAGGGAAGAAGAGCGAAGACAAACTCCGCAAGCAAGAGAGGCAGCCCCGAGGCCTCGCGAGGGCAGAGGGAGACGGGACGACGACGGTGGAATACCGTCGAAGGCTTCGTTGTTGCCCATCCCGGGATTACGTACCTTGGTCGTAGACCTTACTCGAGGCGAGCTCATGCTCTCGCAGGTGGGTTGCATAACACCTGAGGCTCCTCGGTGGCCGCTCATTGCCGCCACGATTCACAATAATGCGACGAGTCCCCGTAGCAGGCCGCTTAGCCGACCGAAAGGTTACGGGGATCGCGAAAGATAACGCGTTCTTTGACGCCTATAGTCGGGACTCCGTGGTTTATGGCGTTCTCGATCGGTTGGCGAGCATAGCCTCTTGCTAGGAATTGGGATGATCAAAAGAGTTCGTATTGCTTCTAGGTTTTGGCTTTGCTAACCCCTTTAATGTTTAAGAATGCATCTTTCAGAAGCTCGTTAGAATCTTCTTAACCCAGACCAGCCTGGTGATCATCATCAGCTGGTAGGAATTAGTATGATCAAGAGAGATCGTGTTGCATCTAGGTCTGGGACCGTTGTACAAGGTGCTAAAATAAGAAGTCGTAGGCAGATAATGAATCAGTTCGCCACGAACCCGGATCCTCAGGTCGTTGGACCAAGCAATGAGAATCGAGCTATTCGGGTCATTCGTGGATGCCTTTTGCACGAGTATGCCAAACACCCTCCCACAGCTAGCATTCCTAATATGACAGCGGATTAAAGTATAAAATATTCTATTTTACACCTGGGAGATACAAGAGACACGCCTCTTCTCATCCTAACAGTTTGAATGCCACGTCGGTTAGGTCGAACACGTTTGATGGTGCAACGTTTGATGAACGTTGACCCACACGGAAAATCAGCTAGAATAACGGGTTAACACCCGATTGCGGCGAGATACGAGTGTCGCGAGACTTTTCAATAGTTTCATAAAACGCTATTCACAAGAGGGTTGCGAAAATAAATATTGGAAAGAATGAAATTTCGCTGCAGATCGACCGAGATTGCCCGCGGAGGAAATCCAAGTGTCCAAATCCAAAATCATATCCATCGAATAACACAGACTTTCCCAAAAATGAACGGTCCAGCTATCTTATCCTTGAAACAGGCTGCATCCAGGACAACTGGATATTCTCGCGTCTTCTCGCGGGGCGCGATTAAATTCGATTTCCCAAGAAAACTTAGCCGAGGTGTTTCTCAAATAACCTTTTCGCTCGCCGAAGGTAAACGATCGCTGGCAATGTGGCAGCGTTACGCAGCGGCGCAACAGAGGAGTTGGTCCGCGAACGCGAAAGATCGCGGATAGCAAGCGCACAGTTACTTCAGAGAAAAGACGAAGTGGCACTTGATCGTTTTCCAAGTAGCGGAGAGCACATCGTATTCTTTTTCCATCGGGCCTGGGCCGCGCCGCGCCGCACCGCGCGAGCCATAAACGTGTTACGCCGCTTACATCATGCTCCCCGAGAGCGAGAACTTGAAACCCGAGGAGGACCTTTCGTCTTCGCGATAATAGACAGCTTGAAAACCTGTAGCCGGCGACCCGGTTTACTCTCATGCACATTGTCCGCGAAACCGGGGTCGCCGCGTAAATAACGTGTTACGGCGGAGGATCACGTAAGGAACAAGTTCACCGGCGAACCCTCTCGCGAGATTACTTGATTCCCATTAACGAAGGTCCTTCTGCGTTTTATTGCCCGTTCTTGCTCGAACGATTGCCCACGGGACACACTTGAAATAATTAATCTCGGGGACCCCTAATTCGACTATTTGTCGCATGCACGACACACACAGTACAGTTTCTCGTTCTTTTCTTTAGGGACGTTGGACATAGATTCTTTAATTATGTTTTCAAGTGATCCAGGTGTTAATCACGAAGTACTTCGATGATTAAATTGTTATAACTTTGTAAAAAATTATCGTAGAGCAATGAATCTAGAGTTATTTTAAAGCTTAAAGTCTCTACTTTTGTTCCAATTTATTAATTTCTCCCGAAAAATGTCTAACATGATACATATTACAGATGGAAGACTAAAGACATGTTTTTCTTGAAAATGTGGGGAAGAAGATGCTCCAAGTTTCGAAAAGTAATCGAGATTCTTCGTTGTACTATTGTTTTTAAAGAAATTATACCAATTGAGATACGAGCGGAAGTGCCGGTTGACACTGGCGAACGAACTTCCTGCGAAGTCAACGTAACACCGGGAGACCTTTCGATTTGCATACGGTATAATGCAAATCGTCTGTGTAGGAAAAAGTCGGGTCCACGGTCGCGTTCGAAATTATACGAATCGAGGGTTCATTACGTCAGTACTGGAATGCGGGAAGAAAGAGGGATATAACCGTAGGCGTTGAAACTTGGCGGTCGTTCTTCCGACCGAAGATTGCTTCGCAAATTATACTTCGATTCCAGTTTTATAAATCTTTACAGTCCGATCATTTTTTCGAATGAAATATCTACCAGCTAATTAATAAAAGTAAACTGCGGATTTTCTGCATTTATGGAAAAAACGAGTACGTCCAATTTAAGAGAGAATAAAACAATTTAAGGATGTCAGTATATTATTTTCAACTTTATCAAATTTTTATGACGAAGACAATTCTTATGTTGCATAAAGATCCGCAGTCTATTAATAAATAATTAGATAGATTGGGCCCGAAGCTCATTAATCAAATGTTCGTCAACTGGACAAAGGAAATCGTTAATTACCTGAAACAGTTAAAACGACAGAACTGTAAGGAATAACACATAAATGTCCTTAATCCTTATTGGAAATCTAATCGTGCTCGGACGTTAAGCATGCTCGACTTTATGGTTTCTCAATTACCCGAGCTGTAGTCATCCAATTATATTAAGACCGCGCGAGTATAATCGTGTTTCACGGTATGCTCCTGTGTCCGCGAGACATACAATATTCGAAACGATGCCTGCATGTTTCAGAAGAACGTTAAAATCTGACCGTGTTTACGCATTCTTTCTCGGGCGCACGAAATTAACGCACCTTACCGGTCTACGGAACGGTAAATAAAAACTATACGCGGGCCCACGATGGAGTTCCGAAAATGAATATCATTTTAATCATTTCTCACCACGATTAGCCTCGATCAACCGGCCTACCTCGGTCCCGATTGTGCGGGTTAATCGAGACCCGTTTGCGACTCGCGAGAAATATGTGAGCGTAATTTAAATAGCTCCTGGATTAATGATAGAAGCACTGAAACGTTTATCTCAAGTATTCCTGTTGACTTTGTTACACTTCAACGTACTTCATCATGCGATGTTACAGTGTGTTGCAGATCTTTGCTGGATATTGGGAGTTTATTACGAAAAATTGAAAAAGTGCTAAAGGATCGATGGTCCCAAAAAATTGATATTGTCTTTTCAATCTCGATAGAGGCTTTTCGAAAGCGTGCTGGCCGGACTCGGCATGATTTGTCGTCGCTCCGCAAGCTGTTTCTCCGTTTAAAGAAAACGTCGCGTCACCGCGTTGTCTCGGCCCGTTTCTCTATGCTGGTTGTCGGCATAAATCCACCTTTAATTACGGCCGTCGAGCGAAATGGATCGCGATAGGATCGCACATCATCACGGTGCGACAACGCGACCGGGTCTGAGAGAGGATCGAGAAGAGATATCGTGGGTGAGAGATCGGTGAGAAGAGGGTTGAAGAGGGACAACCTCTTGTCGTTCCAACGGCTCGACTTTCCTGCGATTAACCTCGTTTCGAGGTGGCGTCCTCGCCCCTGGGGCAACCGGGGAACGATTATTGTCGCATATCGCGGACTATAAAAGCCGGGTCGCGCGTGTCGCTCCACTCAATTAACGCTCGGAATAGCTGCCGCTGTGGACTACCTTCTCGTTCCACCCACGCGACAGCGTTAACGTTAACGGTATGCATGGAACGATCGTTTTCGTCCGGGGAAATGTTAACGTCGCGCGATGGAGATCGCTTTAATAGGCGCGATGCGGGCTTCGCTGTGTGGAATTGCTTCTGGTGTTCTTGGAGAAGCGTCCTCGGGCAGCAGGATTATATTCTTGGCAAGAGAGACGCGGATCTTTGCTCTGCTTGAAACCGATGAATCAGGTCGATGAAACGGATTGTGATTTATTAGAGTCGTTCTAGAGTAGGACTTTGTCATTTAATTGATACAGAAATGAATTTCTAGCATTCTACGATTTTGAAATACTGAAGTCAACATCTATGAGCAGCATTGATCATTTAGATCGATCAAAATTGCCATGATTTTCTTGTAAGGATCTGTTAGTTGTCTGGAAGATCAAACAAAGCCGTCCGAACTAATGGCAAACATTGGAAGAATTGAAAGATGCCTCATTCCATAGATGAACAGTGAATCTATTTTAGAAAGGTACTACATAAATCAATTTTTACGCTTATATGATACATACTACGAATTTTTCCAACGGAGCAGCCGAAGCAACGTTCCGCAGAAGCTGTTCTACCTCCAGAACCTCTACTTGCTCAAGTAGAGCTCCCATTGGGATGATCACTGGCTCCCCGCGGCGAAATCATCACATTACGATTAAATCCTCGCCAAGAATGGAATTACTGGTCGGATCGTGTGACCGTACTTTCAGATTGACAAACTGACTTTCACAATTCGCGAGATAGGGGAACCCGAAATCGCGGCGCGAGCCTCCGCCACCATCGCACGGCCGCAGCCGGTTGAAGTTTCGAGAATGCAGGGAATGCGAATGATCCAGATCGGGTACCAAGGTCGGCCATTACTGCGCGCGATCGTTTATTACTTTTCCTGATCTTGTATTTTGAGATTAAGGCCGTGCAATGAATTATGGCGATGTAAGCAGCGCATATAATTGATTTAAGACAGCGTCCAGGTTTTTTTCAAGACGCACACACGATCCACCGACGACGACGACGCACTGAGGGACAGCAAGGGGAAAATGCATTAATTGACGAGTCAATTAAATAATGCCCGAAAACGGGTGTGCTGTCTGGCCTGTTCCGAGATACTTGCATTCACACTGCCGACCATAGCTGATCCAACGAACTATATTTCACAACAATAACACCGCTCGGGAACCACTTTCAGCGGTGCTCTTGAAAAGGAACCACTGCTCTATTATCTTACACCGTTAATTACCGTCTCCGTATTCATACTGATTATAGTCCGTCGAGCTCAAATTGACGCACGCCGAACGTTCTCGTTTAGCGTACAGCTGGACGTTGTAAACGCTAACAGTCCGCAATACTTGATCTCTAATTAGTTGAGTAATTTCGAGTCTAAGTTTTTACCTGGGTGGTGTCGAAAATTGTACTATTGTTGCTGTTACTGCAAATTGGTAATTTCTCAAGTCAAAAATTCGTGTATTCTGCTCTGGATACTGTACAATATTTTATTTCTCTACAAGTCTAAAAATTGTTATTTCAAAGTGAAAATTCACAACTTTCTTTTTCTCAAATTCTGTGGAATATTTTGTTTCCATAACTCTAGAAATTCCATAACTCCTGCAACCTTTAAAATGATACTTCGCTTTCAGAATCCCGCTTTAAACCGCAGTAACGGTCTCTTAAATCGATTCTAAATCATCGAATCGGACACCATTCATGTCTAACGTTTATTAGAGAAGTAGAAATCGGCGAGTATCCAATCCGATTATAAAATCATTTAAAGCGATTATGAGGCTGTTTCCTAACACTTAAAATAGGATTTATTGGCAGATGCTTGTTCGTCGAAAAGTCGTAAAGAACTTACTAAATTCAGAATCCGTAGATATCGACAAAATGAATACAGAGAGCAGCAACGAGTTCGGCTATATCGCCCAGCAAAATGAAGATGACGCCACTAGTACGGCTGGAAAAAATTCAGTCCGGGAGCAGTACACTTCTGTCTGTGATCATCCTTACGTCAGTACTTGAACGCCTCTTCGAAGTTCAATAACATTATAACCATTAATGCATTTTCATGGAAAATAAGAATTGTCCGAGTCTATTGTAAGAAGTTATTCCCCTATTAATAATTTTAATAAGTTACAAGTAGTGTAATACATCATCGTTCCATTCATCAAACGTCTTCAGAGTTTTGCATTTGGCCAATCCATTCTTGATAGAATTCTTACGATCAGAGACAAAGGCAGATCCCCACGGCAAGAAATCCGCGAGACGCAGAATCCGTGCATCGGAGTCGCAGAAATTCCACATTATGATCTGCAGAGACTCGACTGCGTGCCCGAGCAGAGCGGTTGCTATTTATAAAACTCAATTACGATTTTCCTCCCGCGGAGAGGCCCGCCCAGCCTTCGTGCCCGCGCCTTTGTGTCCCAGCACCTGTTGCACGCGTGCATTGCGCGAGTGCATCCGTTATCCAGGTGAAGCGAAGGTGCGTTTACCTTCGTCCTCGAAGAAGACCGATCCCCGGGGCCTGGGCTCGGGTCTGGTTTCCCTTTGTTTTGCACAAGGGACCGGTGGTGGTTCGATGGAACACGGATGCCCGGTGGTGTTTCTTTTCCTCCCGAAGCCGGACCCGAAGCCGAAGCAAAAGCAGGAGTGGAATGAAGTGGACAGCACACGGTGGGGAATACCCAGACAAAAAAGCCTTGCCCTTGCACGCGTTTGTAACCGCTAAAAATCCACATTCCGCAGCCTGGCCAAGCTGGAATTTATAGGCGTCCTACGGACCAGCGGACCCGTCTGTATGCCAAGGACCGGCACCGAACACTGAATTAATTATTGCAGAGTTGCGACTGCTTCTGAGATACAATTTTCGCGCTCATGACCATAATGTGGGCGAGCCTTTCCTATTTTTACACCCACGATCGATAGATTTCCGAACAAGGCAACAGGAATCGGCAATGATTGGCTTGATCAAAAATCTGTTCCGTATACCGTTGATCGTGACTATACAAAGAGGGAGACTGAGGATTCTGTGCGCTTATACAGAAATGAGTGAAATATACATTGGAATAAATATGTATATTAGAGATTTTTAGATTATTTCGGACTAGTTAAAATTATTGAACGAAGAAATACAATGTTACAACTGCTTTATTGCATCTTAACGAAATCGGCAAGCAAAGCAATAGTTTGTTTATCCTATTTTCTAGAAAATGACCCGTGAAGATACAAATCTAAAGGTTTGCTTCAGCTGTTCAATAACTGCTTAATTACGATACATAAAAGTTTATAGTCGTCGCGATTTTACGACTCTTTCAAGCAGTTTGATGTAGCGATGACTCAGGTATTTAATGGTGTAAACAAAAAATGCATTGTTACTGTATTGAAACAACGATGGAATGCTCATTTGTGCAACTAATAAAACACGGATGGAAGGCTGTTAGGTACAGTGAATGTATTACGGAAACCGCGTGAGTGATTTCAACGAATGTTACCGCCTGTTAACGCCTGACGCCTCGAGACTCGAGACTTGAATGCGTGGTAAGCGGTGTCGTCGGAGATTTCGATGCGTGGACGGGCGGACTGTTGCATGATTTCAACAATACCTTCCTGCACACGTTCATCTTAGAATATTATTTTCCATAGAATTGCAAATAACCTTCGGGTATATACCGCGAATGTAGTCGCATTAAAAATTCTGCGGAAGTGTTTTATTTTCTGTATGGTTGCCATTAAGCTATTTTATCGTTTTTAATCCTCGTAGCCTCTTGGAAGGCCAAAATTTTGGTCAATGACATCCCGATTAAAAACTGTTGCACGACATCTCCCGAAGTAAAGAAAAATAAATACAGAAATCTTTAAAAATGGAGATAAGAGAGCAGAGTTTCTGACAAATTTAACAAATGATTGATTTAGGCCCACAGCAATTGAACGGTTCCGGAAAATCTTTTGTTACCTCTGCACTGTTTCCTCGAGAGGTACACGATGAGCAGCGCAGTTCCGTGTCGCTTCGATGATCGAACAGACTAAACGGCGTCGTAGGCGTAAGAAAAATGATCTCGAGGAAGAGAAGTCGTCCGAGTACCGATCACCGCAACACGAGCCTCGATTCATCGGTTGTTTTTATTCCGGCTTGCGTCACACGATGTTCTCGTGGTTTTTCTTCCGTTCTTTTCATCAGGAAGATTTCCGTGTTACCGTATACCGTGACCAATGTGCACCGTTCGCCTAATCATCATCGATCAAAACCACAGCGGCCTTCGCAAACGGTGTAGCACAACCGTGATACTTAAGGACGGCGTTTTAATGCTCGATCTATTCTTCAAACGATATCGAAATGCACACGAGACCTGACGGCAATATAAAAACCAAAAGTATCATATAATCCATGATACAAGCATGAGAAATTCAATGAAACAAAATAAAACACAGTGGGAACACTCTTCTAATAAACATTTTCAATTTTCTCGAAAGCGGAAGTTCCTAACAAATTTCATTCGCAATTCTCGAGTAGTTTTCTTAATTACGTTCTAGCCGATAAATTATACAAAACCCTGAGTTTACGCAACAAAACTGATCAGAAATTCAGGAAATTTACCAACGCGGTGAATTAGGATTGTCTGCAGACGAAAAGCAGTTGATTACATCGTGCGCGCTATCTTATCAACAGAGAATTATCAGCGTGATTTATGCGAAGCCGATTGCGTATGCGTCTGTCTATCGGATCTACGAATCAATGAATCCCGATGAATGGACTCGTTCCGGAATTTCAACGATCGATTAAATGATAATGAATTGCTGCAGTTACACGATCATTAAGAGTGAATTTCCGTGTACGTAATCGTTCCCTTTAATTTCCTGAGGCTCTTGAGGATTCCATCGAGCTTCCGGTTCGCAGTTCGAAGTCGCAGCCTTCGCGAGAGCACCGCAAGCGATCCCGGAAGAATAAGGCGCATAATTGCGCGTAAATTTCAACGAGTATCGCGCCGATAGGAAACGGGAATTACCGATTTATCGCGTCACCTTCGACGATCGCCGCGAGACACGTCCGTCAAAACAATTATCCTGAACCCTTCACGATGACGACAACGATGTTCGCATGCAAATCTGTCGTTCTCGGAAAACGTTTCAAAATACATACATAGATTGGATCCCTTCACTCCGGACTTAAGGACAGCCGGGAAAAGCTGGATCTTCCGCGATCACTTGTCTCCGCGACGTTCTTCTAACTGTATTAATATTCATCCAATTGTTAATGATTACACACGCTTGCACAAACTTTAGCACCTGTATGGTTCCAAATAAAAATGTCTACTTGGTTTCACTTTCTGCAAACGATTACATAAAAATGTCACCTGTGTTTCATGTATTGATGTTCTTACAAGAGGAAGCAATTATGTCAACATCTGGAGTGTGTCGATGTACACAATGTTTCAGAAACGTCATTAAACTCCTGATTCCATGTACAACAAAAACAATTTCTCAGAAAATTAGTGAAACGAGATGCATCGAGTGTTTCGAGTACTTCAAGAACAAATGATCGAACAAAGATGCTAACGTACGAAACTGTAGAAGAATGTGCCGAACGAGGTAATTAGAAGTAATTATATCAGGAAGCCCACGATCATGGCTCGGCCGAGGTGCTAAACCAATTAGTTTCGCCGGGACGTCAGACGAATCATAATTCCTCATCTTTATACCGGGCATGATTACTACGTGTCCACGATAAAATCTCCTCGAAAACACGACACGCGTGCAATCAGGCGTGTATTACTACGTGGGGGCACGATTAAGGTGTACAAAAAGCCACCGGGTCCGATTTCGCGGAGCCTCGGGCCCATTAAAGTCCCGTTCTCGTTGTGCACCATTAGAAAGAACATCGGGCCGGCTGTCGCGGATATTTGTCACGGCGCCGCATCGTGATTTGCGTAAGAACAGCATACGTGGCGCAACCTCGCAATAAACCGTGGAATGCTGATGATTTTCCGCTGGAAAAAGGAGGCAAGGTCTTCAGTCGCAACCCGATTCGTGATCTGGCGCATGGTCCGCGGTCAAATGCGTCGGCCGTTGCATGCAAATACATGCGAAATCGTTCGATTCGCACGGATCGATCCTTGACACGTTAGACATTTCCAAATAACATATTACCGAGACCAAGAAAGACTCCGAAATGTTCCAAACATATTAAAATTATTGAAAACAAAATAGTTTTGCTCCAATTTTAATTTTATATTAACATCCACAGTCAGTAAAGACTCATTGATAATTGCATCACTTTTCGATGCAATCGGGCCAGAAGGAGCATAACCGGATTGGTCCGTTCATCCAGCAGACAATTTACTATTTCCAGCTCGTTAATTTGAGACAATGACCGATCGCTGAACAATCGAGCATATCGATCAGACTAACTCCAGCCATGATTAACATTCCAAGAATTCATTTAGTTATCTGGTAATATTCCTGTGTGGTTTAGATGTTTAGAAAAATGCGAGTATTACGCAAGTTAGAATAGTCGATTGACGGGATCCACGGAGAAGAAATCATTAGCTGATTATTCTGCCGCGACTTTCTTCCGCTGGACCGCAACCGCGAACAGTGTGCCGCGAAATCACGAAACCGGACGTAGTTACACCGTCAACGCAGAGTTATAACCGTCATTATGGTGAACTTATTGCTGTGATTCGGTGCCACGACGTTGATTATACTCACGCGTTAATGCTCTCGTAGGTGGAGATTAAAAGAGCCCGGGCGAAAAAGAATTTGCGGCGTTCGAGGGAATTGTCTGCGGTGCTCCGGATTTGTATGGGAATTCATGTCTTTATCACAAGTCGTTTCTCATTTATAACATTGTTAATCAAAAGTTTCACAGTTCCCACAAATTTAAATTACAACTACTAAATTATTTGAAGGTCATCCAGACTGACCTAGACAACGCACAAGGTCGCGACGCTCCAGGTCCCTAAACCACAAACTCCCCTAAACTTGATCATCCTTCCAAAAACTTTCCTCGTAAACCTCTAAGTGAGAGCGTTCCTTGCATCAGCGATACCATAAACTCTCGTGGCCCGAGGCTCGGGATCGGTCATAAAACGGAATCCGACAGACTTTATGGTAACCATAACCATAACAATCGCATATCCCGCGGGCGCCCAAGGTCACGGTCGCCGATGGAAACGCGACACGGCGTCGAGTTTTATTCGCGGAGGAGGATGCTTCCGTTCCAAGGTCGTACAAGTGAGCTTTTCACGGGGATGTCTGTTATGCGTAGCAGGTTGACCAAGGTCCGCTGATTAGCTCTTTGTCGCGAACACGGTGTAACAACGACGACGATATTGTACACAACCGTCATAATCGAAGGCCGCTGTTTCGACGAAAGCGGACGCAGCCCTGTGTGACGTTGCTATCGCTGTCGTGTCACCGCTTATGCTACCAGGATCCGTGCTCGAAGGTCAACGACGAAGCCGGACTTCTTCAGGATTCCCTGAAACGACCCGGCGGATTTTCACCGGACGATTTCGAACCTCGTAAAACATTTTTACTGTGGATGTTCGACGTTGATGTCGCGCACGCGCAGAATTTCGAGCCCGAAGCATGTCGAAGCGGTTATGCTAGGTCGGGGAGCTTCCATAGTCGATGGTCCACCACTTCTCCCCCCCCCCTCGACGCGAAGCCCCTCGACACAAGACCATCCGCCCTCCTTCGTTATTCCTTTCACTTTTCGTCGTTGTGCTCGTGCTTTTCGTGGGTCGAGGCGGTTCGCCTTCGGACTCAAACTCGCCTGAACTGGTCCGAAACGAGTGTCCGCGCTCATAACGCCGCCTGCCTTTCGCAGAGCCATACCGGATTCGAGGCATGCTGAGACCGACTGCCGCTGAGATGTCGTTGCTCGACCATTTCTACGGTATTGTATGTGGTTCGCTCTTCGCTGGGGATCGAATGTTAGCGATCAACAATGCGGGAGATTGAAGCCTCTTTACGACCTTTACAACAACCCCCAAAACTTGTTACACAATTTTCTTTAATGGCATATTACTAACGATTAGTGTACAATCCTTTCTAGAATTGTTAAAAAGGAACCTCTGAAAACCACACAGTTGACGTTGCATGCCTTCCAAGGTTAGCCCGTGTAATCAAGTAAAAATAACTGGGTATATACCAATTTGTAAAATAGTTGTTTCGCTCCAATTGTGGCAGTTATTTGATACAACACAATAATTTGACCCGGAGGTATTTTTCTGAGAAGTTAGCAGGATTAAATATAATTTGTTCCGGATTATTGAAAGATGGTAGTGGCGAGATATAATTGACGGCTGGAAACTGAAGGTTCCTTTGTTACAGATCGACCGTCACGGCCAGCAATTAACACGTAACGCGAGGTTTCGGCTTGGAACGCCATTATTAACGCTACCATTAGGCCTTCGTGTAATTGCGACATCTTTGCATCATCGCGTATTATTACCACAGAGCGAATTGTGTGCCGGTAATTAATATTCTAAGATCCCTTCGTTTAGTTAAGACCGATGCTGGTAATTAAGGTTCGCTGATCACAGACGAACTTGGTTTCCCTCTCTTTCATTCGAGTTTCGATTGTGAAAACTGATTGAGCGAAAATGAAACTTGAAATCGTAACCTCTTATCAAGTTGCAAACATACAAATATACTTAACATACAAATGTACTTAAATCGTGTTGTATAAATCAGTCCTCAAAACTTCAGCGACAAATGAAACAAACGAAAAATTTCGATGATTATAGATACAATTTTTGTGGGAAATGAAAATTGTCTGCTCCGATTGCGCGGAACAGTGGCGAAATAGAATTGTCTGTTCTCTTTCAATGATTTTTATCAGTTCAGAATAATATATGCGTGTTGGTACAATCTTTTTGCCGTTTTAAATTGCATCTACTCGTTTCTGTCACAGGCGCATAAAACCCGCAGTCTAATTGCGAATTTCGCACGGTTTATTGTGCGTAAATATTTATGTCTCCCGGATTGTGCAACGCGCGAACGCATTTTCGAGAACGGCCGCAGTTTTTTGGGGCCGAGCGACACGCGCGAAACCGTCGCGCTGCTGAGAGTGTTTCGACTCGCTTTTCCATTAACCGTATTAAATTTGATTATGCACAGCGTTTGTTACGACACGTAACATCATTCTTTAGGAACGCGCCGGTACACGCATTGCACAGCCACGCTCCCGCGGATTCTCAATTAAGATGGCGTGTAATAATTCTCACGCCGGTGTAATAATTTTCATTCATTAATACCGACGGACACATTTATCCTTAACGGTCAATAAAGACGGCGAGCATATTTTTAACACCTCGTGAGAAATGCAAAGCGAGATTCTTGTTTCCGATGAAGCCTTAATTACCGCTAATATCTAATTGCCTAATTACTGAACATGGCTTACGGTTCATATAATTCTTCAGAGGTCACAGTCGCATGACATGAATAAACTCTTCATACAAATCGACAGCAAGGTTAGATGATAAAGGTTTTGCACACCAAATTATCAGAATTATGAACAATTATTACTAGTCTGTAATAAAATTTGAATAATTTCAGAACGACTGAATTAATATTCACTAATTTGACGACATTCGTTCTTAAGTAGATAGCGCGGGTCACTGGTGACCACCACACCAGTCAACGTGTTCACCAGATAAAAGAGCTTAATCACTGATTCTAACAGCACGTAAAAGTTCGAAAATAAATGAACAACCAAACTTTACGCTAGCTTAACAAACATCATGTCCACAAAAGGATCTTTGAATTCGCACACCGTCGAACCACCCTTTGTTCCCCGCACGGCGAGGACTCTATTCAGGCGGGAATTAAACGCGGCAATTAAGCATCAATTAAGATCTCGGTATCGTAACGAGGCCCGACCGGGTCGGAACTTTTAATTCGAACAAAGACGATGCACGCGCGCAATAAAACGCCTTAATACACCGGGCGGATTTACAAAACGACCGGGTCGTTTTATTCTCGGGGAGTTCACGAGCCAGAAAGTGCGTTGACCGTGCGTTATAAAGCGTCGATCTGCGGGGCCCTGTGTCCTTCGAGATCTCCGGTTGGTCGAGGCGGATCCGCAGGGGACGGTGCGTGTGCAAAATGATCCTGGTATCCGGCGAACGCGGCGTCGCGTCGTGCGCTTTTTGCATTCCGTAATTATCGGTCGCGCGAGAAAACAGCCGGTTCTCGCGATGCTGTACGCGCGAAAACATTGTTATTGATACCTCGGGGGAGATCCGCGGGAACCACAGACGGAATACTGACTTTCACTTACACAAACGACGTGCCAAACACCCGGTGGTCTTCTCAAGACGAGGATTCCGCACGCCGCGGGACGAGCGTATCAATTTTTTCCTCCGCGACCTCGAAACGCTAGCCGCGAGCTCGTTATGTAAATATTAGACACACACGAAATGAAGTCACGAATCATGATTCCGGCAAGTATCCAGTTACAGGGAGCCACAAACAGCTTCTGGAGAAAGTACTGCCGCTCCGACGCGCTTAACACGCGTCGAGATCACCGGAGATCTCGCTTATGCGCGTTGAAGTCTTTCGGGATTGTCCAAGATAAAAAAATTTTTTAAATAATTATTGGAATAATCGAAATAATTCTTACAGAAAAAAATGGATTTACTCGCGTGTATGAATCGGAAGCCAGGTACAACCTTCTTCCTGCCTTCAGGAATATTCAATTTCGTCTTTTACGCATAAAATCCGCGGTAGTAATTGGCTTTAAAGAAATAACGACCAGAGAACATATTTTGCATCGTAATAAGTGAATTGAGTGCCATTCGTTCGGAGAATCGTCTGCGGAAGTTACTCACACTTTAAATTTGACAACGTCCTCATGCCTACGAAACGAGATATGTAATAATATTCGTCACTATACGAACGTGAAATTGGATTCGATAAAATTGCGCTCGTTCCTCTGATTTATATGTATACATATTACTCGAACGACACAGATTTAATGCTTCACTCCGTTTTTAAGCGGAACGTTTTAGTGTCTCTATATTAGCGTCAACGGGAATCGGACGCGAAGAAGTTGTCCATATTTTTCGTTTTTATGAATTATTTGGACGAAAGGTTTTACGGTTCACTTCGGTTTTAAGACGAACGTTTAAGTGTTTTCGTATTACCCTTAACAGAAATTGGACATGAAAAAATGTCCATATTTGCCTTTTTTATGAATTATTTCGGCTTCAGGTTTTATGCTTCACTCCGTTTTTAAGAGGAGCTTTTAAGTATTTCCATGTTATTTGTACAAGGAATTGAACATGATAAAATTCGCGTTATTTCCCTGTTTTATGAGTTATCTGAATGGCTTATGTTTTACTCTGTCTTTAAAAGGAACGCATAAATTGTCTCCGTATTATTCTTGACAGAAACTGAATGCGACAAAGTGGTCCCTATTTTTCTTGCAAAGTGTTCGGATTACGCGTTTCATATCTTATTTTGTTTTTAATAAAATGCCAATAGAAAAATTAATAGAAATGGTTGGATAAACGCCGCTTGTGTAAAAAAAACGCGCTTGTTTTTTGAACTATGCACAATTACAGTGCAGTCTACTTTACATGTTTACCATATGGTTCCATTTCTCAACAGCAACATTGTATATTTCGACAGTCGAAGTCCTTCAACAATATTCCCAATTAACGTTACTGTTTCGCTGGTTTCTCCAGATTATCCACATTCACCCGATAGCGCAAGCGCTTTTTGCAGGCTAATGTACAATTTGTACAATTTTTATCGCGCGGTAAACCTTCGCCTGTCCCATCCATCAAACGCTATCGTCGAGAGCCGCGATTCGAACCCGTGGAAATTTATCGTCAACGGAAACGATTAAACGGGGAAAAAAGCAGAGAGGCGAGCGTGGATTTTCGCGCAGGTTGAAATTTACGGCGCGCTGCGAGCGATTTTAATCGACGGGGACAGTAATTGGAAACAGAGATCCCGATGGTAACTGGTTCTGGCCCCGGGGATTAACACAGAAGTCGGAATGTCGGGGCGAATATGAAAACAGTGAATGACACGCATTGCACCTGTTCGTATGATTACATATTCGCTCGGATTTCGCGGACGGGTGTGTAAGCCACACGCACGGGAAAACGTTCTCACGGACACACACTCTGCCAGTTTTCTCTCAGGGCCACGAAACTGGCGAAGAAGGCCGCGGACAGACTCTTATGGTCGCTGTTTTAGGACGTCGATTACCCGCGCTCGTTTTGCATAATAATCACCGGCCGATTATGGGAATGTTCTAATCTGGACGCTCGTGTGCAGTCTGATCGCTAGGAATTAATTGCGAGAAGATGATCGAACATAATAAACCGAAATTTTGCACGTGTGGTCACGTATATTTGTAGTAATAGCGTAAATTTTTTAAGATGTAGAATTATGTTGGTCTTTCAAATTATTCCGAAGAAAAACATTCTGTTCTATCGAGTTGCTCTTTCAAATATTTGTTTATTGTTGGTTGGACTATAGCCGCATTCAAGACGACCAAAAGGACATATTATTTGTCTCGGTTAGTTGACCAAAACAGGTTGTAAACAAGATGCATTTAATGATCTTGTTTGGAGACCCGTTTCATAGACATGGTCTGCAATCTGTTTATAACTCCTGCAATTCTTGATAAACTCTGCTATAAAAATTTGTGTCACTAGTTCAAACATCTATAAATGTGTATGCAAAATTTCAGCACGCTGGATTGACGCGTTTTCTTGAAATTATTTCCGAAACATCGCACATATCACAGAACCTGTGGCTAAACTGGAACGCCCAAAAATTCATTTTTTTCACAATTTTGAACAATTAATATTCGTAACCTTATCCTCTCAATTTTTGTGTTACTGAATAAATGGCTTTGGTTTTACCTACTTTTTCTGGCGGTGTAATGTGCGGTGGACGTGTTAAGGGAAACGAGTCGGCCAGCGGCGGCTTTGATCGTGATTAACGCAGTTTCGCGATTCGACAGACGGTAATTGGACCTGGGAGGAGATTTCGTAGGTGTCGGCGTGTCTCGCAGCGTTCCCTGCTCTCGGTTTCACTTCCTGCGCATTCGAACAAATACCCTCCAGTGAGGAATTTCGAATCCATCTACAAGTATCCACGTCGGGAATTGCAAATAATTTCCTACCTCGCGTTTAATGGAATGCTCGGAGCTGTTCGCACTTTGCGTGACGAGCTACGTCCTTGCACCGGAATCAACGGCTTCATAAATGAATACTATCGCCGATTAAAGCTATCGCTCGGCATTATGAAACGAATTAACCTTTCCCGATTTCATTTTTCCCCGGCCGTCCGGTCATGAATATTACTAGGCGAGGCACACAGGCATTCTATACAGTTATCTAACTGTCTAATATACCAGGAATACTGCTCAGCCTTGCTGTACACGCTTCCTTATAACCGTAAATCAGTAGAAAGAATTCCTCTTATCATTCAAATCGAAAATCTATGTGTCGCTTTATTATACATACATATACCAAGCGATTTTTGTGGGGTAAAAGTCATTTGCATAATCACCGTCCAGTAGTATGCGTCAGAGAGGGATCTAGTTTTCGGAGATAAACACAAAGTATCTACATATACATAATCGTACGAGGAAAGTCAGTAGAGTAAAGGAGAATACCTTGTTATACTAATTTATACGGAGCTAACGGCACCTGTTTGGCATGGCGGGACCGAAGATAAGGGAATCATGGACCCTAAAAATCCTATATTTATTGCCTCACAAGTTTGCAAATGTTTTGGCCGTGTTAGGACGAGAGGATGTTTTGATAACTCCGTGATTGTACATTTTTATTTGAGTGGAATTAATTCAATTCTATCAAACGTTGTGTAACTTTAAGAAAATACAGCTGAACCAGTATTTCTTTCGACGAAACAAAAGTTGCACTCGAATTTCGAGGTATTAAGATCAGAATCGAGTTCCTTGAACGTACCAAGGAAATTCTCCCAGACGATTCGCAGTGCAGTATCGAACACAAAGCGAAATGAAGTGCAGACGACAGGCGATTTACCGGCTAACAAATGGCGACGTCCATCAGGATCCGGCAGCGAGAACACATCGCGGTTGGGGTCTGGTTCGTTCCTTTCTAAAAGCGATCTCTCGATCGAGTAAAAACAGTGTTCGACACGCGGCCGCATCAATTGTACCGTGAATCATACACGGAACGGCTTTTAAAGTTGACAGTGCTGCGGGATGCAGGCGATGCACGCGGCCCGGTGCGATAAAACGCGGCAAAAAACGCGACCGAGAAAGCCCGCAGAAAAGATCGAGTTAATCAGACCGGCATCGACGACGGATGAAGTCGTTTTTTCGTTCCGTCGCCGCAACGAAATTACGTTTTCATTTATTCCGCGATGCGTCACGCCGCGCGAGACCCGCGGGGTCCGGCGCAGTTTTAACGTCGACTGCAGTCGTACGCGCCGATTTATTATCTCCCGCCGACCATATACCGGTTGCGCACACGGGCCTCGCTCGGCACCGCCCGAGAGACAGACCCGGAACTCGCTGTTATAATTATACATTATTGTATTATCTCCACGTGTTGCCAGGAACACGTCTCGCGCGTGTTTCTTCCTTGTCCCGGCAGTCAGATAAGCCGGGCTCATGCGAATACCCGGCCTGGCCCACAAATCACGTTTATCGGACGGTGAGGACGTCGTCGAAAGAGGAGCCAAACGCGGTAGCCCGGCTACACTCGGCTACAACCGACTACCGGACTGCTGAAACTTCGCGAGAACACCGGAAGTTCGCCGACAGTCCATCCATCTTCCGACACTCTTCCCGGTTATTCAGGGTTCGGACTATTTCTGGACGGGACACGACCGTCGCGTCGGAGCTGCTACCGCCGCGAAGCAAGGTCCTTCTCGCACGAGGACTCTGTAATGTAGCTTCAACTACAAATGTGAGCAAAAAGGAGCAGCACTCTATCTGCTTCTCTGAATCTATAGGGGACGTGGTTGAACGTTTCGAGTGCTGCGTCTCTTGAAAAACTGGCACGGGGTTATTTGTACAGATTTAAAAGTGAATTTATTGAGGTATTCAACGTTCGGATAATTGAGGGCCTACTGTAAAATGAATATTGAAGGAAAATTTTATAGATGAACGAAGCTCGATCGAACCAATACACTAATTTTAAGAATCCCATGAACGCTTCCAGAAAGCTCCGACACGCCACACCTTCCGCGACCGTAAAGGTAACCCTTGACGCCCATGGTCGCGGAGTAAATCAAAGTTACAACGAGACTCGCGGAGCTTGATCTGGGAATTATCAGATTCCGGAGCGGCATGCTCGGGGCGCCTGCAGTTGCGTCTTGTAATTCATAATTAATTACCGGACACCTCCCATGCGATATTTCAACGGTGCCGTTCGGGCGTGCTCTCGCTCGTAACCTTGTGAGAAAACAGCGTACAGTGGCTGGCAAAAATAAGAGACCGCTGTGTACCTTCTACGTTCTCGATCCCATCTTCTACCCAAACAACCATGAACAAGTTACGGATTCTGCATCGTATGTGCTTAAAATTATACCTCACAATCCTAACATTTTATAATACACTGTCGTAACACCTTCGGTAGAAAACCTCGATGCTTCTTGAAATTGATGTTTCATGAATGCATCACAAGAGATAAATTGAGTTAGAAAGAGGAGTGTTGGCGAGGACTAAGATAACGAATAAAAGCTTGATCTGCGCACGATTTAGAACGTATTATGTGAACGAAAGGCATAATGGTCAGAGGTTCCTAATTTTTGGCAACCACTGTATATCCGGCCGGATGAGGCGTTGCCTCTCGGGAGGGTGATCGAGCGACGAAAAAGAGAATGAACGAACGAACGAGTGAACGTGGTGCGTGTGGCTTATCGTTACTCGGACAGGTTTGCCAGTATGTCCGTATATAAACGCGGCGCGCATATAAATTTCTTATAGCTATCTGCCTCTGTTCCCTTCCCGAGGGGGGCGTCGTCGGCGAGAGAGCCGCAGCAGCAGCATCAGAAGAAGAAGAAGAAGAAGAAGGGAACACACAGGGAACAGCCGCCGCACCGATCCGATCGAGGGACTCGCCCGCCGAGTAGAGAGTCGCATGCACCCGCGTTGCAATTAGACATTTTTCTGGTGGCCAGACACCGACAAAAACGAACGAGTAGAAGAAGAAGTTCTCTCTCTCTCTCTCTCTCTCTCTCTCTCTCTTTCGCTCTCTCGGGAACGAGACCCTCGACGGGGATATAGTATACAAGCACCTATAAGTCCCGACGACGAGTGGGGGTTCAGGGTTACAGGTGAAAAGAAGAGAACAAACCGGCGACGGAGACCTTGTCATTCGTCCGTAGAAATTTCATCGACAACCTGAGGGAAACCCGAGATCTACCGCGGGTTAGATAACGCTGCGACGATGTGCCTCTTTCTTTCTCGCTTGTGCTCGACAAAGAGACGTATACCGCCCCACCGATAACTCTGATTACATCTTGGGGATCGGGCCGGACCTGTTCGACCGAGTAGACACTTTTATCGAGCTCCCTGACCGGCTCCCAGAGACAAAGAGCCGATCGAGCTAGCGAACCCGGATCTCCGCTTCTCGCAGTTTATCCGGTGATAGGCTGGATTCGTCATCTCGGGATCGTCGTGTTCGGAGATGACTGAGAAGAACGGGTCCCGGATTTTGACTGAATTTCTGCGAGGGATAAACAAAGATTGTTCTTTTGTGATCTGGGCAGGAGGATGGGGATTGGTTCTGATGAGCGGGAGGAGTCTACCAGTTCGTATAACAGAGGCAATATTTATCCATTGTATTATCGTATTCTTTATGTACTTTTACTTTATTTTCGATTTCCATTGTACAGTTTGTTTAAGGATTTTCTGTATACACAATAATGCACAGAAACAATTTAGCTGGGCCGAAGGAGTTAATGAAGTGCCTAATAACTTGACAAAGGTATAGTGAGGATTATGGGCATCATATTATAATGGCTAGTATAAAATTATAATGGCTAGCCATGATAAAAATGTGAAGCGGAACCACATCCGGAATATTCCGGAACCATTCAGACAATCGTAAAGTATAAATGTTGTTAGTAGCCAGACAAACAGCAGCAAGAGAAGTCGTTGATGCGTATCTCCGGAAGGCGGCTCGAGATAAAGGGGTTCGCCACTCTTCAGTGAGGATAGGTACGCGTTGAGGCTACGGCAAGCTCGACGGCAAGGTCGTTGAGGATTCGCGGCTGTTCTTAATACGGGCACGAAGGTCGCGGAGACCTAGCCATCGGACGGGATCGACCGCTCGAAAGGAAACGACGGCCTCGTTTAGAACCCAGCAGATAAGGGACGCAGTCTATCTGACTGGCAACGCCCGCTAACTTTCTCACACGATTCTAGCAGGACACGCCCGAGGTGTCGAAACGATGTTATTTACTGCGAGTTCTGAGCGCGTGAAGTATTTATAACGATCATGGGTCCCGATGATGGATGGCACATATCGAGGAGTGCAGGCATCTCGGATAGGTTAGGCGAAATCGAGAATTTGGGTTGCTATTTCTTCATCAATTGTTTGAGGACTTTGCGCATTTATTAACCCATTACCGCCCTCTGTACTCGCGCGAGTTTTCGGCGTTAATGGGTTGAAGCATAAAATTAACGGAATAATTTACTGTTATACATACTCGGGATAAAGAGCAGAAAGAAAAATGATTCCCTTGCAGCAAAAGTGGAATATCGACTTTCGGTCACGTTTTCGCAGGGGATACAGCATCTCCGCCGGACTCGTTCGCATGAACGCGGTTTCGCAAAAGGCGCGTCACGGCGTCGGTGGTTAACAGAGCAGAAAAACGGGCCGCGAAAGAGCGAGGAGCATAAGAGGCGAAACACGCGTCGTCGTAGTCGTCTACGCGTAAAACGCTCGTTCACCTTGTCTGCCGCTGGACAGCAAGTTCTCCCTTCATTGTGTTATCCGCGTTTTCGGCGAACTATACGAGCAGGGAATCGGAAATAAGCAGCCGGCACAGAGCACACACGGAGAACACATTTACCAACAACATCAAGCTCTCGGAGCGTCGAGGTCAAGGAACTCGCGGAGGTTCGGCTGAAGAGGCCCCCCCTTAATGCTCTTTTTGCCGGTCGAAATTCAAAGATTCGACGTACTGTTACGGGGTCCTTTTATACCGTTCTTTGTGGTTTCTTGAACTCTGCAGATCGTGGGACTCCTTTTTCTTTCGGCTCGAGGAGGAATGTTGACACCGAAATGCTAAATGCCTCGAAGAGCCGATGCCTTTCGTGTTTCGCTATTGTGGTTTGCCGTAGGGTCAACGGCCAATTATGATTGTTCGAATGCTTCAGGGATGGTGTAAGATGCTCGAGCGTGACCCAAACCCATTCACTCGGTTACGAGATTCGAACGTTTACGTGTTGAGGCTCGAACAATCGCGAGGAGCCGACGCCTTGTTACAGTGGCGACAAGACGTGCGCGGAATTCGTGGCACGCGAATATACGCGAACTATGCTCGGTTACGCTAGCTTCCTTTCGCTGAATCTCTGACCCACAATAAGAAGAGAGACTCTTCTTTCAGGCCAATTCGTTTCGGATATACATGCGACGTCTATTGCGAAGCGCGCGAGACTCGAGTGTCTAATTAACACTTAGGTTGCGAATCTTTTTGACAGTTTGTCCAAATTTTTCCCATTTTTTAAAAATAATATGTACTCAAAAGAAATGAATTTGTTGAATTATTCCTCATGGATGCATCTTTATAATCTCGATATTCATATTAGAACAACATGATTTGTTTCCTACATTACTGAGAGAACGTAAATAGATGATCTGATTTGATTGTATGAAACTTTAGAAAGCCCGTCAACATCGTCCTTCAAAGCCACTGAAGGTTTTTTTAATATAATTACATGCCTTCACACAATGCAACGACCTCACATGTTTTTTCTATTATTATTAAAAGATCAATCTGCAACAAGACCTTCGTCAGTCACTCACTTAATGCGCTGAGACCAACGAAGGTGCTCCCTTAACACGCGTTGAAATCACAGGAGACGCGGAGATTGGCTTTCTCCGGACTGCTTTACCCATTTACGCTTGCTTGTAACTTTTAATGGTCAATTTTAGTGTGCATGAATCAATCAACTTCCGCAGTTAAGTTATCACTGTGACGTGTATGAAACAACGCCGACCAGAATCTGTAATCTGCATACGTTTACGGGCTTTAAAAATTCACGAACAACGTTTGAATAAAAAATTCACCAAACATCGCAAAGGAACACAGTGTAGCTGTGAGTGGACTGTAAATCTTTATGCACTTGTAAAATTTATTTGGGGGATGCAGGAAAATATTCCCAATCTGAGTTATAAAGACAGTAAACTTATTTTTAAGAGTTTACATTATTTTATCCTATACAGGGTGTCCCAAAATTCCTTCAACAGCCGGAAATGGGAGGTTCCAGAGATCATTTGAAGCAACATTTTCCTTTACAAAAATGTTATCCGCGCCTTTGTTTAGGAGTTATTAACGAAAAACACGGACCAATCAGAGCGCGACCTAGACGCGAGTTGGCACAGTCGGCCAATAGACAGTTGGCGCGCCAGGCCGACTTTTTCAACTCGCGTCTAGGTCGCGCTCTGATTGGTCCGTGTTTTTCGTTAATAACTCCTAAACAAAGGCGCGGATAACATTTTTGTAAAGGAAAATGTTGCTTCAAATGATCTCAGGAACCTCCCATTTCCGGCTGTTGAAGGAATTTTGGGACAACCTGTATAAGCTCATCAAAGTGAAGATGAATAAGAGAGGTGATCCATAAATGTCAGAAATAATTAAGAGTATAAATATTCAGGAATGGTCGTAGAAACACCCTTTTCAGACTAAAAATATTTTTAAAAGAAAGAAATCGAGAGTCAGTTTTGCTTCTTGAAGATTTTCAGACAGAACAAAAACATTTGAACTTCGGGGGCTGTATGATTGAATAAGGATCACGCTCGCGATCGTGAGGCCCGTCGAAGTGTCGATTACGGGTGACTCAGGTGAGATGCTGCGTTTTTATCGGGCATCGTTGCACTCAACAAGCAATACACCGTTTCGGGGTGTCAGAGTGATCGATGCACGCGGAGGTCGCTCGATTTTTGCGCCGTGCCGCCGCACCGCGCCGGGAAACCTTATCCGGCTGTTGGTATTCAGTTCGCAGAAACCGGCAGGTTTATTAATATCGATGAAGAAGTTATTTCAGTCGCCGGGATTTAAATATACCGGTGCGGTGGTCGTGCGCGCGTCCGCGTCGGGTGTATTAACTCGCCTGTGAATCACCTGGCCGATTAATAATCGCTGATAAAGGACAATCGCGCGATCGCGTGAGCGATCGAGTCTCGATCGTAGGATCCGATCCGTCACCATCCACGTGCACGTGGATCTAAAAGGTTTCCACATCGCAAGAATATGACTGATTAAACGAGGTACCTTCTCAGAATTTTGAAAAATGTTATGTTGCACGAAAAACTTTTTAGTTCGACTTTCCGCGTCAGACGAATGTACCTTAAAGATTTCAGCAGACACGTAATCGTGCTCAGGATAGAAAATCACATTCGTATTGCACTCGATGACGTCGCCTACTCCATTCATATACAAACACAGACCTTTTCCAAGAGGGTGCCGTTTGCATAATCGGAAGGAGCCGATCGTCAGTGATACTGAGCGTTCCGGGGGATTGTCCCCAAAAATCGAATCCTAAAACAACTGTTGGAAACAACATTCCAGCCCGCTTATATCAGTCTCCCCCGAAAAAAGGCGAATACCACTGCGAGATATGGCCTTAGTATCCCGTATTACCATTTCGTAGTCGGCGATCGTAACGGGACTGATCATCTGGTGAATTTCTTTAATAAGAAACCGTATAGATCATTCGATCGAGTCTGATTCTGAGGAACGTATTGTCAAGATCATTTTACCTCGGGGATTCAGGAAAATGTGGTAACACAAGATCCTAGATTCTCATGCAGTCTCGTTTGAAAAAATCATTTCCTAATATACAAGAAACAAAAAATGAATTTTAGCTTCTAAAAGGCTGACACCGAAAATAAAATATCACCGTCAATCATTATCCACGTAAGCATTCTATGTGTGACAAACCTATAGCTACCATAAAATCGTAAATATTCAATCAGCTAATGAATCAATCAACCGCAACACTAGATTCTCAGTACAATAAATATTTTTACAGTGGCACACAATTAGCAGTGTCTACGCAAGAAATTCTTTATCTATCGCCATTAAAACCCCTGATGACATCAAGCTGAGGTATTCCACAAGTCGGTGAAAACTTGATATAAATTTCTGGTGGTTGTAATTTTATTAGCGAGAAACCATTAAGAGATTATGATCATTTTTGTTGTTCCTCGTCTGATAGGCCCGCTAAAGACGAGTTCAACGACACCACGGGCCTACGGGCCTCAAGGTCCCCTGGCCCCAGTCAATAGAAAGCCGTGTGGTCCATTTGAGGAGGTCTAACTTCACGCTCGGCCGGATTCGCTCCCGGCGCGATGACGATTTACGGGGATTCTGCCGAGGATTCGCTTGAGTCTGGTCAGTGCATGCCCGGCGACCATAACCGTACAGGTTTCGAGCGGTTTTTGCACCGAGCTGAAATTAGCGATGACAGTTGTGAATATCATTCTTGCGAGCCGCGCCGCGGAGACCTTGGAGAAGTCTGTAGCATATGTCGTTGAGCTCTTCTTAAAGCTTCGAGCAGAAAATGTATGCCATTTTATTCGAGTTCGAGAAAAGGAATGGACAACAGCTTTTATGGTCGTGCTGGTCAATTAACATTCTCCACTCTTCATTTAATTCCGTTCATACGTGTTGGTAATCAGTGGTTAAACCTCTGGGAACCTTGGTATATTAAGCGAAGCTTTTAATGAATTTTTATTGGCGTTTTATTTAGAAAATTTCGATTGCAGAACTGCTTTGAATATCGTAAAGACCAATTAATTTCATCAGCCAACAAATTTAAACTTATTCTGCATTATTCTCAGGTTTCGAGAAATTTAACTTTGAAGAGAAGCCAAAGTTTAACTTTCGGAACTTTACCTGATTCTTACGTGGAAAAATTACAGATACAATTTGCTTTGTGGAGATTTGAACATTGTTGGCCAGGGTTATTTGACCCATGGTAATGTGCCAGATTATTATATCGTTGATTTCGCCGGTGTTTCTAGAAACGGGGGAGTGAACCAGTAACAGGTGAGAGTAACAATGACCAAGAGACGTCTGGGAAGACTTACGAGCCTCGGTGTCTGCGTTTCGAGAGCGAACAACGTTTTCTCCGCTCCTGTGATCCGCGTGCAACGTCGAGGACACTCGTGGCCACGATCTCGTTAATCATCGAGTCGAGAATTGGTTCGAGGAAAATTGAATACGTCCTCCAGCATCCAATTTGCCCGAAAACGTCGGTAAAATCAAAAAAGAAACACTTCCACTCAGGATATCGAATTAATGCCATTAGCGTACGAGTTATTTATCGTAAGCCAATCATCGGAATTTAAGAATCCGTTCAAATTCCAGTAATACAATTTCGTCCCTTCAAAAAGAAACAGTCCAACTACCCCTAAAATTGCCTCCCAAGGGTAGTTTTCCGTCTGACTTGACAAATGAACGAATGAATTTTGATTTAGACCGTTTTTATAATCACCGGCACGTTTTATTTCTGCGAAAAATCAAATTTTCTGCATCACAAGACCCCTAAGAAGTCTGCTCGCAATCGACACGAAATAACTGATAAGAAATGCTTTGTAGTTCGTAGGGGGAGTGTCTCGGGTCTCGGAGAGCTGAGAACGGGCTCGGTTTCCCTGCGGCCCGTCTCGAGAGGATCGTTAGTCACGAATCGCTACACGGCCGTAATTATAATTTGCTACCGAAGGCCGGCTATGAGTTACAGCCAGCGGGATCGTAATTTATACGGCAACACCACTAAAATTATGATACGGGAATATGGGTCGTAACTCGGGCGTTGCTCGTCGGGTACCCCGCTAACTGGCTGGCGTGTAATTATTATCCCCGGCGTGGTTTTGCGCGGATTTGGCCGGTTAATTGACTGGTCGCCCGTGAAATCGATACCTCGAGATACAAGGGGCCACCGTTGACAATGAATATGGATTTATAAAGACCTCGTCGACGCACGGAGATCTTTCGTTGTGAAACGGCACAGAAACGCCGCCGCGACGAGGTCCAACGGTGTGGTGTCACGCCTATCCCCGATGCCATCCATGGGAACCTGGTTAACGAGCCGAGTCGAGCCGATGGAATCGATTTCCGTATTAATATTCGCTCGTTTCGATTCTTCTTTTTCGCTGCGACGATCAAGTACAATTGGAAAGTTATTGCCTCGTGCAACCATTGGCTCGTGCAAGACACTGTGACCAGGCAAAAAGGAAAAGGACAAGGGTTGATTGGAGTATGGACATGCTCGGTGGCTGCATGAGAGAAAGAAATTAATAAGACTCGGTAGATTGTATGCATTTTAAACAGTTACAGGACAAGGGCGAAGAGCGTGGGCTGAATATGAGATTTCTTGGAGAGTGGTTTAAGTCTTTTTGGTTTGGAGGCCTTGGAAAAGGTTGAGGTTCGTTAGAAATCTTTGGGGGACCTTTCACGATGGAAGACATAGATTACACTCTGAAGACTCTTGAGAAGCTCCTGGATCCTTGCATTACCTTCGAAGGGTCTCGGAATATTTAGAATTTAATGGAATGTCCTCAGAGTGCTCTGAAATTCGTAAAGTCTCTGAGAATCCTCATGGAAATTTTTATTTTGCATAAAGATCCGCAGTCTGGTGATTATTTAAAAATCAACGGACTAAATCTGAGAACACTGATGGACCTTACAAGTTAAGTCTTACACATCAAAGAGTCCTGAATCCTTGAAGAGATTTTAATCACCCTTAAATCTCCGCAGATACTTTTTAAATGGAGAACTGTATTTTCCCCTTATCTTGACATCATTCCAAGGCAAGTACAGCTCATAAACCTGTCCCGAAAATCTTCGACAGAGTAGAGCACGAAAGATCCTGAACAGTAACCTAACACCTGCCCCCCGAAACGTTCCGAAAGCCCCAGGAGGACAGGGCTCGATCGAGTTGTGCAAGCCTGGGTCCGGTGGAAACGCTGACTCCGACGTGTCGCGAAACACGTGGACGATCCGTATCTTAGGCAAGCCGTAAAGAAGAAAGTGGCCATCGGTACGAGGCGCGCCTTCGTAACGCCCGTTGTGTACACGTGAGTTAACGTTAACGACGCCGCTAAGTTTTCACGTGCTTCTTGGAAGCGGTTGCACAATAAGTCCCGCAGACTCCGATAGTCGTCTGTGTAAGCATTTTGCTCGGCATCGATCCGCTTCGACTGCGAAACGAGCTGCGAAGAGAACATCATCGAGATCCTATCTGCGAAATCGGGGATTTAGTATAGTTCTGAACCGACGAGAAACTAGAACAGAAACGTGTGCCATCGAGACCGATCAATCGGGATCGAGAAACCTTATCCACCAGCTGGGCGATATTCTTAATCTTCTAGATCTCTCACGATAATTATCTCAACTAGAAACATTGAGTTTATCTACCGATAGACAGGTTGTCAAAATACATTTTCATTTAATTTCAGTGGTCCAAAGGTCCAAAGTCTAGTGCTAAATAACACCTTATCTCGAAGGAAGTCGGTCGACTCTGTTCGATTACGCGTGTCACGAAAAACACCACGTCTACGACATAATCCCTGCACCGAGGATTATACAACTCGTTACGCGCAACACGCTTTAATCTGCCTGATCTCTCTCGATTAGGTCTCTCAACCATATGCAGTTTGATCGGTAGAAGATGGTGTCGGGAAAAGCTCGCTGATGCATTCCGTCGAGACTTTCTTCTGTTTTCCCTTTTACCGTGATTCTCTGGTTCCAGAACTTTGCGCTTCTGCATACTTGTTTCCTCGAAGGTCCCGAACTTTCCACTGACGATGCATACTACTTGCAAATCAGTATTCTGAACTGTGTGCGATTATGCTGTCGTCGAGACTCTGCGATGCATTTTTCAGATAAGGAGATGCGATAGAACTTTGGAGAAACAACGAGACGGATCTTGTTGACTCAATAGCAAATGCTATTCATTAGAACAAAATGTAATTGAGCTGAGAAGAGTACTCGTTGACCCAGCAAGCGTCGAATGCTCTAATCATTGTCATTTAATCATGAAAAATGCGCGAAGTTGTATTATTGCTACCTCGATCCATTGGAAGCTACGTGCCTCACAGAAAATGACTGTGTGATTGATGGATCGTGAGTGATCGCACGATCTCCAGCCTCAATCTGCGAGGAGTTTCGTCCCCGGTTCCGACAAAAATCGCTGCGAATAAAGGGTTTCCCGAACGTTTTATCGACAGCTTCGATCAAAGCTCCATATGCGCTGCCATTTAATGGGAGCGATGGGAAACCACGTAACACGCCGAACCATAATTACCCAGGTAACCGTAGCAGATATCTCCTAGTACAAATTTGTAAACGAACTCGTAACGACGTACGATCAGAAATTCGCTCGCCAGCTCTCAGCGAGTTTGTAAAATTAATTCCTAATTAATTAAGCAATTCCGCGTAGCGAGCTCTCCGAGAAGTTCGTTTCGTGGAAGAAACGCATTCACCCGGAAGATCCTTCCAAGCTTCTAATTCCGTCGTAACGATAAAATTGTAGTGCGAACGGGCTCGTGTGAAATCAGGTTTGACTAAAGTATAATTACACCGAAGTGTGTATTATTCTGATAGTTTGCAAGAAGTATAATTATTGCGAAGTGTCTATTAGGGATAATTGTTCTATGAAGTGTGAAGATCGAGGGATATTTTGTTCATGATTATAGAACTATTTTTACTGTACGTTTGCACTTTTCTTTACTTATTTTTTGCATTGTAATATATTATTACTCTGCAGATCATTATGCAAAATAAAAATAGTCTAGCCCAATTTCAAGAAATAGAAGACACACGGAAGATACTTTCTGTCTTTAATAATCTTAATAAATTGGAAATTAGTTCTTAGCTCATTTTTCTCATAAATGCATAAAATCCGTAGACTGTATATTATAATTCTTCTAGAGGTGGTCGCAACTATTGTTCGAATTTTTCCGTGTAACCTGCAATTACGAACGTGATCGACTTGTGTAACGTGTATCCGAAGGTTCAACAATAAAGGTTCAACTCCTCCCATCCAATTAGTCACGAAGGTTCTTGTTCATACTCTCGCAATGAACCTTGTTCTAGCTGGGTCAACGAACGATAAACGTCAGAAAATAAATATAATACATCCTCGGAGAAATTTAAGCAGAATCTCTTTAAAACATCCGAATCTTCCTCATTAGATTCCCGTATCAGATAATTGAGAATTTTTGAAGACCTTCGATCAAAGTCCATCTGGAACCGTTTCCTGCTGACGTGGTACACTTCACAGACTCCAATCTGTAGTTCCAGATCCGTCGACAACAATAAATTCAAATGTGTCTATACCAAAAATCGTGTTAATCCAAGCGAATCTGACAGAACCACCCACGACCTTATTAACATCTCCCTGCACCAGGAAGTTAATCTCTGAAGGATCTGTTAATGGTTCGATTCGTAAGTCCCGATGACGTGGAATAGTTCACGGGCACGGATCTCCGGTTCTGGGTCAGATGAACGGATCGGATCGGATCGGCGTCGTAAGAGCGCAATGCACAAGATCGTTCGTGTCCGGGTTCGCTAGACAGGGTCCGTTTCCCGCGCGGACCCATTCACGAACGGCTCTCAGCATGCTCTGTTGGATAGTTCCCTCTGGTCTCTCCACGTCCTGGTAGATCAGCAGCCGTAGATCGAGGCTCGCGTGGCGATAGAGCCAGTCTGCGCGGAGGCGTTCGTGAAACTTACCGGCGCACACCACGACGAACCTATCACCGTGCTAAGCCTATCTCCTAAGCTGGCGTTCTACAGGTGTCCACGTTTGTGTGCGTAACTGCTCACGGACTACCAGGGGCACGGTTGCTCTATTCGACGATCTAAATATTCGTCTGGATACATGGTATGCGGATATCCGCGTCAACGAGCAAACAGTTTTCAGATCTGTCCTCGATCGAGCTGGACCTGGACCTGGACCTGGACCTGGACCGGGACCAGTTTCGATCAGGTACGGTATTCCGGTTGTGGAACTCTTGAACAGATTCGAAAACGTGGAACCTCTTTGAAGATTCAGTTCTTCGAAGAACAGGAGCAAATGTCGAATAAATGTTCAATGAATTATCTTAAATAATTTTCACAATTACACATTGTTGATTTGTGATACTTTTATGTAACAGTTTTCGATCGTTCTGGGCCACTTCCTTCTCAGCTAGCTCGATCAGCAAAATATCGACGTTTCGCACCTCGCCAGACCCACCCAGTTTCGTTTCGTCATCGAAGCTGTCTTCAGCGACAGCGAAAGTTTAGCAGGTAATGGATTCGCCGTTGCGAACGCGAATGGCACGGGCACTTGGCAGAATAATAGATTACGATGGATTGGGTCGCATTGTTTGAGAGATTTTTTTTAGCAAGAGGAGTCGCTTGATATTAACGCTTTCACTGGTGGTATTAAGTTGTTTGTCGGAAAGGTATTGGTAGACCTTGGAATAGATTCTTGGTGAGGAATTTGCAGAACCGAAGTCCGAATACAATTTCATTAGGTATTTTCTAGTTGATAAATTGAACTTGTTGTTCATCCTGCTTCGTAGAAAACAATCCATGACAGTTAAAATTTGCATAAACATCCATAGTCTAATTGCAAGACATTATAAAAGAAGATATTATAAATAGATAGAGGTTACGGTAGCACAGTGAAAGTGCTAATACACTCTGCTCTATGAATGCGAAATAGTACAGTCATTTGGTAGTTTTACCTGGAAAGTTTTCCGGGAGTTTTAAAAATGTGTGATTTTATAGATTTCGATGTGCTCTTTCCGAATTTCAACTTTGCCACCTCGTATCTTTGCCGCTCGCGCCGCCATATTGGAAAAATGTCGCCTTGATATCTGAAGCAAACGACGCATTAAGATGAAATCTTCACCATTCGGATGGTGTTGCCACGGAGTCTATAAACACACAATCCTCCTATTAAATTAAAAAAACATCTAATAATCCTGAAGTTTAAAATGATTAAAAAATATAATAAAAATGCAACATCTTCACAACTAACGATCCATCCACAAACCGTGAAAGCAGCGTGAAACAGAAGATTAGGATCAAATTCCCCATTGATTTGCATGAACATCGAAGCGTAGCCAGCGCGTAGAATGACAATAACATTCTGCCGCGAGAATTTCTTTCACCTTGGAGCTAGACGAAGTTATCAGTCGGTGTGGCGGTTGTTTACACGGGACCGTCCCTGTTCGATCGAGGAAATCTCTGTCGAAATCCAAGCACACACACCTGTTACGTGTCACGGCAGCCCGGTTACAGCACCGTAATCGTGACTTCGGGATTTCCTGCGAGTTCCTCGACATATCCATGCGGGACGCACACGGTGGAAGCACACGCGGCGCGAGGATGAATATTCATGGGTAACGATGGACGATGCACTCTCCCGAGGGTCGCCGGAATCGACGTAATCCTCGTTATCGAGAGTACCTGCATTGCCGGCGAACAATGAGAGACCTAGAGGATGCGATTTTCTCTTGCACCTGTCCAAGGAGACTCATCCTCGCTGGACACGATCGTTGAACACCTCGCGACGTCGTTGTGCACCGTGGAAAATATTCCGAGGACAAAGATGCACAGGGTGCATCCTGCCATTGTCGTTTACCTGTCGCATACGGGAGTGCATTGTAGTTTCGCGACGGTTCTCAATCGCCTAATCTAAAAATATGAGAAAAATATCGACTTTACGCAATAAACAAGAGTCTACCATCATCCGGTAGCCATTAATCAGCCAAGGGTCAAGGGATTCGAAATTTGGGATCGGTTAATTGCTGCGACGTTTCCTCGATCGAACATAACGGGTTCCGAGAAGTAACGGATGTTGTCCTAACGGTGAGACCTTCCGATCATCAGAAGGACCATAAACATTCGATCCCTTTCATGGTCGTATTCCCTAATCCATAGACTCCATCGGCGATCACACACTGGCTGAGCAACATTCCTTTCTTTTCGACGGACCATTCAAGAAGTTTCGTCACGGGATACCATGCTGCTTATTCATCGCCCATGACTATGGAACGGGAGCAATTAACGAGGAGACGGGGAACGTAAGAAGGAAGATCGGTTGTGCGCACAAGCCAATCCCTTTCGACCTTGCTCGCGATCGGAAATGATCGATACGCAAACACGAGCGCGACCGAGTCACTCACGCACACGATCGTCTGAAACGTGGATCAGGAAGCTGTCGAAAGACTGGCCTTGCTTTGCCAAAACGAGCCGAATAGACGCGCAAAATCGAGAGCAGGTAGAGAACAAACCTGGCGAAGGGAACCTCTAACTTCCGCCTAGGTGGACGAGGAAAATCACCGCCCTTGGATTTAACTATAGCAGCCCTCGAGGGACGTATTCACGTGAATGTCTCGGTGACGGGGAAAATCGCGCTTGGCGAGCTTCTAGATCTTTTGCAATTCAATTGCAGCTAAACGCAAGGTGAGATTATGCGATCTCTAATGCGAGAGCGATCTCTTTAAAAGAAATTGTTAATCTTTCAGCGGGGTGAATTTTCAATTATGAACGCTTATAAAAATACACATACAATTTTTCCGTATTTATTCGTATTTATAACAAGATTGATTGCGACGATTTTCAAAAATTGTTTGGTTTAAATGCTTACCGCTGACGTTTAACCAATTCAAATATAAATCTACGCGAGAAACTAACGCATGATCAGATACGGAACGAAACTAATGTACTATCAGATACGAAACGAAACTAACGCAGAGCCAGATGCGAAATAAAACGAACAGTAAGATAGCGAATGAAACTTTGTCACTGCAGATTCAGGAATTCTGTAACGCATAATCCCATGCAAAGCTGCTTTTATTAAGGAAGCGACAGTAACTCGAGATTTATCTCCCCGTGACTTTACTTATACGACTTTACGACGACTTTTATGAAATTTTGAGAGATCTTTTCGGCGTTTTCTTCGACGCTGACACTTCCTGTCAGCTTATACAGTTTCATACCTTTTTAACTACGCGTACGTGTCCGCAGAATGCTTATGCGATCTACGTCTACCGAGAAACGGTTGACGGAAGAAATTAACCCGCGAGAGGGTTCAATGAGTCGCCGATGATAGTTTTAGAAAGCTCCATTCATGATTTTGTGCGGGGAAAGTGTTGTTTATACGTGAAGAATGAGGAAGGAAGAAGACACTCGCACGCGGCCTGCGTACCGCTGATTTTCCTGCGGCAATTGTTATTTTTCCAGAATGGTCAAATCCATTTTCGCGATTCTCCACAGTTTGATAATCAGCGGTTTCACTCTCGTATAAGCCAGACATGTTCGCGTGACCGAAGTCTAACTTTCTATACAATATCATTTTTCCACGCGCCGTGTATTCGCATTTTTTCCAGCTGTCTTTCGGATAGCAGATTATGCTACGCACTAGTGTACACACATATAATAATTGCAAACTGTCCGAGCGATTTATCATCCGTTCACGTCGGATGGAATCTTCGTTTCTCCATTAAGAATTTTGCAAACACTATGGGAACAGTTTCTAACACGTGTATGGAGATAATATTATTCCGATCGCGGTCTGCAATCCGTGCGTTTCACACTTGAAGATCACAGAACGAAGGAAAATAACAGCGAATCGATAGAATCGAGGTGAAAACAGAGTCGCCAGATTAAGACTTGTGTCCCCACGCTACCTTCCCCTTCTACAACGGTATCTACGTGACTGATCCGGTACTGGCAGAGAGTAACTTTTCCCCCCCGATTCGAGTAAATTCCCCTCATCTGGCGACACTGGGTGAAAAGATAAAATTCTAAAGGGAAGATTAAGTAGGCATCTCCCTTGCTAGAAAAAGAACCGAAAAAAGTCAGTCATTAACGGCGCCCGGGAGCAGTTTTACCAATGGGCGTGCGACGATTAATCATAAATTACGAAACAAGGATAATAACTTTAATTACGTTGCACGTTGACACGGAGGAATTACACTTCGCTCGGCACGATACAAATTTACGAGGCTTTGAAACCGAGGATAGAGGAGAATCGCTGGGAATATTGCAAATATCACGAATCCACTTAAACACGCGATTCTTTTCGAATATTTATCCAGCGAATCGTACAGGAACTTCGCAGAACATGCTTTTTCCTGGATCGTGCTCGGAACGGTGACTACTGTGAGAAGATTCTTCAGAATTTCTTTGTGCAGAGAAAGTAGAAGAATTGTACCGAGTTAATTGTGAACGATCGAGACACATTTCCCCGGGATTGATTAAGTAACGCGCACGTTCGCTGATTAACCGATTATCTTTATGCCCGCGATCCCCGCACAGCCTTGCCTCCGCGATTACTCAATAATACCGGCGGTACGCCTTTCTCTTTATTATGAAAAATCCACGCAGAATCGACCACGGCGGAAGGTCACAGCCAGTCGACGAGCGAGCAAACGAGCGGGTACGAGCTGCAACGCGAAACGAGCTACCCACCTCCGCGAAGATGAATTTCAGGGAATCTCCACGATCAGGATGACTCGTTTGAGTCATGGACAGTGGTTCTGCTGATTCGATCGAGGAGAATTCACTGGAACCAGGCTTACTAATTCTAATATTAACGTGATCGCCGTCAGCATTTTATACAAATTATCAGATTGAATTGATTTGAATTTTTCGCAATTTTTATAGTCGCATGTGCTTGGTCGAAGGAGTTCATTCGCTAATTTCCAATGGGAACTGGTTTGAAAATATTCTCTTAGCCCTCGTGAACCTGGTAGATCAATGTGATCAGTAGATCTTCAAAAATCTGTGAGTACTCCAACACAGAACATTGTCACCTTGGTCGAACCGGAGATCTAGTATTCCAAGAGCAGGTACTTAGTCTCAATGATCTCGATGATTCGGTTAGATCCACGGCCTCGGAGGCTGCGAACATGTCGGTCGTAGTCAGCAATAGTCCTTGCCGGAAACAGTGCGAACACGGTCCGATGGCTCCCTGATCGGAATATTAAATCGCGGAAGCAGGAGTAGGGTCGATCTAGTTCCTGCGACTGTGTGTTACACAGAGATAGAGAGCTCGGAGCTGTGTCCTCGCTAAGAAAACGTCTCCGGGATCGCGTGACTCAGATCTCAGATCCACCTGACGCGAGAAGCTTCCGAGAATCGATTAAAGTTCGAGGGTTTACGGTGGCTGCCGGCTACCATCTCCATCGGAGGCTGCGGCTTCAAGGTCACCAGACCTAACCGCACCGAATCGGCCACGTTAAGCTATTTCCACAATCGTCGAAGCATCTCGTTAACGAGAATCGTATTCCCAGATGCTGACGAGCTTCGAGAACCATTCTTAATTTAACGATTAGCCCCTTGCACTGTAATATCAAGTCAGGCTTCTGACGGAGATTCTGAACAAAGTCTTCAATAATGAGATTATAAAAATGAAGTATAGTGTCGGTACAGCAACCCCTAATCCACACATATCTGTCCTCTAATTGTCCCCTAATCCCCACTTGTGATGAAGATTCTGAACAAAGTCTTCAATAATCTTCAATAATAAGATTATGAAAATGAGATACAGTGTCGTTACTGCAACCCCTAATCCACGCGTGTCTGTCTTCCTGGTGGAACAGGCGTTAGTTAGAAAAATGGCAAAAGATTGGCCAATTGCGAGAGTTTCGGGTAGAATGACGAATCAGCGGGATTGCATTTCGCCAGTAGGTGGGGCCAAGTGAATTTCGTGTTCGTGCATCGGTTATTCAACGGGTTTGACATTCCCCGGCGATGAATCCGCTGAGGCCATGCAACACGGTAACGCTTAGATGCAACGACCACGACGTACGACGTTTATGCTTGTTGTACTCGGGACTATTAAGACGTGAATCCAGTTCCCGTATCGAGGCAGCACGCGATCATCCGCGCTTCGTGACCCGGATTTTCAAGTCGTGAATCCTGTCGTAATGGGACGTTATCGTGATACAGGATTACCAGCTCGAGAATCTGTCTCCCACGCGGTACACGCGCGACTGCGCCACGCCGCCGCTGTCGGATTATGAAACGATGGTAATGCGCTCCCGATGCCTCTGTTGACAGTAATCTCGATCTCGTTACGCCGCCGCGGCTAATTAGCCTCCTTCTTTGGGATGCTCAGCGGACCGGTGTGCCTTTCGTGCACACGGAGGGGTACGGTTTTAACACTTTAACTACCGGCAATTACTCAATAATCTTTCGGAAATTGGAGATAAGCGATCGGGGGATGTTCAGCTGGTGTTCAATGGCTACGGCAATTTCATTCACAAATCGGCAATTTGTTGGCAGCGGTATGGTCTTAGAACTTATTTTATGATGTTTGTTTATCGACTATTTAATTTATTATTTTATAAGCACTTGAATCAAAAGAGGTCATGTCTCCACACAGTTCTCAGTAATCTGAAGTTACCAAGACGCAATTAGAGAACAATAGGTGCTTCTAAAAGATTTGCAACTCAGGATCGCAAATTAACCCTGAAGAGTAGACCCCCAAGTTCCAAACCACCCTATATACGTCAGTATTTTCGAGGGTGAACAAAGGAGTGACGTGTTACCGTTCGCAGAAGCGGTTCTCCACCCCTCTTTTCGACTTTTTTTGAAAAGAAATCAGCCAAAGACGGGAGCAAAACGACAAGGGAACCTCATCTCAGGGACCCCACCCTCCTCCTCCTCCTCCTCCTCTGCACCTACACGCCTACCTGGCCGGAAACGAGGAACAGGTTTGCAACGTGAAGGATCCGACGACGCGGAGGAACCAACGTCACTCGAAATCCCACGTAAAAATGCCAGCACTAAACCTTCTTCTTGATTCAACTAAACCGAGTACACCAGGGAACCGAAGAAACTCAATGAATCCGGAGATGAGTTTCGCAGATAGGGACAGGTCATAAACTACGGACGAAGCGCAGAAAGCGTTTCGCGAAGCTCTGTGAAGCCTGTGATTCGCTTGTTTAAGAACTAACTCCAGACAATTCTTACATATTATCAACGTTTCAAGGTTCTCTAACATTATCGTCGGTGAAAACGATGAATATGGAAATGTATAGATTATCAATTAATCATTATTGAACATTATCGTAATACATAGTAATCTATTTAATAGATGCAGTAGTTCTTTGAAATACGTGCTGGTTAGATGAGAATGGTCCTAAAAATTTTCCGAAATGCGCAAAGTTCATTTACCAAAACGTTGGAAAACATTTGTCTTAAAAATCATTGCCATACTCTTTGGTTTGTTCATTAACATGCACGGTGCCCAGACGTTTTTCGTCGACTTTTCTATCAGGCCATTTGATGTTTTGATTACAGATTTATATATTAGCTCTAACTATTTGATTATACCTTTTTTGTATGTTCAATCAACAAGAAATTAACTTGCACATACTATATTTCACAATTATACACTACCTTCCTTTTGGTACTAACACGTTCTAATAGTCGTAAGCATGCTATAAGATTACATGTTTTGAACGTATGGTAGTACCATATATGTGGCATGGAACATGTTAATGGTGATAAAATGATGTGTGAACAAGCTTTCTTTCGATCGGACATCGTTAAACGTTAATTCAAAACCAAACGCATTGTCCATAATATTGAACGTTCGAACAAAATGTAGTTTGTCAATATGTATTAACAAAATGTATTGATCGTCTGAAGGTCTATTACGAGAATGTTGAGAACCTTGAAATATTGACAATATATATATATATATATATCGATCGCCTGAACGCTGCATACGAAACATGGCATATGGATGCATTTTTAAATGTCCGCGTAAGACGACGATGTTCCGGTTGTTTCTGAACAAACGCGTTCAGGAAACAATTAATGTAATCGCCAGCGAAAACATGCCGCATTTAAAGACATTTTTTAAGACATTATTTCAGGACAATCATTTTCTTGCAACCTAAAAAGCGACATTCGTCCCCGATGGGTTAAAGTAATTTTTTTCTGAATAAAATTAACATTTGAGGGACGCGGCCTTCGCAGTGTTAAACAGCTATATCTCTATCATTCACTCTCTGTACAATTCACTCAACCTCCTCACACTCCCAACTCAATATGTATCTCCCAGAAATCCTGTTCCTGTAAAGGATGAAACAAAGTATCGACCGCCAAAGGAGAAATTACGATAGAGATAACAGGTGTCGGGCTACAAGAGTCCCTCAACCTCCAGGCACAGGTACACGAATCCTCAACCGTCTTATCTCAGGTCCCTACACCGCAGCTGTACTCGATCCGACGAGGCTAGTTAGCGTGCCACCAGTATCCGTCCTTTGCCAACTTAGAATTTATTTCTTCTTTTATTTGAAATAATTTAGTTATTTTTGTTTAATCATTTCCATCGATTTCAATGTATTTTTCCATAACACTTGTTTTTTGGCCCGCCAAAATATTTTGGAATTTACAATTTGGTCCACCTAGGTACAACTTTGGAAATCCCTGTCATAGAACATAGCATACTGTTCGGGAAGTCCATGACTGTCTTTCACCTAAATTTTGTATTTCATCGACTAGGTGAATCTTTTCACGTTTATATGTTTCGCGCTTGGTAGTTAGTTTACTGCCAAGTGGCTATTTTATTGACTAGTTGGACGTATAGGGTTTGTCGTGTTCTCCACCCTTGCTCGTGACGATCATTCTCGGCTAGACTGGTCCGGCATCGAATTGCGCCTTGTCCGTTCGATTCCCATCGAAACAGGAACGCGTGGTGCGTCGGTCCGGTTCGGAAGGGAGGAAAAAAGCTGCGGGGTAAAACCCGCGGGGCCTCGTCCGCAGAAAACGAAGAAAAGATCGGCGTTCTCGGCCGTGGCCGAGCCGCGTGCAGGCTCTCGTGAGCGCTCGCTGCTGCTGCTGCTGGCTGGCTGGCTCGTCACCCTGGGTGGGAGATACGAAGGTATAAAACCGATCTGGCCGTGTGCTGGCAGCCAGTCCAAAGGCCAGATGTGGCGGCGGCTCTAGTCGCACGCGTGCGAGAGAGACGATCCAGACACACGTAAACGGCAGGGGCACGCATCGTGCGTGACTACGCAACGCGGTACGCAATTCGTCCATCGAGTAGAACGCGCGCAAACGTTGAACGCAACTTCATATGGTTTCGCACAGCGATCGCCTGGCGAGTCTGTGAGTTCGTGCACGAATTGATCGCGAGGATTAATCCTGATCGAAGACCGTCTCCAAGAGTGGGACTGGTCCTGGACAGGTGTCCCTCGGGAATCGAGAGAACAGTATCCTCGCGGATAGTCGCACGAAGCTGAGATTCGAGGTGATCGAGTGGTTTCTTGTGGAATACGTGCAGCTCCGAACCATCAGCCCACGGGAGTGGTGGTTCGCGAGGGGATTCTTCGATCAGTGACCTAAACGAAACCTAGGAGGACCTTTCCAGGTCCCTCGGAGTGCATCGATCATTGTCTTTCGCAATATACTAGCCTGGAACATGTCGGGAATCCGGATCAACGTGGAAGAGGTCTCCAACGATGGCCAGGAGGATTTCGTTCGAGATGTAAGTTCCCTTCAATCTTTCTGCGTGCGAGGGAGTAGATACAGGCCGGCGCGGCGCGGCCGGCTGGTTGTCTCTACCGGTAGTTTGCCAGTGGTTGCGTCGCGTAACTCCGCGCATCTTTCTCTGTCCGTGTCTTGCTTTCTATTCGTCGTTCCTTCCGCCATCGAGAGAAGCCGGCGCAGACAGATCGAACCGTGATTACAAAACGCCTGATGGACTTTCACGATCCTCTTTGGAGATCCCTTTGGCAAGTCTGGCGCAAAAAGTGGACGAGTCTATCCAGGATACGCATCGATCAACTCGATCGAAGAGAAGAGACAAAACACACACAGAACCGTAAAAGTTTCTCTCTCTCTCTCTCTCTCGCCGGTGACTGTAAGCTTCCTGGCGGTCGTAGGCTAATTCGACTCCCGTTACGTAAAATCTACATAAAATTTGAGAAAGTCCACACAGCTAAATTTCGCAGTTATCCAACAGGAACTAGGCCTTTCCTGGACCCTGTCGATGATAATTATATGGTTGGTCATTGGTGGCGAGGTTTGTTTCGGCGGTTCGAGTTGAGGAAATGCGGTTCAACGATCCGCGGGATAGGAACTCGCTCGATTATCGAGCTCTGCTCTGGTAACAGACGGCGAATGCTGTTAGGTTCACGGGCAACCTGCGCGCCGGACACCGTAACACCGTTCACCGAGAATACTTAATAAGCCTGACACCCGTCCACGGTTTATGTAATGCAAAAACGAGCCGACGCGCCAACCTGTTCGCGAACGAAGGACAACATTGTTCGCGGAGGATTCTGCAAATTATTGGGCCGCTGGGATCCTCGCGATTGAGATCGCTCTCGGGAACGCATGGATCCAGCTAAAACGCTTGCTAAATCGTTCGCCTCATAAAAGTAATCTAATAATATTTTATTTACAATTTTCTGAAGGCACATTTCATCAAGCTTGGGTTCTGCTAACACATCAGTTACCGGCGATTATTTCGCTTTTTGGTACAATACAATTACATTCCTATATGCTTTGCTAAAGAAGTTCATTAAAAAATTTCTATAAAATCGAAAAATCTGAAAAAAGAAATCAGAAGCGAGTTGATTCGACCCACCTGGTGGTTCCAACATTAAAATGATAATCAGATGGCGAATTTCATTCTGGCAAAAGCCACAAAACAGTAAAAAATTGAGAGAGTTCAAAAACACTTGTATTCTCTTCAACCAATTGCAATTATTAACAGAGGCAATCAATTTCTAATTGAACCAATTTAAGAAAATAGTTTAAAAACAAAATTTGAAAAGGTTTTGATTTCGCACGAAGATCAGCAGTCTAACAAAAGATCTGAAACGTGTTCCATCGATCCGTCATTTCCTTCGACATTCCAACAGGTCCTTCGACAGTCTGACAACAAGACAAGCTATGCAACTGCGCCAACAACCCCATATAACATTAAACGAGCACTTCGACAACATTTCAATTCAACCAACACCAACGCGGAATACGAGCAATAAACGGTCGGATTCCAGCTGGCCGAGTACTAATTGAAACTAAACGCACCTGACTTTGGCTCGATGGAGAACGTCATCGAAGACTACGTTCTGAATACCGGTTGTTATCCTGCAGCCGAGCTTGAGAGGTTCTCCGGTTGGGATTCCTGGTTGTTACGTTGAAGGAAAAGTACTCGAGACGAGTGGGCGTCGCGTAATAAAACTAGATTGCACGTCTCTCAGGGAAACGATTTCCATGGTTTCCATGGCAGCTTCAAGTAGAATCTCTCGGAGGAGACGTTGTCAGCCATCTGTAGGCCATTTCTCACATTCCCGTTTCATAATTCCTCCTATCGTTTACGACCTTAGCCGTTTTGTCGAGCCGCGTAGGAGAGCTGACCGCAGTTGATAATTTTTAAAACGGTCCCGCTCGCTCGGCTCGGCTTTGGGTCCGAGAAATTTACAACCGGGAACCAGCCCCGAGCGTAAACGATGACTCTATAATTTTTCGAGCTGCTGCCCGGGACCCAGGCAGGACTTTGATCGCCACTCCAGATTTATGAAACGTGTACAGAGCGCCGCAAAACAGGAGTTTTTGAAATGAATTCGACCATTTAACATTTAATGATAGTAAGCACAGTGCGAAGTTTCTTTTTTGGTATATTGAAAGAAGCGAGTGGTATCGCTAGTCTAATATGAATTTCCCTTCGATTTCATTATTTGGCGGACCGTGGAAAGTGTTCGGACCAAGGACGTTAACACAATTTGACTTTCTAACTCCTCGGACGGCTCGGCGATTCTTTCTTTTAATTACGGGAATGTCTTCTATACACTCGTCATGGAAATCGTTCGACCGAGGCTTAATTCTTGTGTGTTTCTCGGAAATAGCTCTTCGAAATATTCTTCCGCGGTCCCACCTATTTTTATTTTATGTTTTAACTAAGTGTTTAATTCATGATTTCGAAATTTCGACAGAAATTGTAAGAGCTACAGGGAAATTAAATTGTAGTAAAACATTTCATGATAATTGCGAATGCATCTAGAGTAAACGTGTGTAGATGAAATAGAATCCTATAAAGGCACGAGAATGTAAGAATGTCGTTAGATTAGCTTCGAATTATTGAAATTTCTCAACGAGGAAGCACAGTTTACATAACATCTATTTCTCACAGTCGGTTCAGAAACTTTCTATTTTGTATAAAGATCCACAAATCAAGATCCAAAACGATCGATCTTCCAGAATCCCGTTTAAAATATTTTTTTCTAAAAATGTTCCTCACACAATCTTCAAAATTTTTGTTAGTATACCGCGAGCATTTTGAAGCATGCTGTACCCGAAGAATTTCAGCGAGAGGAAATCCTGATTTATGCACTGCGTTCACCTTGTCCAGTTTTGGGCGGCCGGGCAGCGAGCGAATCGTTTCCGAAAGGTCGTAAAAAGAGGAAACCGAGAAAAAAATCGGGAAAAAGTTGTAGCCACTCAGAGACGTCTTATACGCCGGATAGATATCGATCATGCGATCTACATGTGTTCCCTTTGCGAGGGACGTCTTGTAAATGCGAAAGGTACAGGCGTCGACTCGGGCGAGCGGTCCACGTTATCGATCATTCGACGTGACAACGGCGCACGGTGTCTCTTCTCAAAAATCAAACAAATATCATCGCTTAAAATCTTATTAAGAAGTCAATCTTATTAACAGAATCGTACAGGCAATGTTAAATATGATGTACATCGTCCGGATCCAGTAGTGATTTAACATTTGCGTTGAGTGCGACTGCTTTTTTTTATCGACCATTGAATGAAACCTGTTATTACCGGATCTGATGATAAGCAGGGCATATTAAGTGCTCCATATTTACCTCCGTTTCAAATTTGAAAGAATCATAATCAGAATTCGATTATTTTTCAATTATTTACATTTTTTTCTGTTCTTGGCAAAGTTGACTAAGAACTTGTTAATTACAAGCAGAATGATTTTATAGATCAAATTGTGCAAATACTTTCTTGACAATTCTATTTTTTCTCCGACACATTTTCTCCATTTCTAAGAGAAATTAATCACAGTCCGACGTGCCCGCGATCTCTAATCTCGCGGCGCGATCTTTCGCGCAAACCTGCGATTTAGAACCGATTTCGTCACCGATCTCCTGCACCACGTGCCTGCACCAGAACTTCAGGGTTGGAGGATCGATTCAAGTGGAACGCCGCGCCGCGTCGATCGCGAGCTTATGGCGCGACATGGCGGATAAGCGGATTTTTTTAAACGATCGAGAAACCCTGAGAACTAGTCTTCCCGACGTTGCTCGCTTCGTTTGTCACGGGAAATTGCGAGAGTGAATTCTAAATGGCGTCGGTGTCGAGACCTTGAGAACCCGCTACTTGGATGCAGTAAATCAAAATGCAGATGGTATTCGAAATAAAATTGTTTGCCCGAAATAATCGGATTCTAAATCCTCAACTGGTTTTGGCTTCTCGTAAATGCGGCTATATTTATCACGAGACGAACTTTGGTGGTGCTGTTTGTTGCAGAAAATATCTGATAAAAGCGCGCGAGCTTTCAAATAAAATAATTCGGAAGTTCCATCCCCTTCCTACTACGTTTACGTGAACTCGAAATCGAAAATCGACGCGCGGGAGCCATTAATTTCCACGTTTCGAAATATTCGAGGATTGAAAACCGAGACCGAAACACTGCTTCATCGAAGATGATAGGTTGTTTATCTTCCAAATCTTGGAGGAGCCGACAGCCTTCGCATACCAGCGAAGAGGACCGTACAAATACTCAGCGCTTCCGTGGCGCCGAATTTTAATTCACGACTGTCCTTTATCACCAGGATGCGATTGATGGCCTTCGGAATAGTTAAACCTTCGACCTGCTAATGCCCAACATCCTGTTATCTGAAGGTTCTGTTATCCGAACAGGCATTTCATAGTGCCATTTGTATGCGATGTACACTTTTCTTCGAATCGGTCGTATCCTGAATGTTCTAGTAATGATTAGACTGCGAATTTTATGCATTTACAAATGAATAGAGGAAATATACAACGGTAAAAGCATTTGTAGACGTCTTAGAGTGGATGTTAAATAGAATGACAGTTTTGAGCTCTGGTGTATGAGAAGCTCGGTATCTCATTTTTCAATAGAACGTCACCGACTATTTAAAGCCGTGGTCCACCTCAGGCACTTACAACACAGTGTATAGATTTGCAAATGAGGTCCAACGTTTCGCTCATTCGCGGAAGTGGAACGCGGTGTAAGTGACAGCCTGGCGTTTCGTTTTTAATAGCTCCCCGTTCATGTAACCGCGAGATAACAGAGTTCGTTCCGTGGGTTACGATGGAAAGAGAGACTCTCAGTGAAAACCGCTCGTATATAGCTCGCACCACTTGAACGCGCTCGAACTCGCGCGCGCTGATTCCGGAAACGGCTTTCTTCCTATCGCACGGACGATTCATTCGGTCTGCTCTAGAAGATTCTCTGTGCAATCACTTTCATTCTCTCGTTTGTTCGCTGCTGGGTGCAGACTGCGGGAAACAATTCCCTCGACCACACCGTTAAACAAATTTAAAGGCTGCACTTTTGGTAGCAAAATGCCAAAAATCCAAGTTTCCATCCTAGGAGATTAGTGGTTCAAAAGTTCGGAGTGTTTAAAGTTGAGCGATTTACAGTGTTTTTGACAGGTGCCGCCATGTTGGTACGTAATGAGCGTCGCGCGCTGCTTACCGAGCGGAGCCGCTAGGTGGCAGCACAAGCATGCGGTAATGCGTGAAATAATTTCTCACAAAAAAGAACTGAATAAATTGATAGTTGCCTCAACCATTCATGTCGTTTAACCAAATTATTTTCTTCGAAAACAACTCTATTTTACCATTCTATATTAGTCGCGAATGTTAAAGTCACCTTTAGAGTTCTTGATAATGTCGGATGGTAACCAATAAGGTGACAGCCCGGCGATCATATCTCGTCGTTGTGACGGCCTTTTCCCCGCGAATCGTTCTGGTATCTACTAATTGGCAATCAGACCGACCTCGACGACAGAGAGAGCAAGGCAAGAAGGACGTTTAAACAAACGCCACCACGTTACAATTTTCACGCGTACCTCACCGTCTAGGAAGAAGAATCGATACGTCGAGGATGGCCGATCTAATAATATCCGGGATCGTTAAGGTGTACGACACCAATTATTGTGACTCGGTTCGTGAGCCTCCGTTATGAATAGTTGTTCAGATAATTGACAGTCGCGATCGCCGTTCTGATTAAATTTCTGCTAGGCGACTGAATAGTCTTCTGCTGGAATTTCATGTGTATCTTGCTTTGCTTAGTTGCATGTTAGATATAATTAGAAGCAACACCTCACACATTTGTGCTTTTTCCACATACAACATTACTGAAACTTTGGAAAATGAACCTGTAGCTAAGAATTTGTCCAGAACTTCCGCCGATTAAGTAACAAAATTGAATACTTTTCAGAAGAAGCCGTGCAATTCACCACTGTCAAAAATTTTAAAACTCAGCGTAAATTGCGTAATACCGATTCAGTTTCTTTATAAAACCAAGAGGTGTCTCGCTGCCAACATTTCACATGCCGGAGAATCCACGATGGTCCTTTCATTTTCTCTGAGCTCGCTACGCTAAGTTGTCACGCGAGCAAACAGACTCGGATCTCCGGTTTCCGCGTGGAATCGGATTGTTAAAAGGTGTTCTCGAAGAGACCGTGTGTGTTATGTCACCGGGCCTACTCGCGCAAATTTAATTAGTCCCAGTGATTTGCACGGTCCGCTGCTCCTTCGCTTTTCCGTCACGATCCGCCGCGAAATTCGCCACTCGTTTATCTTCATTAGCTACTGGCGGATTGTCACAGGAGATTGAACGTCGGCTGGCATTTTTTTCCTGCGGTGGCTGGTGGCCATTTTAACGGCGGAACCTTCGGTTCTCATCCGCCTCTAATTGGCTCTATCGATCCCGACGAATTCCTTTTAATTGAGAACTCTGTGCCCGCTTCCGCCGCCTTCTTTGCGATCACCTTTGATCTATTTTACAAGGCTTCTCTTTTCGCTTGAGGCTCCGTTTGAAGCCTTTCTGATGCGCACAAGTTTATATCGTTGCGTGCTTATTCGGTCAAAATTGTTCGAAGTTTCATCATTTTGTGGATTGATAAACGTGTGTTCAATTTCCTCGTTTGCTTAAGAACCTTCATTGAAACCTTCATCTAATTAGAAGAGTCCAAGGACAAGTATGTGCTGATAAAATAGTGACTACACACCTGCCGTAGAATCCCCATTAATTGAATCATAGTGAAGGGAAAGATTTTAGATACTTCGGACCTAAATACTATAGTACGTCAGGTTCAAGAATGAACTTTCGTCGCAAAAGATTCGAGCGATCTAAATTTTATTGCAATTCGTGGCTTGCAGAAGGATTAAGACGTCCACAATCCCTTATCCCATATATGGAGCATGAACAAATTTAAATAAACCTCAATAAATCATGCATAATCGAAGACAGCAAGCACTGCATATATAATTAACTTCGAGCCTCTTTGAAGCTTGTAAAACAACATTGTCATCCACCTAAGAGATGACTGGTCGGTGTAGTGTCAAAAAAGCCCTTGTCATTCGCTACATTCGAAGATGATGGGGCAGTAAACGTGTTAAACAAGTATCGCAGTAATCAATTTTAACTTCTCAATGATTCTCTTCTCAATAATTCATTGACTGAATTGCCTTGATATTAAGACTCTTCCTTTTGATTTCCAGTTTCTATGAGATTTCGAGGATTGTTTCTCTTCTGCCGAATGTTCTGCATCGGCAGCCGATATTAATAAGAAATTTAGACTGTTTGCCCTACGATTTCTACGCTGACAAACAGAACTTTCTAACAGGCCTCTTGACACGGAAGCTGTCCGAAACGAATCGGCTCGGCCGAACTTTCGACCGCTTTCTTTCCTTGCGCAAAATTCAAGGCGCGAGGCCAAGATCGATTCGAAACAAGATGTAGCTATATATCTGCGATGATAATATGTACCGCGGGGAAGGTTCATTTATCGTGCACGTAGCCCCGAGGCGGCAGTCGCCGACCGGATGACCGACGATCCTCGAACCTCAATCGATCCACGGAGTCGATATTTTCCAACCGTGAAAAGCCGACGCAAGACACGATAAATCAACGGACCCCGTCGCGGCTATAAATAACGGAGCCGAGAATATATTGATTTCATAACGCCCGCCGCGATTCTGTTCGCAAATTATTTACGCGCGTCTGCCAGCCTCCTCGGACTCATCATGATGATCGCGTCCCGAGATAAACTATAGGTCGATGCTTGCTAGACAGCCATCGAACAGTATTTTTATCAGGACTTTCAGTCACGAGTAGGTTTATTATTGGATACCGATTTTCCCGTCATTTATCACTCGGGCTCGAAACTTCTGTCTTTTTAACCCTAGCATGCATGTTGCGAGACTTTTATTGCCACTTGAACATTTATTCTTAGACTTCTTAATTGTGCAATATTCACAGAGTTTTCAGGCAACTCGAGCTTTCTTGACCCCTCGCGGGGTACGCCAGTGAAGGGAATATTCGCTTTTGTTAGATCTTACGGTTTCTGTTGTCTTAGATCAATGCTTTACTGTACTCCAAATATTTCCACTTACTATTTTCTTGATGATTCAAAGCAACTGCACTTTTTTCCAAATTTTTCATACACATCATTCAGGACATGAATACTTCTAGCTCAGTTAAAGAACTACTGACACGGTAGTCAACGCGTTAAAGAAACGAGAATACGAGTGGGTTACAGCAAAGTCACGAAACCTTCACGCCATGCAAACAGTATAGTGTCTTCGCTAAATGAATTCTATTCGAACACTGTTTTTCAGAAACTTAACACTTCGAGCATCGAATGAATAATGCCGCGTTCATTGCGCAAAAAGAATTTGTAGCAATGACACATAACGTAGAGAATACGTGTTACAAAACTGTACTTATCAAACCATCCACAGAATATATTAATGAAGGGGACAGAATTATAAAAATAGCTCGAGTAGAAAGTCAAGCCTAACTCCGAATTTCGCCTTCTAAAAATGAATTCCATTGAGTCGGTTAACCAGAGTCAATTGAAAAAGACACTGGCAAACTTGAACATTTAGCAGAATCTCCGAGTCGCCTTAAGCGTTCAAGTCTATTGTATCGATACGGCAAAATTATTTATTAACATATATCGTTGGCTAGGAACACTGTGCTTCGTGGGTCTCGTCACGTTCCCATCACGATCTCGTCATGGCTGCAAAATATCAGGACCGTTCCACCAGATCCGCTCTCGGAAACCTTCTCTAGGTCGTTTGGAAACGTCCGACACGTCGGGTCAATTTGCATATACAACATAAATAAAGGATCCGGCGTGGTGGCGCTCCGAAATTGCGACATCGCGGATTACGTTCGACTCGCGTGCCACTGGACCGAGAGCTCGCCCGGTTACACAGTTTGCCTCTCTCGTTATCTCTGCATCTCTCGCCTTCCACACTACCCCCCCCCCCCTCTGTCCACAGTCGCCTGAATCGTTTATCTAATACGGTGTCGATCGTTTTCCAACGACAAATGTGTCACGATCGGACACGTAGTCCTTATGCAGATGACGCGCGCAAGGATAACGCCGTTTATCTCGCGGAGAACCTTGCGAGATAGTTCGAAGCAATTGTTTCTGACGACATAGTCTAGTGTTGTGCGCGACGTAATCTAGTATTGTGTGCGGACACGTAGCGAGTCGCATTGGAATCATTATTTTATTAGTAAGCGAACGTGATTTCTTTCTTCGTCTCTCGTGACATGATTCTTTTGACGGTTACAGTGATTTCAGCTTTTTGGTTCTTATAATTTCGTAGGAGAAAAATTTGTATTTTCTTGTACCGCTGCAACTGCTTTAATGCTTGATGTCAGTAACGGAAGAATTTAGAGTATTTGGTCTGAATTTAAAATAAATTATCAATATTCATTTTAAAAGTCAACAGAATAGGGTTGAATAAAGTAGTCATTGCTGAAAAGAGCTGACTCTACCGAAGACTGAATAATTGGAGATCAATAGAAGACGATCTAATAGACTTCTAATTGCAGGAAACGTTAGATTTGCAATTTCTAATGGAGATCGAGAAAGAAAGTAAAATTTAATGGAGAAATGATCTAATAGGTCTAGCGTTCTGTGGAAGGTCGCTAGAGTCATTCCCCGATTCTGTAAAAATCGAAGTCGGCCGGAGAAATGTCACATCGTCCAGCGAATGAAAGTTTGACACACATCGCCGTCACGCAATCTAATGAAATGCTTCCTTAATAACCCATGGAACGCGTAAGAGGGAAATTACATAATTATTATGACGCCTGGAATTTTAGTGATTCTCGGTGTCATCATCACTTAGTCATCGATTTCGGCTGTATCCGAGCTGACGTGACACGCCCATTGGTAACCGACGATAACGATCGCGGATCCTATATGATGGAACGTTAGATGTTGGTCGATAAGAGGTTCAATTTATGGTGTCTTTAATGGAGACGTTGAAGGCTTGATTGCAACGTTGTTAAATGGCTCAAAATTATGTCCGCGGCACGGAACGTGAGCAGAGAGATTCGGTCGCCGGACCTAGATCTGTATCACTTCAGGAGATCGAGGCTGACGGATCGACCGCTCCAGTAATATCACTCTTTCCACGTGGTTGTGAAGTTAATGCTGTTTATTATTGCATTGGCTCCTTGTTCAACACTGCGCGTTGCTTTGGGATTAGAGAATCCTGATTGCTATGCGACTGTTCGAAAATTCCTGGAGATACTCTATAGATCTCTACGACAGACTTTTTATTGACTAGAAACACTCGTTTCTAGAAAATATTGGACCATTCGCAGTCATCACAGCTTATGGATTAAAATGTTATAAAATAGTTTGAACTTCACTCCAGCATAGAGCACACTTCAACTTCAACTGGGACAGCTTGTTCCACCGAAGAATGCCGGACTAAAGATTCTCATCCCACTAAAATTAATGTTTTATAACCGTTCTCCAGTTTTCAATTCCTGGAAGTCTGTTTCCTTGATTTACATCGAACAGGAGAAAGCACTCCACATTACAAAATCGATTTCTCTGGTTCGACCTTAGACAAAACCTCAGATATCCAGACCTTGATCGAACGAATCCCGGAGATTCCTAGGAGTCTAGCTTTCCTACGCGACACACGTAACCGTTCAGCACGCGGTCGACGAACGATTCTCCTGTCCTGGTGATAAACGATCGAGAACGTACCCAAAGCGGAAAGTGAAATCCACGAATCGGCGAGCCTACGGTCAACGACTGAAAATCGTTTTCGCATACTCATCGATTAATCAAACCCCGGACACCATCGTGTCAATAAACACATAAAAATGTCAAGACAAGAAAAACTGCTTTCTACTCCGTGTCTTTATTTTGTTTTAATATTTATCTTTTCAAATAATACCGCTGCACAGAAAAATGCCATACCTTCGTGGCCAATCTAATGCATATACAGTAAATTCTCTATAATCGCAAATGCCTCGGGGGGATTTGTTTGCATTTATCGATCTTGGTCCTACTTTTTTCGAGCTTCAAAGGTCGAGCCGAACGTAGAGAAGGACAGCGCGTGTAAAGAGACATCACGGCAACCGTCGATGCGACGGCACCTGTTTGCATTTATAGATCTTGGTCCTACTTTTTTCGAGCTTCAAAGGCCGATCCGAACGTAGAGAAGGAACCAAAGGCCGAGCCGAACGTAGAGAAGGACAGCGCGTGTAAAGAGACACCACGGCAACCGTCGATGCGACGGCACCTGTCCGCGTCTCTTTCTTTCATATACGCTGTCCTTCCTTGCGTTCGAAACTCTCATCGTCAATTAAACCACTAAATTCAGTTCATATTATATCGTGTTTGGTATCATTTGGCATTAGAAAAATGCCAGGAATATGTTGGTGAAAGTCCCATGAAAAAATAATGGAAAATAAAGAAGATAGAATTTTGGTATAACGTTATGATGACTCACGGGCGTTTGAACTGTGCCGACGACTGCGACTCTCCGCGTCGCGTTAGTAGTGGTTCACACCGATATACCGAGCCGAGATCAATGTATTGAGTTGGAGGGGATATTTCATTTGCGATTATCGTACATGCCCTGTTTGCGATTATAGAGAATTTACTGTATACAGTATTTTTGAACAATTTTCCGATCACGCTAAGCGAGAATCTACTGTATTTTTCCAAACCACATGGCAGGAGACAAAATATATGGATAAACGAGAACAGGTCACGATCCTCACGATCCTCGTGGATCTCGACAGGCGATTTGCACGCGAATCGCGCCGATTTCACGCTCGACGAAAAGCTAGCCCCGCTCCAAGGCGTTTTCGCAATCGCGGCGAGGGTAACCGCGTTCGCGATTTGGTCTAGACGAAGCGGCGGCACTCATGTTTCAAGGACTCGGTTCGCGAAACGTCGATTATAAATGATGATCTGGATCGAGAGAACGAGAAGATTCGCCGGCGAAGAAGATCGTAATCGAGCTCGCTCGACATTTTTTCGGGGCCGGCCGTTTCTCGAGCGACCGGTAAACAGACGCGCGTGCAATCGTCGATGTAATGAGCCGGCCGGGTTGCAAAATATGTAGACGATCGCGGCAAAAGGGGTCTTAGATTTATGTTTTCAGTGTGGCAACGCTCTCGCCGAGATATCTCGTCGCGAAAAACGAGAGCGTGACGAAACTCGCGCGTTATTGAAATTATTGCCTCCTCGCGTTTAATAGTGGCAAATAACAAGGTGCGCTGCTCTAGCACCACCTACGTTTTCCAATGTTTCCAGATTCTGGGTAGGAACGCGTTCAAATTGGTCGTGCGAGCTGAAAGATCATAGTGAACGCTTAATTCGTGAGATCTAATTGTGCCCTTCGGAACAAGTAGAAAAATGAAGAGTAGCAAGATTTCTTAGAATATTGCCAACTAAATTTCAACATTCACTCTTTATCGTCTTATACTACTGCAGTGCCAAATACAATTGCTGTTTTTCTTTGTTTCCTTTTTCTGCATTTGTTTCTGCGTTTTCCGTTGCGATGGAGGATACAAGCTCGAAGATCCGGATCGAACGGTTTGCCTCGAGCACGATCGTTAATTGCGTTCGCCTTAACGAGCATCCCGGTGTAATGACTCCTCGGCCGTTACCTGACGGCGACGTAACGAAGGCGTCGCGTTATATCAACGCTTAGGGGAAACGTAATGCTTGCTGTTGTTAGAAGGATCCTTGAACGGAACCGAGCCTTGCGCCTTGTGATATCAACTGCGCGACGATCTTTAGGTCGCGGGAAACACTGAGGGTAACTAGTATGCAAAATGTAATGGATCCGCGTGCCTCCGTAATATCTTGGCTGGAGGGAGCCGTTGGTTTTTCAGCGGATTCAGTAGCGAACTCTTTCGACACTGTCGAAGACGGAAGAGTGAAAAGTGCGTGGTGAGAGGTATTGTTTGTCGTATTAAACACAAGATGCGGTACAGTTTAGTCAGTTTTCGTTGGTGTAGTGTCAAAGAAGCGGATAAATCCTAACGCTGCAAGGCAAAATAGATTTCACTTTATCGATTCGTTAAGAGTCGACATCAACTGCATGAATCCAATTCGTTGCACGTTAAACTGTTAAATACCTCTGAACATTCGAGAAATCTGCATTGAATTTGTAGAATTAACGCTACCTCGTCCTGCTTAGTAAAAATGCCGTCATGGGATTTCAACGCGCGATAAGAATGATCGTCGTCGTCGAACATTAAAGATGATTAAAGAGCACCGATAGGGTGAACGCGCCGTAACACCATGGGCATTCCGGTTTCCCGATCGTAGGAGGTGTCTGCAAAAAAATAAGCTTGACAGCCATGACGTCAGACCCTGGTCTTCAACTTCAGCCGGGAATTCACAACTATAAAAGCTTCGCTTATGGACTGTCTGCTCGAGCCCTCAAAGGTTTTTCTTCAATAAAGACGAATTATCTGTGGACTTTATGAATTGCTGGATTTTAATAGAAAATCTTATCTCAGAAATTGAGATTGTCAATTAATAAAATTTGGCGCTGCATACATATTTCAATACACACAATACAAGCCTTGCATCACGAAATAAATCTACTTCCTCCGATTGTTTCTTCCAGGAATTAGTATTGAGAATTATAAAAGACCATGCGTTCAAAAACCGAAGTTAAAAATAGCTACCGGTAGGTAAAACATGTGGATGTCCTTGGCGCTCGAAACTCAAAATTAATAGTCTCAGCAGCGGCGTCTCAAAGGTACACGATTCTCAGAAAAATTCTTTTCCTCTAACAATAAGACGGAAGGACCGCCGGCACACATTAGCATAACTCCGTGGTCGATATTCACACGTGAAGCGAATCACCGTCGAATCATCTACAAGGAAATATTTTCCCAAACCGCATTGCTATTTCCAGACTGTATCACTGCCGAAGGAAAGCGGTCTGTCGTGGGATGCACAAGGAGAAACCACGGAATCTGTTATCGCTACCTTGTAACATATATCTTTTTATGATCATGTGTGTTCACGCATCTGCGGACGACGATCATTAGCAACGATCTAATCGCTGCCTCGAGTATCGGTAACGAGAGAACGTAGCCCGAGGTGGATCAACTGACGTGGCTCTGCCGAACGATCCTAAGCGTAGAAATGTAATGCAACCGGTTGACGAATTAATCCGCGCCGAGGCGAATTCCGAGCTAGTCACCGCTTCCTCGCGGACAAATTTTTGCATAAGCGAGCAAACAGAACAGAAAAACGAAGCTGAGAGACGGATATATTCTTCGAGCCTCTTGGGATCGTTCAAGCCTTCCTAGCAAGCTGAAGAACCTACAAGAAGGAGATAAGGCAAACAATGATTAACGACATTAATACTTCCTGATCTCACAAAAAGATCTTCGTCAATCTTAAGACCGTTTGCTCTCAGAGTATACAAAAACAACAAGCTCTCCATTTGTTAACAATTTTTCAAATTAGTGGAATAAATACTTCATCGTTTATGTGTCGGTGCGGGGGTTCATCTTCGATTTTCATGGGACAATTAAATGATCGCGGATAAATAAGCTGTCAAGAAGACTGCAATGATTATTTCCAACACTGTGGATTATTAACTATGGCACAACGAAGCCAATGCTTCCCGAACGCGTGGCGGAGCGTCATCGTCAAAGACAGAGATGCATCGCGGAGACACTGTCATTCTCGGTGTCGTGTTTACGGCTGGTAAATCGTATCGAGGGTATATAACGAGATTACAAGCGGCGAGAAGGTGGCGGCGGCGGCTGCCAGTATATCTGGCGCAACAGATCCTAGACAATGGAGGAGAACGGCTTCGTCGACGAAATCGTCTTGTCGCCGTCGGTACCCGGGGGGTTTCACAACTGAATCCCGATACCTGACAGCGCTCGGTGTCGCGGGTGACAGGTATTCGTTGCGTGGCCGGTATATCTGGTAATTTTTGCTGGCACGGGAGGCGCCACGCGCTGCTTGCTGGAGCGAGACCGAGAAAACGAGAGAATGGCCTGGGCGACGCTCAAAGAGAGGCGTCGCAAAGAATTTTTGTGGAATTCAATACACTGGTCAACCTCGAAGCGCCGCACCTGTGCTGGGCCCATGTAACAGGACACTGTGAAACTCTGATTTTTACGTTGACCGCTTATTCCTGTCGCGCCTCGGCACGTCTTCCTTCCATTAGCCGGGCCAATCTTAGCCCTTTGAGCATCACCATGCCTGTGGACAGGGTCTTTCGTGGTTATTGTAAAGGACATCGGGCTTCGAGATTGCCATTATATTCATTTTATTTCTTGGAATGGATATGAAGGATAAGAATAAAATTCGCAGTAATAAAACGCTACCAATACATATCTCAATAATACCTTTGACGCTCTATCTATGATCAAACTGTTCATTACCCTCTATCTTCACCAGATGATTGCTTTCAAGCCACGTTACTTTTATGTTCAAAACAACCGATAACAATTTCCAGGTATAAAACAATATATGTATTAACGTGCGTGTAGCGGATAATTCAACTGGCTAAAGGATCGTCGATCCACGAAGGTCCACGCGATACTACGTCACCGATCTCACAGGATCGAGGATCGAAACGAGAGCCGCTCTCATACGACCCTCGTTTCGCGTAGATCCCGGAAGATCGGGATCGGCAACAAGAAAAAAAATGCCGGGCAAGGCTGCTTCCACGTTATTTTTGAGCGGGCCACGCCCGACAGGACGCATAAATCGTGTTCGAAGCCCGGCGTGTTCCATTAGAGCCGATACAGCTCTTCGATCTGGAGCGGTAGCGCCGCGAAAAAGAACGCGGCGAGAGAGACAAGACCTCGGACCTTGGGCGGCAACAGGCGGCGAAGGTAGGCCACCACGGTGCGAAACGCTGGCTGATTTACGTGCGAAAATGGCCAATTAACCGGCGTAATCGGCCTGTGTACGCTCGCCTGCACTCTGGAGCCCAGTCGAGAGCTGGACCACCGAAGGGACCTCCAGTGTCAAAGTCGCGGAAATGCTCGCGGTTCGGCGCGCACTGGCCATGAAAGCATTTCGCGGCCACCTTGGGGACCGTGCTTCACGAACCGAGGAAACGACAGAATCAAAAACGGTGGAATATAGTGGGGCTGGAAGTACCGTTTTTCGCGTGAACCTATACGAAATTTCATGAGACACATGGTAGTTGGATTTTGTACTCGTTTACGTGTGAGATCAGGAAGACTTTGCACTCGCGTGACACAAGTGAGCAGCTGTATTTGAAGGAGATACACGGTGAAAGAAGGCTAGAGTAGGGACAATAAGCTAGGGTGGGGCTGTCTTTAGTACATTTAGTACATAGACCAAGGATTTTATACACAAATAACAACAATGGAGAGCTGTAACTCGAAACAGTTGATTGATCAACAGGTCTTTGCTATGTAGCTTAACGCAGACTTTACTGGATTATTTACAAATTAAGATTTCTGCTCGGGAATTGTTACTCGCCGGACTTCTACTCCACTTAACCGATCGTTGTGCAAGATCAAACCAGAATGCCACGAGATCGAGCTGCCCGAGATTCTTCGTGTAGAACGAGATCTCGTTTGCCAGAGAAGAAGATGAATTCCGATGATTTGTCACTGATTCTCGCGGCTTCTGGGAACCGAGAATACTCTCTCTTTCGAAGGAGGAGGAGGAGGAAGAGGAGGACTCTCTTTCTCCGTCGAGAAAAGTTCTCGTGGAAGAGAGGTCCCGCGTTGGTTTCGTCTCGGGTGCATCGTTTCGTCGCCTGGTTTGCAGACAATGCACGGCTACCCGCAGATGGAACCGCGCTAGAACAATGAGCGGTTACAACACTGTTTCGAAAACGTCGCCGACACTGGTATGCAAAGTTTGTTTATGACGGCGAGCATGTAGAAACCGGGTGAACACAATGCTCCCGTTGCGTTCCTCCCGGTTCGTAATTTCGCAGTTATCGCGAGCCCGCGCGGCTTCTACCTAATTAATATCGAAGCTCTGAGAGTAATATCGAAGCGTGAAGCCTGCTCGCATGTGTGTGCGTGTTTGTGTCGCGGTGCATGTGCGTGTCTTCGGTTTCGCTCGAAATACACCGTTTTAAGTGGCCACTTAATCTGCTTATTGGTCAATCCGAGACCGCGACGAGCTGACTCCCGCTCGTCGAACAGATGGAACCGAGATATAACCTGTAGGCCGCATGTAGAGTAATGTTCCCTCGGCGACAGATAAACGACACGCGGTTGCAGGTGGAGGACATGCGGGCGAGGCGGAGAAGAGTGTAATCGGCGCGACATTATTGCTTATGCAATCAAAAGCTTCACGTCGATTTACGTTGGTTTCAGATCGAGGCGACGGCGGATACGACGGCGGTAGCGGGCAGCCCGCTTTCCTGGCACATACCAAGGCCGTCCTTGGTCGGGCGCAGCGAGAGGGACAGCGAGAATGGTAGCTGGGCTCATCATCTACACCCGAACTCACCTTCCAGGGGATCCACCTCGTCGCAAGGGTCCACCGCCAGCACACACGTAAGCAAATGCCGCTGCGATCCCCTAATCGACAAACCTAACTCATTAACTTCATCGAATCTTCTTTGTTCATGTACTAATCGAGAACCGGGTCCAGACGCCAACTTAGACGACGAAACGACCACTGAACTGCACTGTGGTTGCTCTGCAGACTTGGGAGTCTTGTGGGTCTCAAGCATGATTCTTGGGATCACTGTGCTTGGGGTCTGACTAAGTAACCCTAAAGTGATCAGTCGACTGGTTGGGATATCGACTTACACCACGAAACGGATACCGAACTACTAAGGTTGCTTTCAAGGGCCGAAAAGAGGTTTTTAGGATCTCAAGCACGATTCTTGAAGTTCCTTCGAGTAATCGACTGGTTGAAACGTCAACGTACACAACGAAACGAAGACTGAATTACTGCAGGTCCTTTTTTAGACACATACAAACGTGACCAAATTAAAAAGACAATGCATGTGCGTCTAAACTGTTCCTGTCTTATACAACCATCCGACATGGAAAAATTTGGGCATTCCCTACAGGAAAATCGAGGTTCTCATTCTAAACCAAATACAGGACACAGACGAACTTTCCAAAATTGTTTGTTAGAAAATATCGAGACAGAGGCGTGCCAGATTCCTCCGAAGACACGTAAGACTCAGACGATGATGGACACTATGACTTTCACGACTCTCCGCAAATTCGATTAGGATCATTACAGGGAGGAGCCAGAAGGCGTTTCGTACAAGAATGACTGACTGATGAGACGGGTGATTATTTATGTGTTGCAGAGCGCCGCGTCGGGAACGTTGCTATTGACAGCCGCGAACCTGGCTAATCTCGCTGCCATTCATCCGCCCACGGTGACGGCGCCGAAACAGACGGACACCGCTTCGGTGGCGAGCAGCACTCACTTCACAGTTGTGAACGGTCTTGGCAGACCGACCACTGTCTACAGGAAGTCCTGCTGCGCGAGGAATCAGCTCACCGTGCTCATCTGCACGATGAGCTTCCTATTCATGGTTGGCCTGCTTCTCGGCATTCTCTTCATGGAGAGTGAGTATACTGATTCGCTATTCCTTTGTTAAATTAAAGAGCTCCCCCATCGTGATATCGTCTGGTCTCTTGTCCAATTAGAATAGACCCGAAGCAGGCGTAGACGAACTGTGTCTTTCATCTTCTTTAAAAAGTCTGCTACTTTTCAACTTAAAGTTTAGAGTCAAGGGATGCAAATAGCTTCTTTCAAACTGTCTCGTGTTCTCTTGCTGCAATTTACACTTGTATCTTAACTCATTGTTGTATGGAACTAGGTCTAGGTTAGGCACCAAGACCCAATTTGCAAGACGAAGACTTTAAATCAGTGAACATTTTGCTTCTTAGCACACTGACCCTGTAACAATTTTTATCTAGTCGAAACAATTTCTTTAATAATTGGACTTACGAATATTGAATGAGAAACATTGCCAAAACTTATAGAAATGAGTGTATATATCATTTATGACTTCGTTATCCATCGTCAATGAGTTACGCCAGGGAATAGCGCTCTTACCACTCGTTGAAGTCACCAGAGCAGTCTCTACGCTAACATACATAGCTTCGTTCACAGTTCCGATATATTCGAAGCTGCAATTTTATTGTGATGCTTATACAGGGTGCCCAAAACCACCTGTTCCGGGGTGTTTTTAACTTCTCAGATAAGCATATTCAGTAAAAATGTTTGCAATAAAAGTTGCAGGGATTAATGGAGGACATATGTCCATGACCTTGTATTTGACCTTCGAATCCATTTTCAAGGTTATTTGAAGGTCAGTACGTATTTTTTATGGCCGCTAGCAGTCATTTTAATCTAGGACATAAGTACATATCTGAACGTGAAATTTCGAGCTCTTTCAGAATCCGTAGTCAAAAGTAGGGGTTCCCATTTAAAAATACGTAATGACCTCCAAATAACCTTGAAAATGGTTCCGAAGGTCAAATACAAGGTCATGGACATATGTCCTCCATTAATCCCTGCAATTTTTATTCCAAACATTTTTACCGAGTATGCTTATCTGAGAAGTTAACACCCCTGGACGGGTGGTTTTAGACACTGTATATCTAGAGGATCTAGCCTGAATCTTTATGAAGAACCTCCTATCCAAGCAATTTTCTTCTGCTTTCAGTGAGAGTTCGCGACAAGTATCACTAGGCCAAATCCAAGGATAGCAACCCGGTGAGCGATGGTGTCATGAAAGCCGAGGTACCAGGTGGAAGGACGTGGACAACGAAACAAGGGAATCCGTGATCGCTTAGGAGACGCGGATGAACTGAAATACCGAACGCCCCTGCGATCACGAGCGATCTAAAGCTTGTATTCACGCTGTACATGTATATCCTGACCAGTTAGACCGATAGGGTAGAGCTCACGATTAGCGATAACGTTTCAAAGGCTGTATTGCACCGTGTCCGGCGTGCGGTACGTGAAAACTCAGTAATTACATTGATGTAATGAACGTAGTTTTAGCAAGTGGATCGTTCGAACGCGATCCTAGTTCCGTTGGAGCGTTCGAGCGTTCCCTACGAAGGGGTCCCGTTGGATCCCCGACCTTCGACGAGTATTGTAGAACCTTTCTCTCTATGTTTCTTCTGTTTTTCTCTTCTCTAAGACGGCGATTCGACGCCTGCATAGGCTGTAGCTTCTTCGTTCCCATTCAGACCGGTTCTCCCTCTACTCTCGAACGATCTCGATCGATCAAAGATAGATCTCGAGATCGTGGACAGACCAAATAGCGACTATAGCGAGCCGATAGTCTATGGCTTCCTGTCGTGGATGCCGAACAAGTCTCCTTACCTCCATGTTCTGTTCAAATTGATCCTGAGGATCCTTAGGTTCTCAAAATGTTTTATCCACAAAATTGAGACTTTAGGCAGGTGATTTTTAGTTAGATTACGGATCTTTGTATGAAATCAAAGTCTAAATCAATCATAATAGAGTTGGATAGATTCTTTCAACTGCTTCTTGGATAAAATCTTTTTACTGCTTCAAATGTCTACCTATTTTTCAATATACAATACTTAAAATCCGTAGTCTAATTCAGTAAGTCACTATCATCAATGAATCAGTATATTCAATACAACTAAAGAATTTGAAAAGCGAGCTATTTTGGCTTCTTTGGTAGTTCCCAATGTTGAAAACGGTTTTCGCGTCGAAGAAAAATGTTCGGAAAGGAGGCTGCGAGTCAGAAAATGTTGGGAAACCATAGAAAATGTTGGGAAACAGTGCGACAGTCGCTGAAACCGTGGAGAGAACCGATACGATGCAATTGTAACGCGTTAGATGGTTGCGGTGTTGTCGTCATCATCGGTGAAACTTCGTTAAGTCATACGCACAGTACCAGTTCGATAAACGGACAGTGGCCGGAGCAATCGACGAGATGGGAGTAAGATTTAAGCGGATGTTAATTTAGGGGTCGTTATTTAATTGTTACTAACAAGACGCTGAATAAACCCGGATTCCGTCGGGGTGTCGTTCCAGGAATCGTACGGAAAAAGCAAACCGGGAAATGCGATCGCGCCGATCGTTTCCCGCAACTGTGATATTACTTGCGTATTAATTAATCGTCGATCCAACAAGAAACTGTCAAATCATAATAAAAGCAAATGTTGTTTTATTTCTCGCCTCTCCTCAACCCGAAAAAACAACGCTGAACAAATGATTCTCTTACGCTCTTTGCATGAAAATTTTGTTTGTTTTCGGATTCTGTGAAGTATACGATTTCGTTCTAATTCTATTGCAATTTTGTGCATTCTTTTCAAATATTCTCTGTAATTAGTTCCATAGAATGAGCGAGGGTCGAAAAAACGTAAGTAAAACGTTCACTAATAATATCACTCTAATAACGAAAATATAATATCCTCGAGGATAATATAAAAATCGCCTACTGAATATCGAAACGCAAAAAGAAATTAAAATTTTTTTTAGACCGTATTATCAGAAGAAATTAACTTTGTTAATAGTAGAAATTTTTAGCTAGGCTAAAAAAAGAATTCTTTCGAGTGTCGAATTAAAAAAGAATCTACTTGGATAAAATGGTTTTATTGCTGCATAAAACACAATCATTATATAGCTATAAGAATATTTGATATAATACAATTTCAAAGACAAACTTTCAATATCTTTGTGTAAATTGTTCATAGTACTTACCTCCAGGTCCTGCAGAGTCTGAGCCCAGTCGTAGTGTTTCATGTTTGCGCCGTTTCCACTGTTAGGCTTGAGTTTGTTCTTTTCTTCCTCGTCTTCTTCCTCTTCATCCTCCATGTTCTCTTCCTTCTTGGTACCACCTGCATTGTCTCCGCTGGGCCCGGGCACTGCTGGAGCTTCCTTTTCTGCTTTCTGGGTTAAATAAGCAGACATCATTTGTAAATATATATTTTATGCAACAATATATAATCAACTATATAATCAACTGCAACTGTTCAAGTACCTTACTATCTATTTCTTTCTGTAACCAGACAGCTTCATCGTCTGTCAGTTCCACAATCTTACGTTCAGAATTCATTTTTTCTTCCTCTGCTCTCTCTTCTCTCTTTTTCTTTTCCAGCCTCTCTTTGCGTCGTCTCTCTTGTTCTTCACGTTCTGCCTTCTCGCTAGCTGCTTTTGCAATCGCTAGGCTTTGGTGTTGTCTGAATTTGTTAAGGACAAGCTGAAATAAAAGAAAAATGGGTTATCTATATTTATTTAATGTGATACTGAAGATCATTTTTTATATGGTAATCCCTTCAATTATTTGAGTCGGTTACCAAGAAATTTGATAATCATAAATGTCAAAGAGATATGAAATAATTTCTGGTAGGTACCTAAAGTGTTAAATATCTACTACACATTCCATATGAATATGTTGAGCCTTATCATCTACTAGTGAATCAGTAGTATGTAATACAAAAACAATTACAAATTTACTGAAACTCTTTGTTTCAAAAGAATTAGCAGAACAGGGAACAAAGAATTTAAATAATGTATAGAAAAGATAAAAGAAAGCTCAGTACAGTGTAGAAAAAAATGCAAACAAGGAATGTTTATATTTCATGTCCACAAAGAAAGACTGTACAGTCACACTTTCTAGAACGTATAAATATGCGAATGATGTAAAGGGTCACTGTATTTCACTCGAATTTCAATATAAGCAAGAGATATCGTAGAAAAAATAAAATGAGAGGCAAGATGAAAGTTGTGGAATAATCGTTTGGAACGATGCAAAGAATTACCTTTTCTGCAGCATTTTCATCGTCGCCGCCAGTGTAAAAATCTGTTTTTCTAGCCAGGAAACTGAAGATCGTGTCCAACAGCTGCGAACCAAAGAGAAATTCGATGTAACGCTGATTGTGGACCAGTGAAACATAACCTATACCGGCAACGAAACTGGTTACTCACTTCTTGAACACCACCTTCGTGTTGCTGGGCCATGGCCAGCAGCATTCCGTCGAATTTCCCTTCGTTACTCGACATTGTTCGTCGGGCTTTTCACAAGAAAACAAATCTCGGGAAACACAATAACGCACGACAAACGTTCCGCAACAGTGTTTGAAACAGGTCCACTTCGTTACCACACCACGTTTCTGCTCTACGAACATCTACGAATGTCTACGATGCTTCTCGAATTATCGACCAAACACCACCAAATTATAGACATGGCGACCTCTGTCATGGGATAAGAGAACAAGCTAGCGATCTATAAAGCGGCCCCTAGACCACCGACGAGATACCACAGACACAGACTTAAGACACCGACGAGATAATAGCACAGACGAGATATAGGAATAGACCGGACACCCAATGCATTTTGGTGTCCGTCGGTATCGGTGCGCTAACGCCCCGGTACCGTCGGTATCGGTGCGCAAACGCCCCGTTACCATTCAGTGTCAACACCCAACGTTACCGATAAATCACATGTTTTGAGCATTTATTAGCAAGAAGAAAAAATTGTATACTCCATTCGCATTACGTGTATTTAAACGACACTGCTTTCAATGCCTGTCGTTTTTTCCCCCATCTACCGATTTCGATGAAACTTTCACAGTGCATGTAATTGACACAGATCTACAAAATTTGTTTTTTAAATTTTCGATATAGGCCCACATAAAAAAGTTGAAAATGCGACTTTTAGTATTTTTTCAACAATTCCGATCAACTGCAATTTTTGAAAAAATTTCTTTTCGCATCCTTTAGTAAACTAATTTCTCTAGCTTCCCAAAAAAGTTCAAATCGTATAGTACAATATTAAAATAGTTATCGTCTTCTTTAGAGTGCCTTTAAATTTTTGTCCACTACTGGAATGTGCATATTGCATCAGGACGTACACCGTACGCCATACGTCGTTCTTCCGCATACGATAGATCGTGAGGACCTACACCGTACGCCCTTCGGGTCGGAAGGGTTAATATTGTTGCGTATGCAAAATTCTCTCGTGTATCTTACAATTAGTACATACACAAGTTCTCGGCATAACGTAAGGAGATTTCTTTCTTATTAGCGTATTCTCTCTCTTTACGGCGAACGGGCAGAAGAGAGCCTCTTCGCGATTGCACTCTCCGATGATTTTCGTATGTGTTGAAAACTCGTAATCGGACAACGTTGCGTACTTTAGACTTGACAACGCTGTAGACATACCGTTCGCAGATATTTTTGCTACAAAAAAGGTCATTCATTGGGTTTTATTATATTATCGTGCAAACCATAGAGCCTCCTGGCTACATTTGCTACGGTCCCCGCGATGAATTATTCCGGCACTGGCTGTAGAAGTTTTACCAGTCGAACCCGAGTCGGATTGGTTCTAGTTCTCGAATTCACCGTTCTCAACGCGTAGAGGACGCTGAAATCACTGGCATTTTAAGGTGCCGGTACTACAGATTCCTATGGACACCAAGTCCCATAAGGTGCCAGGTCTATTCCTATATCTCGTCTGTGCCGCAGGTAATAAATGAATGTAGAATGCTGACATTACCCATTCTGTAATTGTTTGGAAAAGAATGACTTTTTATTGTATAATTTCATTACACTCTTACTGTTTTCTTATTTCCCTTATTGTTCACCATTGTAATTATTGTTTTATAATCGACAGTGTATAGATATAGGAAAAATGAAAGTAATTACTACGTAATATTCTAAAAAAGTATCGGAATTTAAAATTAACTTGTGAAAAACATTCTGTAATAATCGTTATTTATATTGTAATAGTTATTTATTGTTATTTATAATTCAAACCATTTTCAAATAAATACATTTTAAAATAATTTGTTTCTACATTCGTTATTTAAATTATTATTTCAATACATACTAATGTATTGTTAAAAGGTAAACCTTACGTTAAGGGGAGGCATCTCGGATGACCTTGACACTACCCGGCGCTCAGTCTTATTGTTAGTTTCCGATATAATTGCACAAAACTATTGCTGGTACTGAAATGAATTTTCCGTATTCGTGCACGCTCCGTGGCCAGAGTTGGGCAGTAATTAATTACATGAGTAATTAATTACATCTTCGATTACATGTGCACAAGTGGACTATAATTACAATAAGAAAACGGTGAAATGGTCCAAAACATAAAAATTAGTGGTTTAAAAGAACAATTACACGGAAATAATTGTTAGACTCAATTACAATTACTGGTTGAGCCAAATTAATTGCAATTACCAATTACAAATACATGTAATTGTAATTTTATTTCTGCAATTCCCAAGTAATTCTAATGCCATTACAAGTAATTATAACTGGTAGTTGCAATTACTTTACAACAGACGACGCTCGCACGTGAACACTCACACGCCGCGCCGCTAGGATACACTCACACACCGCTAGACCACGTATACGTACGCGAGGATTGTAAGGGTCCGGGGTTCCTCTTCTGATTTCTCGATAATGCAAAGACGGGGTTTTTTTAGTAGTCAAAATCGCTAGATGAAAAATCAATCTAGGGCGGTGTTTGCCTCAAAAGTCCTTCTTTTACGTTTCCGAGCAATGGTTTTGCAATATTTGGCTGCATGTTGCCCGTCGGAAAGGGTACTACGCCGACGCACAGTGCTCCCGTAGCTCGCTTTTTGTGGCCAAAACTATTGTAGCATTATTTCAAGGTTTGTTGTTATATTATAGGTCGTTGGATTCGTCTTGATACCAGTTAGAATATTATGAAGTAAAAAATACATGTTAATATTTAAAACATTGAAGTGACTTTCATTTTTTATAAAAAAAAAGATTTTTCTTTAACTTTTTGTATTGAACTTTGTAGAATTGTAGAAGTGAATACTGATTAACTTTCGTTTGAAACATTTTTTTCGCATACTATTGTCTAGAAATTGTGGAAAAGTAGCTAAGATTGAATTCTTCATAGGAATTATACGACAAATCTAGTAATGAGAGGTTCTCGGGGTCTCTGTCTGGCGCAGAGAGAACATATGTACATACATTGTAATTCCAAGCTGCTATGCAAGATTCAAGTGGAACTGCGTATCCAGGCGTCGAATAACCGCGGGCCCGTATTTATTAAATTCCGTTTATAGTTCAAGATTGCGGGAGATTACAGTTAAAATTTACATGATCTTCTTAGTAAATGTTCAAGCTTTTATATAAAACTAGTCCAATGCTTAGCGGTCTTGAGCGTTTTTGTATAATTCTTTTCAAAGTTTGAAATGCTATTAATTTACGCTATTCGTATATGGACTAAACAATGCTTAAAAATGGATTAAATATTTGAAGTGTGCTTACTAACATGTATATAAAACCATCATCAAAATCTATTTTCTGATATTCGATGATTGAAATCTAAAACGTTTTATTTTACTTTGAATTTTCTGACTTTGTCTTTAAAACGCTGTATCTCATTACAGAATTGTCTAAAATGAATAATATTTTGGATTTGGGAGCTTTAAAGGGTTGTTACTTTATAGGAAAAATTTTTTTTCAATGTTTTTTTATTGAGTTATATATATTACATAAATATATACATATATTATATAAATAATACGCATGAACTAAATGATATACATACATATAATACAACAAACAATAACAAAAATACTATTACAGAACATTATAAATATAATATGTAGAATAAACATAAATACTGTAGGAAATTAATTTACACATTATTAATAACTTGGACGCGTTTGCGATTGACTATGTTCGGCTTCAGTTTCACCACGTCTGATACTTTTGACCACGACGGATATCGTATAAACAATTGAAAATAAGGGACTGTATATTCAGAATAACATAATGAGTAAACATAGCGTCTTATCGTTTCACGCGGACTCAAGTGGGAACTCGATAGACTACGCGTGGACGGCGAACGCACGCGTCTCAACGTCAACATTTTCTACTATTTTTAACATTTGTTATGCACTTAAGGTCGACCGTCATATAAAGTCTAATGTGTTTTAAATTAATATAATACAAAATCTCAAAGGAACCTTTTGGTACTTTCTTTAATACTGAATTGGAAGATTGTAAATATTTAAACAATTTTAAAACTAAATATATAATCCACAAGAATAAAATTGAACACATATGTAAGTACTTATCAAATGGCATGCGTTTAAAAATAATTGCAACAAATTTCTTCAAAAGACTACGCATAAAGCCGCTGGGCGCGAGCGTCTTTATGTGGTTTTTTATTATTTTCTCCCCTTGAGCAAATGTGAGCAGATTTAAACCAACGCGAAATTAAAGTTTAATATGCCACCAATTACTGTAAAAAAATTTACGGATGTACTTTGATGTACTTTTTTTAAAACTCTAATCAAAGTTGATAAATGTTAAACATAAAAGATTAGGACAAATTGCGATTATTTAAAAGAAAATTTTTGGGAGAGTGAAGATCTTATAATGCTAAACACACCCTGTACAAATCAAATTAAAAAACCAAATACCTTGCGAGGGACGCATGTTTAAAATAATGCTCGGAATTTGACAGTAAAGTTTCAGCTTCAATTTTAATAACAAATTTATTTATTCAGTTAAAATTTAATGCAGTTTCAGAAACTACGTTTTGTTATGAACATTTTAGGATACATAAATTTTCCGATCTTACACTTTGATTTTCGGACTTTTTTCCATTGGACGACACCCTGTGCGGCGCAGCATCAGTTTACTGTTTTTGTAAACACGTTGTGGAGATCAGAAAGAAAACAGAGTCTCACTCTGGTAATACATATGTAAGATGAGTTTTTAAGTTTGAGAGACTACTCTTGGATTTTCGTCTGCATGGTCATTTGACCAATTTTTCCATTACTAGTTCAAATTTTGGATGACAGCTACAATGCAATGATTATGCGAACAGAGTGAGTTGTGGTTAGATGGTGGGAGGGGCAGAGAGGGCCGGCCGGGTCGTTAGGCCATGCATGCGAAAATCCAGAAGTAGACTCTCAAAATTGAAAGCTCACCTTATACAGTGTCCCACGCAACTGGAACTGGCTGTACCTCCTAAACGGTTGGGAATAGAAGAAGATGTTATAAGTAAAAGTATCAGACGGTGCATAATATGAAACTAATTGTATGCACTTTTGTGCATCGGCGCATCAGAAAAATGCAACTGCTCTATTTTTTTAAATGGAATGTCCTATTTTTTATACCATAGATCGATAGAGTATCAAATTCTGAGTACATATAATAGTGTTGCTACGGAGTGTGCAAGAATACGGAAAATTCGATACAGATTAGCAATACTTTTTTTGCGAATATCTCGAAAACTAAAAGCGACCCTCCTATATGTAAAAAGGAAAAAGTTGTTCAAAATGTCGAAATCTATAACATATTTAAATTTTATCAAAATCGGAGAGGAGTACCTCTCTTTCTAAATAATTACCAAAACTTCTCGTTTATAACTTTTTAATAAAAAACGAGCTGACGGCTAAAACTTCTTGAGGATTACTCAGAATGTTGTCATTGACAACATGTGTCAAGCTCAAGGTCATCCAAGGTGCCTCCCCTAGGCTTACCTCTATATTTATTGTTTGAATTATTATTTCCATAATAATTTCCATAAAATAATTTATTTAAACAATTATTTTTTAACAATAAATTATCATTGAAATAATAATTCAAATTGTGAATATCGAAACAAATTATAAAAGTTTATTTATTTAAAAACTGTTTACATTATAAATAACTACATAAATAATAATTATATAAGGCCGAACACAATGCGAAATTCAAAATGACAGAACCGAAACCGGAACCATAATCGATATAAGCCAGAACCGATATTCTCGTAACACTTGTAACATCATCTCGGTTTTCATGACAGTTTTCAATCCCTGATTTCAATGCGTGTTGTTTTCTTCTGCGTCAACCGATTTTGATGAAATTTTCAGTACGTGTATCATTAACGTAGATTCGTAGATGCGAATTTCATTGCGGATTTAAATAAAAATTTTTTAGTCTATTATTTTTCATGTAATTCCTACCAATTGTAATTTTTATAAATTATCTGTTTTACACGTTATTTAGTAAATCAATGTTTAATTTTAAGAATGGTATCCGAACTGTACGCGGACTGTCTGCGGACAATTGTCCGTCAGTTTGGACAAGACTTTAAAAATAAAATCATAAAATTATGTTAAGTTATTATAATTGTGCATAAACGGTAACATCTTGCTGATTTTGATAAAATTTAAATATGTTGTAAAACTCAACATTTCGAACAACTTTTTCGTTTCTGAGATATTCGCGAAAAACTGTAACTACTACTACATTGAATTTTACTTACTTTTACACGTGCACGTCTGTAGCGCGCGTATGCATCAAGAGCATCACTGTTTCTACAGATACATCACGACGAGCAGCAAACAATCTATATACCGCGTGAACTTTTTACTACAAATGATAATGAAAGTTTGATTTTTTACACCAGACCTAGTCGGTTGGTTTAGGTTTGGGTTAGGTTTTAGATTAGGTTGTGGATTAGGTTTGGGTTAAATTTCAAAGTCTCGAATTTATGTATGGGTTGGTTTTCGGCAACGCTTGCGCAAAATAATAGCTTTTCTTAAATGACCCATAACGATATAAAAAATAACTGAAAACTAACCAAAACTTGAGCCAAAAGGCGGTAACCACCACATATTACGCCATTATTATTATTCGCAGCGCGAAATGTTTAGATAGAGATTAAATGGTTACAAGAGATGCACGTAGAGGTGTTATGAGCTTTTTTGTAGGTGGACGCGTGAAGGACTTAGGAAGGTCAACTTTGATTTTTGAAGTGGAACCACATGTTTTTATGCACCAATCGATGCAGCTTTTCATTATCTATGTCTATAAGTAGCAGTACATATTAGTGGCTATTCATTATACATATATGTATCCGTTATAGGATATGTATAGGAGCCGTGTTATTTTATTTGAAGGATTCAAATAACTTCGAGGATGACGCGATTTTTTCACAAAACCCATACATTGTTGATTCCTTCATAGCATCTCACCACCGAAACCGAATCATAGTCGCGCGCGCATCGCATCACGAGAAGCATTCATTCAGTTTGCGATACCGTGCGATCGAATGCTCACGCGTGTAAAACATTTCCCGCGTGTGCTTTTGTAGTGCAGTGAAATTGTGAAGTTGTCAGGTGTGAAGTGTGAGGATTTACAACACAATTTAGGATTTACAATTGTACAAAACCATCAATAAAATGGTGAGTAGAGAAACTCATAGTACCTTTTGTATTTACAAAAATTGTGGAATTAGAAGTAGGGACAACATATTAAATGTCCGATTTCATCGTCTGCCTGTTTCTGATAGAGATCGGTTAATTACATGGTTAGTAAATAGTGGTTGCGATAATCTAATAGAAGAATCAGACGAAGAATTGCGGACATTTTCAATATGTAGCAGACATTTTCCAGCAAATGTAATATGTCCAAGTGGTAGATTGAAAAGAAATGCGGAACCACTTTTTTATGATATCGAATCTGATAATGAGGATGAAGATCTTGACAGTGATACTGACAAACATTACCGCGAGCAAATACATGTTTTGGAAATAAAACTAAAGCGAAAAAATTCTGCTATGAAAACATTAAGAGATAAAAATATTAGACTAATACGGGCTTATCGAAGAAAGAAGGAAATTATTTCACGTTTACGACGAAAACTGAAAATATTGACAGAAGGTAATTTGTTGGATGAAACACTTTTAAAAGCTATACGAAGTCGAGTCCAAGGATTTTTATTGACATTTATCACGATGCAATTATTTCACAACAAGCAATCTTCGTATACTCAAGAAGAGCAGCAACTAGCAAAAAAAATGCATTATACTTCGCCCAGTTTGTACGCAAAAATGCGTCAAGAATTTAATTTTATATTACCTGGAAGAAGTATAATCAGCAAATGGTTTAACATTGTAAATCTATGGCCAGGAATTTGCAATAATTTGTTTTTACAACTTAAATCAAAAGTTGATTGCATGGACATTAGCGAACGCAACTGTGTTTTATTACTAGATGAAATGCGAATAAAGAAATGTTTTGATTTCCATGAAGGTCGACAGAAAGTTGAAGGTTTTGAAGATTTAGGATCACTAAGATGTACTAAGAGAGTAGCGACTAATGTATTAGTTTTTATGGTCAGAGGCTTGTTACATAATTGGAAACAACCTGTAGCATACTTCTTGACCAGTAATGCAGTCAGAAATATTCATTTATCATCGTTGTTAAATGAAGTTATAGAAGGAATTTTGAGCACGGGATTAAAAGTACGTGCTGTTGTTTGTGATCAAGGTGCTAATAATCGAAGTACCATTAAAAATAGAATTTCTGTTGACCGTCCATATTTCATACATGGAGATCAAAAAATATACACGATTTTTGATATACCGCATATTTATAAGTCTATAAGGAATCAACTTTTGAAATATGATATTATGTTTGATGATAACAAAATTGCATCGTGGAACGACGTACGTTCGTTATGGCAATTGGAAGATGGTAAAGCAACGAGAGCTGCTTGCAAATTATCGGAAAAGCACATTTATCCAAATAATTTTGAAAAAATGAAATGTCGTTTAGCTCTGCAAGTATTTAGTCGCAGAGTTTCAGCAGCTCTTCTAACCGCTGGAACGGTGGGAGGAATTGACAGTCAAACTGTCATGCATACTGCTGAATTTTTCAGAATGCTTAATGATACTTTTGATTCTTTAAACAGCAGGAATTGCAACGATTCAAATCCCGATAGATGTGCATTGTCGGAAATTCGTTTAAATGCAGAAAATAATTTAATTCAGCTATTAGAAAAATGTTCCAAATGGCGCACCATTACGAATAATGGCCTGAACATACCACCATGTTTCGAAGGTTTTGAAATTTCTGTCAAAGCTATTTTGCAATTATGGAACGATCTTAAATGCGAAGGAATTAAATTTTTTATGACGTCTAGAGTGAATCAAGACCCATTAGAAAATTTATTTTCAATGATGCGCACTTATGGTGGAACCTATAACCAGAATCCGTCTCCAAAAGCTTTGCGCTTGACATTGCAGAAAAACATTGTACTAAATTTATCAAAACTGGCCAATCTGCCAATTGTTTGGATGATGAGGATGAAACGTTACTTCCAAGCTCGAAACATGGTGCTACATCTGACATTACATTAACATTACCAAACACAAGTCGTGAACGTGAAACTAATCAAGAAACGTTTATTGATGTCGAAGAAGTCGTCATTGATGCTTCGTATATTAATGACGAAACATTAGAAGCCTCCGCTGTCGAATTTTTTGCAGGATTTGTGGCGATGAAATGTGTTAAGAAATCTGGTTGCGAACAATGTTCGATTTCATTAATTAGTGAAAATCATAAATACGTGCAAGATAGACAGATATTAACATTTTTTAGAGCCTATCAAACAAATGACGGCGAATTATTGGGCCATTTATGTGTTCCATCTGCAGAGTTTTCATTTGTATTCAAATTAATGAACGCAATATTTGACCAGGACTATCCTAATATTAGAGAAAAATAGGGTATACAAGATATGTTATTTCCATTAATGGTGGAAGCTGTGGATACGAAATATCCAGGTTGGTTTCAACATGAAACTTGTGGGCTCCATCGGAAGGATCTTGCATACTATATGATGAAAGTCAAAATTCATAAAGATCTAATATGATTAGGAAATAAAATAAGAAAAACAGATTATCGCCACAAACCTGTACAAAAATTAACAAATGTACAAAGTGTGTGAAACAATGTTAGACACACTTCGTTGGCAATTTTTAATTTTATACTACATGTACAGTCAGAGGCGATTTAACGTGAGCTGACAATTTATATCTATAGTATATATGTACATGTATACAGTCAGAGACGATTTAACGTGAGCTGACAATTTGTATTTATGATATATACATGTATACAGTCAGAGGCGATTTAACGTGAGCTGACAATTTATATCTATAGTATATATGTACATGTATATAGTCAGTGGCGATTTAACGTGAGCTGACAATTTGTATTTATGATATATACATGTATACAGTCAGAGGCGATTTAACGTGAGCTGACAATTTATATCTACAGGGTGTCCCAAAATTACCTTAGTTTAATGAAATGGGAGGTTCCCGAGATCATTTCAAGCGACATTTTCCTTTGCAAAAATGTTATCCGCGGCTTTGTTTAGGAGTTATTAACGAAAAACACGGACCAATCAGAGCGCGACCTAGACGCGAGTTGGCACAGTCGGCCAATAAACAGTTGGCGCGCCGGGCCGACTGTGCCAACTCGCGCCTAGATCGCGCTCTCATTGGTCCATGTTTTTCGTTAATAACTCCTAAACAAAGCCGCGGATAACATTTTTGCAAAGGAAAATGTCGCTTGAAATGATCTCGGGAACCTCCCATTTCATTAAACTAAGGTAATTTTGGGACACCCTGTATAGTATATATGTACATGTATACAGTCAGAGGCGATTTAACGTGAGCTGACAATTTGTATTTATGGTATATACATGTATACAGTCAGAGGCGATTTAACGTGAGCTGACAATTTATATTTACAGTGTATACATGTATACAGTCAGTCGTGTGTCCATTTGCAAGAAATGCCCTCGAGAGAATTTCATGCACAAGAAATGAGGGACAAAGTGAGAGCTTTTTCTCGCAACATCGACATCCCAAGGATCGGCTGAAGTGAGAGGGTGGTCGAGCTACGGAAAATTGACACTGCTGAGATGCGGTGTCCTTGAATCACGGCGTCGCGTCGCGCCGTGCCGATACCTCGTTCATGGCTTGCAGATGTTGGGGTTGTAACGAAGGATTAGCAATTGAGGTGCGGACATATGCATTCCCAGGTTGACTTTTCCAGGGAAGTACGGCCATCGTGGGACAAAGAAACATCGACGACTGATACACGCCGATTTTGACGAAAAATTGCATTTGTGTTCAATAGACCTACCCAAGAATGTGGGAGAAATCAATCAATTTCAAAAAATCCTCTACAGATTTGTAGGTTTCAAAAAACGTTTTAATTTATTTCATCCACACATATGGGACGGCTAGAATAAAGGGCTAAACACTTATGCAAATTTTCAGAAAAAGCGGCATTGTTAGTCGTTATTACATGTAACAGTATTATGTTTTCCACCAGAATGGGAAATTTTGCGGTTATATAATGATAACGATAAACATAATGATAAGAAGTGGTATCATAGGGCTCCAGGCGAAGATCCACTTTAAAAAAATCTAACGCGCCATTAGTGGAACCTCAGAGGTGGTGTGGAAGACCACTAGATACATCTATATAAATAAAAATGAAATGCTGTGCGTTGGTAACCGCATCACACGAGAACGGCTGGACCGATTTGGCTAATTTTTTTCTTTAAATGTTCGTTATAGTCCGAATAAGGTTTTTACGGGGAAAAAGTTGGAAAAGTTGCCCGAGAACATGAAAAATTCGGGAAAAAATGAGGCTACCCACACCGCGATCGCCGCGAGAGGGCCACGACGGCGTCACCTACCGCGGCCACCGCCAGATGGACAACGCGACGTAGCGAGTTTCTCGCAAGCAAAGTGTCGCGCGGGCGTTATTAATATGCGTAGCGGACACGGATATTTACCAATACTGACTCATAGTGATTCATATTGATCTCCTTCTAGCACTTGCTAAACGTACTCAGCCTGTTGCCCCCTGTTGCACTCAGTTGCCCTCTGTTGGTTTCCAATAAAATTTATATTGATTTTTTTTAAAAGATCCTATTAATTTTATAAGATTATTATACCGCGGCCACCGCCAGATGGACAACGCGACGTAGCGAGTTTCTCGCAAGCAAAGTGTCGCGCGGGCGTTATTAATATGCGTAGCGGACACGGATATTTACCAATATTGACTCATAGTGATTCATATTGATCTCCTTCTAGCACTTGCTAAACGTACTCAGCCTGTTGCCCTCTGTTGCCCCCTGTTGCACTCAGTTTCCCTCTGTTGGTTTCCAATAAAATTTATACTGATTTTTTTTATAAGATCCTATTAATTTTATAAGATTATAATTTAATTGCATTGCAATATGCCGCCAATAAGACGGAGCAATTTAGGTCGCAGAACTCGCAATGCTACAAAGCAAACTAATTTTAGATCAAATCGAACTGCAGAGCAACGCGAAGAGCGACGTGAAATTGAACGGAATAGATTATCCCAAACACGTTCATCACGTTCACAAGAAGAAAGAGAAAATGCTAACGAAGATAATATGCATCGAATGAGACATCATCGATCAGTAGAAACCAATCGCGCGACAATGAATTTGAATAATCGTGCAAGAAGACAAACAAATGTTGCGTTGAATACTCATCGAGCTGCATTCCGTTACAACATGACAATTGATTATAGTGCAGACCAATCCGTTGCTATTGGATCCATGAGCGTTGTGTGCCCACATTGTAAGGCATTGAAATACAGAAATGAAACCCCTGGATTGTGTTGCGCAAGTGGCAAAGTCAAATTGGCGCCATTGGTCCCGCCACCAGAGCCATTGCGCTCATTGGTTTCTGGAACAGGAACAGATTCCACACATTTCCTGACACAAATCCAGAAATACAACAGTTGCTTCCAAATGACTTCATTTGGCGCAACAAATGTGGTTCGGGACAATTTCATGCCCACTTTCAAGATTCAAGGTCAAATATATCATCGAGCAGGTTCGCTATTGCCACCGACGGATACAGACTATAAATTTCTGCAGATTTATTTCATGGGAAATTCACCACAAGAAGTAAATCAGCGTTGTGCACACAACAGTTCGGTGAAAAGACCAATTGTGGAACAACTGCAAACTTTTTTTCATCAACACAATGAATTGATTGCATTGTTCAGAACCGCACTGGACCGCATGCCATCTGATAATCACAAAATTGTAATCAGAGCCGATAAGACGCCTGCGGGAGAACACGCAAGACGTTTCAATGCGCCAACAATTGATGATGTCGCCATTGTCGTCGTTGGTGAAAATTTCGAATCCCGTGATATCGTTCTACATCGGCGGAACGATCAGCTGCAGCGTGTGTACGAAACGCACCGATCATATGATGCGTTGCAATATCCCATCATATTTTGGCAAGGTGAAGACGGTTATCATTTCTCGATCAAAATGATAAATCCGCTTACAGGCGCTGAAACGAACAAAAAAGTCAGTTCAATGAACTATTATTCATATCGACTGATGGTTCGTGAAAATGAGGACAATCACATTTTGAAATGTCGGCGTCTATTTCACCAATATGCTGTCGATATGTATGTCAAAGTTGAAACTGAGCGATTGACATTCATCAGATTGAACCAGACAAAACTCCGTTCCGAAGAGTATATTCACCTTCGTGATGCCATCAATACTGACGGTAATGCACAGAATGTCGGCCGAATGACGATTCTCCCAGCCAGTGTTGGGCAAAATATGTAATTAGATACAAATTTCGGATCACAATTAATAGATACAAAAATTGTAACTAGTTACTCGAGGATTTAGATCCTAAAGGATCTTGTATCCGAAGTTGAATTAGATACATTTGTATCCGTCGCAAAAGGATCCGAAGCGTCGGATACATTTGTAACTTGTATCTGTATCTAATTCCAAGATCCTTTTCGGATCCTTCCAAGATCCTTTTGGCCAGCTCGAGCGTCGAGCCCCGAGGCCTGAGCCCAGAACACAATAGTGGTGCAATAAACACGACCGGGCTATCCCTCGGCGACCCAGGTATATCGGCATGAAACCCCTAACAAGTGAATGCTAAACTTGTTTATTTCTCATGATTTCCTCACGGAAGTGACACGAGCCAGTTCGTGGCGTTCTTCCGATTAAGAAAAGTCCAAACCCGACAGAAATCGGACTGTAACTAGGGAAAGGATCTTTGAAATTTTAAAAAGATACTTTTGCCCAAGCTCGGAATCCGAAAATTTCAAAGATACTTTCCCTAGTTACAGTCCGATTTCTGTCGGGTTTGGACTTTTCTTAATCGGAAGAACGCCACAAACTGGCTCGTGTCACTTCCGCGAGGGAATCATGAGAAATAAACAAGTTTAGCATTCACTTGTTAGGGGTTTCATGCCGATATACCTGGGTCGCCGAGGGATAGCCCGGTAGTAAGTTTATTGCACCACTGTTGTGTTCTGAGCTCAGGCCTCGGGGCTCGACGCTCGAGCTGGCCAAAAGGATCTTGGAAGGATCCGAAAGGATCCGAGCTTGGGCAAAAGTATCTTTTTAAAATTTCAAAGATCCTTTCCCCAGTTACAGTCCGATTTCTGTCGGGTTTGGACTTTTCTTAATCGGAAGAACGCCACGAACTGGCTCGTGTCACTTCCGTGAGGAAATCATGAGAAATAAACAAGTTTAGCATTCACTTGTTAGGGGTTTCATGCCGATATACCTGGGTCGCCGAGGGATAGCCCGGTAGTAAGTTCATTGCACCACTTGGCCCACGGCTCCCGAGTCCCCTCTACGCTTCGTCGCCCGAGGTTTCGAAAGGATCCGAGCTTGGGCAAAAGTATCTATTTGAAATTTCAAAGATCCTTTCCCTAGTTACAGTCCGATTTCTATCGGGTTTAGACTTTTCTTAATCGGAAGAACGCCACGAACTGGCTCGTGTCACTTCCGTGCGGAAATCATGAGAAATAAACAAGTTTAGCATTCACTTGTTAGGGGTTTCATGCCGATATACCTGGGTCGCCGAGGGATAGCCCGGTAGTAAGTTTATTGCACCACTGTTGTGTTCTGAGCTCAGGCCTCGGGGCTCGACGCTCGAGCTGGCCAAAAGGATCTTGGAAGGATCCGAAAGGATCCGAGCTTGGGCAAAAGTATCTTTTTAAAATTTCAAAGATCCTTTCCCCAGTTACAGTCCGATTTCTGTCGGGTTTGGACTTTTCTTAATCGGAAGAACGCCACGAACTGGCTCGTGTCACTTCCGTGAGGAAATCATGAGAAATAAACAAGTTTAGCATTCACTTGTTAGGGGTTTCATGCCGATATACCTGGGTCGCCGAGGGATAGCCCGGTAGTAAGTTTATTGCACCACTATTGTGTTCTGGGCTCAGGCCTCGGGGCTCGACGCTCGAGCTGGCCAAAAGGATCTTGGAAGGATCCGAAAAGGATCTTGGAATTAGATACAGATACAAGTTACAAATGTATCCGACGCTTCGGATCCTTTTGCGACGGATACAAATGTATCTAATTCAACTTCGGATACAAGATCCTTTTGGATCCGAACCTTAAGATCACGAATCATAGTTACGTATCTTTTAGTTGGATCCGGATTTAGATACTTTTGTATTTAGATACTGCCCAACTCTGCTCCCAGCTACGTACGTCGGAAGTCCGCGACATATGCATGAATACGCTCAAGATGCTATGTCATATGTTCGCCATTACGGCACACCAGATTTGTTCATCACGTTCACGTGCAATCCGCAGTGGATAGAAATTCGAGAAGAATTATTCCCTGGCCAATCACCAATCGATCGCCACGACATCACCGCGAGAGTCTTCAAACAGAAATTGAAATCACTGATGGATTTCATTGTAAAGCATCGCGTATTCGGCGAGACGCGCTGCTGGATGTATTCAGTGGAGTGGCAGAAACGCGGATTGCCACACGCACATATTCTCATTTGGTTGATTGAGAAGATAAGACCGAATGAAATAGATGATGTGATATCAGCGGAAATTCCCGATGTAGAAGAAGATCCAGGCTTGCATGAGGTTGTCACTAAGAACATGATTCATGGCCCCTGTGGAACATTAAATAATAATTCTCCGTGTATGGTCGACGGAAAATGTTCGAAGCGTTATCCACGGGCATTAGTAGCAGAAACAATTACCGGAAATGACGGTTATCCACTGTATCGTCGCCGATCGACTGCGGACAATGGAAGATCAACAATTGTCAAAATGAATCAACAGGACATTGAAGTTGATAATCGTTGGATTGTTCCGTATTCGCCATTACTCTCGAAGACATTCAAAGCGCACATCAACGTCGAATCTTGCCATTCCGTGAAATCCATCAAATACATTTGCAAGTATGTGACCAAAGGAAGTGACATGGCTGTGATTGGAGTTGGTGCGGAGAATTCCAACGATGAAATCACTCAATATCAAATGGGCCGCTATGTTAGCAGTAACGAAGCAATATGGCGCATTTTTTCATTCGCCATTCATGAAAGACATCCCACTGTTATTCACTTGGCCGTACATTTGGAAAATGGTCAAAGAGTATATTTCACTGCGGAGAACGCATTACAACGAGCTGATCGACCGCCACATACAACATTGACCAGTTTTTTTGAAATGTGCCAGAATGATGACTTCGCCCGAACGCTGCTATACTCCGAAATGGCAACATATTATACTTGGAATCAATCGTCAAAGAAATTTCAACGACGGAAACAAGGAAATCCAGTTCCAGGTTACCCACATGTATTTTCCACCGATGCATTAGGTCGCATTTACACAGTCCATCCAAGCAACGACGAGTGTTTCTATTTGCGTTTGCTATTAGTCAACGTTCGTGGCCCAACATCATTTCAACATCTACGAACTGTTAATGGTGAATTGTATGGCACATATAGAGAAGCCTGTCAACGTTTGCAATTGCTAGAGAATGACACTCACTGGGATTACACACTCGGAGAAGCTGTGATTTCGTCAAATGCTCATCAAATACGAACATTGTTTTCGATAATTATCTCAACATGCTTCCCATCAAACCCGATTGATTTGTGGACCAAATACAAAAATGACATGTCTGATGATATTTTGCATCAGATGCGTACTAGAACATCAAATCCAGATTTGCAAATAAGCGAGGAAATTCACAACGAGGCATTGATATTAATTGATGACATGTGCTTGATGATATCGACCAAGGTATTAACTCAATTAGGCATGACAGCGCCCAATCGTCCGATGCACGACGCATTTAATCAAGAGTTGAATCGGGAAAAACAATATGATTGTGATGCATTGACAGAATCAGTTCGAACGAATGTTCCGCTGTTGAATCGGCAACAAAAATATGCGTACGACACTCTCATGAAAGTTGTGAACGATGGAATTGGAGGGATTTTCTTCTTGGACGCTCCCGGTGGAACTGGAAAAACTTTTTTGATCGCATTGATTTTGGCAACGATTCGTTCGCAAAATGAAATTGCACTTGCACTTGCTTCATCAGGAATTGCAGCTACGTTGTTGGAAGGCGGTCGAACAGCTCATGCAGCACTCAAATTGCCGTTGAATATACAAATCAATGAAACTCCAACGTGCAACCTTTCGAAGAACTGTGCGATGGCCAAAGTTTTGCAGCAATCCAAATTGATAGTTTGGGATGAATGTACGATGGCGCATAAAAGGTCTTTGGAGGCATTAGACCGAACGATGCAAGATCTACGAAACAGTCAAAACCGGTTTGGTGGTGCGATGATTCTGTTGGCAGGTGATTTTCGCCAAACATTGCCAGTGATTCCAAGGTCAACGCCAGCCGATGAACTTAATGCATGTTTGAAGTCGTCCGTTTTATGGAAACACGTCAAGACACTCAAATTAAGTATAAATATGCGAGTCGAATTGCAGAACGACCAATCTGGAGAAGTATTTTCAAAACAATTGCTGGACATTGGCAATGGCAAAATCCCCGTTAACATTTTGACTGGCAGCATTACATTCCCCGTCGATTTTTGCCAGTTCACCGAATCAAAGACCGAACTCATCCGAAAGGTGTTCCCAAACATTGCTCAAAATTACAAAAATCATGTTTGGTTGAGCGAACGTGCTATATTGGCTGCGAAAAACATTGATGTCGACAAATTGAATTTCACGATTCAAACTGAAATTGCTGGCGAATTGAAGACGTACAAATCGGTCGATACCGTTACTAGCCAAGATGATGTCGTGAACTATCCAACCGAATTTTTAAACTCGCTGGAATTGCCCGGATTGCCGCCGCATAATCTCCAATTGAAAGTCGGATCGGTAATCATAATGTTGCGAAATATCAACCAACCACGTCTTTGTAATGGCACTCGCCTTGCGGTGAAGAAGCTGATGAACAACGTCATCGAAGCAACAATTCTTACAGGAAAGTACAAAAGAGAAGACGTTTTGATACCACGCGTGCCAATTATTCCGATCGACATGCCATTCGACTTTAAACGCTTGCAGTTTCCGGTGCGGCTTGCATTCGCAATGACAATAAATAAATCACAAGGGCAGTCATTGAGTGTTTGCGGCATTAATCTTGAAAATCCATGCTTCTCTCATGGTCAATTGTATGTCGCCTGTTCCCGTGTCGGAAAGCCATCAGCTTTGTTTGTATATGCGCCAGAAAACAAAACAAAGAATGTAGTGTATCAAAAAGCATTGCAATGAAAAAATGGGGATGTCACGGAAAACTAATTGAAACAAAGCATTTCATTGATTTAATTATGCGAAAGTCCATTCGTTCACAAGTTGTGATGTAATTGGAGCGCGCATTGAGCGCCGCCCGCAAGGGCAACCCGCCCGGAGGGCCTAGCTACGAGGGCGTGCCGAAGGCACGCCGCGAGCAGCTAGTAGTACATATAAATTACACTATTCAACACGAACTTTAATATGCAATATACATTGGGTGATTCTTATAGAGCTTCCCATCCGAAACACTAGTTCAAAATCGAATTGCTCCATGACACTCAGTTTTTGTAAAGACCGGCTATTTATAATTATAATTGTAATGAATAATATTCTTTATGAATAATTGTAATATTCATTAATTTCTTATGAAAATAATTAGTTAATCTTTTAAAAATACTTCTTTTGGTCTTAGATGTTTCAAAATAATGAAGGTGAAAATAACTTATTTCCAAAAGAATGAAAAAGAATGAAACTAGAGAAGATCATTGTTTTCTAAATGTACAAAGACCTCGATTCATTTGGCACGCTGCTGCAACAGACGGAGACAGATATCCTTCAGAAATCTTATGTCTCTCTCATTTCTCGACCACAGTACCGTCTAGTGTCGCCGGATCGAGAAAATCTAGGGGAATACAGTTTACCCTCTCTCTCTGATAATCAGACCACTCTACGGTGGTCTACGCCGTAGACTCTACGGCACGGGCACCGTGATCTACGTCTTAGTGGGGGACGTTGGAGTGTGCGCATGGTGCTGGAATGGGATAGTGGAAGGGGAAAAGGAGGAGAGTAAGAAGCGCCCGTTTCGGCGCCTCTCTGGCGACACTGGTGGTACCGCCACGCGGAATGAGCAGCCAGATCTGCTTGTCTATCCGGAGAAGACGGACGACAGCCGTACACGGTGAAAAATATTATAAATGTAAGTATCTTTACCTAACCAGTTCTTCCTATTAATTTATATAATCTAATCTAAATTAATATAGTCTATACTCATACATTATACACAATACATATTAAATAATTTTTTTTACTATTTTAATAATTTTTAATTATTTATGTTTTTAGATCAATTCACATCAATATAACGAAATGGACAATAATACTGTCCAAAATACGTCGTCGACGGTTACGACGACGACATCGCCGCCGACGGTTGCAACGACGACATCGCCACCGACGGTTACGACGACGACATCGCCCGTCATGTCAACGACAGTTGATCAAAATATGAAGGTATGTAATGATATTGTTAAACATACAGTGGCTCACGAAAGTATTCGAACGCCCTTTGAAATAGAATAACTTTTTAAAATCAATTAGAAGCATTGGTTTATGAAATGATATGCAAAAAAGATTTTCCAAAAAATTATTATGTACAAGGTTACATGCAAAAATAAAAAAGGCATTTTATTTAATTTTTTATTAGGGCTCTTAAAGAAAATCTAAAATATATGTTTTGTAGATCTATGTTAGTTATACATATGCTGAATATTGCTGACCAATGCTTCTAATTGATTATAAAAAATCAGGTCGTTTGGTACAATTATAAAAAAGCTATTTTGTTTTAAAGGGCATTCGAATATTTTCGTGGCTCACCGTACGTATTAGGGTGGCTCTTACTTCCGACATTTGAATCTTTTTACGCCATTCCCCAGCATTGTTCCTATTGATAAAAAAAACCTGTGCAAAGTTTGAGCACTCTCGGATAACGGGAGAACATGCTCCCGGGCCTTAAATATAAAAATAATTCATTAAATTGTCATAAAACGGTTTTTCTCGAATATCTTCCAAATTATTGACTGCATCGAAAAATATGTTGCACAGAATCTATATAGACCTGGACAGACTGCGTCTTTTATGTCCTATTACATTTTTTCGTAGTACAGTTTTCGGAAATATTGAGAAAAATGTCAGAACAAATCAAAAAATATTTTTTGACAGTTCAAAACTGAAGTGTGTTTTGATTACCTTTTATCAATAAATATTAACGAAATATGTGTCATTTTGTTTTAAACTTGCGGAACTTACTTTTTTTAAAATTGCATATTACTTTTCAGGAATTACGTAAATTTCTTTTTTTAGAAGTAAAAAAATTTTCAGAACTTAGTTTGGAAAAGCCCTCTAAAATGAATCGTATGAGTGAATTTGTAGGACAATGTTCGGCTGAGGCAAGGGATATAAGATATAACACGTTGATCGGACTTGATCGAACAACAACGCGGCGCGGCCTGTCGAGCGCCACGCATTGTTTACCTCGACCGGACAACGTCCTATGAATTCACTCATATAATAGCACAGACGAGATATAGGAATAGACCTGGCACCTTATGGGACTTGGTGTCCATAGGAATCTGTAGTACCGGCACCTTAAAATGCCAGTGATTTCAGCGACCTCTATGCATTGAGAACGATGAATTCGAGAACTAGAACCAATCCGACTCGGGTTCGACTGGTAAAACTTCTACAGCCAGTGCCGGAATAATTCATCGCGGGGACCGTAGCAAATGTAGCCAGGAGGCCCTATGGTTTGCACGATAATATAATAAAACCCAATGAATGACCTTTTTTGTAGCAAAAATATCTGCGAACGGTATGTCTACAGCGTCGTCAAGTCTAAAGTACGCAACGTTGTCCGATTACGAGTTTTCAACACATACGAAGATCATCGGAGAGTGCAATCGCGAAGAGGCTCTCTTCTGCCCGCTCGCCGTAAAGAGAGAGAATACGCTAATAAGAAAGAAATCTCCTTACGTTATGCCGAGAACTTGTGTATGTACTAATTGTAAGATAAACGAGAGAATTTTGCATACGCAACAATATTAACCCTTCCGACCCGAAGGGCGTACGGTGTAGGTCCTCACGATCTATCGTATGCGGAAGAACGACGTATGGCGTACGGTGTACGTCCTGATGCAATATGCACATTCCAGTAGTGGACAAAAATTTAAAGGCACTCTAAAGAAGACGATAACTATATTAATATTGTACTATACGATTTGAACTTTTTTGGGAAGCTAGAGCATTTAGTTTACTAAAGGATGTGAAAAGAAATTTTTTCAAAAATTGCAATTGATCGGAATTGTTGAAAAAAAGTTGATTTTTTAACTCTTTTATTTCGGCGATTTATTGCCGAAAATCTTGAAAACCTGCCATTTTTACCATCTTTAAACGTTTGTAACTCATTGCAACGTCGACCGATCTTGACGAAATTTTCAAAATATGTTTAATTGGCACAGATCTACAAAACGTATTTTTTAAATTTTACAATATAGGCCCACATAAAAAAGTTAAAAAATCAACTTTTTTTCAACAATTCCGATCAATTGCAATTTTTGAAAAAATTTCTTTTCAAATCCTTTAGTAAACTAATTGCACTAGCTTCCCCCCAAAAGAATTCTAATCGTATAGTACAATATTAGAAAAGTTATCGTCTTCTTTAGAGCGGTCTTAAACTTTTGTCCGCTACTGTATATATTTTTTAAGCAAAGATACTTTGAAAAAATGTGATAGGAGATTGAAAAAATTTGAAGATTAATTGTGAAAAACTCGCAAGAAAATTATTCTTTTATATTGCTTTAAAACAGTTGTGTATTAAGATATTATACCTTTACAATATATACAATATTTTTATGCTATCATAAAAAAATTTAACGAAACTGATAAACTTGATATATATCTATTTATTAAAAAATAATAATTAATGATTAAATATTATATTATATATCACTGTATTCGGGAAAGTCTAAGGAATCTTTTGCTGTAAAGATCAGTTCAATATCTTTTATAATAACATCACAATATTTGTTCAAAGTTGAAAAATGTCTTTTTTTAAACTGCATTTTCTCAAAAACTGTACGCATAGGAGAAAAATTAACAACGGATTCGGAATCAACGCGAAAAACTCTATAAGAATCGCATAGTGGGAATTGGAATACAAAAATGAAGGTGAAATTTGTTGGACAGTGTTATTATTGCATGAGAAAAATGCAAAAAATATGCACTATGCACAACATATACTGAATGCAAAATTGCAAAATAAAAAATACATTTTTGGAATCATCTAATCATGACATAATTTCTGTCCAGGTCCAATTTGTCTACCCATTTTTTATAAAAATATGCATTCGCATAAACATCCTTTTTTTAACGTTGGCCACGGCCACACGGGTCGCACCTCGTGGGCCTCAATTTCCTCTTCCACTAAGAAGACATTGGTTTTTCCTCCATAAACGTGACGCATAAACCGTTGGTTTGTATTTAAGAACCTGGGACCGAAAAATGATGTCTGAAAATCACTTAATTGGGGGGTATCCCGGAAGGTCTTCGGTTTAACATTTTATTGCGGACACGCCTGACACATTGTCAGTGGAGGCGCGGTGGGTTTTACCGGTTTTACGAAGCGACGTTTTACCTTTTGCTATTTATTAAATTGTTGTTATTGGACCTTACCCTTGCGAGTGTTCACTATTTCGGTTTTTTCCATTTTGGCATTATTTCGGTTTCAATACAGCATACTCTGTCGAGCGGACAGTCGTTGAATTTCGGATGGTGACCGTAGCAGGCAATAAAATAACGAAGCGCTTCGGTCCTAATAAAGCATACTGACAAGGGAACATTTTCAGTTGATACAAGTCGATTTTGGTGAAACTTATGTGAGATACAGTTCTTTGATTTTTTTTCGAATTTTCCTGGAAAATTTACATTAAAAAGTTACAAAGGTATTCATGATCCTACTGTAGTCTTGTGTAACCGGATTAACCGGGTTAACCGGGTTTTGTAACCCGAGTAACCCGCCTAACCGGGTTACAGAAATCTCCTGTAACCGGGTTAGACGGGTTACTCGGGTTACAGAATTCTTCTGTAACCCGGTTAGGCGGGTTACTCGGGTTACAAAACCCGAACTGGGTTCGGGTTAGGATTCGCATATCTGGTTCTCGCACGAAACAAGCGGCTCGCACGGCACAGGTAGCTCGCATCGGTGCAAGCTACTCGCATCGAAGCGAACTACCCGCATCGTGTGGGCCGCTCGCTTCGTGCGAGTACTCGACTCGGCTCGACCATTCGAGTCGAGCTTAGCTCGGCTCGCATTTTGCGGGTACTCGCACAGAGTAGTCGGTGACGACGTCGCAAATTTCGCAGCCGTCGTACTTCTCGCTGGAAATGATATAACAGGATAACATATTAGTTTGTGTTGAAAAACTCTCTGTATTATTGCGTGGCCCCGTAAAAAACCCTTTTTTTGGGAAAAGTGTACTGAAAAAAATTTCTTCCATAATAACGTACGCTATTATTGTTTATAAAGTTTCGGGACCCCGAATAATACAGAGAATATTTCAACACCAAAATTATCAAAAAATATTGCTTCGTCGCTTCAGGAAAAATAGTTTTCTCCAGCTTTTCGGTGAAAAAACTTTGTTCTCACGATTTGAAGAAAAATCTTTCGAACAAAAGTTGAACAGTATTTAGACATCTACAAACTTCTATGTATACATATACACGGTGTCTCAAATTTTCTGTTACACGAGATATCTGTTTATCCAGCGTATTTAGAAAAAAATACTTCCAATGAAATTTGTATGGGCTTCAAAGCTCTATTGAAAGGTGTATTTTATAAATATTTTATGTGACGTGTTGAAGGTCATTTTAAGATCAATTTCACTTTTTTAAGTGGAAACTTAATTTTTTGATTACATCAACTTATTGTATGAGAAAAAACAAGTAAGTTTTATTCGAAACGTTTTTCATTCGACTACAACTTTTTAAGTAATTCAAGGATAAAGGCACAAGAAGAAGTGCCTAATAGGCCAGCGCGCCCACCTGATTTGACCAGGAGTTCATTAGACTACTTCTTATGCCTTTATCATTGAATTATTTAAAAAGTTGTAGTCGAATGAAAAAACGTTTCGAATAAAACTAACTTGTTTTTTCTCATAGAATAAGTTGTAATAAAAAAAGTTTCCATTTAAAAAAGTGTACTTGATCTTAAAATGACCTTCGACACGTCAAATAAAATATTTTAAAAAATACACCTTTCTATATAGAGCTTTGAAAACCATACAAATTTCATTATAAGTATTTTTTTCTACATTCGATGGATACCTCGTGTAACAGAAATTTTGGGACACCCTGTATATAGAAGTTTGTAGATGTTTAAATACTGTTCAACTTTTGTTCGAAAGATTTTTCCGTCAGATTATCGGAAACCCTTGAAAAATCGTGAGAACGCAGTTCTTCCATCGAAAAGCTGAAGAAAATTATTTTTCCATGTCAATTATGTTGAAAGTTGAAATAATGTAATTTATTGTACTAAATATGTAGATCGTGAAACTTTTTAATAAGTTAAATACGTACGCATTACCGAATTTTTTTTTTTTTATTTTTTCTTTTTGTTTTTTTAAGGATGAAGGGGAAAAATACATTTAAGTACACCCCAGAAGGGGGTAGTGTGGGACTCAGGAGATCAAAACGGACGGATCTCCCACTACCCACTAAAAAACCTTCTTCACCCGGGACACTCAATGCAGTGTCCCTCTAATTAAAAAGTTTATTCAACGGTATATCTATTTATTTAACCGTTTTTCTTCGTTTCGGCGCTTTCGCCGCTTTCGAAGCTTTTCTTCTTTTACTCGCTTCCTGTGCTTCAATTACGTACTGCGGTTCCCGAATAGGCTGGTGTCTGCCCTTTCTGCTATCAACTATTTCGGGAATCAAGCAGTCTTCGTAAAAGCGTCGGAGCGGCTGTAGCATGTTCTCTTTCCAAAACTCATCGTCACGATGAACAGTCGCGTGCTTCAAGCCAAGAGGCGTCCAGACTGCAAAGATGCAAAATTCTCTTTGCGTCACATGCAATTGCCCTTGTACTTGAAAATAGTACTTGTGTTTAACGTTTAAAAGACTGTCATCGTGTTTGTCGTAAAGGTTACCGAGATCTGAAACATTTTGCAGAATTGCATCGTCAGGAGTCATTTGGCGCGCCGCATAAGGGCATTTAATTTCAACGATGGTATCGTCTCCATAGGTGCCATCAGGCGTCGCGCCAAGGTATGCAAGTTCCTGATCAATGAATAACCCACACTTATTGATTTCTATTCCCAAAACTGTCGCCAATTGATCTCGTGCCAATGTCTCCTTCTCTTTACCCCACTGAACAGCAGGACAGTTGCTTAGATCACTAGGGTAATGAATATCTCGAATCAGACGTTGGCGCGAAGTTGTATCTCTCAGGGAACAAACTCTTGCGAAATTCGAAGCAGTCAGCATTATCCTACGATGAAGATGCCACATCGGGTCTTCATGCTGACCCTGCGAAAGGTGCTCGAATATATCGGAATTCTGCTGGTTGCTTTGTAGCTGTCGGTAATGATCGGATTCCAGCTGTTCGTAAACGTCAGGAGTAGCATCCGGCTGTTCCGCGTTTCGACCATAATCTTTATCAGGTCCACAACTTGCGAGAATATTTCGATTTACCTTTTTGCTTGTCCGGCAATATGTCTTGTTTCCAGCACGGTGGCACGTGCTGGGGGCTCTTTACTTAATGCGTGACAAACACTGCTTATCGGTGCGGAACTATTGCCTTGCACGCTTTTACACGCGTTTGGTAAGAGCCTCTTTGCGCTAAATTCGTACGTTTGCCGCCAATGAGTTTGCAAATAATGGCATTATGACTTTCAACAGAATTGCTGGTATAATTGTGTAGCAAACTCTCCGCATTGTGTTTCATGCGTTGCATTGCATATTTTAACTTGTCATATATCCCAGCCTCTAGTAATGTGGGGATAAGATTTACCTCGTTTTCTTTCGGAACACCGTTACAAAAATACGGGGCGCAATCTTGATGTTCCCCAAGTACATGGCTGAGTACATTGTCTAAATCTCTAATCAAACCAGCCTTAGCCTAAATGAAGTAAAATTCTCGATAAAATGGGGTACCTTGAGTCCCCCTAATATGTATATTGATACATTCGCGCCAATATAACTACCTCAGGGCTCCGCTAAATACATCATCATCGTAATACGTTACTATTTTGGCCGCGCATGCGCGTGAAATCTTACACAATATCTCTGAAACTTCCAAGTTATTCCCCTTCGAGAAAACACACACAAACACACACACACACACACTGCATGGTCCCCACCATCGAGCGGCCTGATGCAATCCAGTGTCGCCAGATCGAGGAAATCGGGGGGAAGACAGTTTACCACCTCCCTGATAAACAGACCAGTCAACGGCACGGGCACCGTGGTCTACGGTCTTAGTGGGGGACGTTGAAGTGTGCGCACGGTGCTGGAATGGGATAGTGGAAGGGGAAAAGGAGGAGAAGAAAGAGATATCCATCTGAATATCTTCTGGCGACCAAACGGATTCAGTTTTTCAGTTCGTCTTCGACAGTCGCCGAGTGAACATGGAGAATTTCCACCATCCAGGAATAAACGGTATGTTCTTTTCTTTGTAAATTTTGTAGAGAAAAAATATAAGTATGTGCGTAGGGTAAACTGTACTATTGCTGGCACTGTAGTAGTTACATCTATTAGCTTACAAGAATAGGAGGTTCAGCACGCTTCAAAAAAAACACAAAAAGATTTTTACTACGATTTTGGCTTAGAGTGCCAATCATTCTACAGTTTACCCTATATACTATATACTAATAATCTTTGTTGCCTAATTACTGTTGGGTGGTGCTTATAGAGTTTTTTGTGCTGATTCCGAATCTGTCCTTCATTTTTCTCCTACAAGCACAGTTTTTGAGAAACATGCCTTTTATAAGAAATCATATTTTTCAACATTAAACAAATATTGTGGTGTTATTATAAAAGATATTGAATTGTTCTCTACAGCAAAAGATTCTGTAGACTTCCCCGAATACAGTGATATCCAATATTAATACATTATGATTTTTTAAATATGTTTAAAAAATATGATCTTTTTCCAATGTCATGTTTTTCAAAAACTGTGCGTGTAGGAAAAAAATTAAGGACAGATTCGGAATCAGCGCAAAAAACTCTATAAGAACCACCCAACAATAATTAGGAAACATAAAAAAAGTTGAAATTTGTTGGACAGTGTAATCATTGAATATTATTTGTTTCATCTGCAGTGCCAATAATAATGTGGGATAGGCGGATATTATTGCCTCTGCCCCTGCCACCGCCACCGCCGCCGCCGCCGCCGGTAGGTGATGCGCCACCATGGCCACCACTGCCGCCGCCACAAAATGTGGTAAGTTATAAACAATTTGCAATGCAATGTTGAGACATCATATTTACTTGTGTAATCTCATAATATAGTACATACTAATACATAGTACAATATTAGAATATTCGGTTAGTACTCGGTTAGTATATTCGGATAGTACAATACTCGGTTCTGTCTCAAATCATGTTGCTTGCATACATTGTATGTTTGAACCAGGGACTGAAACGGTTCCGAAAATAACTGTTTCAAACGGTTATATATCGGTTCTGATCGAAACAGTTATGAAGAACCGAAATGATTTTATAACTGTTACGGGAATATCGGTTCTGGCTTATATCGCAGCGCAACACTGGGCAGTGGGCAGTGGGCAGAACGCAGAACTCGATTGTCATACGTTTCGTGACATTCGAAGAGGAAGGATCGTAAGTATTACGTAAGATTGTACGTTGAATTGTTTCTTTTGTGTTGTTTTGTTTTTTTTGGTGTTGTGTCCAAAAGAGTTTTGTGCGCGATAAAAAAGCCACAATTACGTACGTGTAAAAAAGCGACCATTTTGTTATTATGAAATGAGTTTTTAGGGGCTTGTATTGAAAATACAGTAAATCCTTTATGGTCGCAAAAAGGTCGTACACAGTGAATGCAAAAAATATCCCCTCCACTGTAGTAATCTGATATCGGCTCGGGTATATCGATGTGAACCACTACTAATGCGACGCGGAGGGTTGCAGTCGGCGTCGGCGACACAGTTCAAAGGCCCGTGTGTCCTTACAATGTAATACTAATATAAACATTTTTTTATGAAACTTACACTAATCGGTCAAACGGATTTGTGACCAGTCGATCACAAAAATATTGGGACAAAATTGCAATAGATCGGAATTGTAGAAAAAATACTAAAAGTTTCATTTCACAACTTTTTTATGTGGGCCTATATTGAAAATTTAAAAAATACGTTTTGTAGATCTGTGTCAATTAAACATATTCTGAAAATTTCGTAAAAATCGGTCGACGTTGCAATGGGCTACAAATGTTTAAAGATGGTAAAAATTGCAGATTTTCACGATTTTCGGCCTCCAACTGCAGTAATTCTAAGGATTCTTTCATCTTTCAATGCCTGTCATTTTTGCTCGCATCAACCGATTTCGATGAAACTTCACAGTGCATATAATTGACACAGATCTACACAAAATGTACTTGCTAAATTTTCAATATAAATCGCATGGTCCAATATTACCATCCTCTGATTAAAATAAAGAGAGACCGTGCGCAGCCTACTCTCCGCGTCTCTTTCTTCTCCATACGATGTCCTTCCTTGCATCCGAAACTTTGTTAGTTCTTGTCTTATAATATAATGAAAAAATAGTGGCTATTTTTTTACACGCATCGCGCGTGAAACGTCTCATCTAGACATGTCTCCTCCCGCATGTACAAATTTAATAAATGTTTACTCTTCCGCTATTTTTACACTGTTTCTTCGACTTGGTTTTAGATGAATCGCGACATTGTTTCACATGGTGGCCGCCGCAGCCGCAGCCGCAGTTCCTCCCGGAGGAGTCGGTCGCCGGAGCGACGGAGTCGTTCCTCCCGGAGAAGTCGTTCCTCCCGGAGGAGTCGTTCTCCACTACAAAACGTCTATTTCCAAGATTGGGTGTTACAGCGACGGACCATTATAAATTGCACGAAAGAGGTATGTCGATACAGTCAAAGCCAGTAAAAACGTCCAACATAAATTTCATGTTTATTTTTTATGTTACAGAACAAGGACTTAAAAAAACAATTAAAAAACATAAAATATAGAAAGTATAAGGAAGGTGGACGAGGAGGACGAGGAGGAGAAGGAGGAAGCGGCGGCGGCGGCGGCGTTTATGTTAAAATAAACAGCAGATAAATAAATATATGTATATAGTACAACATAGTGGTCGAAAGAATAGGCTGTTTTAAATTGAACCTCTTCATCGCACCGTCATGTATTCTTATATTCCTTATCCCACCTTTTATATTTTTAACCTCCCGGCGCACTATGGTCAGGAAACCGAGTTTTTGATGTCAAAAGTTCATTTTTCAAGAAAGGGGGTAGAGACACGCGTTTCCAGAATTGCAAGGGTGCGGGATTATATAGCCTTATTCTCATTTCTCGATAATGCAAAGATGGGGTTTTTCAATAAATAAACGCCTTCGAAAGTCCTATTTTTTCGTTTACGAGGCGTAATTTGCATTATTTAGCAGAGTAAGCCAGGTCCGAGTGATGTTACGAGTGAGATGATCAGAGAGATGGATCATTTGCGGCGAGAAGCAGATTTGATGAGGAGGGAGTTAGCGCTTGCCCACCGAGAAAACGATGCTTTGAGAAATCCTTCCCGGTCTGTATCACGCGTTTCTGATAGACCAAGCGTGAGTATTAAGTCAATGAGTGACCTTCTGAGTGACTTTGATGGTTCGGAATACACGTTTCTTATGTGGGAGAAGCAAGTGAGGTTATTACGCACTACTTATGATTTAGATGATAACACTACCAAAGTGCTGATCGGTACCAAATTGCGAGGCAAAGCGTTGCGATGGTTCCATTCGAAAGCAGAACACATTCAAATGGACCTTGAAGAGCTTATGGCGGAATTGAAAAAAATGTTTGATCACCAACCCAACAAGTTGTTGTTGAGGAAAAAATTTGAAGATAGAATGTGGAGGACGAATGAAAGTTACAGTGAATATCATCACGAGGAGATTATTATGGCCAACCGTGTCCCGGTAGCAGAGGATGAGCTGATGGACTATCTGATAGATGGAATTTCCGATCCGTTACTGCGAAATCAAGCAAGAATGCAGTGTTTTAAGTCTCTTTCCGAATTGTTGACTGCGTTCGACAAAATTAGCATACGACCTGACGCTAAGAGGAATGTTGCTGTCAATTTTCCAGCAAGGAATAGAAATGATTCCAGTGAGAGCACCCGTGCAAAAACAACGAAGTGCTTTAATTGCAATCAGGAAGGACATTGGTCGTCGTCTTGTCCTAAACCGAGGCGAGAGAAGGGCTCCTGTTTTACGTGTGGAATGATGGGTCACACTTTCCAAAACTGTCCCAGGGCTGTAGCAGGAGGTCAGAAGAAGCCATCCAGCAGTGGAACAACTGCTTTTGTCGACCTGCCCCATGGACCATCATCTGGAGAGCTGCCCGGCGTTGCTGAGCAGAGTAGAGGACCATCAACCAGGATCCCGCTGACGAAAACAACCCATGGATGCTGCGTGCTGGTGACCGAGGCATCAGAGCGTGATTATTTTATTGAAGCATTAGTAGATACGGGTAGTGCAACTAATATTATTACAGAGAGCACTTATCTGGAATATTTCAGTAGTTGTACGTTGCTACGAGAAAAGCGTGGAACTAATTATGGAGGGTTGAATAAGTCACCTTTGGTTGTACATGGATACATTGTTCCAAGAATTCGTATCAAATCAATATCCGACCATAGTTTTACAGTGAAACTTGCTCGTACCTGACTCGACTATGACGTACGCCCTTTTGCTGGGTCGAGAATTTATATTCCAGCCAGGATTGACCCTTACTTTTAATGAGACTGATTCTTTGAAATTAGAATATGACGAACCTGTAGATGATATTTTAAATATACAGGGTGTCCCAAAATTCCTTCAACAGCCGGGAATGGGAGGTTCCTGAGATTATTTGAAGCAACATTTTCCTTTGCAAAAATGTTATCCGCGGCTTCGTTTAGTAGTTATTAACGAAAAACAATGACCAATCAGAGCGCGACCTAGACGCGCGTTGGCACAGTCGGCCCGGCGCGCCAACTGTCTATTGGCCGACTGTGCCAACGCGCGTCTAGGTCGCGCTCTGATTGGTCATTGTTTTTCGTTAATAACTATTAAACGAAGCCGAGGATAACATTTTTGCAAAGGAAAATGTTGCTTCAAATAATCTCAGGAACCTCCCATTTCCGGCTGTTGAAGGAATTTTGAGACACCCTGTAGAAGTTACTGAGTGCAATAATGAGTTAGATTTAGTTACAGATAACTTGGATTTTTCACTCTCTTATGAGACCAAAGATGAGTTATTGACGCTACTAGACTCTTTCATACATACCAAAAATGGGACTGGCAATGTTGATTACGAATTTAGTATTAGTCTTGTAGATACAGGTAAGCCATTCTACTTTACTCCTAGACGTTTGTCGTGGTATGAGAGAGGCGAGGTTAAGAAAATTGTTGACGAGCTCCTAAACAGGGGAATAATCAGACCAAGCAACTCTAACTTTAGTAGTCCGATAGTTTTAATTAAAAAGAAAGATAATAGTTACCGATTGTGTGTCGACTATCGCGCACTGAATAAAATAACAATTAAGGATAGGTTTCCTCTTCCGTTGATTGAGGACCAAATCGCTCGCTTAGCCAATAGTTCCTATTATACTAGTCTTGACCTTAAAGATGGATTTCATCAGGTAACAGTAGCTGAGAATTCGGTTAAATTTACTTCGTTTGTCACTCCGGATGGACAATTTGAATATGTCAAGATGCCGTTTGGACTGGCTAATGCGCCAGCTGCTTTTCAAAGGTTTATTAGTTTAATCTTCAAACCATTATTAGATGCAGGGAAAATTCTTTTATACATGGACGACATTTTAATTGCTACTGGCACTGTTAAGGAAAACTTAGGTATTCTCCGTGACGTTCTACAATTGTTATCGGAATACAATTTGATTCATAGAGAGTTAGAAATTAAGGAGAACGATAGATTCGAACTTAGAAACGGTGTTGTATATAGAAAATATGACAAAAATCTTTTATTTTATGTCCCCGAGTCGATGACCCGCGATGTCATACAAAGATGTCATGATGATGTTGGACATGTAGGTTTAGAAAAGGCCGTCAGCCTGATTATTAAAAGTTATTGGTTTCCAGGTATGCGCGTGCAGGTGAAGGAACACATTGAGAATTGCATCAAATGTTTAACGTACTCTGTTCCTACTGGAAAACTTGAAGGTCAATTTCACATTTACGACAAAGGTGTCCGACCTTTCGATACTGTTCATGTAGATCATTATGGTCCGTTAGAGAAAACGAATCGAGGCTTTAAGCATATTTTTATCGTCATAGACGCCTTCACTAAATTTGTTATAATGTATCCGGTTAGGTCAACTGCGGTTAAAGAAGTAATCTCTTCATTGAGACAATATTTTCATCATTTTGGTAATTGTAAACGAATTATCTCTGACAGAGGCAGCTCGTTCACATCCGGTGAACTTTCAGATTTGCTATCCGAATTAGAAATTGAACATGTTAAAGTAGCTAGTGCGACACCCAGAGCAAATGGCCAGGTCGAACGAGTCAATCGATTTTTACGATCAATGTTGTCTAAGATGAGCGTGGACGAGACCTGGGATAAAGCTCTGATGAGGGCTCAGTTTTCCATAAACAATACTTATCATAAAGCTATTGATGCCACACCCAGCTCATTACTGTTTGGCTGTGAGCAATATGGTTTCATTGATAGTGATTTACGCAATTATTTGCAGACTGTCACTGACACAGAGATAAATCGTGATGAAATTAGAGATAATGCTATTTTGCAAAACCGACGCTTACAAGACTATAATAAGTATATGTATGACAAAAAGCGTAAAATACCACGAGTCTATGCTGTGGGCGATTATATAATGATAAAAAATGTTGTAACTACCCCGGGCGTAAACCACAAGTTGTTACCTAAGTTTAAGGGTCCATACGAAGTTAAGAAAGTATTAGATAGAGATAGATATATCATTGGCGATATCGCAGGATTCCAATTAAGTAATAAGCCTTTTACTGGAACCTTTAGTCCTGATAGAATGAAACCATGGATTAAATGCGGCGATCCCGATCCCGAGATGGACAATGTGATTCTGTAATAGTGTGCATGGTCGAGCCGACCATGAGGTCAGGAAGGCCGAGCTGTAAGCAGCCTTTATGCTTACATGTGTGTTGTGCCGCTTGAGGCGCTGCGTGAATGAGCACCGTGTGAAGTGCGAGCGAACGAGAGAGAACCGTCGTCAGTCGTTAGTAGTCAGTCGTTAGTCGTCGGTCGTTAGTCGACAGTCGTTAGTCGACAGTCGTTAGACATTAGTCATTATTAGTTAGTTGTCAGTTATTAGTCTTTGGCCGTTAGTCGGTCTTTAGTCATCTTAGTCTTTATAATAAACGCCCCTTACACTTTATTATTATAGATAAAATGAATTGTAACATGTAGGAGTTTCAGTTGTGAAGTGAAGATAAAATCATAAATGTCATAAAAATATATAATATATTTTAACACTTTTAAGGAATGGACATAGCAAGTTTTGAAACTACCTTTTCAGAACTGAATACTGAATATAATAAATATATTATACACAATACAATAATATAAAATAAAATTGTAGGAAAATATAGTCTGTCAGCTAGAAAGGATATGGGAAAGGATGACTGGTGTGTGGGCGTTTAAAATTTGAACTTCAAATAACAACAATTATTGAGTTATTGAAGGCGAAGCCGTCCGCCAAGAGCGTGATGTATGTATTTCAGCTTCGCAGCCTAGAAATGGACTTGGTTTTACATATTACTATCGCACTCACTCATTTCCATACCGCACACATAGGTGTGCATACGCTTGACATACCTATCTTACATCTTTAATAGCTGCTATATTCCTATATTCCTATAACCCTATATACATTTTTTGTTTCACCTATCCTATCCATTGTTTTCTCTATTTGCAGAGGACCATTTGAATGATAATTTAAATATGGACAGTATATTTTTTCAATTGTCAAACGATTTTACCAAACCTTACTTACAATTTTTGCATTACATATTAACACACTTTCATCAGTATAATATCCAATTACAATCGAAGAAAATTTTAATAAATAAAATTACTGATACATGTAAATCATTTATAAGAATATTGGCGACACAGTTCATTAAGGTAGAGTTGTTGAACGGTGATAATTTTGAAAGAGTAGATGCCAATGATCCGACTACATTATTGCCGTTTGAAGATATTTCTATTGGGGTAAAAGCATCCGAGTCCATACAGAATTTAAGAGAAACTAGGCCGGAGTTGAGCAACCAGATCACAGAATTTTATAAAGTTATACAAAGGTTCTATCAAATTGCATATGTGGAGTCGGTAAAACGACTTCCATATAATAATCAGTTTGTGGAGGCTTTAAGTATTTTAAGTCCACGCCAAGAATTTCCAGCAAAGAAATCACTTCCAAAATGTTTAGAACAAACACTTGAATGAACAGAGGGCTCAAAATTTTCACAATGAATTGCTTTCATCCTTTATTTTCTTAAATGTGGATCTTTCGGAAATCTATAAATAAATAAATCTGTTTATTATAGGTTATGCGATATTAAGTATAAAATACTTACTACTTACTTATAAAAAAACATATTTGTATCACGCTTCTGTCGTTCTTTACAATTCTTTATGCAACTAGTTTGCACCGTTTTTCCAAATATTTACGAAATAATACATAAATATACTTGTATATCTCGCTTTTATATCGCTATCCACCATTTTGAATTATCTCAAAACGAGGCTGGTGGCACCAGATACTCTTTAAGGGGGTAGGATACCTACGAATCTAACTAGAAAATCAGTGCTATGAACCTCTGTGCAGAAAAACAATTTGGTAACATTGATAAACACGCAACTGTCTAATGAACACAAGATGGAGTTGCTTGCTATTTCCATATTCTATTCAGCTCGTTGCGAATGCCGTTTATACAGGGCAGGTCGCACTAATATTAGTGCCACCGACGAGAATACCTCGTCTGTGTCAGTTTTGCTATGATTCCAAGTTGACAACAGCGCATGCGCGTGAAATGTTGCAACATATCGCAGCACTGGTTGACAGTCCTCCTGACTAGGCGCCATCTCGTCTAAACTAGCTGAACTAAAATTGGCTCTGAACTTGCTCCGTATCAGAGAGGACCTCTGTCATCATGAATGTAACATGGGGAAATCTCTGCTATGTGGATGAAATCACGCGCCTCGGTTTTTTGTCCTTATACGAGCATATTTTGAGCTGCACGAAGGTTCATTTGATAGAGGAAGGTTCATCACGGCGCGCAAAACTCATCATTTCAGTCAAAAAAGTCTCTATGAGACAGAAAAATACATTGAAATCTGCGGTGGTTTTTCTCGATTTTTCCTCTACTTTGGGCACTCATAATATTAGATATAAACCAAATCTCGTTAAATAATGAGTTGAGCGCGCCGTATTTAACCTTCCTCTTTAGAATGAGCCTTCGCCCAGCCCAAAATCTGCTCAAATAAGGACGAAAAACCGAGGCGCGTAAATCCACGTTTGAATTCAAAATCTAGTAAGATTCTAGTTCCTTCTAGTTAGATTTCTAGGTATCCTACCCCCTTAATCTTGGAACACGACATTGTATGCACATACTATACCTATGCCGGGTCTATAAGTATATATGGTCTAAGATATATACTGTCATTAGTTCTGACCTGGGACACAGAGAGCGCTGAAATACTGTTTGAAATTTTAACACGGCAGCTTAAATCGACAACATTAAACAGCCAGAAATAATAAATTTATCTGTGAATTGTATTGAATAAATTAATGCGTGCGAATGTTCATAGTTTAAAAGTTATTCCGTATCTCGAATACTATTAGCCACTTTTACTAAAAAATTAGGTGGTCAGATAGCCAAGGGAGTGCTAGTGGACATCGCTGTAAAATGGAATTGTTATAAACGTTAACTAGCTAGAAATAATCAATTTATTAATAATTGTCAACGGCGATCGACATCGATCGATATTCGGTGGGGTGGGGGTACCGCACGAGCTCGGCGTGAGCCCGCCGTCAGTCAGTCGGGGCGGGGGGGCCGGAGTGAGCGGTCGGGCGTCGCGTCGCGTCGGGCTCCGGGACCACGAGGACCAGAAGGACCAGAGGTCATTTACAGCTACCCTGGCCTACCATCAACGATCCTGTTTTCTCCTTCAACGGACAACGGTAAGTTTTATTACTTAATATTTTTCAATACTTCCTTTGTTCACCCTTGGCTTGGCCCAGCTTTAAAAAATCTGTCCTACAACTGTTCATTCAACGAATACCATCAATCATTATCTCTAATATGCTAATTGGAATTTCCATTGAAATTTTCGGTATTGAGTCTTCTTCAAATTTATATTTCTTGATTAAAAATGGCATTCTTCTGATCGGAGGTCCCTCAGGGGCTCACTCACGGATGCGGCCGTGAGTGAGTACGGGGAGTGGCGTCCCTGGGGCTACCCGAATCGCCTATAGGCCGCACCCGTCTGCGGGGTTAGTTTGGCTCTCGTGAGCTGGTTAGATTCGCACTCGTGTGCGGGGTTAGTTCGGCTCTCGTGAGCTGGTTAGATTCGCACTGGTGGGCGGGGTTATATATTGTTATGTCTAACTGTTATTAGTCTGTTTCAGCTAGAATACACCATGAAGAGGACACACCACGAAGTGAACACAGCACGAAGTGGACACACCAAGAGGACTGCTGCGTATTCTTAAGTTAATTTTATTTGCCGAGCAATTATTGTCTTAGCGTCACCCCCGAACCAGAGCCTTCTGCTCTGGCTCATGTTTCTTCTTTGCGAATCAAAGCCTTCTGCTTTGATTCTCCCGTCTTTTGCGTTTAGTCTTTTGGCCCACAATAGTTGCTCGGCTTGCGTGCGCGCGTGCGTTAATTTTTAAGCTTATATATCTTCGTTGTAAATATATCGAGTAATTATTGCCGTAACTTCACTTTGCTCGTTTTCTTGATTCCGACACAGCCTTCTGCTGTGTCGGACCTTGCCTGTATGCACCAAACCGGTTCGTGCCGGTATTCGGCGTCGATACAGTGAGTGGGGTGGTTCATTGAGAAGTGTTCATTCGTGTGGCCATTCTCTCTGTTTGTCATCCTACCCGGGTTCACCTCAACGCTTTGCGTTGCCTGGTGGCAGGTAGTTGGCAGAGAAATGGCACACCGTTTGAACACTTCTCATGACCATTCCTCTTGGTAAGGACACGTCGGGTATCGGCTCTGGCCGGAGCTGGGCTGCAAGCATTGTACGCGCCGCGTCACTACGTGAATAACCTTCCAATTTTGGAATGTTAATAAAATAAAATACAATTTCATGCATATTCATTTTGCCATTCAACTCGACCTTCTTCGGTTATAAAAAATTCTGCTAATTCTAAGCGAATTTTTTGAGCTGCGTGACTTGATTTACGCGGAGTGTTTCCGAGAGGAAGTAATGAAGCTGCATTTCCGTCAACAATTGTCCTCCAGTTCCCTTCTATTAAATTTCCTAGTTCCGTCTCTCGATCAAAGGTTCCTGGTGGCGTATAAAATTGTCGAGATCTTCTGTCTCTTCGCAAAAAATTGTGTAGGTGTGCTACTGTAAATACAATCAGCTGCGCTGTTTCGGGTTCAAGCAGCAACGGTTTTCGCAAAACTCGAAAAACAGCTGACATGATTCCGAACACGTTTTCCACTACCCTACGAGCTCGACAAATGCGATAATTATAAACTCTTTGCAAAGACCGTTTAGGAAAATAGCCTGAAAATGGTTTCATCAAATTTTCACATAGTGCAAAGGCCTCATCTCCAATAAAAAAAATGGAATTGCTTTTTGCCTTGTCCTTAAAGCAATTGGTTGAGGGAAGTTTAGATCTGCCCTGCTCCATTTTTTTATATAATATAGTGTCTTTAAAGACACCTCCATCCGAAATTCTTCCCTGGCAACCAGCATCAACAAACAATAAGTTATAATCAGCATCCACTAAGGCAAAAAGTACTATGCTGAACGTGGATTTGTAGTTAATAAATTCAGAACCACTCAACATTGGTTTCTGAATTACCACGTGTTTCCCGTCTAGGGCACCTAGACAATGCGGGAAATTCCATTGTGTTTCAAATTGCCTCGAAACTTCAGTCCATTCCATTGCGGTTTTAGGGTTCTGTAAACAATAAATAGACACTATTATACCTGAACATTCCTAACATATACTGTCTCCTCTGTATTAGACGACCCTATGTAGTAAGTATTATATTGTGTTCAATAATAGGTATGATTTATTTTTAGTTACTGGAGAACGACGATTACGAGACTCGTGAAGAAAGTGAAGCGCCGCCGGTAGATTCACGGGATACGGCAGAAAATGAAACTGAATCACCGCCGTCCTCAAGACCTCCAGCCCCTCGTAAGAGTAAGAAACGAGTCAATGAGGAAAGGATGAACAAAGCGTTTACCATTTTAGAAACAATGCATTCGGGACGAACTGAAGAAACTGAACAGGATATATTCGGAAAATTGGTAGCGTCTAAATTAAAAAGATACAGTCCTCATGTCAGCAGTATGGTACAAGAAGAACTGATGAAGGTGTTATTTAAAGCCGACAGAGGCTGGTACAACATTCATACACATTCACAACCATCCACCTACACTACTCACCTACACACTCCCCCTCGCCAACTTTCTACAGAATATTCTTCAGAAAGTCGATCAAATCAGCAATTATTTCCTACAGATTATCCTTCATCATCCTTTTCTCATTGCAATACGCAATCTTATCATGAATTATAACCATCTCATTACACTCCTAATTCTCAAATATAACACTTATCGTATTTATTATATAGTCGATTTCGGAAGAGTTGTACGTTGTATGCGAAACTCTATGCGTTTGACCGACGAGCGCGTCGAGCCGTTGTTGACAAGTCGAAACAAAGGCTAACTGAAAGTTCCTACTCGATTGTAAATAAATTATTAATTTGCAGGCCTCCGAGTTATCGAATATTGGCGGGTCTAATTGCGCCAGCTTCGTAAAACGGACTATGGGAACTGTTTCGTATTCAGGTTAAAGTATCAATTAGTACTAGACGCTCCATCTAGGAGAAATCTAATTACCTATGACTGTTACAAGTTCGGCCGTCTCGATTATGGCGCTCGATCATTCGTAACCGGTCGCTACGCCGAAAATATCAGTTTCGCCTAATGCGTCAAACCAAACACACGCGTACAGTTTCGCCCACGGTGTATTATAGAGGTGTTCGGACTGCCCTCAGAACGCTGTGATAGATAGGACTTAGTTCTCTGGTCGCCGCCAGATGGCATACTGCACAGGTTCCCACTTTTCGTGTACGTGTATAAATGAGATTGTGTGTAGCAGCCAGTAGCACACTGATATATATACTATATCAGTGTGTAGTAGCAGCGTGCCACGTCGCCGGGTCGCCCATGCTGGCCCATGCCCGGCATGCCCCATGCTATCAGACCAGCTGACCAGCTCGCACAATCAGACGCAAACTCGAGCAGCACTAACATCCATATTTAATTCTGTTCGTTTTTGTAAAAAAATGGGACGTAGTAAGTGCGGCATTGCCAATTGCCGGACTAAATATTATAAGAATGGTATGAGTGTATCTACATTTAAACCTCCGAGTGATATTGAGCTTTATAAAAAGTGGGAAGAAGCCGCACAAAGCTCAGGTACCACGTTGAAGAAAAATAGCAGAGTTTGTGAAAAACATTTTCGGAAAGAAGATATCAGAAAAGAATCTATTTTGAAAGACATATCAGGAAATGTACTGCTTCAGGTAAGTAAAATTATTAAATTCAAGTTCTTTATACAATCATATTTTCTAATAATGATAATTTCAATTTATAGAAAACCCTCAAGTATCCAAGGCTTTCACTCACAGCTGTTCCTACCATCTTTAATAATTATGATGAAAATAAAGAAAATAGCTATGGTAAATATTTTGCAGTTATCAATTTAAACTAATTTAAACGAGGCTGTACATACCACCTCTTTTGTATATTCAAGCATCTTTTAAATGCATATAAATTTCAACATTCACATTTTAAATTCTTTTCATATAGATGACTCAACAAAAAAGCTTCAACCTCTGCTTGCAGTTGCACAGGTAAGTGCTGCTGAAGGACTACGGGTAACGATCCAGTCTACAATCGCGTTAACAGAATATTTGTTAACCATGGATGGTGCTTTTGACTATGTCCTTACAGCAAAAATGAATCAGGATTGCCTTGAAGTACATGCATATTATTTTAATCATTTTTCATCTGTCATTATATATTTATCTTACTTAAAAAATATTCATTTTTATTTTTCAGCAATTTTTCGGTATGATCAGGCAAGCAGGTTGCCAAAATGACCATCCTGATTTGCAAACATTTTTACACTTATATAAAATGCTATCAATATACAAATTGTTGCAACCACCCAAATTTGGGAATTGTAAGATACAAAACAATGAACGGAAACCATTAATATCAATGGATGAGATACAATCAATTTTTAGAACAAGAAAATGTTCATCACACATTTATTTGGAACAAATAAAAGCCAAATTAGATAATATTATTGAAACGACTGATTTACAGTGCGATGAAGTTCTGGACCATGATTATAATTTGGCAGAAAGTTTAGACTGCATAATTTACTATATCACAGGTAGAGTGCGATGAAGTATTTAAGCATGATTATTATTTGGCAGAAAGTTTAGACTGCATCATTTATTATATTACAGGTTTCATATGTAAGAAGATGAAAAGATTTACAAAATGTTGTGTGTGCTTAGCATATTTTAAAACTGACGAAAGCCATAGTAATGTCCCAACTGAGGGAGAATTGGTGCATATTAAAAGTAGGGGAGGATTAATCCACCCGAAAAGAACTATTTATATGTTGTTAAGAGAAACTGAAAAGTATTTCATCGAGGCAATAGAAACGAGACGCTGTCAAATACTGGATATGACAATCAATAGGATCATTAATAATTACAAATTTCAATTTCCGTGTGAAGAACACAAAACCGAGATAATTAGTAAATGTTTATTTCATTATACCACCATGCGCATGCGACAGTATGCAAAAGCAGAGAATCGCACCCTAAAAAATTCACATAAAATAAAAAAAAAATTATCTAAATTTTACAATTCATAAATATTGTCTCTGTACAAATCTCTGTATATAAATAAATATGTATCGAAATAAAAATTACAATATTTACACAAAACTGTTTTTATTAATATAGTTTAGTTTTTCTTTACATATACATATAGTATTGTTTACAATTTTGTCAAGTAATTCACCTGATTATGAGGAATATCATATTTTTCTTTATGTTTTGTTAAACTCTTTTCTAAACAAGTTTCTTAAATTTTGCAATCTCATTTCTTGTGTTCTGTATTTCGTCTTTCATTGCTTGGCACCTCATTTTAGATCTCCTTAAAGCTTGTGTCGTGATGCGCGCTGCTTTTTTCATAACTTTGAAATGCGTCCGTTTTGTTGGCGACAAAGTTAGGTGTACTTTAGAGGGACGTTTCCTTGTAGCAATCCTAAGTAAGTTCCTCCTTAGGTTATTTTCTACCTTTAAACATTCCTTGCATATTGTGCCCTTTTCATTGTGACTCACACCCTGTATAAGGAATTTGAATTTAATAATTTTACTTACCTGAAACAGTACATTTCCTGATATGTCTTTCAAAATAGATTCTTTTCTGATATCTTCTTTCCGAAAATGTTTTTCACAAACTCTGCTATTTTTCTTCAACGTGGTACCTGAGCTTTGTGCGGCTTCTTCCCACTTTTTATAAAGCTCAATATCACTCGGAGGATTAAATATAGATACACTCATATCATTCTTATAATATTTAGTCTGGCAATTGGCAATGCCGCACGTACGTCCCATTTTTTAATAAAAACGAACAGAATTTGAATATGAATGCCAATGGATGCTAAATAGTCCTCAATAGTGCTGCTCGCGTGCGGCTCGAGTTATGCTTGGTATACTGGTACTGGTACTTAGCATTTTAGCATGGTCCACGGGTCCACGTGACACGCTGCTACACACAATCTCATTTATACACGTACACGAAAAGTGGGAACCTGTGCAATATGCCATCTGGTGGCGACCAGAGAACTAAGTCCTATCTATCACAAAACGCAACCTTACAGAGGTGCTTAGTCGTAACACCTCTATAATACACCGTGGTTTCGCCTAATGCCTCAAACCAAACACACGCGTTCTGTATCGCCTAATATTAGGACCTTGAATAAGTTCTCGCTGTTTCTTCAAAGATGGCAGTAGCAGTACCCCGTTCGTGGAATTTCGAATGGTAACACACATGCAAGGCAGTAGTGTATCTAACCTTAAATTTCAGTGTACGGTAAGTTCACTTTAGTGTAAACAAAGTAATTTTTTCTTAGTTCTGAAAATGTCTACTTTTGTGCCAAATAAAGTGTATTTGCGGGGAATTTTATTGCACTACTTTATTCAAAAGAAATCTGCAGCTGAAGCACATAGAATTCTTTTTGAGACTTATGGTGACAATGCTTTGTCGGATACGACATGCAAAGACTGGTTTCGACGCTTCAAAAATAATGATTTTGAACTTGAGGATAAAGAACGTTCTGGCGCACCGAAAAAATTTGAAGACGAAAAGTTGGAGGAATTACTCGATCAAGACCGATGTCAGACGCTAGCAGAACTTGGAAAAACATTACAAGTAGATGAGTCAAATAAAGCTTTTATTTTGTAAAAGAAACAGCGAGTACTTATTCAAGGTCCTAATACAAAAGAGAGCACCACGTGTAATACACCGTCTGTAAAAACTTGATGTTTGCAAAGTATAATAGTAAAGGAATTTACAACCTCTTTACGAAAATAAACGAACTGGTAAAAGCCGAGAGTCTTACAAATTCTTCTCAAAAATATTTTTTATTTGTTCTATCCTATAAACATCCTGTAAACGAACTGTTAACGTTCAGAATATGTCCAGCCGTACGTTCAAATAACGTCCTTATGTCCCAGATACGTACCAGGGATGTCCGAATAACGTCCGTATGTCTCAGATACGTACCAGGGATATCCGAATAAAGTCCATATGTCCCAGATATGTGCCAGATAGTTCTAGGTAAGTCCCAGATACGTACCCTGATAGGTCCGAGTGGCACGTCCTACGTTTTACGTTTCACTTCCTAACTGGGTCCTCTGTCGGACTTTCCTGGTACGTATTTCGGACATGCGGACATTATTCGGGCATCCCTGGTACGTACTGTGACGTGGCAGAACAGCCTACGTCACTCTAAACCCTCGAGCGGAAGACCGGGCAACCCTCTGGTTAAGCAACATGATAAGGGCAGCTGCGAGCGCTCTCTCGGGACACCTGTGTACCCCAGAGCCAAAAATTCATTCTTTGAATGTCGCGCCTTTTTGCGCGACGAGAGTTTCCAGGACCGTATCCGGGCCCCAGGCGGGACCCGGAATTCTTCTCACCACCGCAAAAGCAACAGAGTAAGGGAGGAATATGGCGTGATCCTGCAGGAGTGCAAATAGAGAACAACACGGCCCGGGAAAACCAGCCTAGAGGCGCCGACGAGGACATCCGGCACCGAAAACGATGTCGACACAGTCCTGCCGTCGCCTCATCCGGGAAGAAGCCAACGTGCGACCGGATAGGCCCACGCCGATCGTCTCAGCAAGGATCAGCCAATAGGAAAACAGCGCTGCCGACTGCGTCGCGAACAGCCGGAAGCTGACCGCCGTCGCCTAGGATTCGTCCGTGCGGAATTCCTCGCAAGCGATAGGCTAAGTTGTTGCGCGAAGTAAGAAGAAGGCGAGAGTGGGGGACGCCCTGCTCTAGCGTTCCCGAGACAGCGCGGGCATGTTCACTGCGCCATTAGACCTCGCTTGAGAAAGTTGTCGAAAATCACCAACCGTTAATTACCTTAGTTCTTGAAACCAGAAAGTTATATTTTTCGCTGCCGAACATCTGCCGTACTACGTTGCCGTGGGTAAGCGCCGATCAGGCTGTTCTATTGTAAATTGTCGCGAGAATCGTGTTGGCTCGGGTAGCGCGTCGCGAGGTTAGGGAGCGCGTCGCGCGGGAAATAATCCACGAAACACTTCGCGAGTTTAGTGAACAATCGGGTACGATTGTGGAATTAACGACGCCTCCGGATTGTGGAGAGTTTCGTATTAGTGGTTCGAATCCGGTCGGACAGCGGGGGCCGCGTGGCCGCCTCGTGGCGGTTGTACGACGCCAGTAGTAACGCGAAGTCGCGGATTCGAGATTTTATCGCTGCCGTGGATTATTCAAATTCCGCCTGCACTCGTTCTTTGGTGTGAGATCGTCGCGTGTCCGATTCGTGTTCGCAAAGTTCATTCGAGGGGCGCAAGTCGAGAGAAAATCGCGTATTCCATCGGAATTCGGTCAAAAGACGGCCATTGCTGCCGTCCGCGTTTATAACATCTTTTCGCTGCCGTATTCCACGCGCCGGCTACATATTGTAATCGCTGCCGTCGAGAACGGCCAATAACATCGTCGTTTAATAAACGAATTGCTAGCCGAACCAGTTGTTGATTTCTTGTGCGAAACCTTCCCGCCGCAGGGAACGCCACGTGTTCTCCCGTCGTAGAATCCGAGACCCTTCGCGCCGCTATTCAGGCCTCGCGCTCCAACGTCGCTGGCTCGCTGTTCTTTTAGAAGTTCCAAATATCGAATTGTTGCTTTCGCGTGACACCCGTGAGTGTCTGGCGCCCGAATAGTCTTCGCGTGCTTGAAGCGAATACGCGAGCCAGAGGACGTCTTTTGTCTCGGGAGGACCACGTGTCGTGCGGCCGAACGTGGCCCGGCTCACAGCTTGTAAATTCCCGATGTCGCCTAGAGTTTGAGATCATTCCGGGTAAGATCTTCGCGAGCGACGTGACAAATTGCCCCGATCTCGGCCGGGCGGTCCCCGGTTGACCTGACTCACCGGCAGCGCAAATAACAAAGAATAACGGAATTCCTATCCCACAGGGTCGTCCCCAGCTTTTCTTACAATAGATTTCACAAAATCGGTACGAAAGTTCGGTACGGGTTTTTCCCGGAAATTCGCCAAAATCGAACAACCGAAGTTTCCTTCTAGGATTCGGCGTTGTTAAGAACGCTCTAACACTAATGTCGTTCTTATTCTCGAAACGACGTATTTTTCGCCAAAGTACTGCCAAACGGCAGCGAAATAGACCAAGGCAGCGAAATAAAACAAGGCAGCGAATAGTTGGGGGGGATGATCCCAACAAAATCACCCCATTATGGAATCCCTTAGAACATACTATAGGACACTGTTCGACCAGGAACCGGCACCTGAGTCAACGCAAGAACAAATCAGCGCCCAAATTGAAAAACTGGTAGCAACGCTGAAAACTATAAATGAAGCCAGAACAGCTATCAACTCGCAAACCAGTGATGAAGAGGCATCCCTGAAACGTGCCAAAGCAATAGCTGACCGATTTGAACACTTAAAAGTGATCGACGACAAGAGCACACCACCTGGCGTAGACGATTGTTATGCTTACCTCAAGGTCAGATGTGAAGGAAAACTCGTCGATGCCACGTATAATGCGTATTGTGCTTCAATAATCCGACAATATTTCACAACACGAAAACAGGTGTCCAACAAGCAAGAATATGCCATTATGAATGCTGTTATGAATATACATCTAGTGAATATACGACCCCAGTACGATTACGACATTCACAACCTGGTCCGATATAATGATTGTGTAAATTATGTGAAAAGACGAACCATTAGAATATTCAACCAAATTGTTGAAATACCATTAACAAGCATAACGCTCGAGGATTTAAACATCTGCAGGCCTGTTGCTACATTAGCCCAGAGCAGTTGCCTTTGGAAATTGGTAAAAATGTTACTACTAATCATCGCAATCTACATCGGCGCGTGCTATACCATCCTTCCGTTTTTAAACCTAATGATCTCTATTATTACGCTCAATCCGCAACAACAACAATCGCTGCCTATCAAAACCGACACAAGCCAGTCATACTACGCGAGTATGATCCAACCCTGTTTAACAACGATAAAATACTCCGCCGATTTAAGCGCAGACTACAGCCTTGGAGTTATGAAGAGTATATCGAGTCTATGGACAGTCCCTCAAAACGACGATTTTATCAGCAGGCTCTCGAGCGTATTCGAAGTGGACAAAAGATCTCGAGTTGCATCACTCCTTTCACAAAGTTGGAAAAAATGGGAACAAATAAGTACAAGCCTCCTAGACTCATACAAGCACGCCACCCAACCTTTAACCTGGCTTACGGAAGATATATCAAACCACTTGAACGCAGCCTCAAGTTTCACCGCAGTTTTGGCAAAGGAACTTATGACCAAATCGGCGCAAAAATACATCAGTTAAAAAAAGGGGGGGATGAACAATGTTGAAAACGTGGTACGACAGCACAAGACTCAAAGGGTATCTTCCATCACCATTTTCAAACACAATGTTATCAAACTTTGGGGCTTCCGAGATCACACTCAGTGGGTTTCCCGCTGGCGATGTTCTCAGTCCCCCGGAATGATCAACAAGGTAATTTCACACGGGATATCGTATCGTAAAAAAAAAATCCAATAAATTGTTGCAGAATTTAGAAATGTGGTTTCTGAATTATGCGAGAAGAGAAAAGAACAAACAAGAAATGCAGAAGAGAAAAGGAAAGACAATGAAACAAACCAAACGAAAAAAAAATCAATTAACAGAAAATATGTACAATTGGATAAAGCAATAAATAATAAAAACTAATAAGACTAGATTAATTATTCAAATAAATAGGACAACGGCAAAATAAATAAGAAAACGAAAACGCTCAATAAATAATACTGTAAAATTTCATTAAAAAAAAAATAAATTACCAAATCACGACGCGAAACGGACTACAAGAAAGAAAATAAACAGCGGAAACACACAGGAAAAATAAATAGCAACGAAAATCAATAGGAAAACAGAAAGAATAAATAAGAACCGAAAGATAGAACAAATGAGAAACATAACCAAAAACAAGTCATAATAAATAATTCACATTCAATAATTCAGTAATATCGGCAATAGCATGAAATCACACAGGCAACAATTCAATAACAGATGTTCAAAATAGGCAGCAAAAAAAAAATTTTCATCAAAATAAATCCTCGGTGCGAAAGCAAAGACGAGCCATTTCAAATTATTATTTTCGTTGCCTTTTAGTCAATTAAGAAATAGTTAAGTTGTCTTATAAAGAATAGATTACGTTGGGTTCGCTGCCGAGAGTAGGGCCTAGGACCAAAAAGTACCGTGTAATAAACCATACCAAAGTATAACATGTGATATTAAAGATTCAATGCCGAAAAACTAGCACCAATTATTGTAGACCAGATAGCCCACCTAGTAATTAAGCGCAACAAACGGTTGCGCCCAAGGTTGCGAGCGTGTTAGTTTCAGCTACCGGCCGCCGAAGGATTCTCGCCCATACGAAATGTACGAGTTACAACAGTTAAGTAGCGTTAACAAAGGTAGCGAATACTTGTTGGGGGTAAGATCCAAATTTTTTTTTGTGTTGTATTAAATTTAGTAGAACGAGTTGCGGGGGAATGTTCGCTACCCGGCCCACGAAAGCCTGATCGGTGGCTGCCACCGGTATGGCCCGGTCTCTCCTGGGGGGGGAGGAGTTGTGACGTGGCAGACCAGCCTACGTCACTCTCAACCCTCAGTCGGAAGACCGAGCCATCCCCTGGTCAAGCAAAACGATAAGGGCCGCTGCGAGCGCTCTCCCGGGACACCTGTGTACCCTAAGACCACGTATTCATTATTTTGAATGTCGCGCCTTTTTGCGCGACGAGCGTTTCCAGGACCGCATCCGGGCCCCAGGCGGGACCCGGAATTCTTCTTACCACCGCAAAAGCAACGGACAGATGAAGGAATGAGGCGTGATCCCGCAGAAATACGAATTCAGAACAACACGGCTCGGAAAGATCAGCCAGGAGGCGCCGACGAGGACATCCGGCCACGGAAACGAGGCCGACATCGTCCTGCCGTTGCCTCATCCGGGAAGGAGCCAGCGTGCGACCGGATAGGCCCACGCCGATTGCCTCTGCTGGGATCAGCCAATGAAAATACAGCGCTGCCGACTGCGTCGCGAACAGCCGGAAGCTGACCGCCGTCGCCTAGGATTCGTCCGTGCGGAATTCCTCGCAAGCGATAGGCCAAGACGTTGCGCGAAGGTAGAAGAAGGCGAGAGTGGGGGACGCCCTGCTCCAGCGTGCCCGAGCCAACGCATGCACGTTCACTGCGCCATTAGATCTCATTAGAACTAGTCGTCGAATCTTAACGATCGCTAACCAATTAAGTCTTTGCGTCTGCTGAACCAGAGGGATTGTATATTCGCTGCCGTTGTGACGTGGCAAAATAACCACGTCACTTAAGAAAGTAGAAAGTAAACCCTAAGTTAATATCGGAAGGCCCGGACCGCCCTCTGGCAGGTTAATTACGAATTCGTTAAGCAGTAAGCGCTCTCACTGGGAAGTATTGGATATTAAGAACCGAGACTGTAAGAATTTTGGAACGTCGTGCCTATTGGGACGGCGAGAAATTACAGGACAGTAGCACGGGCTCAGGGAGCCCGGCTAATTACTCGCTGCCGATAGGAATAACCAATGCTGCCGCCGTCAGGCCCGCCTTGAATCTGGACCTATGGGAAAACCTCTGCAGAGGAAACTAAAGGGACTTCAAGCCCAGGCTCACCAACCTGGAGGCGCCGACGTGGGACAAGGGGACATGACGAAACATCGAAAGAAAGTCTCGCCGCCGCTATTCAGCAGTCCCCTGCAGGAGCGGCTTGAGCAGTCCTGGAATGTCTCCCGACATTCCCGGTGGTCGAAAGGCCATCGTTAAGGAAACGGAAAATTGTCTGGGTCCGGGGCCCTCCTGGCGAGCGCCGTCCCTGCCTGGTGGCGACACCGCGAGCGACAGTAATTGGCGGGCGAAAAACCGAAAGAGTGGGGGACGCTTCACTTCCGCATCCTCGAGCCACCGAAAACCCAAGGCACTGCTGCGTAGGCTTCCGTAACATCTAGTCGTACTCTCGAACATTGTAACCGCGTGTGCGTAATACTAACGTAAAGACTTGAGATTGTAAGCTGCCGTAGTTCAGCTATCGCAAGTTATCATCGCTGCCGGTGGTAAGTGCCAATCAGGTTGCCGCATTATATATTGTGAATCATTTGATCGTGGCTCGAGCAGCGTTTTCGTGAAATATTCTCGGTTGCACGTGGGCCGTCCTTCCGACGACCACGTGTTTCGTGTATGCCGTATTCACGGCTGCCTGTTTGTTTTCCTTGTGCGAGTCCCCAGTGAGAAGCGAGCGAGCGGGAAATTCGTCGATCGACACGTGTTCGCGATTATAATTATTTTGCTGCCACGCACAGTCAAAATTCATATCTCGTCAAGATCATCGTGACCCCGTGTCGGCCTCAACCTCGGACGGCTGCCGACTCGGGTTAAATTCTCTATTCCGAGGAGCGCGTATTCCATCGGGGATCGGTATTAGATTTTCGCTGTGGACGCGTACGACCGACCGACGCCATACCGATCCCGACGCGGCCATCTTGGAAACAGCGAAACCGCGCGCGTGCCGGCCTTCTGCCGGACACGTGGATTGTCCGTTATATTCTATTCTGGTTACACCGTATTTTGTTAATCACAATCCACTCTGTTAACTCTTCGTTGTTATTCATATTTGTCGCTGCCGGGTATCCACTCGACAGCGTGTACAGCATCATTGATCGAATCACATCAATAGTAAACTATACATCTTTCTTTCCGTTACACGAGTGGAAATTATTACGAGGACCCTTCCCGCCGTGGGGAACGTCTCATCCGATCCCGCGTAGAATCCTGCGCCCATCCTGAGCTATTCCATCTTCGCGACCGTGTTCTCCTCGGCTTCTATCATTCGCGTGGCATCTTCGGATGCCTGGCGCCCGAAATAAGAACAATAGATTCCTTTCGCGTACGGATTAGAGCCGAGGGAAACACCGATTATCATGGGCGGACTGTGTCCCGCACGGCCGGACCCAGCCCGGCTAAAACGCCTATAAAGACCCGAAAGCGCTTCCTCTCCGCCTCTCCTTCTGAGACCCGGAAAGAAATCGTGTGATACCGTACACCAGCCACAAGGAAATCCTTGGTAAGCGCCGATCAGGCATTTCTGTCGAAAGTTAGCGAGAAATTCGTGTTGGCTCAGGTAGCGCGTCGTGAGGTTAGGAATCGCGTCGCGTGGGAATAATCCAGGGAACGACACGCGAATTTAGTGAACAATCGTGCACGGTTGTAAAATAGCGAATCCTCCGGGTTGTGGAGGATATCGCCTTAGTGATTCGGATCCGGTCGGATAGCGGGGGCCGCGTGGCCGCCTCGTAACGGTTATACGACGCCGGTAGAAACGCGACGTCGCGGATTCGAGATTCAATCGCTGCCGTAGGATTATTCTGATTCCGCCTGCACTCGTTCTTTGGTGTGAGGCCGTCGCGTGTCCGATTCGTGTTCGCAGAGTTCGTTCGAGGGGCGCAAGTCGATAGAGAGTCGCGTATTCCATCGGAATTCGGTCAGAAGACGGCCAGTACGGCCGTTCACGTTACGAACATCTTCTCGCTGCCGTATTCAACGCGTCGGCTACCCATTGTAATCGCTGCCGTCGAGAACGGCCAATACCATCGTCGTGATAATAAACGAATTGATAGCCGAATCAGTTGTCTATTTCTTGTGCGAAACCTGATTCTCGAATGTGCGAATTCCCGATGTCGCCGAGACTTCCGTGAACTTGTCGGATAAAATCTTCGCGAGCGACGTGACAGTACATAGGTCCGATACGGAAGTACATTGGACGTACATCGGACGTCCGGGTGCTATCTGGGTAGCAGCATCAAGTGAAGCGGTTTCAAACGAACTGCTTTCCCATCTGAGGAGGGGATTTGATGTGACAACCGGAGATCTTAGCCTGTTTTTAGGTTTTCAGATCGTGCAGGGTACTGAAGGCTCTATTTTCTTTCACCAATCTGGATACGCCAGAAGATTGTTGGAAAGATTCTGTATGGAGGGAGCGAATCCAGTGGCGGTTCTCCCATGGATAGACATCAGGAACTCAGTATCCTGGTACATGGCAAACAACAGTCTGGAAAAATGAAGGCACCATACAGGGAAGCGGTTGTATCTCTAATGTACCTGGCTGTGGATACGAGACCAGATATCGCCTTCGCGCTTAGTTCTGTGAGTCAACACCTAGAATCACCGAATAAAGTTCATTGGAACGCGGTTAAAAGAATTTTAAAGTACCTGAAAGGAACGTACGATTATGGTTTATACTTCGGGGCAGTCGCAAATTTGAATCTGTTAGCATTAAGCGAAGCGGATTATGCAGGCGACGTTGAAACGCGAGAATCAACCTCGGGTTATGTTTTCAAACTAGGTGAAAGTACTATATCGTGGTGTTCTCAAAAACAGAAAACCCTAAAGAAATCCTTACGCGCGGCGACCGGAAGACGACCATCCACATCATCGAGTCCAAAACCGTTGATAAATCTCTACAACCAACTCAATAACCGTGTGGAAAAGTACGCATACGGCTCTGGTGACAACGTGAAGCCGTTTCCAAAATGGCTGCTACGGTATGAATATACCATCGTCCCGGAGGCTGCATCTCTGTCACCAGAAATGCAAACCCGTCTGGTGTTGGACAATCTGCGCCAAATCGAGTTTGACAGACTCATGGACCATGTCGCGCCAAGGGATCCGTCGAAAATCCCGCAGAAGGATTTACTCGACATACTGAAGGTACTCTTTCGCGACAAAGTGCCCTTGACGCGATGGAGAATCGAGGTGTTGAATTACCGTTACGATCGGTTCGTGCTAATTACGGAGCACATCGACAAGATCAACCGACACGCAGCTGAATTCGACAGGACAAAGCTGACAGACGACGGCCTGAGAACTCTGCTGCTACTGCAACCTTTCTGTTTCTCGCAAGAAAACGAACAGCTAAAGAAGAAAAGGATCAGAACGCGACCATAAACCACATAGTTGCCGAGCTCGAGGCTTATCTGAACGTCGCGAACAATTTAAAAACTCTCGAAAATCTGGTTAAAAGTCCACCGCTAACGACATTTAGTGTAACAAAAGCTAAATTCAAACCTAAAGTGCATAACGACAGTTCGGTTAAAAGCCAGATTAAACCGAATACAATCGCGAAGTGCAACAGGTGTGATAGTGCACATACGAGATCCATGTGCAATTTCTGCGACGCAATATGTCATTCGTGCTCGAAAACCGGTCATATCGCTTCCGTGTGCCGATCCGAGGCAAGAAGCACGTGTTCGAAAACCGGTCAAAACGCTTCAGTGGGCCGACCCGAGGCAAGAAGCTCAAAAACTGTAAACAAGAACGGTCGTGTCGTGGCACAAGCGATTTCCACGGTCGGTAAGAGTAGAAGACGCTACGTCGCGGCCTCTATCGGAAATAGAGATGTGCGTCTACAATACGACACGGGTTCGGACATTACCATTATCGGCAGTGACGTGTGGAACCAATTAAGTTCGCCAAAATTATCGACGGCGGAAACCGTCGAGCACGCCGGTGGCGGAAAACTCACCCTGATCGGCAGGTTTCGTACCACCCAAATAAAATCAAACATATTAGGGAATCGCTTGGAAAGCACAATGAGTAGAGTCAGTAAGAATCTTAAACGAGATGAGGAGCAGTCACCAAACAGTTCACCAATACCAGAACGTAAATCGGGCTTCGGTAAGAAGTTCCCAAAGGTTAATACTGAGAAGAAGGTTGCATTAAAACCAACAGTCTCGTCACCGTTACCCGGGCCATCAAAGGACGGGAAGAGACCGACTGACATTATTCGACCTAGCACAGTACCAACACCGCTTAAAAATGACCCGATGTTCGATGACATCGACTGCGACGATTTCGTCGGTTTAACAGAATTTAGGGCAAGAAGAGAATTCGCTATCACCAATGAATCCTTCATCCCTCTTGTTGACCGTGAATACGAGTGTGTTTTCCGATACAACTCCTGAAAACTGCGTGCTCTTGTACAAACGCTTCGTTTATAGTGTGTGCTAGATGCCGAAAAAATTATTGTTTCCCATGCTTTTACGATGAGTATCATTCTGGGTCGTGTCATATTGACATGTAATTTTTTTGTTAATAAAGAATGAGCAAAAAAAGAATAAAGTAAATATAACACTGTATTATTATGTTCGATTTTTTTCAATATCCACAAATAAAAAACATGCATTTTCTATTTAAAAAATAATTGTATAATGGTAGATTTCATCAATTTTAGGATTAAAACAGAAAAAAAGATTTTAAAAAAATGTCGACACAGCAAGACTCGAACCAGCGACCTACTGATTACCAGTCTTTCTCGTAGCGCCCTCGGCCATTGCGCATCATATTCATATGTTAACGCGAACTCCTTATGAACGCGTATATACCGATTTTCAAATGCAAATTTCTCGGGAAATCTTGAGAAGCGCGCGCTACTGCTTTGCTAAAGTACACTTGGATACGTTATTTTACATTAAGTAGCAAATATTTTTATTAAATATGCAGGAAATATCTATTTCATGTTACGAGAAAAATATTTTTTCTCATTATAAAATTAATTTTTAATATTAGAAATAGAATACTTTTTCCTAATATACAGATAATATTTATTTCATATTATGAAAAATATATTTCTTCTCGTTATAAAATGAATCTTTATGTAATATTAGAAACAGAATTTTTTTTCTAATATGCAGAAAATATTTTATGTTTAACGTTTAACATGGAAAAATATTTGTTCCGGAATATGCTGGAAGATATACACACCTTTCATATTACGAATGAAATATTGGTTTCAAATATACAATAATATAAATCTTTATTTATAATATTGGAAGTAAAATGTTTACTTTTAATGTACTTTGATTTCGTATGTCACTTAAGCGACATACATTTATATTATAAGAACATTAATTAAGTAATGCTCTTATTATGTGCGACAAAATTGTTGCACGAAAAATAATCGTAGCTCTTACGTCTTACGCAATGTGATTGAACTGTAAGATTAAAAAGATCGTAGCAACCATGGATATAGGAATTAGCAACAGACACCCTACAGCATTCCTGGAACCTATTCGAGATCTTTCTCGGCTTTGTCTAAACATGCAGAGTCTGGAGATTAGACTCGCAGCGCTAGATGATACAGGGTGTTTCACGCAATTGTTTCAGGCCATAACTCCGTTATTAATGTATTTACGAAAAAATATCAAAAGAGGAAGATAAATGGTTCGAAGAGCGTAGGCCCTTAGCTTTTTTTTAGGTGCAACTGTGCATGTGAAATTAACAATTTAAATAGTGTTACGTCCTGGGATGGACGTTTTTAGAGATTTGTATTGATTTTGAATATTTATTTTTGGGATAAAACGCAGTTTCGAACCCACGGGGAGTTTCGGTTCGGGTAATTGAGGATTATTCGAGGTTTAATTCGCTTTTGGTGGTGAATTGTTGGTATTTTATAGATCAAAGTCAGGTATTTATAAACGATTCGAGAGTTGATTCGATAACAAATGAACAAGATTGTAGTTTAAGCAACAAATTCCGGTTACATAGAGTTATTGGGATTTTAATATTATAATTGTTAGTATTTACCCTAACGTAGACTTCGATCGAGGAGACTGATCAATCAGACCAAACGCTTCGGTAGTTGTCGATGATGATGTCGATGTTCGTTGCCTAACGTAGACTTCGTTCTTCGGAGTAATCGCTCGGCTTGAAGCGGTTGGAGGTGGAGAATTCACAGACTCGATTGAACTTCACTTGATTTGAACTGCGATTGAACTTCTGACAGTTTCGACATGTAGAACTGAATTGGATTATTAACTGACTGACTTCCGACAGCTTTCTCATGTAAACTGGACTCGATTTATTGACTGCTCCTGATGAGGGGTCGTCCCTTTTATAGTTTTGTCTATCCTTTGTTCCAAGCCAGATCTTCGTGGGAGTGACTTGTTTCTTCCTTCGTAATCGTTTATTTATCAAATTTGTCGTCTGCATCTTTAGTCGGATAGTTAAATCTTGCATCCTTCTCTCTCCTAGCTGAATTCTCTGGTCTGCGCGTTCTCCCGGAGTTTGGTTTCATCTAACAATGTGTCTACAGTGTTTATGCTGAATATGGTCTACGGATGTTTTGTTCCGTCACTCGTTCGCGTATTATATTTCAGATTATCTCTTGTCGCTCGCAAATATAATATAACATAGTATACGATGATTCATTATTAATGATAACATTTGATTTGTATTTCCCGCGCAACATTATTAGAGAAAGTATTAAACAAAATTAAGAAATATTTGTATTCGTGATTATTTATATCAATTATTACTAATGTCTGGACCACCGGACGTGACACCTTTCCCTCTAGAAAGCAAATTTGTTCGAACTCTTTCGCTACTCTGTTGAACTCGGACGTAGTACTTGGTCTATCGACCCTGGATCGGGTGTCGTGAAGGCCGTCGCACGACTCGTCATCTGCTGGAGTCTCGTTTCTGAGTTTGTCAGCTCGGCGTACGAGCAGGTGCGTCAGCGAACTGCATGCGGCTCCACACAAGGCGAATCCACATCCGTATACCGAGTGTAGCTGATAGCCATGTACTATTGTGTCTAGAATCGTCTTTACGAATTTAAAGATGATGAATACTGTTAGTACTCCTGCACTAAAAAATCCAAATGTAATGAATTCGTTTCAGAATCTTTTGGCTGCGCTTTCCGCTATTTTATCCAGTGTTTCTTCATTCACCATGCCCATTATGGAAATTGAATTTGCTGGTATTCCTGTCATGCTTCGAGCAGCAGAATTCAACACAGCTGATTTCTCGGCAGGGAACATGATATGATCTCGTAATTCATTAAGATCATTTTTTAGTATAAATTCCACTGGCAGCCAATTTGGATGGATTAACGTAGTGTCATCTGGGTTCCTTTAATGGTTGCAATGTTTGAGATGCGATGACTTCTATTGGTCTTGGTGATAACCGATGCCACTTTTGGTCAATCTCATACATTACTGGTAGTACTTGATTGAAATCTCTGTGAGTTCTGTGACTTGCGAGTATGTGAATTATTGGTGACAGGAACTGCGATTTGTTTCCGTGACTAACTGGTAATTCGGTAAAGCGGTTTTCGGTGTGTCGGATTTTAACGTCCACTGCGACACATATAACTATGTGGATCACTTCTCCAGCCACTAAAGCCATGTGTCCCGGTTGCTTTGTTACTATTTGAGCAAATTCATCGGGTTTTAAAGTTGCTATAGTTAGCGCATTGGTTAATACTTGTTTATCCAAATTGCATTTTTGCGTGATGAGATTTCTATAGTGACTAGTCATCTGATTTTTAATGTGTCGTTCTATATAAACAAATTTCGATTTTATATAGGTGAAAATATCGAGATTTTCTACGCACATTGGCCTTTCTACAATGAATGTTCTTTCTTTTGTTGTTTCTAAAATGAACAATTTGGGATGTTCCGTTTGGAACAGGGTGTATCCGCATATTGGCGTCTCACCCAATTTGGTCACTGCAAACGTCACTTCGCCTGTGGTCAAGGCGAATACCGATGGGAAATTTTCTTGGTCCAGGCTATCCGTGATTTTCGATGCCAGTCCTTCATACAAAATATCATATTGTTCGAATCTGCAAGTAGACCGTGGGAAGGACTTCCAGAAAGTGTATCCATCGTCATTGTCCAAGCATGTTTCGTCCTGGAATGTGCACACGGTACCTGATCTCAGCATTATTTTGTTCGTATCCAATTTTACTGGTACTGTTGATGTTTTTAATGTTATCTTTGCAACGACTTGTACGATTACATTGTCCCAAGATCCGTATGGATCTGAGAATTGTGCTCCTTGACATTTACCATTGATGATCAATTCTCCCGCCAATGTAAAGTTTCTTCTTACTGTAGAGTTTATCCTCAGGCCGTTCAGGTGTATGTTTCTTCCCACATACACCGTACCGAACAGATGCATTTTTTTGGACTGTTCTCCGGTTACAGGTTCGATATATTCAGTTATTCCGTCCTGTACCGCCAATGTATGAGAATACATACCACAGTAATTAATTACTCTGTATATTTCAACCTTGTATTGAATTGTATCAACATAGTTGAAATCAGACAGCTGAAGTAGTTGAATGTAGACTTCTTCTGTCTTCGTGGCGACGTGGTTGATGTCGCAGTCATTGATGTTTTTAAGGGACAAAGTGGTCACGTTTAGGTGGTGTCCATTATAATCGTATCTGATAATGGTGCGCGGGGTTGTATCAACATGAATATTAGGCAAAGCCCTAACATTTTTCTGTAACAGATGTTTGTTGTTTCTTATCTTCTCTTATATTAGTTTCGCTGGTTTCGGGATTATCTGTTATAGGTTAGTAAATCTTATATTTGCTAATATGAAGGTAACGGAGGGATACCATCGTTAGTATATCGAACTATATTATGAAATTGAAGCGGTATTCCATTTTATTGATGTAAAAAAAATATATATGATATTTGAGCAACAATGGCATTCCCCCGTTAGCGCAATTAGTAATAATAAGTCTATAATACTGCTCTGAATGACTAATGTAATTTTTCCGAGCATTTTATTTAATTGTATAAGAAATCAAGTAATTTGTAAATATTGATATCATCATGACCGTTATAATAATGGTGAATAAACTCGTTCATACAGCGGTCTTAGATATAACATCAGTCAGAGCAGTATTTTAATTCGGTAATATAATATTTTTAGTTTAAGAGTTGTCGATTTTTTTTTGATAGGCGAAATTATTATTTCATGCATCTGTGCTTATAAGTATGGATATATGTATGTGTTTATTTTAATGTAGTATGTATATAATGTATATATATAATATAATGTAGTATGATGTGTATACCACACGTTGCCTAACGTAGACTTCGTTCTTCGGAGTAATCACTCGGCTTGAAGCGGTTGGAGGTGGAGAATTAACAGACTCGATTGAACTTCACTTGATTTGAACTGCGATTGAACTTCTGACAGTTTCGACATGTAGAACTGAATTGGATTACTAACTGACTGACTTCCGACTGCTTTCTCATGTAAACTGGACTTGATTTACTGACTGCTCCTGATGAGGGGTCGTCCCATTTATAGTTTTGTCTATCCTTTACTCTAAGGTAAATCTTCGTGGGGGTGGCTTGTTTCTTCCTTCGTAATCGTTTACTTATCAAATTTGTCGTCTGCATCTATAGTCGAATAGTTAATCTTCCATCCTTCTCTCTCCTAGCTGAATCCTCTGCTCTGCGCGTTCTCCGGGAATGTTCTCACCAGTTTATATTTCGTCTTTACTGCGTTCTTAGTCTTGTTGGTGTTTGGTTTCATCTAGCAATGTGTTCACAATGTTTATGCCGAATATGGTCCACAGATGCTTCGTTCCGTCATTCGTTCGCGTATTATATTTCAGATTATCTCTCACCGCTCGCAAATATGACATAGTATACGATGATTCATTATTAATTGTAACATTTGATTTTTATTTGGCGCGCAACATTAGTAGAGAAAGTATTAAACGAAATTAAGAAATATTTGTATTCATGATTATTTATATCAATTATTATTAACGACCACCGGACGTGAGAATAGAAATGCAAATATTTTTTTGCACTAATCAATTCCTCTGTTTATTTTACGTAAAAAGTTATTAGGGTACCACAGCAGAAAAAGTATTAGTGAGGAATCACTGATACTTAGAATCAAAGGAATCGATTAGTGCAACAAAAAATATGCATTTCGATTTAACGGAATGATACAGTTGTTAATTGCACATGAACAGTTGCAACTAAAAAAATCTAAGAGCCTACGAATGTAGCGTTCTTCGAATCTTTCTTTGATCTTTCTCCTTTGATATTTTCTCGTAAATGCATTAATAATTAATAACGGAGTTGTGGCCTGAAACAATTGCGTGAAACGCCCTGTATTCGCATTTGACTGCAGTCAAAGTATTTGGGAGAGGCCCTGGACCTGTTGTAACGGAGAACATTGTTCATTCGATAGCTATCTAGAATGAAAACTTTACTTGTAAATAATTATTTAAAACATTATATATATTACAACATAACATATGTTTTTTGAAGTGAAACTTCTTTGCTGAGGGTAACTTTTTGTTTTGGAATGGAAGTCGCGGCACGAAAGTCGTATGACGGAAGTCGCCTCACGGATGTCGAGTGGCGCGAAAAATTTAAACGGAGACGGAGAAAATCATTCTTTACTCCGACGGGATTCGAACCCCGGTCTACCGCTTGGTATAGTCCAACTCCGTAACCACTTGGACAACCAACGACAATATAATGATAAAGAACATTTTATATATTTATTGTGACGTGGCAGACCAGCCTACGTCACTCTCAACCCTCAGTCGGAAGACCGAGCCATCCCCTGGTCGAGCAAAACGATAAGGGCCGCTGCGAGCGCTCTCCCGGGACACCTGTGTACCCTAAGACCACGTATTCATTCTTTTGAATGTCGCGCCCTTTTGTGCGACGAGCGTTTCCAGGACCGCATCCGGGCCCCAGGCGGGACCCGGAATTCTTCTTACCATCGCCAAAGCAACGGACAGAGGAAGGAATGAGGCGTGATCCCGCAGAAATACGAATGCAGAACAACACGGCTCGGAAAGATCAGCCAGGAGGCGCCGACGAGGACATCCGGCCACGGAAACGAGGCCGACATCGTCCTGCCGTTGCCTCATCCGGGAAGGAGCCAACGTGCGACCGGATAGGCCCACGCCGATTGCCTCTGCTGGGATCAGCCAATGAAAATACAGCGCTGCCGACTGCGTCGCGAACAGCCGGAAGCTGACCGCCGTCGCCTAGGATTCGTCCGTGCGGAATTCCTCGCAAGCGATAGGCTAAGTTGTTGCGCGAAGTAAGAAGAAGGCGAGAGTGGGGGACGCCTTGCTCTAGCCTTCCCGAGACAGCGCGGGCATGTTCACTGCGCCATTAGATCTCGCTTGAGAAAGTATCGAACATCACCCATTGTTAAATACCTCAGTTCTTGCGTCTGCGGAAACCAGAAAGTTATATTTTTCGCTGCCGAACATCTGCCGTACTACGTTGCCGTGGGTAAGCGCCGATCAGGTTTTTCTATTGAGAATTGTCGCGAGAATCGTGTTGGCTCGGGTAGCGCTTTAAGGTTAGGACGCGCGTCGCGCGGGGAATAGTCCACGAAAGAGTTCGCGAGTTTAGTGAATGATCGGGTACGATTGTTGAATTAACGACTCCTCCGGGTTGTGGAGGATGTCGTATTAGTGGTTCGAATCCGGTCGGACAGCGGGGGCCGCGTGGCCGCCTCGTGGCGGTTGTACGACGCCAGTAGTAACGCGAAGTCGCGGATTCGAGAATTTATCGCTGCCGTGGACTATTCTAATTACGCCTGCACTCGTTCTTTGGTGGGAGATCGTCGCGTGTCCGATTCGTGTTCGCAAAGTTCATTCGAGGGGCGCAAGTCGAAAGAAAATCGCGTATTCCATCGGAATTCGGTTAAAAGACGGCCATTGCTGCCGTCCGCGTTTGTAACATCTTTTCGCTGCCGTATTCCACGCGCCGGCTACATATTGTAATCGCTGCCGTCGAGAACGGCCAATAACATCGTCGTTTAATAAACGAATTGCTAGCCGAATCAGTTGTTGATTTCTTGTGCGAAACCTTCCCGCCGCAGGGAACGCCACGTGTTCTCCCGTCGTAGAATCCGAGACCCTTCGCGCCGCTATTCAGGCCTCGCGTTCCCAACGTCGCTGGCTCGCTGTTCTTTTAGAAGTTCCAAATATCGGATGGTTGCTTTCGCGTGACACCCGTGAGTGTCTGGCGCCCGAATAGTCTTCGCGGACTTGAAGCGAATACGCGAGCCAGAGGACGTCTTTTGTCTCGGGAGGACCACGTGTCGTGCGGCCGAACGTGGCCCGGCTCACTGCTTGTAAATTCCCGATGTCGCCTAGAGTTTGAGATCATTCCGGGTAAGATCTTCGCGAGCGACGTGACATTATATATATCGTATAGTATATATCGCAATGAATTAAATAGGATTGGGAAAGGAGACATAGTTCATAGAACCCGGAAAAGATCCCGGAAAGATGCGTAAACGGACGCTTAAAAGATGCCTGACAGACCCCTAAAAGGACGTGTAAAAGATCCATAAAAGAAGCCAAAAAGATGCGTAAAATACGTCTTAACCATACTCATTTAAGCGATTTTTAGACGACTGTAAAAGGCGACTTTAAGACGACAAAAAGTCGTTTGAAAGTCGTCTTTAAGTCGCACAGTTTTCTAAGAAAGACGTGTAAAAGATGTAAAAAGACGGGGAAAACGACTTTACAGGCGTCTTTCAGATATCCTTGAGATGTCTCTGTGCTATCTGGGTATAAATTACTATATTAATAGTTTGCTGTAAAGCACAAGTGAAAGCTTTTGAATTCGAAGAATTGTAAGCTCTTATTATCATTACAGGTCTTGCGAAACCTGAAAATTAAGATGTTCAACCCAATATTGCCCCAACACGAAGTGGAGCCACGCGCAGGATCTCGTCCTCCAACCAAAGCTGAGATGGACGAGTTCGAAGAATGCGCGTCCATCCACAAAGGGTATTTCGAGCCGTCGGAGGACGCCGTAATAAACAGAAATTGGAAATTATTCTGCAATGTTTGTCATTTGGCACCATATATATATTTATATTTATAAAATATTGGTAAGAGTTCTGTGAAAAAGAACTATACGCGTGGAAAACCACGCGTGGCAGAAGTGAAACTTTGTTTTGGAACGGAAGTCGTGGCACGGAAGTCGCGTCACGGAAGTCGCGTCACGGATGTCGAGTGGCGCGAAAAATTTAAACGGAGACGGAGAAAAACATTCTTTTTTACTCCGACGGGAATCGAACCCCGGTCTACCGCTTGGTAGTCCAACTCCGTAACCACTTGGACAACCAACGACATTATAATGATACAGGACATTTTATATATTTATATATATCGTATAGTATATATCGCAATGAATTAAATAGGATTGGGAAAGGAGACATAGTTCATAGAACCCGGAAAAGATCCCGGAAAGATGCGTAAACGGACGCTTAAGAGATGCCAGAAAGACCCCTGAAAGGACGTGTAAAAGATCCATAAAAGAAGCCAAAAAGATGCCTAAAAGACGTCTTAAACAAACTCATTTATGCGATTTTTAGACGTCTGTGAAAGGCGACTTTAAGACGACAAAAAGTCGTTTGAAAGTCGTATTTAAGTCGCACAGTTTTCTAAGAAAGACGTGTAAAAGATGTAAAAACACGGGAGAACGACTTTACAGGCGTCTTTCAGATATCCTTGAGATGTCTCTGTGGTATCTAGGTATAAATTACTATATTAATAGTTTGCTGTAAAGCACAAGTGAAAGCTTTTGAATTCGAAGAATTGCAAGCTCTTATTATCATTACAGGTCTTGCGAAACCTGAAAATTAAGATGTTCAACCTAATATTGCCCCAACACGAAGTGGAACCACGCGCAGGATCTCGTCCACCAACCAAAGCAGAGATGGACGAGTTCGAAGAATACGCGTCCATCCACAAAGGGTATTTCGAGCCGTCGGAGGACGCCGTAATAAACAGAAATTGGAAATTATTCTGCAAGGTTTCGTCATGTGGCACCATATATATATTTATATTTATAAAATATTGGTGAGAGTTCTGTGAAAAAAAACTATACGCGTGGAAAACCACGCGTGGCAGAAGTGAAACTTTGTTTTGGAACGGAAGTCGTGGCACGGAAGTCGCGTCACGGAAGTCGCGTCACGGATGTCGAGTGGCGCGAAAAATTTAAACGGAGACGGAGGAAAACATTCTTTTTTACTCCGACGGGAATCGAACCCCGGTCTACCGCTTGGTAGTCCAACTCCGTAACCACTTGGACAACCAACGACATTATAATGATACAGGACATTTTATATATTTATATATATCGTATAGTATATATCGCAATGAATTAAATAGGATTGGGAAAGGAGACATAGTTCATAGAACCCGGAAAAGATCCCGGAAAGATGCGTAAACGGACGCTTAAGAGATGCCAGAAAGACCCCTGAAAGGACTTGTAAAAGATCCATAAAAGAAGCCAAAAAGATGCCTAAAAGACGTCTTAAACAAACTCATTTATGCGATTTTTAGACGTCTGTGAAAGGCGACTTTAAGACGACAAAAAGTCGTTTGAAAGTCGTATTTAAGTCGCACAGTTTTCTAAGAAAGACGTGTAAAAGATGTAAAAACACGGGAGAACGACTTTACAGGCGTCTTTCAGATATCCTTGAGATGTCTCTGTGGTATCTAGGTATAAATTACTATATTAATAGTTTGCTGTAAAGCACAAGTGAAAGCTTTTGAATTCGAAGAATTGCAAGCTCTTATTATCATTACAGGTCTTGCGAAACCTGAAAATTAAGATGTTCAACCTAATATTGCCCCAACACGAAGTGGAACCACGCGCAGGATCTCGTCCACCAACCAAAGCAGAGATGGACGAGTTCGAAGAATACGCGTCCATCCACAAAGGGTATTTCGAGCCGTCGGAGGACGCCGTAATAAACAGAAATTGGAAATTATTCTGCAAGGTTTCGTCATGTGGCACCATATATATATTTATATTTATAAAATATTGGTGAGAGTTCTGTGAAAAAAAACTATACGCGTGGAAAACCACGCGTGGCAGAAGTGAAACTTTGTTTTGGAACGGAAGTCGTGGCACGGAAGTCGTGTGACGGAAGTCGCGTCACGGATGTCGAGTGGCGCGAAAAATTTAAACGGAGACGGAGAAAATCATTCTTTACTCCGACGGGATTCGAACCCTGGTCTACCGCTTGGTAGTCCAACTCCATAACCACTTGGACAACCAACGACAATATAATGATAAAGAACATTTTATATATTTATATATATCGTATAGTATATATCGCAATGAATTAAATAGGATTGGGAAAGGAGACATAGTTCATAGAACCCGGAAAAGATCCCGGAAAGATGCGTATGTCACGTCCGCTGACGTGTTGCTGTCCAATGACACGCGTAGTTATAAGACATTATGTTAACCACTAGCAATAAGTACACAACCAATGTAACACAAACACAGTAGTCGTAAGTGCATGTTCACCTATCATCCTATCCTCTATTCCATCCTCCATTTTCATTCCTATCCGACCTCCCAATCTCCCTAAACCCAGCCTTCTCAACTGTCCCCGTTGCCGCGCGACGCTCGGTAGTACGTCATCGCGTCCAGCGATCCCCACTCCTCGCGTAGCGCCTCCTAATCTCCGGCCCACTCCCTCTCCGAAATTATCCCACTCCATTGACACCTCCCAAATCAAAGGAGTTCAATGGAGCCTCCGATTCATTCTCTTCTTTTCCGGACTTCACGACGAGACCTCCTCGTCTCTCGGGGTCATCCCCTATGAATAAGAATTCGACCTCGCGCTTTTTATTTAGCCAGTTTACACTGCGTTCCTACGTACGCGTACTTACTTCTAAGTGTCTATTGTAGCCATTAATGATATATTTTCTCATGATTTCTTATATTAAAGGTTAATATTCGCAATCTAACCGGTTTCGAATCATTCCGACTCCCTTGCACCCGCCGCATGCGATATCGAAACCTTCTCTATTCTCACCGTTCCGACTCCCTGAACTGATAGAGGCAGCAATAAGATCCGGGGTGGGATCCCGGATCACTGGAAAGAAAAGGAAGAAAGGCAAAAAGGAATTTAAAAGTAAGGAAATATGCCTCAGCGACTCGGATTCCTCATCCGAGTCGAAACCGTGCAAGTTCCCTAAGGAACAAGCGAAATCGGACGACGGATCTATAAGACCCGTCTCCGTTAAAATAGAGAGACTGCCAGAGGGACAGCTTATTCAAACACCGTTTGAAAAGCTCGAAGCCCTCCACAAGACACTGGCCATGTCGAAGGCGCAGCGCGCCAAGGCAGAAACCATTGTCGGAGAAATAATGGAAATGTTTAAGCAAGAAGAGGGACTTGCTAACGACATAAGAGTCGAACTAACTCAGGAGAACAGGGAACTCCGAGCCAAGCTTGAAGAGCTACAGAAAGAGAAACCGATAGAGGAGAAGCTGAACCAGCTCTCCGCAAAGTTGGACAGCATTATGTCCGAGAAACGCAGTGGCGTAAAGGAGGCCCCGGCCCCCTCCAAACCGCTGCTATACTCGGACATAATAAAGTCTAACAAGAGAACAAGGCAAGTGGCAAAGAAAACTGCTGTACAGCAGTCCAAGCCGACAGTGGCAATCTACCCTGCAAAGGGAAGCGAGATCTCGAATAGCGACGAGACAAAAAAGGTTGTGTCGGAGTTTATAAACCCGACAGAACAAAAAATGAGAATCCGGAACGTGAGGAAACTTGCGAACTCCGGAATTCTCCTAGAGACCGACTCGAAAGAGGACCTTGAGCAAGTCCTCAAAAATAAGGAACTTAGGAAAAAAGTCGAGATCGGTCCCCTCCCAAGGAGGAGACCGAAAATTATAATATTCGGAGTCCCCTCTGACACGGCAGAGGAGGAACTCCTAAAAGCCATAAGAAATCAGAACCTCGAGCTGGACTCAGAGGAAAATCTAGAAGGGGAGTTCAAACTCCTCTTCAAAACTGGCAAGAAAAAAAAGGAAACCACAAACTGGGTGGCAGAGACGTCCCCAAAGACCCGGAAGATCCTGTTGAGCAGGAACCGGGTCTTCATAGGATTCAACGCCCACGGCGTAAGAGATTATATTGCAGCGAGTCGTTGCTTCAAATGCCAAGCATTTGGGCACGTCTCGAAGCACTGCAAAGCAAAAATAGACACATGCGGGCACTGTGGCAAAGACGGGCACGTCTATAAGGACTGCCCGACGATGAAAGAGAAACCGACATGCATTAACTGCAAGAGAGCGGGAAAGCCGGCCAATCATGGCCTTAGAGACAAAAATTGTCCAGCGTACAAGTACGCCATTGAAAAATGCCTTAGTCGCACAGACTTCGGCAGTGATGAAATCACATAGAGACCACTACTTTCTATCCACCTTGACGATCCTCGCAGGCGATACTCCAACATCTGAGTATTGTGATCGTAGGGTGTAACCGGCGAAACGGCCTGAAAACCGCGCCCGACCTGCTAGAGACCGAGCGCTAAGCTGGTAACTCTGCCTCCTCGTGGCCCCCGCTGGAAACGTTCCCTCGTCGGTTACCACGCTGACCGGGGAACGGCCAAGTGAGTTACTTCCCGTACGGGACGGTCTACCCTATTGATGATCCAGAAATGGTGAGAGAGGGGTTTTTCCAAGTTTCAGTCCATTCCACCTACGGACTTTCCCCTTATCAGTGGTGTTGTCTCCTCGGAGCGTCGCTAAGCCTGAGCCCACCAGGTTGCTCGGTACAATTTACGGATTCTACTTTCACCATTCCGACTCCCTAAACTGTACGTCTGAGCCCACCAGGTTGCTCGGTACAATTTACGGACTCTACACGAAGCCAGCTGCTTCTTCCTAATTAACTTCGCGCTTGTCACTCGTACGCATATCGCATGCCTCGTCGCGCCGGTCGTAAACAGCAGCTACGGAAACTGCTACGCGAATACTTTCTCGAAGAAAGCGATAAGGACCGTTACACTAGAGTCCTCGGAGTGTACCCGGTTCCGTCGGTTACGTGTGACACGGTCGTCACGCATAAAGTGAACCTCGACCCGGAGCAAAGAGAGCAGACCTCCTGGAGGACGCCGACACGGCTCTCGTTGCCGCCCGTCAACCTCACCCGTGACCGATCCTCTTATCAATCGGCCGAGCACGCGACGTATCCAGCTCCTCGAGATAGGGAAGGTCTGGAGGAACCCCTCCACGAAAGCAGTCTCTAATCTTATTGTCTAGGTCAAGATCCGGTGAGTGCTATTTGTAAGCCGTAGGCAAGCCGTTGCGTCGTGACCCCAGTTAGACGCGGTTATACTCGCCGTGTGGACTCAAAGGCTGACTAGATTATTAGCGTTTTGTCCCGCGAGCTCGAGAGTTGCCATAAGCGACAAATTCGAACCGCGGGACGTAACACGTAAACGGACGCTTAAAAGATGCCTGACAGACCCCTAAAAGGACGTGTAAAAGATCCATAAAGAAGCCAAAAAGATGCCTAAAATACGTCTTAACCATACTCATTTAAGCGATTTTTAGACGACTGTGAAAGGCGACTTTAAGACGACAAAAAGTCGTTTGAAAGTCGTATTTAAGTCGCACAGTTTTCTAAGAAAGACGTGTAAAAGATGTAAAAACACGGGAAAACGACTTTACAGGCGTCTTTCAGATATCCTTGAGATGTCTCTGTGCTATCTGGGTATAAATTACTATATTAATAGTTTGCTGTAAAGCACAAGTGAAAGCTTTTGAATTCGAAGAATTGTAAGCTCTTATTATCATTACAGGTCTTGCGAAACCTGAAAATTAAGATGTTCAACCCAAAATTGCCCCAACACGAAGTGGAACCACGCGCAGGATCTCGTCCTCCAACCAAAGCAGAGATGGACGAGTTCGAAGAATACGCGTCCATCCACAAAGGGTATTTCGAGCCGTCGGAGGACGCCGTAATAAACAGAAATTGGAAATTATTCTGCAGGGTTTGTCATTTGGCACCATATATATATTTATATTTATAAAATATTGGTGAGAGTTCTGTGAAAAAAAACTATGGCAGAAGTGAAACTTTGTTTTGGAACGGAAGTCGCGGCACGGAAGTCGTGTCACGGAAGTCGCGTCACGGAAGTCGCGTCACGGAAGTCGCGTCACGGATGTCGCGTCACGGATGTCGAGTGGCGCGAAAAATTTAAACGGAGACGGAGAAAAACATTCTTTTTTACTCCGACGGGATTTGAACCCCGGTCTACCGCTTGGTAGTCCAACTCCGTAACCATTTGGACAACCAACGACATTATAATGACACAGGACATTTTATATATTTATACATATCGTATAGTATATATCGCAATGAATTAAATAGAATTGGGAAAGGAGACATAGTTCATAGAACCCGGAAAAGATCCCGGAAAGATGCGTAAACGGACGCTTAAGAGATGCCTGACAGACCCCTGAAAGGACGTGTAAAAGATCCATAAAAGAAGCCAAAAAGATGCCTAAAAGACGTCTTAAACATACTCATTTATGCGATTTTTAGACGTCTGTGAAAGGCGACTTTAAGACGACAAAAAGTCGTTTGAAAGTCGTATTTAAGTCGCACAGTTTTCTAAGAAAGACGTGTAAAAGATGTAAAAACACGGGAGAACGACTTTACAGGCGTCTTTCAGATATCCTTGAGATGTCTCTGTGCTATCTGGGTATAAATTACTATATTAATAGTTTGCTGTAAAGCACAAGTGAAAGCTTTTGAATTCGAAGAATTGCAAGCTCTTATTATCATTACAGGTCTTGCGAAACCTGAAAATTAAGATGTTCAACCCAATATTGCCCCAACACGAAGTAGAACCACGCGCAGGATCTCGTCCTCCAACCAAAGCAGAGATGGACGAGTTCGAAGAATACGCGTCCATCCACAAAGGGTATTTCGAGCCGTCGGAGGACGCCGTAATAAACAGAAATTGGAAATTATTCTGCAAGGTTTGCAGAATAGAGTCCTGTGAAAAGAAACTATACGCGTGGAAAACCACGCGCGGCAGAAGTGAAACTTCTTGCAGTGTTATAATGTGTAGAAGTAAATTAAGATTGGAAACGGTAAAAAAAATAATGAAGTGACAACAAGATCAGGAACAACTGATACAAAAAAAATCATAGAAAGATTTTCATTTAAAAAATAATGAACGATCAAAATTTACGACCCTAAGAAGGAGAGCGTATGGGAAAGGAGAGATAGTTCAGCAAAGTGATCTGAGGCGGAGCTGGGGTACTGTACACCGCGTGGCCTGGTCATCCTGAGGCCCACGTGGAATCTTCCTGCCCGTTGCTGCTTATCTCGTGGGCTGGTCAGCCGAGATTACGCTGAAGGACGCCATTTGTTCCTGTACCAGAGTGCTGCTCACCTCGTGGCCAATTCTGCCCGAGGTCACGCTGAAGGACGCTGTCTGTTGATGTGCCAGAGGCTGTTTACCTCGTGGCCTGTTCTGCCCGAGGACACGCCGAAGGACGCTTCCTGTTGCTGTGCCAGAGGCTGTTTGCCTTGTGACCTGGTCCGCCCAAGGTAACGCTGAAGTTTGGCCAGCGTCGTCATCGGGGCTTGTCTTCGTTGACATCGTCAACGGTGCCTATGGTGTCACGTCAAGTTATAGACAAAAACATTGTTTTGGTGCGTGCGTTCGTGCTTCCGCGTCGCGTCCGCGAATCTGTCGCATGAGCTTGAGGTCGCGCCAAGTAGGCATACCTGTTGTTTACCGCAAAAAAGAAATTCTTGCATAGCCCCTGTGACGCGCATGTGCGTGAAGATAGGTTAGGTTGTGAACGCTTAGGCGTAGCTTTCTGGTAAACTCACTATGGCTCAACCGGAGCCCGACGATTTCATCAGACAATGGTGAACATGCGGAGGAAGATAAAGCACTACACATGCAGAGGCTTAATTACGAGAAGAGACTAGAAATTGCTGACAATTTCATAAATCACAATTTCTGGAAAACTGCCTGAGCACATAAAAAATCTTTTTTTATGTTACTACAGAAACGTGAGTAGGAAGGATTGTAAAAGATCGTTTACTTTGAAAGAAAAGATTATAGCATTGTCGATGTGGAAGAAGAGCCCCAAAAATTATAGGTTCTTTCAGAATTTACTTTTATTGCCCTCTACGGCAACACTGAAAAAAATAATTGCGCAGTTAGACATTAGTCCTGGCATTTGCGGTAGTGTTTTTGAGGCAATGAGAAAAAACATAAAATCTTTCTCACCTAGAGAAAAATACTGCATTCTGATTTTCGACGAGATTCAATTATCTGCGGGAGTGCAGTATAATACAACAACAGACAATATTAAAGGAATTTATATAGATAGACAAGGTAGTTTACAGTTTACGGACCATGCGACAGTCCGGATGCTGAAAGGCGTATACGGTGCAAGGCCGTAGAAACAGACTGTTGCATTTACGTACTGTAACAGTAGTAGTACACATTTCTCTCAATGTGTACAGACACATTTAAACAAATTGCAATGGCAGCAGGGAATATTGGTCTTCAGGTCATTGCTTGTGTCTGTGACCAAAATTCGAACAATGTTAAGGCCATAAATGCGTTCATAAATAATTCGCCAAACCAGACAATTTCAGTCAACAATCGGGAAATAATTCCTTTATACGATATTCCGCACTTAATGAAGTGCATAAGAAATAACTTAATGACAAAAAATTTGCAATTCTCCCTCGATGGCACCAATCAGCTAATCGCGAAGTGGGAGCACATTGACGGGACATATGAAATAGATCGTAGTAATGGACCTAATCGTCTTCTAACAAAAATTACAGATAGACACATTAAAAAGGAATACATTAGAAAAATGAAAGTAGCATGCTGTAAGGTAAAGGCACCAGTAGTTGACCAGGTACCAGTAGTTGACCATTTTATAGAAAAACATAAAAAATAAGGTTTTTATGAGCTGTGCACTTTTGATGAAAGTGAATCTCGGATGCCATGCCATCTGTTGTTTAAATTTCAAAATAATTGCATGCGAAGTGAAGTATGCATACGAATGCATGGCTGCATGGTATGCATGGCTGCTAAACAAGAGAAGACACGTCAAATGAAATTGAAGAAACACACGAAAGTGTGTGCAACCTTTGTCAGAAGACATTGAAATGCAAGCAGGCTAGCACGACATCGGTGAAACGGCATGTAGAATACCAGCATCGTGATGAATATTTTGGGGAACAAGAAGAAAATGTTCCCAGTCCCACCGAACACGATGTCACAGATACGAAAGAAAACCTATGCGAGCAAAACGAGTCGGTGAGCAGTTATATAGCACGTGCCAGAGAACTTGCAACAAAATGTGCTTCGCCCGGCGTGACAATAACGCCACGCGAACTCGCGTATTATACAGTGCGAGGCATAAATCAAGAGTATAGAGAGATCAAGGAGATCCTCAAAACTCGGAGGGAAAAATCACTCGAAGAAATTAACGAGATATTAAAGGAGCGTGAGAAAGAAATTCAAAGGAAGGATACCAAGGGCGTACTAGAAGGAGCCGCGTACATGATAAGAAGAAATACCACAAGAAATTGCGGCACCGCGTGGGTATGCCAATGCCGCCATTGCTGCCGCCGTATAACCGCCGAGTGGAGATACGGATGATTTCGCATTCGTCCACCGACACGGAATAGCGAGATTGCGTAAAGAAGAGGAAGAGGAAGCGCACAGAAGGGAACAACAATGCCGTGAAGCTCTGGAAGCACAGACCAAAAATAACCAATCGCTGCCGAAACAAGCACCCCCACCGGCTAGCCGAAAGCTAAGGAGACCGTGGGAAACACCACGATTTAGAATGGAACCGCTGCCGGAACCAGAACCACCAAAACCGATAAGGTCGACAGAATTGGTAGACCGGCATAGAGGGTGCTAGAGATGTGGCAGGAGAGGACACAGTCACCGATAGTGTACTGAACCGGCGACAGAATACTGCTTCCGATGCGGCCGGATAGGATATACAGTAAAAAGTTACCCTATGTGCGGAAACCAATGGAAGGACGGAGGCCCACACCACCCATGGGGTTACAAAAAATAATAACGCTGCCGCAAGAAGAAAGCTGCCGCTAAGAGGAAGCCGCCGCTGCGAGGGACCAAGAATAATAAAGAAATTTAGTTTTTCTCTTACCAGTACGTTAGATGCCGCGAAAGTATTATTAGGACAGCGGATTAATTATTAGGAAAATAAAGATTATTGTTGCCGTGAGATAGAGTACCCTTTAATAACCCTCGAAAAACATTTGCGCCAAAAGTTTGCGAGCGTTTTAGTTTCAGCTGCCGGTCGCCAAAGGATCCTCGCCCATACTAAATGTACGATTTACCACAGTTAGTAGCGTTAACAAAGGTAGCGAATACTTGTTGGGGGTAAGATCAAATTTTTTTGTGTTGTATAACCACCATCGACACCATTGCTGACGCCGCGTGGAAGCCACAAGTGGTGACAGTGTACGTTAAGTTTTAAGTTTTCGCGCGATTTTGTAGAGACACCGCGAAACAATGTCGGTACCCACACCGGATGAACGAATTGCGCGTATAGAGGCTCAGTTAGCGGCCCAAGCCGAGGCACAATTAGAGGCTCAACGGGAAGCCGCGTCATCCCGACGTACCGACAGCTATCGCGTGCCCAAGTTGCTCGTTTTCTTTAAGAATGAACCTAAGACCTGGTTCGGGCAGGTCGAGGCGTCGTTTCGAAACGCTCGCATAACGAGCCAGACTACAATGGCCGACATAGTGATTGCCGGTCTTGATTCCGAAACCGCGATGATCATAACCGACCTGATCTTGACACCCGACCCAGTCGTGCCGTATACCCGTATTAAGGAACGTATCATGGCGACGTTCTCCACGTCTGCAGAATTTAAACTCCGCCAATTGTTGAAAGGACAAGTCGCAGCCCATGGGAAACCTTCCCATACACTCGCAGTCATGCGAAATTTGAATAATAACACGTGTCCGGACACGGTTCTACAGTCCATTTTTCTTGACTTGATGCCGGAGCATTGCCGCGTGATCCTGGTCGTTGTTTTTTTTTGTACCGAATTGTACGGAATTGTACCGAATCCGCGACGACGTACGCAGTCGCTCCGAAACGATTAACGACACAAGACACAATATATTTTATATCCAATCATCAATGCCGCCCGTTGAAGGGACTTAGTGATGTTGGCCGAAAATATTTTTACAAAATATCATTTATTAACTTCAAATTGTGTGATAAACAGGATTAGGAGGTAGTCAGTCCATCCTGTTAATAAAGATAAAGAAGTTAATGGGGAATTTAGTCATTTGTATTTAAAATTGAGGCAGCATCCCGATAAATTTAAACTGTATTTCAGAATGTCGATTGTAACATTCGATCAAACGTTTTCACCTCGTTTAAGCAACAGTGATACGTGGTTTTATATCTTGATGGTGGTGAGCGACAATGAAGTATGCACGATATGTTGCCATAAATTTTGTACGCAGGATTTTCAATTAATGTATTGTATTGTGGACAACCAAATGATTCTAAATTTATCGAGTTTATTGATAATTTCTTTAACCAATTTTTTTCGAAGCATCCACCTTTGTATGCTATTATAGGATTTGAGTAATCATGCACAAAATTTTGTATAATGTTAACTATGTCATCCTGTTCGTATTTTTCATTACCAAAATCTTTAAACGGAATTCCATGTATAAAATTCATGACGTATTGTGCCGACTTTTTGTCCGCATCGGATAGATCGTGAAAGTTGATTCCCAAGCGAAATTCAGCTTGTTCGAACGAGCCATCGTAAACATTAATGATGGCTAACTCTTTGCATAAAAATTTTTTTGCAACAATAAATCCATCCATATCGATTATTTGTGTGATTTGAGTCATCTGAATAAAAAAAAATCTAAAATATTTTTAAAAATTTTAAATTCTTATTGTACTTACGTTGGAAAAATGTAAATTTGTAGAGAACGTGCGATGTACTTTGTACGTAATACGTTTACGATATAGTTCTGAAAGGGTTTACGGAGAGTAATTTATAACTCCATTCCCCTTCCATACTCTTCTCTACAGTGTTGATATTTTTTTTACTGTTTCATATTATTACTACATACGATGTGTTTTGTATGGGTTCGTGGAGAGTAATTTATAACTCCATTCCCCCTCTTTTATATCTTTCTCTACTATGCAAGTCAGTGCCGGGTTTTCTGATGCTAATTCAATATTCTTGATAGTCAGTGCGTTTATCTGGTTCTTGAAAGCGATATTTCCAAATCTCTCGCTCATTCCGCATACTTTGTATGCTGAATTCAAACTAAGTGTATATATATATATATAAATTTAAACTATAATCACCAGTTCTTTGTAGAATTATTTAGTTGTTAGTTTAAAGTTAAGGAGTTTGTTTATAAATAAGGTCAGATTAGTGTTAGAATATTAGCCATTACGATATATATTTAATACAATTCAATAAATTTAACATTTATTCATTGCGTAAAATGGAGGCGCGTCGTAAGAAAGATGGAGCTACGCGAGGCAATGTTTTCGCTGCTTCTGTATCAATGGTGCTCCTCTATCTAATAGTTATGACTAATACTGTTATGGCTGTCGGGGTGGACCCTAGCATGCCAGTCGCTTGCATGTTGAAACTGGTTCACAGTCAGGTGGGCTGGTTTGTAAATTGCAACTTTGCGTCAGACGAAACATTGGCGACCACCCTGGAATTGACACTTTTTGGTGTTATGTTTTTGGCTTTGTCGGTCAAGCTTGAGGGTGTCGCTGCTCTGATTCTAATGGCTTCCATCAAGTTTTATACTAGACTGCCTTTTTTGAATCTATTGGCGAGGAAGTTGGTGCCTAGGGATCTTGTTCACGGTCAGATGGCTTATGATGTCTTTTCTGTGAGTGAAAGGATAAGCAAATTCTTCGAAAAGGAGCCAATAATTGAACATGCGGGCATCAGGCTGAGTGATGGTGAACCTGCATCTTTCGCTGAAGTGTTCCCTTTAATCAAGTGCTCACAGCATTCGTCTCCTGGCATTAATAATATCGCGTTGGCTGGCGGGTATTTTGCTTATGAGTGGGACGATGGCAAATTATGTCTATACATATCGGATCACGTCGTGAAGGTGGCAGACATTACCATTCTTGGAACCAAACTTGCTCGAGTGTACGGAGACGTGTATGCTTGCACTTCTAGAAGAGCGTCTGTGAAGGGCCCTGATGGGCTTTGCCCAAGAGGAGAAATTGTGGATGGCAGAGTTGAAGGGCTTCAAGAGATAGACCATATTGGTCTATCTGGATACACAATGGTGAACACTCAGGGAGCTTATTACGTGATACACGAGTTTCAGTCTGGTCATCTCAGTCAGGTTAAAGCGTCTAGAGCTAGCCCTCCTTTGACTGACGTGACGATAGTTTGTGGCGACTGCCCTTTGCCTGCACCGAACCCGAGACCTGGACCATCTTCACAGAGCGAGCAAACTCTTCGAGTGTATCATCCAAAGCCAACACCGAACCTGGATCATAGCATAGTATCAGAATGGGAGGATGCTTGGGGAGTGAAGTATACGAAGATGGGCACTGAAAATGCTTGGGGACTCCGTTGCGTTGACATCAGAGTTTGGGCTAGGCATATTGTGGGTGACGCATATAGCGAGATTCATCCAGACACTGTGGCAGACAACTCGTCAGTAAGATGCTATGGGGCGCTGGAGTCGTATTGGTTTATTTGGACCACCATTGGCGCTTCAAAAGATTATTTCGCTGTGAAACCTAAGCAACCATTTGTGTTCATACAAGACAAGACTGTCCGAGTCGTTTTGGCTCACACCTTTTCTAGTAAGCACCGATTGCCGTCGGGCCAATGCGTCTACATCTGGTTCAAGGGAAGCTGGCCAGTTAAGGATAATATGAAAGTGACCGCCGTGATAACTGTCGCTCGCAAGATTGGGGACATTTATCATTATGCATTAATGAATGATACAGCTGAAATATATGAGTTCCCTTGCACCATCACCTCCGGTATCGAAACAGTGCATGAGTTGCTGTTTTGCAAGGACAGAGTGGTCAACCGCGTTGCTACAAAAGTGGCTTATTTCGAATATAAGCAGTACCAGAACGCCACTCTGTATCGTTTCCTTGATGGCAGCAGGAAGATCGTCTGCAGCTTCGAGATGGAAGAGAAATATCCGATTACTGATTGGGAGTATCATGCAAACCGAACTACAACTTATAGCCCACATATAGCTCCTTTGGGTTCTGATGCGAGAGCGTCTCTCGATGCAGAAGACCATATTAATTACTGGGCCATGAAAATTACGAAGTCAATGGTTAGCAAACACACGCCGACACGTGTCCCCATCTTGGTGGTAACATCTAGTCGGGTGAGATTGCCTGATCTTTATTTTGCAGTCAATATCCAACTGAGTGATGTTGACAGGTTCGAGTACACCTCAGGAAAATTTATGCTGTATTCGAGAGCCTCACAACTAGAGGAAATGGTTTCTACAAGTTTTTGCAAGTTATGGAATGCTGGAGTGGAGATAATATTGGTGAAGGGTGAGCTGTCTAGGGCCATTGCACAGAATTTGGAGCCGAGCAGTTTTTTCTCTGGCTGTGAGAAGCGCGTCAATCCGGCTCTAATATTCTTGATGGACAATGAGAACGCGTCGTTGGAGCTTGGCGATTGGTTGAGAGCAGAGTTAACCCAAGAGGAAAGTTCACAAATTATGACCATAGCGGACATTTCAATACATCCAGATTGGTTTGTTGGTTCCATCGCATTGATTCCGAGTAACCATCATAGCATGACTCAAAGAAGCTTGGCAGAGTGGAGGAGTCATTCCAGCTTTCCTACAGAGGAAAGATCCATAAAAGAAGCCAAAAAGATGCCTAAAAGACGTCTTAAACATACTCATTTATGCGATTTTTAGACGTCTGTGAAAGGCTACTTTAAAACGACAAAAAGTCGTTTGAAAGTCGTATTTAAGTCGCACAGTTTTCTAAGAAAGACGTGTAAAAGATGTAAAAAGACGGGAAAACGACTTTACAGGCGTCTTTCAGATATCCTTGAGATGTCTCTGTGCTATCTGGGTATAAATTACTATATTAATAGTTTGCTGTAAAGCACAAGTGAAAGCTTTTGAATTCGAAGAATTGCAAGCTCTTATTATCATTACAGGTCTTGCGAAACCTGAAAATTAAGATGTTCAACCCAATATTGCCCCAACACGAAGTGGAACCACGCGCAGGATCTCGTCCTCCAACCAAAGCAGAGATGGACGAGTTCGAAGAATACGCGTCCATCCACAAAGGGTATTTCGAGCCGTCGGAGGACGCCGTAATAAACAGAAATTGGAAATTATTCTGCAGGGTTTGTCATTTGGCACCATATATATATTCATATTTATAAAATATTGGTGAGAGTTCTGTGAAAAATAACTATACGCGTGGAAAACCACGCGCGGCAGAAGTGAAACTTTGTTTTGGAACGGAAGTTGCGGCACGGAAGTCGTGTCACGGAAGTCGCGTCACGGATGTCGAGTGGCGCGAAAAATTTAAACGGAGACGGAGAAAAACATTCTTTTTTACTCCGACGGGATTTGAACCCCGGTCTACCGCTTGGTAGTCCAACTCCGTAACCACTTGGACAACCAACGACATTATAATGATACAGGACATTTTATATATTTATACATATCGTATAGTATATATCGCAATGAATTAAATAGGATTGGGAAAGGAGACATAGTTCATAGAACCCGGAAAAGATCCCGGAAAGATGCGTAAACGGACGCATAAGAGATGCCAGAAAGACCCCTAAAAGGACGCGTAAAAGATCTATAAAAGAAGCCAAAAAGATGCCTAAAAGACGTCTTAAACATACTCATTTATGCGATTTTTAGACGTCTGTGAAAGGCGACTTTAAGACGACAAAAAGTCGTTTGAAAGTCGTATTTAAGTCGCACAGTTTTCTAAGAAAGACGTGTAAAAGATGTAAAAAGACGGGAAAACGACTTTACAGGCGTCTTTCAGATATCCTTGAGATGTCTCTGTGCTATCTGGGTATAAATTACTATATTAATAGTTTGCTGTAAAGCACAAGTGAAAGCTTTTGAATTCGAAGAATTACAAGCTCTTATTATCATTACAGGTCTTGCGAAACCTGAAAATTAAGATGTTCAACCCAATATTGCCCCAACACGAAGTGGAACCACGCGCAGGATCTCGTCCTCCAACCAAAGCAGAGATGGACGAGTTCGAAGAATACGCGTCCATCCACAAAGGGTATTTCGAGCCGTCGGAGGACGCCGTAATAAACAGAAATTGGAAATTATTCTGCAGGGTTTGGAATTGGCACCATATATATATTCATATTGTGACGTGGCATATTCTGCCAACGTCAATCCGTACCCTAACGGAAGACCGGGTCACATTTTGGCAAAGCCGTAGCGAGCGCGGCCAAAGCAATCGCTCTCCCTGGGACGTCCGAAACCTTAAAAGAACGAAATTACCGCGTTCAAATGTCGCGCCGCTGGGCGCGACATGGAGTTTCAGCTACCACGATATCGAAAAGGAACCAGAGTCTGTCTCCGGCCACTGATTGGCCAAGATCCCGAGGCGAAGACGCCCAGAGCACCTATCGCCGCTAGCCGCTAGTGAGGAAGACGGCCAGGATTGGTCAGGGCCCAAGTCCAGCAACGTGGAGAAGCCGACGAGGCTAAAGGAACGAAAGCACGACCATCTGCTTACCCTCGTCGACGTATCGCCCGGAGAATGTCATGAGAGCAACTCCGGACGGCTCAAGCCCACTCCTGCCCGCCGACGTCACGGTATCGGCCGAGCCCCGGTAAATTCAAGAATTACCGAGGGCCCGGGTCCGAATGTCATCGCTCCGTCCCTGCGGCCAGGAGCCACGCGATAGGTCCGAGCGTCGCCTCAGCGGAGATAGTCGCGGGAGAGGGGGACGCCTCGCTTCCGCGTTCACGAGCCGGCTCGAACTGGGTCACTAGGCCATTTTGAGTTATCGAGGCAACACGTGCGACTTTAACCGCGTTTCTAGTACCGAGTTTTGCATCGGCTACCAGCCTTTAACTATCGTGGTGAGTACCAGTCAGGCTTTCGGAAGTCGATTATAAAATTGTGACCAGTTCGTGTTGGTTCGGGGGCGAATTATCGGGAGTAGAATCTCCGGCTTTGCGACTTTGCGAGGACACGTGCCGCCGGCGATTCCGTTGACCGAGAGTAGCTCTCTCGAGAGGTCCGCCCGGCCGTGGGCCGTTCGGGCGACGGTAGCCCAAACAAGGGATCCGGGACGAACGGAGAAAATACGAAAATTGGCTTCCCTCGAGACGTTCCACGGGGAACAGTGTCACGCGGTCAGTTCTGTTCCGCCGCCATTACATCTCGCGCGTGTACCGGCGAAATTCATCGGCCCGCGTATTACATCTGAGCTCGGCAGAAATCGTGCCTCCTTGGCTTGTATCTCACGCGAAGTCCTGTGACTGCCGAGCTCGACGCGAACGACGAGGCTACGCGCGTTCGGTAGAACATCCGCCGAAAATCATCGCCTACGCGCTGGCAAATACGTTGACTGCCGCCGGTGTCCACCGGGGGCTTGTGTAACGCGACGTCGACAATAAACGTCTGATATTTGCCCTGTAAATTCTGAATCGTCATTCTTCCTCTAAGAAACGTTCCCGTCGCGGGGAATGCCCCGTCCTTGTCCTCACGCGGAACCCTGGCCGTTCACGTGGCCATCTCCGGCCGTGTAGATCCTCGCCGATTCGGAATACAACCGAGAAGTGTACCGCGAGCTATTCAGAACACTGGCACGACCTCGTGCCTGGCGCCCGATTTCGCGTAAACTCGAAAAATCTTACATTCCGATCCGAATCGACGAGAGATCTTTTGTCCCGGGAGGACCAAGACGTCCCGCGCGACCGAGACGTGGCCCGGTCATGTGGCCATAATTTCCCGAGTGCGGCTGCCCTTCGTTTCGGCGAACGGCAGGCGACGTGACAATATTTATAAAATATTGGTGAGAGTTCTGTGAAAAAAAACTATGGCAGAAGTGAAACTTTGTTTTGGAACGGAAGTCGCGTCACGGAAGTCGCGTCACGGAAGTCGCGTCACGGATGTCGAGTGGCGCGAAAAATTTAAACGGAGACGGAGAAAAACATTCTTTTTTACTCCGACGGGATTTGAACCCCGGTCTACCGCTTGGTAGTCCAACTCCGTAACCACTTGGACAACCAACGACATTATAATGACACAGGACATTTTATATATTTATACATATCGTATAGTATATATCGCAATGAATTAAATAGGATTGGGAAAGGAGACATAGTTCATAGAACCCGGAAAAGATCCCGGAAAGATGCGTAAACGGACGCTTAAGAGATGCCAGAAAGACCCCTGAAAGGACGTGTAAAAGATCCATAAAAGAAGCCAAAAAGATGCCTAAAAGACGTCTTAAACAAACTCATTTATGCGATTTTTAGACGTCTGTGAATGGCGACTTTAAGACGACAAAAAGTCGTTTGAAAGTCGTAATTAAGTCGCACAGTTTTCTAAGAATGACGTGTAAAAGATGTAAAAACACGGGAGAACGACTTTACAGGCGTCTTTCAGATATCCTTGAGATGTCTCTGTGCTATCTGGGTATAAATTACTATATTAATAGTTTGCTGTAAAGCACAAGTGAAAGCTTTTGAATTCGAAGAATTGCAAGATCTTATTATCATTACAGGTCTTGCGAAACCTGAAAATTAAGATGTTCAACCCAATATTGCCCCAACACGAAGTGGAACCACGCGCAGGATCTCGTCCTCCAACCAAAGCAGAGATGGACGAGTTCGAAGAATACGCGTCCATCCACAAAGGGTATTTCGAGCCGTCGGAGGACGCCGTAATAAACAGAAATTGGAAATTATTCTGCAAGGTTTCGTCATGTGGCACCATATATATATTTATATTTATAAAATATTGGTGAGAGTTCTGTGAAAAAAAACTATGGCAGAAGTGAAACTTTGTTTTGGAACGGAAGTCGCGGCACGGAAGTCGTGTCACGGAAGTCGCGTCACGGATGTCGAGTGGCGCGAAAAATTTAAACGGAGACGGAGAAAAACATTCTTTTTTACTCCGACGGGATTTGAACCCCGGTCTACCGCTTGGTAGTCCAACTCCGTAACCACTTGGACAACCAACGACATTATAATGACACAGGACATTTTATATATTTATACATATCGTATAGTATATATCGCAATGAATTAAATAGGATTGGGAAAGGAGACATAGTTCATAGAACCCGGAAAAGATCCCGGAAAGATGCGTAAACGGACGCTTAAGAGATGCCAGAAAGACCCCTGAAAGGACGTGTAAAAGATCCATAAAAGAAGCCAAAAAGATGCCTAAAAGACGTCTTAAACATACTCATTTTTGCGATTTTTAGACGTCTGTGAAAGGCAACTTTAAGACGACAAAAAGTCGTTTGAAAGTCGTATTTAAGTCGCACAGTTTTCTAAGAAAGACGTGTAAAAGATGTAAAAAGACGGGAAAACGACTTTACAGGCGTCTTTCAGATATCCTTGAGATGTCTCTGTGCTATCTGGGTATAAATTACTATATTAATAGTTTGCTGTAAAGCACAAGTGAAAGCTTTTGAATTCGAAGAATTGCAAGATCTTATTATCATTACAGGTCTTGCGAAACCTGAAAATTAAGATGTTCAACCCAATATTGCCCCAACACGAAGTGGAACCACGCGCAGGATCTCGTCCTCCAACCAAAGCAGAGATGGACGAGTTCGAAGAATACGCGTCCATCCACAAAGGGTATTTCGAGCCGTCGGAGGACGCCGTAATAAACAGAAATTGGAAATTATTCTGCAAGGTTTCGTCATGTGGCACCATATATATATTTATATTTATAAAATATTGGTGAGAGTTCTGTGAAAAAAAACTATGGCAGAAGTGAAACTTTGTTTTGGAACGGAAGTCGTGTCACGGAAGTCGCGTCACGGAAGTCGCGTCACGGATGTCGAGTGGCGCGAAAAATTTAAACGGAGACGGAGAAAAACATTCTTTTACTCCGACGGGATTTGAACCCCGGTCTACCGCTTGGTAGTCCAACTCCGTAACCACTTGGACAACCAACGACATTATAATGACACAGGACATTTTATATATATATACATATCGTATAGTATATATCGCAATGAATTAAATAGGATTGGGAAAGGAGACATAGTTCATAGAACCCGGAAAAGATCCCGGAAAGATGCGTAAACGGACGCTTAAGAGATGCCAGAAAGACCCCTGAAAGGACGTGTAAAAGATCCATAAAAGAAGCCAAAAAGATGCCTAAAAGACGTCTTAAACAAACTCATTTATGCGATTTTTAGACGTCTGTGAAAGGAGACTTTAAGACGACAAAAAGTCGTTTGAAAGTCGTATTTAAGTCGCACAGTTTTCTAAGAAAGACGTGTAAAAGATGTAAAAACACGGGAGAACGACTTTACTGGCGTCTTTCAGATATCCTTGAGATGTCTCTGTGCTATCTGGGTATAAATTACTATATTAATAGTTTGCTGTAAAGCACAAGTGAAAGCTTTTGAATTCGAAGAATTGCAAGCTCTTATTATCATTACAGGTCTTGCGAAACCTGAAAATTAAGATGTTCAACCCAATATTGCCCCAACACGAAGTGGAACCACGCGCAGGATCTCGTCCTCCAACCAAAGCAGAGATGGACGAGTTCGAAGAATACGCGTCCATCCACAAAGGGTATTTCGAGCCGTCGGAGGACGCCGTAATAAACAGAAATTGGAAATTATTCTGCAAGGTTTCGTCATGTGGCACCATATATATATTTATATTTATAAAATATTGGTGAGAGTTCTGTGAAAAAAAACTATGGCAGAAGTGAAACTTTGTTTTGGAACGGAAGTCGTGTCACGGAAGTCGCGTCACGGAAGTCGCGTCACGGAAGTCGCGTCACGGAAGTCGCGTCACGGATGTCGAGTGGCGCGAAAAATTTAAACGGAGACGGAGAAAAACATTCTTTTACTCCGACGGGATTTGAACCCCGGTCTACCGCTTGGTAGTCCAACTCCGTAACCACTTGGACAACCAACGACATTATAATGACACAGGACATTTTATATATTTATACATATCGTATAGTATATATCGCAATGAATTAAATAGGATTGGGAAAGGAGACATAGTTCATAGAACCCGGAAAAGATCCCGGAAAGATGCGTAAACGGACGCTTAAGAGATGCCAGAAAGACCCCTGAAAGGACGTGTAAAAGATCCATAAAAGAAGCCAAAAAGATGCCTAAAAGACGTCTTAAACAAACTCATTTATGCGATTTTTAGACGTCTGTGAAAGGCGACTTTAAGACGACAAAAAGTCGTTTGAAAGTCGTATTTAAGTCGCACAGTTTTCTAAGAAAGACGTGTAAAAGATGTAAAAACACGGGAGAACGACTTTACTGGCGTCTTTCAGATATCCTTGAGATGTCTCTGTGCTATCTGGGTATAAATTACTATATTAATAGTTTGCTGTAAAGCACAAGTGAAAGCTTTTGAATTCGAAGAATTGCAAGCTCTTATTATCATTACAGGTCTTGCGAAACCTGAAAATTAAGATGTTCAACCTAATATTGCCCCAACACGAAGTTGGAACCACGCGCAGGATCTCGTCCACCAACCAAAGCAGAGATGGACGAGTTCGAAGAATACGCGTCCATCCACAAAGGGTATTTCGAGCCGTCGGAGGACGCAGTAATAAACAGAAATTGGAAATTATTCTGCAAGGTTTTGTCATTTGGCACCATATATATATTTATATTTATAAAATATTGGTGAGAGTTCTGTGAAAAAAAACTATACGCGTGGAAAACCACGCGCGGCAGAAGTGAAACTTTGTTTTGGAACGTAAGTCGTGTCACGGAAGTCGTGTCACGGAAGTCGCGTCACGGAAGTCGCGTCACGGATGTCGAGTGGCGCGAAAAATTTAAACGGAGACGGAGAAAAACATTCTTTTACTCCGACGGGATTTGAACCCCGGTCTACCGCTTGGTAGTCCAACTCCGTAACCACTTGGACAACCAACGACATTATAATGACACAGGACATTTTATATATTTATACATATCGTATAGTATATATCGCAATGAATTAAATAGGATTGGGAAAGGAGACATAGTTCATAGAACCCGGAAAGATGCGTAAACGGACGCTTAAGAGATGCCAGAAAGACCCCTGAAAGGACGTGTAAAAGATCCATAAAAGAAGCCAAAAAGATGCCTAAAAGACGTCTTAAACATACTCATGTATGCGATTTTTAGACGTCTGTGAATGGCGACTTTAAGACGACAAAAAGTCGTTTGAAAGTCGTAATTAAGTCGCACAGTTTTCTAAGAATGACGTGTAAAAGATGTAAAAACACGGGAGAACGACTTTACAGGCGTCTTTCAGATATCCTTGAGATGTCTCTGTGCTATCTGGGTATAAATTACTATATTAATAGTTTGCTGTAAAGCACAAGTGAAAGCTTTTGAATTCGAAGAATTGCAAGATCTTATTATCATTACAGGTCTTGCGAAACCTGAAAATTAAGATGTTCAACCCAATATTGCCCCAACACGAAGTGGAACCACGCGCAGGATCTCGTCCTCCAACCAAAGCAGAGATGGACGAGTTCGAAGAATACGCGTCCATCCACAAAGGGTATTTCGAGCCGTCGGAGGACGCCGTAATAAACAGAAATTGGAAATTATTCTGCAAGGTTTCGTCATGTGGCACCATATATATATTTATATTTATAAAATATTGGTGAGAGTTCTGTGAAAAAAAACTATGGCAGAAGTGAAACTTTGTTTTGGAACGGAAGTCGCGGCACGGAAGTCGTGTCACGGAAGTCGCGTCACGGATGTCGAGTGGCGCGAAAAATTTAAACGGAGACGGAGAAAAACATTCTTTTTTACTCCGACGGGATTTGAACCCCGGTCTACCGCTTGGTAGTCCAACTCCGTAACCACTTGGACAACCAACGACATTATAATGACACAGGACATTTTATATATTTATACATATCGTATAGTATATATCGCAATGAATTAAATAGGATTGGGAAAGGAGACATAGTTCATAGAACCCGGAAAAGATCCCGGAAAGATGCGTAAACGGACGCTTAAGAGATGCCAGAAAGACCCCTGAAAGGACGTGTAAAAGATCCATAAAAGAAGCCAAAAAGATGCCTAAAAGACGTCTTAAACATACTCATTTTTGCGATTTTTAGACGTCTGTGAAAGGCAACTTTAAGACGACAAAAAGTCGTTTGAAAGTCGTATTTAAGTCGCACAGTTTTCTAAGAAAGACGTGTAAAAGATGTAAAAAGACGGGAAAACGACTTTACAGGCGTCTTTCAGATATCCTTGAGATGTCTCTGTGCTATCTGGGTATAAATTACTATATTAATAGTTTGCTGTAAAGCACAAGTGAAAGCTTTTGAATTCGAAGAATTGCAAGATCTTATTATCATTACAGGTCTTGCGAAACCTGAAAATTAAGATGTTCAACCCAATATTGCCCCAACACGAAGTGGAACCACGCGCAGGATCTCGTCCTCCAACCAAAGCAGAGATGGACGAGTTCGAAGAATACGCGTCCATCCACAAAGGGTATTTCGAGCCGTCGGAGGACGCCGTAATAAACAGAAATTGGAAATTATTCTGCAAGGTTTCGTCATGTGGCACCATATATATATTTATATTTATAAAATATTGGTGAGAGTTCTGTGAAAAAAAACTATGGCAGAAGTGAAACTTTGTTTTGGAACGGAAGTCGTGTCACGGAAGTCGCGTCACGGAAGTCGCGTCACGGAAGTCGCGTCACGGATGTCGAGTGGCGCGAAAAATTTAAACGGAGACGGAGAAAAACATTCTTTTACTCCGACGGGATTTGAACCCCGGTCTACCGCTTGGTAGTCCAACTCCGTAACCACTTGGACAACCAACGACATTATAATGACACAGGACATTTTATATATATATACATATCGTATAGTATATATCGCAATGAATTAAATAGGATTGGGAAAGGAGACATAGTTCATAGAACCCGGAAAAGATCCCGGAAAGATGCGTAAACGGACGCTTAAGAGATGCCAGAAAGACCCCTGAAAGGACGTGTAAAAGATCCATAAAAGAAGCCAAAAAGATGCCTAAAAGACGTCTTAAACAAACTCATTTATGCGATTTTTAGACGTCTGTGAAAGGCGACTTTAAGACGACAAAAAGTCGTTTGAAAGTCGTATTTAAGTCGCACAGTTTTCTAAGAAAGACGTGTAAAAGATGTAAAAACACGGGAGAACGACTTTACTGGCGTCTTTCAGATATCCTTGAGATGTCTCTGTGCTATCTGGGTATAAATTACTATATTAATAGTTTGCTGTAAAGCACAAGTGAAAGCTTTTGAATTCGAAGAATTGCAAGCTCTTATTATCATTACAGGTCTTGCGAAACCTGAAAATTAAGATGTTCAACCTAATATTGCCCCAACACGAAGTTGGAACCACGCGCAGGATCTCGTCCACCAACCAAAGCAGAGATGGACGAGTTCGAAGAATACGCGTCCATCCACAAAGGGTATTTCGAGCCGTCGGAGGACGCAGTAATAAACAGAAATTGGAAATTATTCTGCAAGGTTTTGTCATTTGGCACCATATATATATTTATATTTATAAAATATTGGTGAGAGTTCTGTGAAAAAAAACTATACGCGTGGAAAACCACGCGCGGCAGAAGTGAAACTTTGTTTTGGAACGTAAGTCGTGTCACGGAAGTCGTGTCACGGAAGTCGTGTCACGGAAGTCGTGTCACGGAAGTCGCGTCACGGAAGTCGCGTCACGGATGTCGAGTGGCGCGAAAAATTTAAACGGAGACGGAGAAAAACATTCTTTTACTCCGACGGGATTTGAACCCCGGTCTACCGCTTGGTAGTCCAACTCCGTAACCACTTGGACAACCAACGACATTATAATGACACAGGACATTTTATATATTTATACATATCGTATAGTATATATCGCAATGAATTAAATAGGATTGGGAAAGGAGACATAGTTCATAGAACCCGGAAAAGATCCCGGAAAGATGCGTAAACGGACGCTTAAGAGATGCCAGAAAGACCCCTGAAAGGACGTGTAAAAGATCCATAAAAGAAGCCAAAAAGATGCCTAAAAGACGTCTTAAACAAACTCATTTATGCGATTTTTAGACGTCTGTGAAAGGCGACTTTAAGACGACAAAAAGTCGTTTGAAAGTCGTAATTAAGTCGCACAGTTTTCTAAGAATGACGTGTAAAAGATGTAAAAACACGGGAAAACGACTTTACAGGCGTCTTTCAGATATCCTTGAGATGTCTCTGTGCTATCTGGGTATAAATTACTATATTAATAGTTTGCTGTAAAGCACAAGTGAAAGCTTTTGAATTCGAAGAATTGCAAGATCTTATTATCATTACAGGTCTTGCGAAACCTGAAAATTAAGATGTTCAACCCAATATTGCCCCAACACGAAGTGGAACCACGCGCAGGATCTCGTCCTCCAACCAAAGCAGAGATGGACGAGTTCGAAGAATACGCGTCCATCCACAAAGGGTATTTCGAGCCGTCGGAGGACGCCGTAATAAACAGAAATTGGAAATTATTCTGCAAGGTTTCGTCATGTGGCACCATATATATATTTATATTTATAAAATATTGGTGAGAGTTCTGTGAAAAAAAACTATGGCAGAAGTGAAACTTTGTTTTGGAACGGAAGTCGTGTCACGGAAGTCGCGTCACGGAAGTCGCGTCACGGAAGTCGCGTCACGGATGTCGAGTGGCGCGAAAAATTTAAACGGAGACGGAGAAAAACATTCTTTTACTCCGACGGGATTTGAACCCCGGTCTACCGCTTGGTAGTCCAACTCCGTAACCACTTGGACAACCAACGACATTATAATGACACAGGACATTTTATATATATATACATATCGTATAGTATATATCGCAATGAATTAAATAGGATTGGGAAAGGAGACATAGTTCATAGAACCCGGAAAAGATCCCGGAAAGATGCGTAAACGGACGCTTAAGAGATGCCAGAAAGACCCCTGAAAGGACGTGTAAAAGATCCATAAAAGAAGCCAAAAAGATGCCTAAAAGACGTCTTAAACAAACTCATTTATGCGATTTTTAGACGTCTGTGAAAGGCGACTTTAAGACGACAAAAAGTCGTTTGAAAGTCGTATTTAAGTCGCACAGTTTTCTAAGAAAGACGTGTAAAAGATGTAAAAACACGGGAGAACGACTTTACTGGCGTCTTTCAGATATCCTTGAGATGTCTCTGTGCTATCTGGGTATAAATTACTATATTAATAGTTTGCTGTAAAGCACAAGTGAAAGCTTTTGAATTCGAAGAATTGCAAGCTCTTATTATCATTACAGGTCTTGCGAAACCTGAAAATTAAGATGTTCAACCTAATATTGCCCCAACACGAAGTTGGAACCACGCGCAGGATCTCGTCCACCAACCAAAGCAGAGATGGACGAGTTCGAAGAATACGCGTCCATCCACAAAGGGTATTTCGAGCCGTCGGAGGACGCAGTAATAAACAGAAATTGGAAATTATTCTGCAAGGTTTTGTCATTTGGCACCATATATATATTTATATTTATAAAATATTGGTGAGAGTTCTGTGAAAAAAAACTATACGCGTGGAAAACCACGCGCGGCAGAAGTGAAACTTTGTTTTGGAACGTAAGTCGTGTCACGGAAGTCGTGTCACGGAAGTCGTGTCACGGAAGTCGCGTCACGGAAGTCGCGTCACGGATGTCGAGTGGCGCGAAAAATTTAAACGGAGACGGAGAAAAACATTCTTTTACTCCGACGGGATTTGAACCCCGGTCTACCGCTTGGTAGTCCAACTCCGTAACCACTTGGACAACCAACGACATTATAATGACACAGGACATTTTATATATATATATACATATCGTATAGTATATATCGCAATGAATTAAATAGGATTGGGAAAGGAGACATAGTTCATAGAACCCGGAAAAGATCCCGGAAAGATGCGTAAACGGACGCTTAAGAGATGCCAGAAAGACCCCTGAAAGGACGTGTAAAAGATCCATAAAAGAAGCCAAAAAGATGCCTAAAAGACGTCTTAAACAAACTCATTTATGCGATTTTTAGACGTCTGTGAAAGGCGACTTTAAGACGACAAAAAGTCGTTTGAAAGTCGTATTTAAGTCGCACAGTTTTCTAAGAAAGACGTGTAAAAGATGTAAAAACACGGGAGAACGACTTTACTGGCGTCTTTCAGATATCCTTGAGATGTCTCTGTGCTATCTGGGTATAAATTACTATATTAATAGTTTGCTGTAAAGCACAAGTGAAAGCTTTTGAATTCGAAGAATTGCAAGCTCTTATTATCATTACAGGTCTTGCGAAACCTGAAAATTAAGATGTTCAACCTAATATTGCCCCAACACGAAGTTGGAACCACGCGCAGGATCTCGTCCACCAACCAAAGCAGAGATGGACGAGTTCGAAGAATACGCGTCCATCCACAAAGGGTATTTCGAGCCGTCGGAGGACGCAGTAATAAACAGAAATTGGAAATTATTCTGCAAGGTTTTGTCATTTGGCACCATATATATATTTATATTTATAAAATATTGGTGAGAGTTCTGTGAAAAAAAACTATACGCGTGGAAAACCACGCGCGGCAGAAGTGAAACTTTGTTTTGGAACGTAAGTCGTGTCACGGAAGTCGTGTCACGGAAGTCGTGTCACGGAAGTCGCGTCACGGAAGTCGCGTCACGGATGTCGAGTGGCGCGAAAAATTTAAACGGAGACGGAGAAAAACATTCTTTTACTCCGACGGGATTTGAACCCCGGTCTACCGCTTGGTAGTCCAACTCCGTAACCACTTGGACAACCAACGACATTATAATGACACAGGACATTTTATATATTTATACATATCGTATAGTATATATCGCAATGAATTAAATAGGATTGGGAAAGGAGACATAGTTCATAGAACCCGGAAAGATGCGTAAACGGACGCTTAAGAGATGCCAGAAAGACCCCTGAAAGGACGTGTAAAAGATCCATAAAAGAAGCCAAAAAGATGCCTAAAAGACGTCTTAAACATACTCATGTATGCGATTTTTAGACGTCTGTGAATGGCGACTTTAAGACGACAAAAAGTCGTTTGAAAGTCGTAATTAAGTCGCACAGTTTTCTAAGAATGACGTGTAAAAGATGTAAAAACACGGGAGAACGACTTTACAGGCGTCTTTCAGATATCCTTGAGATGTCTCTGTGCTATCTGGGTATAAATTACTATATTAATAGTTTGCTGTAAAGCACAAGTGAAAGCTTTTGAATTCGAAGAATTGCAAGATCTTATTATCATTACAGGTCTTGCGAAACCTGAAAATTAAGATGTTCAACCCAATATTGCCCCAACACGAAGTGGAACCACGCGCAGGATCTCGTCCTCCAACCAAAGCAGAGATGGACGAGTTCGAAGAATACGCGTCCATCCACAAAGGGTATTTCGAGCCGTCGGAGGACGCCGTAATAAACAGAAATTGGAAATTATTCTGCAAGGTTTCGTCATGTGGCACCATATATATATTTATATTTATAAAATATTGGTGAGAGTTCTGTGAAAAAAAACTATGGCAGAAGTGAAACTTTGTTTTGGAACGGAAGTCGCGGCACGGAAGTCGTGTCACGGAAGTCGCGTCACGGATGTCGAGTGGCGCGAAAAATTTAAACGGAGACGGAGAAAAACATTCTTTTTTACTCCGACGGGATTTGAACCCCGGTCTACCGCTTGGTAGTCCAACTCCGTAACCACTTGGACAACCAACGACATTATAATGACACAGGACATTTTATATATTTATACATATCGTATAGTATATATCGCAATGAATTAAATAGGATTGGGAAAGGAGACATAGTTCATAGAACCCGGAAAAGATCCCGGAAAGATGCGTAAACGGACGCTTAAGAGATGCCAGAAAGACCCCTGAAAGGACGTGTAAAAGATCCATAAAAGAAGCCAAAAAGATGCCTAAAAGACGTCTTAAACAAACTCATTTATGCGATTTTTAGACGTCTGTGAAAGGCGACTTTAAGACGACAAAAAGTCGTTTGAAAGTCGTAATTAAGTCGCACAGTTTTCTAAGAATGACGTGTAAAAGATGTAAAAACACGGGAGAACGACTTTACAGGCGTCTTTCAGATATCCTTGAGATGTCTCTGTGCTATCTGGGTATAAATTACTATATTAATAGTTTGCTGTAAAGCACAAGTGAAAGCTTTTGAATTCGAAGAATTGCAAGATCTTATTATCATTACAGGTCTTGCGAAACCTGAAAATTAAGATGTTCAACCCAATATTGCCCCAACACGAAGTGGAACCACGCGCAGGATCTCGTCCTCCAACCAAAGCAGAGATGGACGAGTTCGAAGAATACGCGTCCATCCACAAAGGGTATTTCGAGCCGTCGGAGGACGCCGTAATAAACAGAAATTGGAAATTATTCTGCAAGGTTTCGTCATGTGGCACCATATATATATTTATATTTATAAAATATTGGTGAGAGTTCTGTGAAAAAAAACTATGGCAGAAGTGAAACTTTGTTTTGGAACGGAAGTCGTGTCACGGAAGTCGCGTCACGGAAGTCGCGTCACGGAAGTCGCGTCACGGAAGTCGCGTCACGGATGTCGAGTGGCGCGAAAAATTTAAACGGAGACGGAGAAAAACATTCTTTTACTCCGACGGGATTTGAACCCCGGTCTACCGCTTGGTAGTCCAACTCCGTAACCACTTGGACAACCAACGACATTATAATGACACAGGACATTTTATATATTTATACATATCGTATAGTATATATCGCAATGAATTAAATAGGATTGGGAAAGGAGACATAGTTCATAGAACCCGGAAAAGATCCCGGAAAGATGCGTAAACGGACGCTTAAGAGATGCCAGAAAGACCCCTGAAAGGACGTGTAAAAGATCCATAAAAGAAGCCAAAAAGATGCCTAAAAGACGTCTTAAACAAACTCATTTATGCGATTTTTAGACGTCTGTGAAAGGCGACTTTAAGACGACAAAAAGTTGTTTGAAAGTCGTATTTAAGTCGCACAGTTTTCTAAGAAAGACGTGTAAAAGATGTAAAAACACGGGAGAACGACTTTACTGGCGTCTTTCAGATATCCTTGAGATGTCTCTGTGCTATCTGGGTATAAATTACTATATTAATAGTTTGCTGTAAAGCACAAGTGAAAGCTTTTGAATTCGAAGAATTGCAAGCTCTTATTATCATTACAGGTCTTGCGAAACCTGAAAATTAAGATGTTCAACCTAATATTGCCCCAACACGAAGTTGGAACCACGCGCAGGATCTCGTCCACCAACCAAAGCAGAGATGGACGAGTTCGAAGAATACGCGTCCATCCACAAAGGGTATTTCGAGCCGTCGGAGGACGCAGTAATAAACAGAAATTGGAAATTATTCTGCAAGGTTTTGTCATTTGGCACCATATATATATTTATATTTATAAAATATTGGTGAGAGTTCTGTGAAAAAAAACTATACGCGTGGAAAACCACGCGCGGCAGAAGTGAAACTTTGTTTTGGAACGTAAGTCGTGTCACGGAAGTCGTGTCACGGAAGTCGTGTCACGGAAGTCGCGTCACGGAAGTCGCGTCACGGATGTCGAGTGGCGCGAAAAATTTAAACGGAGACGGAGAAAAACATTCTTTTACTCCGACGGGATTTGAACCCCGGTCTACCGCTTGGTAGTCCAACTCCGTAACCACTTGGACAACCAACGACATTATAATGACACAGGACATTTTATATATTTATACATATCGTATAGTATATATCGCAATGAATTAAATAGGATTGGGAAAGGAGACATAGTTCATAGAACCCGGAAAGATGCGTAAACGGACGCTTAAGAGATGCCAGAAAGACCCCTGAAAGGACGTGTAAAAGATCCATAAAAGAAGCCAAAAAGATGCCTAAAAGACGTCTTAAACATACTCATGTATGCGATTTTTAGACGTCTGTGAATGGCGACTTTAAGACGACAAAAAGTCGTTTGAAAGTCGTAATTAAGTCGCACAGTTTTCTAAGAATGACGTGTAAAAGATGTAAAAACACGGGAGAACGACTTTACAGGCGTCTTTCAGATATCCTTGAGATGTCTCTGTGCTATCTGGGTATAAATTACTATATTAATAGTTTGCTGTAAAGCACAAGTGAAAGCTTTTGAATTCGAAGAATTGCAAGATCTTATTATCATTACAGGTCTTGCGAAACCTGAAAATTAAGATGTTCAACCCAATATTGCCCCAACACGAAGTGGAACCACGCGCAGGATCTCGTCCTCCAACCAAAGCAGAGATGGACGAGTTCGAAGAATACGCGTCCATCCACAAAGGGTATTTCGAGCCGTCGGAGGACGCCGTAATAAACAGAAATTGGAAATTATTCTGCAAGGTTTCGTCATGTGGCACCATATATATATTTATATTTATAAAATATTGGTGAGAGTTCTGTGAAAAAAAACTATGGCAGAAGTGAAACTTTGTTTTGGAACGGAAGTCGCGGCACGGAAGTCGTGTCACGGAAGTCGCGTCACGGATGTCGAGTGGCGCGAAAAATTTAAACGGAGACGGAGAAAAACATTCTTTTTTACTCCGACGGGATTTGAACCCCGGTCTACCGCTTGGTAGTCCAACTCCGTAACCACTTGGACAACCAACGACATTATAATGACACAGGACATTTTATATATTTATACATATCGTATAGTATATATCGCAATGAATTAAATAGGATTGGGAAAGGAGACATAGTTCATAGAACCCGGAAAAGATCCCGGAAAGATGCGTAAACGGACGCTTAAGAGATGCCAGAAAGACCCCTGAAAGGACGTGTAAAAGATCCATAAAAGAAGCCAAAAAGATGCCTAAAAGACGTCTTAAACATACTCATTTTTGCGATTTTTAGACGTCTGTGAAAGGCAACTTTAAGACGACAAAAAGTCGTTTGAAAGTCGTATTTAAGTCGCACAGTTTTCTAAGAAAGACGTGTAAAAGATGTAAAAAGACGGGAAAACGACTTTACAGGCGTCTTTCAGATATCCTTGAGATGTCTCTGTGCTATCTGGGTATAAATTACTATATTAATAGTTTGCTGTAAAGCACAAGTGAAAGCTTTTGAATTCGAAGAATTGCAAGATCTTATTATCATTACAGGTCTTGCGAAACCTGAAAATTAAGATGTTCAACCCAATATTGCCCCAACACGAAGTGGAACCACGCGCAGGATCTCGTCCTCCAACCAAAGCAGAGATGGACGAGTTCGAAGAATACGCGTCCATCCACAAAGGGTATTTCGAGCCGTCGGAGGACGCCGTAATAAACAGAAATTGGAAATTATTCTGCAAGGTTTCGTCATGTGGCACCATATATATATTTATATTTATAAAATATTGGTGAGAGTTCTGTGAAAAAAAACTATGGCAGAAGTGAAACTTTGTTTTGGAACGGAAGTCGTGTCACGGAAGTCGCGTCACGGAAGTCGCGTCACGGAAGTCGCGTCACGGAAGTCGCGTCACGGATGTCGAGTGGCGCGAAAAATTTAAACGGAGACGGAGAAAAACATTCTTTTACTCCGACGGGATTTGAACCCCGGTCTACCGCTTGGTAGTCCAACTCCGTAACCACTTGGACAACCAACGACATTATAATGACACAGGACATTTTATATATATATACATATCGTATAGTATATATCGCAATGAATTAAATAGGATTGGGAAAGGAGACATAGTTCATAGAACCCGGAAAAGATCCCGGAAAGATGCGTAAACGGACGCTTAAGAGATGCCAGAAAGACCCCTGAAAGGACGTGTAAAAGATCCATAAAAGAAGCCAAAAAGATGCCTAAAAGACGTCTTAAACAAACTCATTTATGCGATTTTTAGACGTCTGTGAAAGGCGACTTTAAGACGACAAAAAGTCGTTTGAAAGTCGTATTTAAGTCGCACAGTTTTCTAAGAAAGACGTGTAAAAGATGTAAAAACACGGGAGAACGACTTTACTGGCGTCTTTCAGATATCCTTGAGATGTCTCTGTGCTATCTGGGTATAAATTACTATATTAATAGTTTGCTGTAAAGCACAAGTGAAAGCTTTTGAATTCGAAGAATTGCAAGCTCTTATTATCATTACAGGTCTTGCGAAACCTGAAAATTAAGATGTTCAACCTAATATTGCCCCAACACGAAGTTGGAACCACGCGCAGGATCTCGTCCACCAACCAAAGCAGAGATGGACGAGTTCGAAGAATACGCGTCCATCCACAAAGGGTATTTCGAGCCGTCGGAGGACGCAGTAATAAACAGAAATTGGAAATTATTCTGCAAGGTTTTGTCATTTGGCACCATATATATATTTATATTTATAAAATATTGGTGAGAGTTCTGTGAAAAAAAACTATACGCGTGGAAAACCACGCGCGGCAGAAGTGAAACTTTGTTTTGGAACGTAAGTCGTGTCACGGAAGTCGTGTCACGGAAGTCGTGTCACGGAAGTCGCGTCACGGAAGTCGCGTCACGGATGTCGAGTGGCGCGAAAAATTTAAACGGAGACGGAGAAAAACATTCTTTTACTCCGACGGGATTTGAACCCCGGTCTACCGCTTGGTAGTCCAACTCCGTAACCACTTGGACAACCAACGACATTATAATGACACAGGACATTTTATATATTTATACATATCGTATAGTATATATCGCAATGAATTAAATAGGATTGGGAAAGGAGACATAGTTCATAGAACCCGGAAAAGATCCCGGAAAGATGCGTAAACGGACGCTTAAGAGATGCCAGAAAGACCCCTGAAAGGACGTGTAAAAGATCCATAAAAGAAGCCAAAAAGATGCCTAAAAGACGTCTTAAACATACTCATTTTTGCAATTTTTAGACGTCTGTGAAAGGCAACTTTAAGACGACAAAAAGTCGTTTGAAAGTCGTATTTAAGTCGCACAGTTTTCTAAGAAAGACGTGTAAAAGATGTAAAAAGACGGGAAAACGACTTTACAGGCGTCTTTCAGATATCCTTGAGATGTCTCTGTGCTATCTGGGTATAAATTACTATATTAATAGTTTGCTGTAAAGCACAAGTGAAAGCTTTTGAATTCGAAGAATTGCAAGATCTTATTATCATTACAGGTCTTGCGAAACCTGAAAATTAAGATGTTCAACCCAATATTGCCCCAACACGAAGTGGAACCACGCGCAGGATCTCGTCCTCCAACCAAAGCAGAGATGGACGAGTTCGAAGAATACGCGTCCATCCACAAAGGGTATTTCGAGCCGTCGGAGGACGCCGTAATAAACAGAAATTGGAAATTATTCTGCAAGGTTTCGTCATGTGGCACCATATATATATTTATATTTATAAAATATTGGTGAGAGTTCTGTGAAAAAAAACTATGGCAGAAGTGAAACTTTGTTTTGGAACGGAAGTCGTGTCACGGAAGTCGCGTCACGGAAGTCGCGTCACGGAAGTCGCGTCACGGATGTCGAGTGGCGCGAAAAATTTAAACGGAGACGGAGAAAAACATTCTTTTACTCCGACGGGATTTGAACCCCGGTCTACCGCTTGGTAGTCCAACTCCGTAACCACTTGGACAACCAACGACATTATAATGACACAGGACATTTTATATATATATACATATCGTATAGTATATATCGCAATGAATTAAATAGGATTGGGAAAGGAGACATAGTTCATAGAACCCGGAAAAGATCCCGGAAAGATGCGTAAACGGACGCTTAAGAGATGCCAGAAAGACCCCTGAAAGGACGTGTAAAAGATCCATAAAAGAAGCCAAAAAGATGCCTAAAAGACGTCTTAAACAAACTCATTTATGCGATTTTTAGACGTCTGTGAAAGGCGACTTTAAGACGACAAAAAGTCGTTTGAAAGTCGTATTTAAGTCGCACAGTTTTCTAAGAAAGACGTGTAAAAGATGTAAAAACACGGGAGAACGACTTTACTGGCGTCTTTCAGATATCCTTGAGATGTCTCTGTGCTATCTGGGTATAAATTACTATATTAATAGTTTGCTGTAAAGCACAAGTGAAAGCTTTTGAATTCGAAGAATTGCAAGCTCTTATTATCATTACAGGTCTTGCGAAACCTGAAAATTAAGATGTTCAACCTAATATTGCCCCAACACGAAGTTGGAACCACGCGCAGGATCTCGTCCACCAACCAAAGCAGAGATGGACGAGTTCGAAGAATACGCGTCCATCCACAAAGGGTATTTCGAGCCGTCGGAGGACGCAGTAATAAACAGAAATTGGAAATTATTCTGCAAGGTTTTGTCATTTGGCACCATATATATATTTATATTTATAAAATATTGGTGAGAGTTCTGTGAAAAAAAACTATACGCGTGGAAAACCACGCGCGGCAGAAGTGAAACTTTGTTTTGGAACGTAAGTCGTGTCACGGAAGTCGTGTCACGGAAGTCGTGTCACGGAAGTCGCGTCACGGAAGTCGCGTCACGGATGTCGAGTGGCGCGAAAAATTTAAACGGAGACGGAGAAAAACATTCTTTTACTCCGACGGGATTTGAACCCCGGTCTACCGCTTGGTAGTCCAACTCCGTAACCACTTGGACAACCAACGACATTATAATGACACAGGACATTTTATATATTTATACATATCGTATAGTATATATCGCAATGAATTAAATAGGATTGGGAAAGGAGACATAGTTCATAGAACCCGGAAAGATGCGTAAACGGACGCTTAAGAGATGCCAGAAAGACCCCTGAAAGGACGTGTAAAAGATCCATAAAAGAAGCCAAAAAGATGCCTAAAAGACGTCTTAAACATACTCATGTATGCGATTTTTAGACGTCTGTGAATGGCGACTTTAAGACGACAAAAAGTCGTTTGAAAGTCGTAATTAAGTCGCACAGTTTTCTAAGAATGACGTGTAAAAGATGTAAAAACACGGGAGAACGACTTTACAGGCGTCTTTCAGATATCCTTGAGATGTCTCTGTGCTATCTGGGTATAAATTACTATATTAATAGTTTGCTGTAAAGCACAAGTGAAAGCTTTTGAATTCGAAGAATTGCAAGATCTTATTATCATTACAGGTCTTGCGAAACCTGAAAATTAAGATGTTCAACCCAATATTGCCCCAACACGAAGTGGAACCACGCGCAGGATCTCGTCCTCCAACCAAAGCAGAGATGGACGAGTTCGAAGAATACGCGTCCATCCACAAAGGGTATTTCGAGCCGTCGGAGGACGCCGTAATAAACAGAAATTGGAAATTATTCTGCAAGGTTTCGTCATGTGGCACCATATATATATTTATATTTATAAAATATTGGTGAGAGTTCTGTGAAAAAAAACTATGGCAGAAGTGAAACTTTGTTTTGGAACGGAAGTCGTGGCACGGAAGTCGTGTCACGGAAGTCGCGTCACGGATGTCGAGTGGCGCGAAAAATTTAAACGGAGACGGAGAAAAACATTCTTTTTTACTCCGACGGGATTTGAACCCCGGTCTACCGCTTGGTAGTCCAACTCCGTAACCACTTGGACAACCAACGACATTATAATGACACAGGACATTTTATATATTTATACATATCGTATAGTATATATCGCAATGAATTAAATAGGATTGGGAAAGGAGACATAGTTCATAGAACCCGGAAAAGATCCCGGAAAGATGCGTAAACGGACGCTTAAGAGATGCCAGAAAGACCCCTGAAAGGACGTGTAAAAGATCCATAAAAGAAGCCAAAAAGATGCCTAAAAGACGTCTTAAACATACTCATTTTTGCGATTTTTAGACGTCTGTGAAAGGCAACTTTAAGACGACAAAAAGTCGTTTGAAAGTCGTATTTAAGTCGCACAGTTTTCTAAGAAAGACGTGTAAAAGATGTAAAAAGACGGGAAAACGACTTTACAGGCGTCTTTCAGATATCCTTGAGATGTCTCTGTGCTATCTGGGTATAAATTACTATATTAATAGTTTGCTGTAAAGCACAAGTGAAAGCTTTTGAATTCGAAGAATTGCAAGATCTTATTATCATTACAGGTCTTGCGAAACCTGAAAATTAAGATGTTCAACCCAATATTGCCCCAACACGAAGTGGAACCACGCGCAGGATCTCGTCCTCCAACCAAAGCAGAGATGGACGAGTTCGAAGAATACGCGTCCATCCACAAAGGGTATTTCGAGCCGTCGGAGGACGCCGTAATAAACAGAAATTGGAAATTATTCTGCAAGGTTTCGTCATGTGGCACCATATATATATTTATATTTATAAAATATTGGTGAGAGTTCTGTGAAAAAAAACTATGGCAGAAGTGAAACTTTGTTTTGGAACGGAAGTCGTGTCACGGAAGTCGCGTCACGGAAGTCGCGTCACGGAAGTCGCGTCACGGATGTCGAGTGGCGCGAAAAATTTAAACGGAGACGGAGAAAAACATTCTTTTACTCCGACGGGATTTGAACCCCGGTCTACCGCTTGGTAGTCCAACTCCGTAACCACTTGGACAACCAACGACATTATAATGACACAGGACATTTTATATATATATACATATCGTATAGTATATATCGCAATGAATTAAATAGGATTGGGAAAGGAGACATAGTTCATAGAACCCGGAAAAGATCCCGGAAAGATGCGTAAACGGACGCTTAAGAGATGCCAGAAAGACCCCTGAAAGGACGTGTAAAAGATCCATAAAAGAAGCCAAAAAGATGCCTAAAAGACGTCTTAAACAAACTCATTTATGCGATTTTTAGACGTCTGTGAAAGGCGACTTTAAGACGACAAAAAGTCGTTTGAAAGTCGTATTTAAGTCACACAGTTTTCTAAGAAAGACGTGTAAAAGATGTAAAAACACGGGAGAACGACTTTACTGGATTCTTTCAGATATCCTTGAGATGTCTCTGTGCTATCTGGGTATAAATTACTATATTAATAGTTTGCTGTAAAGCACAAGTGAAAGCTTTTGAATTCGAAGAATTGCAAGCTCTTATTATCATTACAGGTCTTGCGAAACCTGAAAATTAAGATGTTCAACCCAATATTGCCCCAACACGAAGTGGAACCACGCGCAGGATCTCGTCCTCCAACAAAAGCAGAGATGGACGAGTTCGAAGAATACGCGTCCATCCACAAAGGGTATTTCGAGCCGTCGGAGGACGCCGTAATAAACAGAAATTGGAAATTATTCTGCAGGGTTTGTCATTTGGCACCATATATATATTTATATTTATAAAATATTGGTGAGAGTTCTGTGAAAAAAAACTATGGCAGAAGTGAAACTTTGTTTTGGAACGGAAGTCGTGTCACGGAAGTCGTGTCACGGAAGTCGCGTCACGGAAGTCGCGTCACGGAAGTCGCGTCACGGAAGTCGCGTCACGGATGTCGAGTGGCGCGAAAAATTTAAACGGAGACGGAGAAAAACATTCTTTTACTCCGACGGGATTTGAACCCCGGTCTACCGCTTGGTAGTCCAACTCCGTAACCACTTGGACAACCAACGACATTATAATGACACAGGACATTTTATATATATATACATATCGTATAGTATATATCGCAATGAATTAAATAGGATTGGGAAAGGAGACATAGTTCATAGAACCCGGAAAAGATCCCGGAAAGATGCGTAAACGGACGCTTAAGAGATGCCAGAAAGACCCCTGAAAGGACGTGTAAAAGATCCATAAAAGAAGCCAAAAAGATGCCTAAAAGACGTCTTAAACATACTCATTTATGCGATTTTTAGACGTCTGTGAAAGGCGACTTTAAGACGACAAAAAGTCGTTTGAAAGTCATATTTAAGTCGCACAGTTTTCTAAGAAAGACGTGTAAAAGATGTAAAAAGACGGGGAAACGATTTTACAGGCATCTTTCAGATATCCTTGAGATGTCTCTGTGCTATCTGGTTATAAATTACTATATTAATAGTTTGCTGTAAAGCACAAGTGAAAGCTTTTGAATCCGAAGAATTGCAAGCTCTTATTATCATTACAGGTCTTGCGAAACCTGAAAATTAAGATGTTCAACCCAATATTGCCCCAACACGAAGTGGAACCACGCGCAGGATCTCGTCCTCCAACCAAAGCAGAGATGGACGAGTTCGAAGAATACGCGTCCATCCACAAAGGGTATTTCGAGCCGTCGGAGGACGCCGTAATAAACAGAAATTGGAAATTATTCTGCAAGGTTTGCAGAATAGAGTCCTGTGAAAAGAAACTATACGCGTGGAAAACCACGCGCGGCAGAAGTGAAACTTCTTGCAGTGTAATAATGTGTATAAGTAAATTAAGATTGGAAACGGTAAAAAAAAATAATGAAGTGACAACAAGATCAGGAGCAACTGATACAAAAAAAATCATAGAAAAATTTTCATTTAAAAAATAATGAACGATCAAAATTTACGACCCTAAGAAGGAGAGCGTATGGGAAAGGAGACATAGTTCAGCAAAGCGATCTGAGGCGGAGCTGGCGTACTGTACACCGCGTGGCCTGGTCATCCTGAGGCCCACGTGGAAACTTCCTGCACGTGGTCTTGGGACATCGTGTGCCGGTAAAGTACCTGGCTGGCACGCTTCTTCACCAAGGAGCGTCGAAGATCCAGCCAAGCTGAGTACAGCGTCACGCCGACGCCACGTTCTCTCGATGAGGACGCAGAAGATCGCCATTTTTGCTGTTTCGCCGCTACACGAGGCCTGCCCCCGCGAAGCCGCCATCGTTGCTTCTACACGGGGCTTGCTGCCGGAAGCCGCCATCTTGCCCTTCGAAGGAGCCGTTGAACAGGTGGATTTCGACGTGCAAGAAAAAGCGAGCGATTTCAGTAAGTGCAAGCGTTCAGTTTAGCCGTTAACGTAATATTTGTTATCGCGATTACCGTTCGAATCCGGAAATATCGTCGCGCCGTCCGTCCCGTGACGTATTTGAAAATATCGTTGTGTTCGCGCCATCGAATCAGGAGCGTAGCATCATAGTTTCGACGCGCGTACATTTCCGTCGCGAAGTTTGAAATCCACCGCCGCTGAAGTTTGAAATCCACCGCCGCGGATTCCGTTCTATAGCACCGCGTATTCGCTCTAGTCGTCAAGATGGCTGCTCCAGGACCTGGTTCTTCGTGACCTGGTTCCGGGGGGGGGGCGTGGTTCAGGAGGACGTCCTCAATTCGATGATCGAGAAGCAGATCGATTCGTACCGTATCCCGAAAATTCCTTCGTTCTTCCGCGAAGATCCATCGCTGTGGTTCCTACATGTAGAATCATCTCTGTCTGCATCCCGCATAACCGCACAGAAAACGATGGCCGACATCGCCGTATCCGCGTTGAAGTGTGAGGAAATAGCCGCGATCAAAGACATCCTCTCCGCGGACCCGCGGCCGCGGAATCTATACGATCAAATAAAAGCGCGGCTCATCTCGAATTTTTCCACGTCGCCCGAAGCGCGCTTACGCCGACTTCTCAAGGGTGAAGTCTTAACCGATGGAAAACCCTCGCAAATATTGATGCGTCTTCGAAATTTAAACGACGGATCGTGTAGCGATGACATCATCCGCACAATTTTCATGGAACAGCTTCCCGCGCACGTGAGGGCAGTTCTGGCCATGTCGAAAGTTACCCATTCGCAGGAATTCGCCGAATTGGCCGACAAGGTTGTCGAGGCGTCCGGTTCCGTCGCGTATGCAATTTCGTCCGTTTCGTCGCAAGACTCTCTTAGGCACGACGTCGGGTCATCGGACACCGTCGCGTCCGCAGCCTATACCGTCCCCTCCCTGGGCTCGGGAATGAGCGATCTTGATTCTAAAATGGATCGTATCACGAAACAGTTAGCCGAGCTGACAAGCGCCGTGAACCGAAATTCCCGCGACAACCACCGCAGAACTCCTTCCCGCGGAAGATCACGCGCGCGTTCCAAATCACACGAGCCTCCAGTGTGCCGCGTGCACCAGAAATACGGAAAAGATGCTCGCCGCTGCATAAAACCCTGCTCGTGGCAGGCGGGAAACGAGTAGGCACTAGCCGCGCGGAGGCGAGCGCGCCGAGTGCGGAATCTCATCGCCTCCATGTGCGAGACCGCGATCTCGGTTTCAATTTTCTCATCGATACGGAAGCGGATCTCTCTCTGCTACCGGCCGATCGAACCGCCAAGAAACGCGCGACCGGTTTGAAGTTGTACGCGGTGAATGAGACGACGATTGAGACGTTCGGAGAAAGGCGGTTCACTCTGAATCTAAGTCTTCGCCGCGCCTTCACGTGGAACTTCTGCGTCGCTGCGGTACCGTACCCGATTCTAGGCGCGGATTTTCTAAATCACTATGGCCTGTTGGTCGATCTGCGTCATCGTAAATTGATCTTTGACGCGAACTTCCGCCGTCTGCACGGTCAAAACCTCGCCCGTGTTCAACGTGAAATCGATCGATCCCACTGCTCCTTTCGCGGGGATACTCACCGAATTTCCGGGAGTGTTAGGACCATAGCAGTCGAACTGCGATTCGCCGCGCGACGTATTGCATTACATTGTAACCGAGGGTCCCCCCGTCGCTGAACGTGCTCGCCGATTGACGCATGATAAACTGCAAGTGGCCAAGGCTGAATTTCAACGGCTCGTTACCGAGGGAACTTGTCGTCCATCTAGTAGCCCATGGGCTAGCCCCATTCATCTTGTCCCTAAGAAGGATGGGGGTTGGAGGGTATATGGTGACTACCGTCGTCTGAATTCGGTGATTGTTCCCGACATGTACCCAGTTCCTCATTTACATGACTACTCAGTCAACCTTCACGAGAAGACGATCTTCTCGAAGCTCGATCTTCACAGAGCGTACCAGCAGATTCCCGTCGCGCAGTCGGACGTACCGAAAACTGCTGTGATAACACATTTTGGGGTCTTCGAGTATACCGTGATGCCTTTCGGCCTACGTAACACCGGGCAAACGTTTCAACGGTACATTTACCGTGCCCTCGGAGACCTCGAGTTCGTCTTTGCATACATTGACGATATCCTTATCGCTTCCACAAGCCTCGAGGAGCATAAGCGTCACATCCGCACTGTCTTGCAACGTTTGCAGGAACACGCATTGCACCTGAATCTCGCCAAATGCGAATTTGGCAAGTCCCGACTCGAGTTTCTGGGACATGTTATCGATCGGAACGATTCCGCACCAATTCCCGAAAAAGTTAAAGCCATTCAGGACTTTCCGAAGCCCAAAACAGTTACCGATTTACGTAGGTTTTTGGGCATGGTCGTTTTTCTCCAAATTTTGATTATTCTCGATGTGCTTACAGATGGACCGTTCCGAAAATAAACAAAGTAACAACCGCGGAAAACCGCGTGACTATTCCTGCATGCGGGAATTTAATGATAATCGAAACCTTGAAAAAGGATTCAATTGGGCAGACGATGTTGAGGTCACGGAAAAGTACGATTCTGCTGTAAAGCAGGGCAAACGATCCGCACCTTCCCGCCAAACCCACAACAAGAGCAGGTCTGACAAATGGAAGGCTGATAAGTCTTCAAGACCTATGCCGCCCAAGGGTGATGCCGTGCCAGAGTTTTCTGCCACGAGGTTCCGTGCTCGGAACGCTACTCCAGAAGTTGCCGAAGACCTGTATTCAGTAGGGTCAACAGGGCCTCTTGTGCCCATAACACAGGACTACGGGCACAATCTTTCTGCCTTGGCAGAAAGTAGCCTCAGTGTGCTTTCGAGCATTACTGTTCAACGCTTTTAAACGCCGTAATTATTGATGTCTCCCAGAACGAGAACAAGGAGGGAGCACTCTACGGTCAAGGGGATGTGAAGGGGTATCTAAACTATACGGTACCCGGTCCTATCAGTGAGTACTTCTCACTTGTCACAAGGACCACCACTACCGCGGGTGATACGGTCAAGGTAAACATCTCTGACATATCTCTCCCGCGAGGAGGCGAAGATGCGGGTTCGTTTGGAGAGCTCAATGCCGCGACCCACAATGCCTACGAGTGCTATATATCACCACTCGTAACTCGCAGAAAAATAGAGGCTACTCTAGCGAGACAGCCAGGAGGCAACAGGGAGTGGAGGGCTCTACCACTCAACTTGATGCCGGCTGAGTTACACCCCACACCAAACCTATTAGGTTACGGTCCGCTCGAAGACTTAAATCCCGAAGGACGTAATGTGATATCGGGGTTGTACTTCCCAAGGAACGTTGATTCCCTGGAAGGCCGTTTGCAATTCTCTCGAGAATTGATGGCAAGGGTAAACCACGTCCTCGTTAACATGGAGGGACGTTATAAGATGGGTTCCGCACTCCCGAAGAAAAAGGTTATTCCGGGACATGTGGGCTATCTTGAGGTTGCCCAACCGTCCGCGAGTACTGCGTGCTTATCCGCAGTTAATGCCGCGGTAATGACCTGCAATAACGTGCAGGTACAAGCACCCTTGCACGAGTACCTTTGCGACTCAAAGAAGAATGACAAACGCGAGATAGTCTGGACGTCACAAGCTGAGGAAGCGTTCACGCGAGTCAAATCTGACCTCGCGAACGCGACCTTGTTGAATCACCCCGCTCCCGATGCAGTAACGCGTCTCGTTACCGATGCGTCCGATTTCGGAATGGGGGATTCTCTAGAACAAAGACTCCATGACTCTTTGAAACCTTTGGCATTCTTCTCCCGCAAATTTACTCCAGCGCAACGTACAAAGTACAAGCCGCCCTATCGATCGCGTTCTGCAGATCGAAGTGAACGGAAAACCGCGTACCGTCTCCATAGAAAACGTGAAACCTGCGTACCATTTCCGAGAGGACGTAGAAACTCCTTCTAACGAATCCTCTGACACGAGCCAGCGGACCGCGCTGCGAACATATTCGCGGGCGAAAACCGTACGAATAGTCCCGCCGTGCTAATCACATGTAAGCGATCATCGCCGAATTTGTGATAAGCTCATTGTACACTGTAAATAGTAAACGCGTAGTTTGTAAGGATATCCTGTACAGTAGAATTAAGAGTGCAGTCATTGTATATAGTTATAATTTAAGATTACCGTACCCCCAGCGTAGCGAACTTTTTATATCGTTTGTAACGTACATAAATTTGCACCAGGGTAGTGTCACTCTAATAAGAGAACTGTTAGCAGGAGTTTAGTATTGTAACAAAAACAAAGATGTCACTACTTGCAAGAGTAATGTGGGCTCGGCCTTATCCCCGACCGTTGGTGGGGTACCGCGCCTGCGCACTCACGGCATTCTGGCCAAGTTTCGAAGCGATGCGACGAGTTCGCTCTCTTCCGTTCCAGTCGTCTCGACGTGCAGACGTGCTCCTTCGTGTACCGAATTGTATCCACGTGTTTCAATAAATTGTTCACCGTGCAAGGGTGGAATTGGTTATTACAAGTATCCTCTGTCCTACCTTTCGTCCGAGATAAATAGTGGACTAGGGAAAAGATAGTTTCCCGCGGAGTCAAGAATCTACAGTAATTCTCAAACTGTCCGCTAGATGGAATTGATGACAGCATTTTGGTTGTAAATAAAAATATGCGATCTTGATGTATTAGGTTGGAAAGAAAGTTCTTGCGGTTTTTGCACATGTCTGCAGTATGTTAAGAGAAGGGTCAGCGATGTCAGTGACTGGCTAATGAAATTGACTGGAAGAAAAGAAACAGTTCACTCAGCAGAAGTATGTTAATCGCATAATATTGACTGATGATTAAAGATTGATGACTGATCATCAACTAGTAATTCACTAATAAGCTATAGCTAACGATTACTTAGAGCTGTGACGAACTGTCACTAACTAATCAAAACGTTTAAAAAATTAAAAAGTCATTTTTAAATATTAGTTGATTATTTCCCTACTCTAGTTATGAGATATACAATGTGTGTTACACGATTTTGATGTGTGTGGATGTGTGTTACACGATCTCGATGTGTGTTACGAGATATACGATGTGTGAGGATGTGTGTTATACGATGTCGATGTGTGTTACGAGCAGGGTTGCCATATTTTATCCCCTCCGGCCCCTTACCCTTCCGCCTTCTCGCCCAGTTTCGCAGCGTACCTCTTCCCACTAACGCAGGCGACAGTGGCGACACGCGACGAGTGGGAAGAGTGGGAGCAGGTAAGGAAAATAACGGGTGTACTTTTGTTCCACGCGACGCTACGGACGGCTTGGCTTGAGTGAAGTGGTTTTCGAATTCAGTTTACAGACTTTGGTGTGCAATCTAGCAAGAATCAAAGTTTTAGAGTGCCGTTTGCAGTATTTTATACTACGCATTATTTAAAATTATTGAGAAAGCAGGTAATGTATACATTGAATTTTAGGTTATGTAATCTGCTTTCTCAATAATTTTAAATAATGCGTAGTATAAAATACTGCAAACGGCACTCTAAAACTTTGATTCTTGCTAGATTGCACACCAAAGTCTGTAAACTGAATTCGAAAACCACTTCACTCAAGCCAAGCCGTCCGTAGCGTCGCGTGGAACAAAAGTACACCCGTTATTTTCCTTACCTGCTCCCACTCTTCCCACTCGTCGCGTGTCGCCACTGTCGCCTGCGTTAGTGGGAAGAGGTACGCTGCGAAACTGGGCGAGAAGGCGGAAGGGTAAGGGGCCGGAGGGGATAAAATATGGCAACCCTGGTTACGAGATGTACGATGTGTGTTATACGATCTCGATGTGTGTTACGAGATATAAGATGTGTGTGGGTGTGTGTTATACGATCTCGACGTATGTTCTGCGATATGCGATGTGTGTTGTACGATCTCGATGTGTGTGGATGTGTGTTATACATTGTTTTGCTTTTCTTTGAGCCAGTTCATTGTTAATTGCTGTAATATGCATTTGATGTATTCTTTGTGACGTTGCAATTTTGCGACGTCCCTTCTCCTCCGGTTTCGGAAACATTTCGTGAGCGATTGTGGGGTCGCGCTTACCACTCCGCGATTGCCGCGTAGTGGGGAGTCGCTGAGCCTGCGCACAACGTTCTCGCGACGTTGGTCGACGCGCGGATCGCGTAGATCGATCTCTTCCGTTCCGTCTCTCGAACCAGGTGGTCGTGCTTGACCACCGTGCTTCGGCTTTTCTGATTGATCCACCAGTGTTGGTTAATTTGGATCTCCAACGTTATTCTCGTTGATGTATAGCTCAGTAGAGCTTTATCGGTACTCTCCGATTGTACATTATTACGCATTGTAAATATACGTGTTCGTTACTGCGTAATCGGGAGTGCGAGTTTTCTTCCACGTGTGAGAGTGGGCTCACACGTGTTTACCAATTCCCAATACTTCTAGTGAATCTCCTATCTGGAGATTCACATAAATCCCATAATTGGTGACCCCGACGTGATTTCCACACGCACCTTCATGGAGTCAGAAGATTGTTCATCGAGGGTTCCTGCATTCGGTGTTTCTGGAGGTCTTTAACGACACCCAGACGTCAGGGACTTTCTACAAGAGGGGCAAATTTCGACATCCGTCGAACAACGAGTCCACGAGGACCACCGTTCCGATCATTCGAACGCTGGTGTACGCCGTGGAAGAGGTTCCTCATCATGGCATCACTCGTGGCATTTGCTGGCCATCACGGACCAGCTACAGGTGTGCAGCACTGCTCTGCTGCAACCTCTCCCAACCACGTCCAATGTAGACGACGAGAGAGAACGGAAGAGCAGCCGGCACGTCTCAAGTACATTGGTAAGACGTTTTGCCGGGCATTTTGGCAAAAATATTGTTTCAGCGGGCATTTCATCCAATGGTCGGAGTTTGCGGCCATTTCGTCGTTCCGCCGTTGCCAGCCAGCACGGCATGTCAAGGTCAGCTTTGTTGATGTCATCGTCACCGCTGCCTGTTACTAAGCTGTTTGCGGTCGTTCATGGCTGCTAAGGACAACGTGTTGCTGTCTCAGCACTTTGCCTGTGACCGAGCCGTCTGCTGTTTTGCTGGTCGCTGTTTGCCAAGAACAACATTGTTGTCAACTCTGCATCGTGCCTGTTGCCAGGGCAAACCCAACCTTGAGGCTGTCCTTTGGATAAACAGCGTCACCGGTGCCTTGTGATTTGTGCGTGTGCGCGACATTAACATTGACATTGCGTATTTTGCGTATTTGTTTCGCGTTCGTCGCGGCCCCCTTTTTAGGTGCGGTTAATTCAAAATGTTTGCGTATCTCGTATCACAAGCTTCGCGTTCGTCGCGGCCCCCTTTCTAGGTGTGGTTATTTATTATATCCGCGTATTTCGCGTTGATAGTTTCGCGTTCGTCGCGGCCCCCCTTTCTAGGTGTGGATGAGTTTCTAACTCTGCATATTTTGCGAGTTCTATAACTGCGATAACGCGTTTGCAGCTTAGCGGAGATGCAGCGTGTGTGCTCGCGTCATTCTATTCGCGTTCCGCCGTTATGGTGAGGTAATCACGCAATAAAGTCCTTAGGGAAAACATTGTAACGCGCATGTGCGCGATATCAGCACTATATGCGACATTCGTGGTAGCAGCTCGTACAGACGCCCCGCGAATTCTCGCGCTGATAAGGATTTCGAACCCGTGGGGGTACTCGAAATTTACGTATTCCGCGAATTCTCGCGTTGATATTTGTATCGTTCGTGTTAGCCGCGTTTATAGGTGTCGCGAAAACCTGCGCGTGCTCGCGACCCGCGCCTCATGGTAAATATGCACACGGTACACTCTCAGCACACGCCTTCCTTCGCAAAGGAGGGACAATATTGCGCATTCGTTGCGTTTTCCGTCCCTTGCGAAGGAGAATCGTAGTCCGCGTTCGTCGCGTTTTCCCTTCCTTCGTGAAGGAGGACGTATTCGATTTAGGTGTTGCGTTTCTTTCGCGAACAAAAATGTATATATAATTCATGTGTTACGTTTCTTTCGCGAAGAAAAATGTATATATAATTCATGTGTTGCGTTTCTTTCGCGAAGAAAAATGTAAATATAATTCACGTGTTGCGTTTCGTTCGCGAAGAAAAATTTATAATTTGCGTTCACCGCAGCTTCCTTCTTGCTCTAAGGGGAAAGCATTTGTTCACTTTTGTGAGAGATGAGCCTTCTTGCTCACTTCTAGTGCGTCACCCGTTTCGGAGTGCAGCTGCTGCATGCGTTTCTGGCAGTAACGCACTAGGGGGGGAGTGTGTGGGGTCGCGCTTACCACTCCGCGATTGCCGCGTAGTGGGGAGTCGCTGAGCCTGCGCACAACGTTCTCGCGACGTTGGGCGATGCGCGGATCGCGTAGATCGATCTCTTCCGTTCCGTCTCTCGAACCAGGTGGTCCTATCTGGAGATTCACATAAATCCCATACGATAAAGGACTGGACCGCCCTCTAACGGGACACGACACCGTAAATACAGGATTCGAGAGCGCTCCTCTGAGAAATTCCGACATTATCGAGGATCATTAATGACATCTGTCGCGCGTGCCGAGAACGGCAAGTTTCAGAGCCGTATATGGGACGTGTGGAAGGAACCACCGACTTTACGAATTTTCACAGGAAAGGAACAGCGTCCCGCAGCTCAGGAAGCGCCCGACCGAAAGCAAATGGGCTTTTCGAGAAAAGATTTCGAGAAAGAGGACTGGCCAGTAGGGTGGACCTTCGTTATACTTGGCGAAAATTGTTTTTTAGATTTTTTTATGGGACACCTCCTAGGATGGTGCCACTGTGCGAAAAAATAACCTGTGCAAAATTTGAAATTGATCGAATAACGGAAAATGGTGCCAAGTCGAGTTTGAAAATTTGTTAATTTTGTAACTCGCTTTTCTCCACTGCAGTATATGATTAGCATATATTTTTATATATCGTTGAATTTGTCTTTTTACGCACTATAACAATTTAAAAAAAAATGTAATATTAATTTTAAAAAAAAATTCGTGACCTTGAAATCTCAAAAATTGACATTTAAAAAATTTCTTTTTCTCTTGCATTATATTTAATTTATTAAACAGTACAACTTTTATCTAAAAAAAATTTTCATATTTTTATAAATAGCGAAAATATTTAGACATTCCCATTTATACAGGGTGAGTCACCAAACGTTAGCACCTCAAATATCTTTGTTGTTTCTAAAGATACGTAAAATATGGTAAGGACAAAGTTAATGGTACAATGGGGCTGACACGATGCAAAAAAAATTTTGTTTTTGTCATTTTTTTGGAGATATCAAGGTCACCTTGACTTTTTTAAATGGAATGTCCTATTTTTTTATACCATAGATCGACAGAGTATCAAATTCTGAGTATAAAAGTGTTGACCTTCATATGACCTAAACCTAATAGTTAACGAGATATTATCCAAAGAAGAAAGACAATTGTTTCGATAATATCTCGTAAACTATTAGATTTAGGACATATGGAGGTCAATACATTTTTACTCAGAATTCGACGGTCTATCGATTTATGATACAGGAAGTAAGTGTTTCCAGTAAAAAAAATCAAGGTGACCTTGAAATGTCCTCTATGCCTCCACCCACGCAGGAAATGTTTATGTCCCAATATGCCCCCCTCTATACCGTGCAAATTTTGTTCATAACATTTTTCCATATTATTACAAATAACGGAGATATTCAAGGTGAACATAGTTATTGCCCTACCCTGTTTACAAAACTTACACGGTACAGAGGGGGTCATATTGTGACTAACATTTTCTGCGTGGGTGGAGCCATAGAGGACATTTCAAGATCAACTTGATTTTTTTTACTGGAAACACTTACTTTCTGTATCATAAATCGATAGACCGTCGAATTCTGAGTAAAAATGTATTGACCTCCATATGTCCTAAATCTAATAGTTTACGAGATATTATCGAAACAATTGTCTTTCTTCTTTGGATAATATCTCGTTAACTATTAGGTTTAGGTCATATGAAGGTCAACACTTTTATACTCAGAATTTGATACTCTATCGATATATGGTATAAAACAGCGCTCGGAATTGTTTAATCGCGAGGAGCTCGAATCGAAGCCTCCGCCTCCTCGACCGGGCCGCGCGTCTCGCTCCCCGTCGTGGCCCTAGTGCTCAGGTGCGTACCATTTTATAGGCGCTATTCGTGGCGCAACAGGACGACACTCATGTCAATAGGTTTCCGCATTACCATTGAGGTACTATTGCCAATGCGTTTTTTTTATTAGTGGTATACCCTCTAGGCCTACTCCACTATGTCGCACGATTTAGGCATATTGTCTGTACAACAAGATTCACTATTAATACTGCTTGAAAGTCTATCGTCCGAATTTATACGTCCGAAAACAAACGCACTTACTAACACTGATTTTCTACTAAAACTCGTGATCCTTACCTTCCAATAACCAATTCGTGACTGTTCACACTACGTTCCCACTCGGATAAAAGAGGCAAAATGACAAATGACAAACGACTGATTTTTAAAATGAGTTACAATGTAAGCGTCGGCGCGGCAATGCGAACAGCTACGTTCAAACTTTCCGCCGCGCCGTAGATCTTAACAATTTGCCAAGCACGTTTAAACGTGCGCGAACATCAAGATGTCCCGGATGGTATTAAAATTTGAACAATAGAATTAAAAACTAATTTTTAAATTTATCTCACAAATTAATTTTCCTAATTAATTTTCTACTGCTATTGTCCGAAATTATCGTGCGTCATAGTGGAGTAGGCCTACAGGGGATACCACTAACGAAAAAAATGCATTGGCAATAGTATGTACCTCAATGGTAATGCGGAAACCTATTGACATGAGTGTCGTCCTGTTGCGCCACGAATAGCGCCTATAAAATGGTACGCGCCTGAGCACTAGGGCCGCGACGGGGAGCGAGACGCGCGGCCGGGTCGAGGAGGCGGAGGCTTCGATTCGAGCTCCTCGCGATTAAACAATTCCGAGCGCTGGTATAAAAAATAGGACATTCCATTTAAAAAAGTCAAGGTGACCTTGATATCTCCAATAAAATGACATAAAAACAAAATTTTTTTTTTGCATCGTGTCAGCCCCATTGTACCATTAACTTTGTCCTTACCATATTTTACGTATCTTTAGAAACAACAAAGATATTTGAGGTGCTAACGTTTGGTGACTCACCCTGTATATACTATGGAATGGAGATTCCCATAAGCCAGCCGTACAGCCGTTGAAGCCAGTAGAAGAAGGCACTTTTCGATGCCAGCGCCACCAAATGTCGATGCCGGAACACTGATATTATTTTAGTGTGCGTCTCACTGATGTATATATATATATCAGTGGTGCGTCTGCGCGGGTGATCGTGGGGTGCGAATGGAAGTATAGTTCATAGCCTGACTCATAGTATATATGTATATCAGTGGCACCGTGGTCTACGGTCTTGGTGGGGGACGTTGGAGTGTGCGCATGGTGCTGGAATGGGATAGTGGAAGGGGAAAACGAGGAGAGTAATTGATATCCATTTGGGAATCAACTGGCGACACTGTCGCCAATCCTTCGTTTTCCTCGGGCGCACTCGGGCGTTCGTACAGTTAACATCGCGTTCTTTAACTCGGTTAACTTTAACTCCGTTAACTAAATACGGTCAAGTGTAAGTCCGGTGTCTAAATACGGCTAACCATATTTACCATTGTTAATAAATATACACAAGTTAACGGGAGTGTTTCATATGACCACATGTGTGGAAAATAGGCTCTGCACATGTTCATCATCATCTAAGTAATCTACACGGTATTTGTTTTACCCACTTAGAAGACCAATAACCGACTACTTAGTGAATCTCCGATCTGGAGCAGCAGTGTCGCCAGATGAGGAGAACCACGGTGAGATGATGTACCCCCTCTCTGATGACCAGAGTAGAGTAATATGTGACAAGTACGTTGCGCGTGCGCGGCCGCAACGTGCACATATTACTCTCCTCTGGCCATCAGAGAGGGGGTACTTGTATTCCCCTCGAGTGCTGGTTTGGGCACTTTCTGGCGACACTGCCCCGCAGGCTTATGCTCACTCAGTCCTTTAGATCCGTGCATGAGACAAGCACGTGGCGGCCATTACCCTGACAACCAAAAATTTCATTTCCGCCAAATTTCTGTGCGTGCTATAAGCGCTCGTTCTGCCGGCGGATAGCCCCTGAATCTGCCTTTGTTTAAGAGGGCAGCACGGTCGCACTGATTGTGGCAAATGCCGCTTTACGGAGTAGCACCGTCGCGTCGCACCGAGTGCTGTGCACAATAGAAATTTCACCGACGGAGCTGCCCTGTAAAACGACATTGGCCAATCACATCAGTGATGGTGACCGTGCTGCCCTCTTAAACAAAGGCAGATTCCGGTGCTATCCGCCGGCAGAACGAGCGCTTATAGCACGCACAGAAATTCGGCGGAAATCGAGCTGATCTTGCCTTGAGCTGCTCGAAGCGTAGCTTCGACCGTATTCTGCCCGTTCTCCGCCCTAGGCGGGATCAGCTCATGGCAAGCCTGGTTGTCAGGGTATATTGTAACACTTTTGTACCTTTGTTATTTTACATATTAAAATATTATTTACACGCAAACTTAGTTTCCAACACGATTCACGACCGGCTTCGCCGCTTGAAGCTTTTGCGTGACAGAACTATTTTATATAATAGAAACATATTAGATATTCTGTGTATATATATATACCGGGTGAATCACGAATCGTGATCAGTAGAGATTACTCTGTTATTAGCTGTCCGATCGAAAATATTTTTATCAGCTTTTGCATGGTTTCAAGAGAACATTAACGTGATTATACAAAATTTTCGTCACCTCTTTTTTTCATGTTTTTCCAAGGTCACCTTGAATTTTTTGCAAATAAACATATAATTTTTTTACTCCTATCTGTTAGAGAATTTCAAGGCAAATTCGGAAACGTATCATAACATTTAAAAAGTTGCAAAAAATTGCTTTTTTAATTTTGTCTTTACAAAAAATTTGCTATAATCACATGGAAGTTCTTTTGAAAGCATGTGTAGGTTTCAGTGTTCCGATATGGTGCAACTTTCCTCGCGCATGCGCGGCGATTTCAGCCTAAGTAAAGTAAGATTCTCGATAAAATGGGGTACCTTGAGCACCCCGTAAAATTTTCAAAAATTGCTATGATTTGATTCTGAAAAATGAATGTATAACATGTGTATTTCTGTATATTTTGTAACTCGTAGGACACGTCCTGGAGTCTTTTTTCCGGAACAGATTGTTTCGGGACATTCCTGCCAATGTAACTGCCTCAGCGCCCTGCTACCTCATCATCCTAATATAGATACGTTACTGTTTTGGCCGCGCAAGCGCGAAAAAACTTGCACCATATCGGAGCACTGCTGCCTTCATATCTGCCCTCAGCTTGTGCCGGCACACCGGACCAGTAGAAAGCGATACTTCTGCGCCCGAATAAGTATCGCTTTATGCTGACAGGGTGTGCTGTCCAAAATCGAGCAGATTTCGAGCACGATGTGTTGACTGTGCTCGATATCTGCTCGAGGCAGACCTGGCTGAATGGGTATGTATTTACAAATCAGTTTTCAAAATTTGTTGCATGACGATTGACACTCCGCCATATAGCGTCTGTTACTATGTCAGTCATCACAGTACAATGAATACCTTTTCTTAGACGGTCCGACACTGATCCATGTTTTTCAAAGTGGGCGGTCAAATTCCTTATCGTGCTCGCACTGGGAGATGATCTCGTATGTAAATAATAGATCGTCAGCAGGAATACAAAAATTGAATCATTTTTGCATGACCCGAGACATCGAAGAAAGCCATGGTAAATCTCCAAAAACTATAAATATCCTACAACAAAAAAAAAATAAATGAAGACAGTTATTTAAACTTTATGTTCTCCAGCCTCATTCGCACCACTCTGTATATTACTTGAACGAAAAGAATTAACTTCTTCTTTCATGTATACTTTGTGGTGTATATCACGCTTATGTAATGTAATAACTTACAGAATTATAGCTGTCTTTCTAACAATAATGAAAACTGTTAGTTCAAATATGTGTACATAATATGCAAAAGTATCCAGCCACCCTTTAAACAATTGGTTCATGTTAGAAAAGTTAGTCTACTAGGTAAACTTTAATGAAAATTTCAAATATGCCTTTTGTAGATCTACATAAGTAAGTTACATGCACGCACAGTTTCATCGATATCGGTCAATCCGTAAAACAGGTATAGGTAGCGAAAGAGATAAGTATCTTCGAATTTTGGGTTTACGATTGATTTAAGTCGCAGTTTCTCATAATTTTTGCCATTTTTAATTATCTATGGCGATTTTGATGAAACTTTGTGACGTACAAAAGGCATATTTGAAATTTTCATTACAGGCGAAGTTAAAAAAGTTAAAAATCATAACGATTACTTTCTTCTTCGCAATTTCGACAAATGGTCATTTTTAATCATCTTTATAAATTTCCTAATAAACATCCAAAACAAACTCAAGCCGTTTGAACTAAATTTAAGAAAATTATTCGTGTACGAATACCTTTGCATGCTACTGTATGTACTGCAGCTCGAAAAGTTTGGTAGTTCTCAATTGTTACTACAGATACTGATCCTTGAAGACTTTTCTTGATCTCCAGATGAATTTAATATTGATAATACAGTAAATTTACATTTTTCGAAGTTGATAAAACTATAAATATTCTAATAAGTTCGATTCGGGTTAACAAAATTTATATATCTTTTTCCAAAGGGATTTTAAGGAATTCTGTATCATGTAAAATTTATAAATGTATTACAACACATGTTTTATTGAGCTTTGAATATTTACTGCTTGAAATATATTAACATCATATATTTACTATCAGATATCAAATATACGATGTCATAACAATTGATACCAACTGTGTAACAACTTTACTATTGTATAAATTACTTTACAAACAACAATTTTATTATTTTTATATTATACATACATAAGTTTAACGCCTCTTTATTATAAATTCTATCACTTTTATTAACGTTAGTTTTGCACTGTTGAATATTTTCAAATGTTGAATAATGGAAAAAGAGAAGTATAATTTAAACTCGCCAAGATGCAACAAGGTACGACAATAGTTTACGAGTGACTAGAATATTAGACCATGTATTTTATAGGCTACTGTAAAAGCAGATCACAAAGCGATCATTCTACAAGTTTTTTTCAAGAGTTTGCGTGGAACTTGTATTAATGGTATGCACAAATGCTATCGGATCAAAATGAAGTTGACCTAACTTGTAGTATTTCTCTTCTTGTTCATACCATTTCTTAAAATTAAAATTCTTGAAAAATATTGCAATCTCTCTTTCTGCAGATTGCACAGAATCTAACAAGGTAATTTTGCATTATAAAAACAAGAGAGGAGTCATTTTCTAAGAAAATCATTGTACCTGATCCATGTGTTGCATTTCTTGTATCCAAAAGACCAAACATCCCTCGAATTGTTTCAAGATCAGTGTATTGCGCTCTGTAAACTTTTGTGGGACCCATTAGTTTCCTCCATTTCAGAATGGCATCATGATCTGCTAAGATATGAATATCGGATGGGCCGCTACACATGAACGTCAAAAGACGATTATAAAAAAATTTGTCCTTATGCTCTTCGTAAAACAAATGTGCATCTGTCGATGTAATTATGGTCCTGCGTGATCTGACAATTTTGAAATTATTGTCAATTATTACATCTCGAATTTTCTGGAAATTATAAAGTGTTCAAACGCCAATACGACAATAAGTTGAGAAAATCTAAAGCGTCGGAACTTCTGAAAACTACATTTCGAGCTAGAGTAAAGGTATCCTAGTTATCGGACACAAATAAACTTTCTCGCAATTAATAAAAATAATATAAAGTACCTAGTATTACTTAATTTTATAAAATAAAATTGAAGTTTCCCCTTTGTACATAAATCAAAAGTACCACAATAATTTTTGTTTAACATATAGAAAACATTAGTTAAAAACCTTACTCCCCGAGACAACGCAATTTTCGTTTCTGATTATAGAAAATGCTAAGAAACTGTGATACACCGGAGTATAATTGTATATAGCAGTGATGAGCAACCCCATGGCCCGCGGGCCGCATTTGGCCCGCTAGCAAACTGCCTACGGCCCGCCGGAATACGGCGCGGCGCTACGCAACAAAGTATTTAATATTGCGTTCGTTGCCGGTTGTGGCCCGCGCGTAGTCTTATGTTTCCACTTTTGGCCCACAATACGCCGCGGGTTGCTCACCACTGGTATAGAGTATAGACGCTTGAAGATATGTGAAATATAGGTTATGTTTTCTTACCTGAAGAACAAAGGGAGATTTAACAACATAAGGTTTAATTATCGCCAATGTTAGCTGAAGATGCTTCTGCGATTGCATCTTGTTATTAATTTACCTGGCCTTCTTATATATGACCATACTTTCATAATGCGGCGAAAATTTCAGACACAGTTGCTTGTAAACTTCCGTTGCACGTGTGTGTGCATATAAGTTGTCTATGTAGAAGATATTACACACTTAGAAACACGCATACAACACATCTTATAATACAAATCAAAAAATCCTTCATCTCCTTGCATGTAGAAACATTTTTCCCCAAAAATAAGTATTAGCGGTGGAAAATTGAAGGTCCGACTTTCGAAGCACGTGCGGTTACGTTACGTTACAACCAGTTTTGTTAGATTGACGCGGCCTGCGCGCCAGTGTTACTTCCGATTGAAGCCGAAATTTTTCATACGATGGATGGCCGCTAGAGGCGCTGCGCGGAAAAACAGTAACGTATCTACTATTGGGTAGATGAAATGGGGTTCCTTGAGCACCCCGCAGAATTTTAAAAAATTTATATGATTTGATTCTGAAAAATGAATGTATGACAAGTGTATTCGTGTATATTTTGTAACTCGTAGGACATGTCCTGGAGTCTTTTTGTCCGGTAAGATTATTTCGGTACACTCCCGCCAATATAACTGCCTCAGGGCTCTGGTCGCTCTGCTACCCAATAGTAGATACGTTACTGTTTTTCCGCGCAGCGCCTCTAGCGGCCATCCATCGTATGAAAAATTTCGGCTTCAATCGGAACACTGCTGCGCCACTGATATATATTCTATGGATAGGAGAAGCCTGATGATCAATTGAAGGAGATTTTGCCAGTTTGCAAGAGTCGCCCTCAAATTTCAGAATATGAACTATACTTCCCTTCGCCACGCGCAGACGCACCACTGATATATATATATATACATCAGTGAGACGCACACTAAAATAATATCAGTGTTCCGGCATGGACATTTCGTGGCACTGGCATCGAAAAGTGCCTTCTTCAATTGGTTTCAACCAACGGCTGCACGGCTGTATATATATATATATATATATCAGTGTGCTGCGCGCGCATACGCGACTAAATGCAGGAACGTATGTGCGTCCTACAGTCCGAAGCTTGTGGCGAATGTTATTGGTAGGAAACCGGACGACGCTATGAGTGGTAAATGTTCCGATTTTAGGTGAACGAAATTATTTTTGAATAATTTATATCCTTTTGATACTTGATAATAACAATTATGAATGTTTTACTTTGCGTAATAAATGTAGTTTTTGTTCTGCGAGTACTGATAAGGTTTTGGCAGTTTTCCTTATCCTAGCAGCAAATGCTGGTATATATTAGAGATCCCCGTTTCACGGGTATGTAAATACACGTGGCCCGTGAACCGTGTAGTACGACTTTAAGGATCCGTGTACACGGATCTGCGACCACGAATCCGTGTACACGGATCTGCGAATACGGATCCGTGTACACGGATCTGCGAAAACGGATCCGTTCGGTACGGATCCGATCGGAAAACAATAACGCCTCAGTTGTCGGACTCGGACGTACCGAACGGATCCGTTTTCGCAGATCCGTGTACACGGATTCGTGGTCGCAGATCCGTGTACACTGTACACGGATCCGTGTCGCAGATCCGTGTACACGGATCCGCATTCACGGATCCTTAAAGTCGTACTACACGGTTCACGGGCCACGTGTACACGTGTATTTTAGTACCCGTCCAAAACCGCGATCTCTAGTATATATTCTTTAGTTTCTTCTGCCAAATAAAATATTTTATTTTTTATTATATATTTGGTTTAGTTATTTTAGTACACTTCCCTATCCCCAAAATAAAGGAAAAGAGTAAGTATTAGATGATTGCATAAGTTCGTGACCAATTTGGAAATAAAATTCAATGGTTAAATTTTAATAAAGAATACAACTTTATTAATCAATTATACATATAGTTACCATTCTTTTCTAATTGTAGAAATTTTAACCATTCTTTAGTTTTAATTAAAACAATATCTTTACAATTTAACCATTGAATTTCATTTTAAAATCGGGCACGAACTTATGCAGTCACCTGATGTATTATACATATATACACAATTAGAATATATTTATGTATCATATGTACCCACACATCTAATTTTAATGTAACATACGCATGTTAAACGTTCATATTTGAAAATCGACAAAATTTTGCTAAATTATGCGGGGTGACAAAGATACCCCAACTGTTTATGTACTTCACTGACGCTAGAATCGTCGCGATGCGCGCGCAGGCCGCGTCGAACTAACAACACTGCTTGCATCGATGCAAGTAACTTGCAGGCGGTCGGACCCTCAGAAATGTAACTAGAAAGGAACTAGAATATTACTAGATTAAGGGTGGAAATAAGGGCTTGCCAAATTTCGTTGTTTGTCTTTATTCGAGCAAATTTTGGGCTGGTTGAGGGCTCAATCTAAAGAGGAAGGTTCTCCGCATGGTGCTCTGGTCATGACGCTAACGAGATTATGCTTATATATAATAATATGAGTGTCCAAAGTAGGAGAAAAGTCGAGAAAAAATACCCACAAATTCCAATGTATTTTTCTGCCACTAAAGACTTTTTTGACTGCTGTGATAACCAGAGTACCATGCGGAGAACCTTCCTCTTTAGATTGAGCCCTCAACCAGCCCAAAATTTACTCGAATAAAGACAAACAACGAAATTTGGCAAGCCCTTGTTTCCACCCTTAATCTAGTAATATTCTAGTTCCTTTCTGTGATGGAATATACAGGGTGAACATTATAAAGCGTTACAGACGAATATCTCGGAAAATATTGATTATACGCAAAAATGTTTGAGATGAAAGTTGTTCAGTAGAGAGGGGGACATCATGTGGTGGGATTTTTATTTTTCCCGATGAACATTCCAAGGTGAGGAGAAGGTCACCTTGATTTTTTAAAATGGAAAGACCTACTTTCTGCATCATGAATCGATTGACTATCGAATTCTGAGTAAAAATGTATTGACCTCCACATGTCCTAAATCTAGTAGTTAACGAGATATTATCGAAAAAATTTTCTTTCTTCTTTGGATAATATCTCGTTAACTAGTAGGTTTAGGATATATGAAGGTCAACACTTTTATATTCAGAATTTGATACTCTCTCGATTTATGGTATGAGAAATAGGACATTCTATTGAAAAAAAAGAAAGTTGACCTTCACCTCACCTTGGAGTGTCCACCGGTAAAAATAAAAGCCCCAACGAATGATGCCCCCCTCGGTACTGAACAAGGTTCCATCTTAAACATTTTTGCGTATAATCAATATTTTTGGAGATATTCGTCTGTAACGCTTTATAATGTTCACCCCATATTTCTATGTATAAGTCGGATTGAGATCGGATTGACTGGCCTCGGTCAGTGAGTTGGGCAAATTTTATTTCGAATAACGAATAAAGAATAACGAATAAATCCCAGGATTTATTCGAGAATAACGAATAACGATTTTATTCGCTGGAAATTATTCGTAGCTTACGAATAACGCTTTATTCGTTATTCGTTAGTCACGAATAAATCCCGGGACTTTTATTCGTTATTCGTTATTCTAAATGACGGCAGCGAATAAGAATAAAGGCCGGAGAATAGGCGCAGCCGGCTCGGCGCCGGCAACAATCGACAATCGACACTCGAGACTCGTCACTGAGGCCGAGACGAGCTATGGATTGATGTTGACGATTGATATAACTAAATAACTAAACCGTGATTCTTTTCACACAAGCAGTACAATACCGTCGATCATTATTTTTTATGAACAAAAAATATTGTATGTGTATTTGTTATAATTTTGCTACTCTATCATAACAATGGGTACCGAAATATTAATATAATGTTGTTAATAATTATTAATAATAATGTTAATAATTATTACACAATTATATAATTATTACCTCCAAATTTTCGGCAAGCCAAAGTCAGTGACAAATATCCACCGTGGTACAGACGAACTGCACATTCTTTAAAATATTTTTTATCTCGGCTATATTAGTTCTAAATAAATTTTCGATACGACGACTTAAATTTCTTCTGCTCATGACGCTTAATTCGTAGTTTGTAAAAATATTAATAATTATTTATGTATTTTAAAATAATTTTTGAAATAGGAAATATACCTGCAATCTTTAGATGATCAAAAATTTCTCTAAAATAAGGATCATCGACCGTTCACAAGCTGCAAAGGCACCATTGAATGCAGAACATAATTAGTTATGCAGGAATTGAAGCTGTTCTGAGTCATTACATGGCTTCTGGATATTGATCTTCTGTCCATCGAACTACTGGATCGTTTCGCGATCTGTGAAGTTTTTCGCTTTTAGATACTCTTTATATTCATTTAAACCGGCGTCACCATGCCGTCTTGTTAAATACGAACAGAAATTCGACGTTGAATTAATTCGCCGTTTCAGTTCAACATGGTTTGGCTGACATTTAACGCAAACGGCAACTATTGCATTGTCACTCGATTTCTCGGAAACAATTTGAAAGAATGTTCCGTCTAAAATAACGTTATTTGTTGAATAATTGGAATTAGATGTATTGCCGTATATGAAACTGGTAAACATTTCGAATCTATTATTAATAAATAAATTTCGCAGATAAAGTATTAAATAAAACTCTGATATTTTTATTTAAAAATCTACTACACAGAGCAGCCTGAGCCTAGACTGTTTTAGTCTCACACGCTCCTATAAAGGCTGCATTCAGAGAAGGCCCTTCCTTCACACACTCAAGAGACATAAACAATCTCGATGGAGGCGTCAGTTCTTTCTATTAGCTTTTAGATAAACACTCAGATGCATTTTTCCCTGGCATACGAAGAGAGAAAATCAGTCAGTATCGAACCTTTGGCAGAGAAAAGTCGTTTGCATTTTCAAAGCGTGTTGTGTGGACAATTTTCAGAACTAAGTCTTGTGTGTTTTGTTTTGTGTTTTTATCTTGCACTTTTAGTGAGTACTTGTCTGTGTTTTCTGTGTTAATATTCTCACTTTTTGCTTTCCGTACTATGTATTTTGTAAATTTCACTGTTTCAGTTCTCTCCTGTGTAACACAGTGATTTTTATTCAACAATACATATGTCTGATATAGTAAATGAATCATCTTCAACGGAACCATCATCTGCGTCTACCAGTTTTATAGACGACAGTGCATGTAATTCTAATGATACGACAAATACCGCTATTTTAGACGGAACATTCTTTCGAATTGTTCCCGAGAAATCGAGTGACAATGCAATAATTGCTGTTTGCGTTAAATGTGAACCAAAACACGTTGAATTGAAAGGGCGAATGAATTCAACCTCGAATTTCTGTTCGCATTTAAGAAGACGGCATGGTGACGGTGACACCGTTTTAAATGAATATAAAGAGTATTTGAAAGCGAAAAAACTTCACAGATCGCGAGAACGATCCAGCAGTTCGATGAACAGAAGAACAATATCCAGAAGCCATCTGATAACTCAAGAGGGGTTCAATTCCTGCATAACTAATTATGTTCTCCATTCAATGGTGCCCTTGCGGACGGTCGATGATCCCTATTTCAGAGAAACTTTTGATTATCTGAAGATTGCAGGTATGTTTCCTACCACAGTAATTATTTTAAAATACGTAAATAATTATTAATATTTTTACAAACTGAATATATTACAGATTACGGATTAAGCGTCATGAGCCGTAGAAATTTAGGTCGACACATCGAAAATTTATTTGCAACTAATACAGTCGAAATAAAAAATATTTTAAACGATGTGCAGTTCGTCTGTACAACGGCGGATATTTGGTCCGCAAAACGAAGAAGTTTTTTAGGGGTAACGGCGCACTGGATTGTTCCAGAAACGTACGAAAGACGATCAGGGGCTTTGGCTTGCCGAAGATTTGAAGGTAATAATTACATAATTGTGTAATAATGTACATTATGTTAGAATCGATAAAATTATTAACAACATTGTATCAATATTCAGGTGCTCATACTTACGATAAAATAGCTCAGCTGTTGCAAGAAATTCACATGGAATTCAATTTAAGTCATCCAAAAATTACGGCAACGGTTACAGACAATGCCAGTAATTTTTTAAAGGCATTTCGAATTTTCGGCATTGAGGGCTTATCCGACAACGACAACGACAACGACGAGAATGTACAGAGTACAGATGAAGATCAAGTATTAGACAATATAGCAATAGAGACACCAGATAACACAAACACAGCCTTAACAATATTACCACGGCATATTCGTTGCTTTGTACACACACTTTCATTGTGTATAACCACCGACCTAATGCGGACAATAAAGGCCATCGATAATATAAATTCAATTCATATGCAGACAATGATTAAATGTTCAACTTTATGGAACGCAACGTCGCGTCCTAAATCTGCGGAAATAGTTGAAAATGTGTTAGGGCACACGTTAAGCAGGCCTGGAGAGACGCGATGGAATTCCCTATATGATGCCCTATCACAAATTTTGAAAATAAAAGAAAAAAATTTTGATTTATGTAAGAGGCTTAATATTACCAATATATTAACAGAACAAAATTATTTATACATAAACGAATATTTAGTTGCGACGAAACCAATTACACAGGCGTTAGATATTCTTCAGGGAGAATGTAATGTTTTTTACGGAATAGTGATTCCGTGTTTGTTATCACTGAAACAAAAATTAAAAAGTCTTAATGAGCAGAATTGGATATTTTGTAAACCAATGATCGAATGTTTACAAAATAGCGTGGACACTAGGTTTGACGCATATTTAGATTTTAATAGCGAAGTAGCCAAGGATGCAATTATTGCTTCTTTTTCTCACCCTTTTTTTAAAAACAGGTGGCTGTCAAATGTACCAAATATATATCACGAACATTTAATTTCTATTTTCAAAACTGCCATTAATACATACAACAGAATGGAACAATCACAAATAGTACCCACAGAAAATAGTCAACTATTACAGCTAAATTCATTTTTCAATTTCGATGTACCATGTACATCTGCGGAGCAACAAGTACAAAGTAATAACAGTACAGATTTATTAACGCTTCAATATTTTACGAATTACAATAACGAATTTACTTGCTTAAATACATTCCCAGAAATAAAAATATTATTTTTACGATATAATACACCATTACCGTCCTCTGCACCGGTCGAACGGTTATTTTCGTTTGCGACTATGACAAATACCCCTAAATCTAATAGATTATCTGATAGATTATTTGAACAACGAATTGTTTTAAAAGCAAATTTATTGAATAAAAAAAAATAATAATAGAACATGATTCAACCAAGTTCTTTTCTTTTCCTTTTCATTAATTTTGTAAGGCTATAGATAATTTCTATATAATTTTCGTATATATGTAATGTTTCTCTCAGTCATGTCATTATTGTTATTTTGTTGCTGATGTAATTATAGAAATTGCTAAATAGAATACAGCAAATCGAGAGATGACATACTTCAAAACTATTAAAATCCTTTTAATAGAAATAAAAAGTTCTTCATTATAGTACTTTAGAACGCTTTATTCATCTCTACTCATAATTTCATCTATTTTTATAATCATGAAAGAAAGTATTTTTCCTAAAGAAGATTTGCCTTACGGAAATCGAAACTGTTATGTTGAATTTTTTAAATTTCTCAAGGTCCTACGTAAAGCAACAAATCGTGGTAAGTCTTCATTTCATGAAATTCCTTTTTTATGTAGAATAATATGAAGCGTTACTTGTTAGTAATTAGGTACCTGAACCTTTTTTTTATTGCACATAGGTATAGAGTTCATATTTCATGGTTTAATTAACAGTATGCAATGCGTCTTCTGTCGTGCCGAAGTGATATTATTTCCTAATAATTCCGAATATTATTTTCTAATATATTTCTATTAAATAAATAGAATTTACAAGCAGGTGAGGACGTGAGTACCATTATAATTTTCCAATTAAACTTTGTTATTGAACATGTATCTCCTCAAATTAATAATAAAAATTAATAATCACGAATTATTAATACACTTTTGAGTTGATTGAAATTAAATGAATTTGTTCTGTATGTTGCAGAGCCCCAAGTGTTGGAATACTTCGAGGATGTCTACATACCTGGATGACCAAAGACTACAACGATAGCCGAGATCGAGGACAACTTCTCCCTCAATTAGTTCGTCAGAGTTCGGGAGTGCACAAACAACTGCGACTTTTATTACTAGATTTGATTAGTAGTATATTTTGACAAGTACAGTGACCGTGGAAAACGCCAGACGTTTTCCGCGGGTAGTGATCTGTTTCCTAGCTAGGTAGGGTCTTTCTGTACGTCGCGTTGTTTTTTCATAAATATAAATAATTTCAATAACCGCATCTCCAATTTGCGGAAAGATAAAAATCTTCCGTAATTTGGAACACACTACAGTCACTTTTTTCACCATCAAGATAATCGTTTGTTTCTTAAAATTACTTCGAATTGTGCTCGAGAACATTTGATATCACGTACAAAAAGACGATTCGCGACGGATAGATTCTTTAGACCGAGCAAATTAACCTATATTACTTTCACTAGTACTTTACATTTCGTAAAGTATTTTTTGCATTATTTCGAAATTTTGCTGTGTCTAAAGGATCGTCCGAGGGTTTTTGAATATTTTCATAAAGATTAAAATTCATTGAACGTTCATAAAAGAATTGAAAGAATTCATTTTATTAAAGATTACAAATGAACTTGTATTACCTTTTCCATTAACATTTCTGACAATAGAGTTCCATTACCCTTTCGATAATTAAATATGTGATTTGTAAGTTAACATTAAATGTTGAATTGAAAATAGAACCATTTTGAAAGAATACAAGAAGCTCGTACACAATCTAACGGATTCTTTTAGTCAGGATTTTCAGGATATTAAGGAAATATTAAATATTATACATAGATTCGGCAGGGTTCACGAAAGTAAATTTTTCGATCGAAAATCGTATTCACAAAATGTTCATTTTTAAATGCCTGTTGTAATTATAATTTATATTAAATTTCATTAATATCGACATTCTTGGCATTGCAAAACATTTAGAAAGTAATGTAGTAAAATGCTATTTGTAACGAATTTCACACATGATTAACAAAATGGAAATTATTAAATTTATTATTTAATATAAATATTTTTTTTATGTAATTATTGAAATTATTTATTCAAAGTTCAAGTTTTGTCAATGTTTTAGTCAAAGTTTTTTCTTTACATTTTGTACTGAAAACATGCACGGATTATAATTTGACTCCAGTACAGGGTTAACATTAGAATATATCGAACCCCTGCAAAAAAAGTGACAACACAAAAATGCAACATTTCAGAAACTATAAAACTTGTACATATTTTTCAATGACATAACCTCTAAATTGCCATTTTTTCACTTGTGTCACTTTTCTTGCGGGGGTGCGATATGTATGTATGTAAAATGTACGCAGAGCGAAGGTTAACATCTGTCTATACATAATTCATGGTCATTAACACAAACCGTTCCAACCGTAGTCAAATGACCGATTACACATATATAGAAATTATAAAGATGCTTCTACACACATCAGAAATTCTTCAATAAATTTCTTTATTTAATCACGTATTATTATAAAAATTGTGGAAAATCTAAATAGGTTCAGTCTTGTAATTTTTATAAAACACAGTATATCCGACACATTTTGTAGCCAGTATGGTTATGTAAAAATCGACAAGCAAGTCGCACTAACCTTGAATCAATTATGTTCAAGCTGACACCTGCCACAAAGTGCGATCCTCCATCTTCAATTTGAAACTCAAACGTTCGAAAATTCCAATAAGAACACACACTAACATTAGCTCGAAACTTTCTCTTAAAATCGTGCACAATTTTCTAGAACAGTGATGAGCAACCCCACGGCCCGCGGGCCGCATTTGGCCCGCTAGCAAACTGTAGCAAACTGCCTACTTGCCTACGGCCCGCCGGAATACGGCGCGGCACTACGCAACAAAGTATTTAATATTGCGTTCGTTGCCGGTTGTGGCCCGCGCGTAGTCTTATGTTTCCATTGTTGGCCCACAATACGCCGCGGGTTGCTCACCACAGTTCTAGAAGCTGGCGTTTTCTTTCACTTCTCAATCGTACACAGAAACGGCCCACGCTACGAATCGAATATCACTAACAAGTAACAACAGTAACAAAGTAACAACACGTAGTCACCTTGTCTATTGGTAGGTTAGAGGGGACAGTTCTCGGAACGTGACGTCACGTGTTGTTCCGAAAGGCATTTTTTGTGCAACGCAGTTAGCAACCCGTGTTCTCGATCGCGCGCGAGGCCCCCACCTTACTGAATCGACAACGCGATGGACCAATCGTCTCCTCTCCCCTATGCTCCTGTCCCAATCAACGCTGAGTGCTGAGATATTGTGCAAGAATTCTCGCGCATGCGCGTCGAAAAGAGTAACGTATTTATATTATAATGACGAGGCAGCGGAGCCCTTAGGCAGTTATGTGAAAGTACCGATATTTTACGGAGTGTTCAAGGTACCTTATTTTATCGAGAATTTTATTTTGCTAAGGTTAAAATCGCCGCGCATGCGCGAGAAATCTTTTAGAATATCTCAGCACTGGTCCTAATTCGGAAACAATCGCCGATCGTCGGGACTCTGTTCGTGTCTCTCGCCCCTCTCCAATGAAAAATTCGCGAGGGTAGCCCCCACCACTACTACACCTTTCTTACAACCCTCGCGGACTCGAGGGTTCGGTATCATTAGTATAATGAAAGTGAAAGTAAATATACGCGAATTTGATTATTTCCAACTGTGACCGTGCAACTCTGTCTTCGTGTCTTCCTCGTCATTTGTTATCAAGACGCAGAGGTGTATGTATTTACAAGAGTTCGACGCAATGGGATCATTACGTGGTGCGTAAGTACCTTTTTCTTGTTTCGTCCTCTCGATAGGAATCATGATTATTTATTTTTGTAATTAATTCTGTGTTTTAGTGAATAATTTATTTATTATCGATCTAAATTTGGTCTCGCATCGTGTCGTTGCCTTCCCACGATAATTTTCTCTTGCGTCACGATGATCGAATAAATGTAAACGAATTTATTACTTGTGTTTTATCGTGCAATAGAGATCTAGTTTATTTAATTTTGATTTTACATTCAACTTGAATGATTTATTGGATGCACTGTAATGTTCGGTAACCCAAAATGGAAGAATTTTCCTTATTTGATTCTGTAAATTCTGGCGGGAAATGCTAAAAATTCAAGTTTCAAAGTTTACTTGTGCTGCCATCTGGCGGCTTTGCTCGTTAGACGACGCGCGAAGCTGAGTACACACAAACATGGCGGTGCATTCACCTGTCAACTGTCAGCGACGGTTCGAATCGCTCAAGTTTAAACACACGCATCGATTTTGGAACCATTGATCTCCTAGGATTGAATCTTGGACTTTTGACATTTTCTCGCAAAAATCTACAGAATTACATAAGAAATAGGTAACAATTTCTGGTTTTCGTAGATACACAATAACCTTATTTTCGATTAATTCGGATTTATCGTTTGACGGTTGATCGATTGAATTGAATCGGATTTGCCACTCGAATTTTATCGTACAATAGAAGAAGTCAATCAGTAATTTTGTCAGTAATTTTGATTTTACATTCGACGTGAACGATTTATTTTCTATTAATTCGTATTTATTGTTTGACAGTTAATCGAATTAAATAAAATGAACTTTTTTCTGTTACAGAGCCTAACGGAAAAGCATCCATCCAACCAAAGATATTATCGATAGCCTAGATCGAGAGACAACGTACCGTGCTTCGAGGTGGAAAGGATGTAAGTACGAACATATCTTCCCATAAAACTTTCTTATTGAACATTTTCTCTTGAATTTATTAATTTACCGTGGATTTATTAAAAAGTTAATCGCAAATTTGTTTGTCAAAAATTAAAGTAGTAGGATGTCGTGTGTCCTCTCGCTTTCTTTCTTCGAGTACTTCACGACAATTTGTATGACGTAATAAAAACGGTTCTCAGAGCAATAATTTAATATGGCGCCTCCAACGTTATTTCGAAATGGGAAGTGGTGTTGATATATTGTTATTATTTCCTCTCATTAAATTCAATAGCATGCAGGTACCTGAACCTTTTTATTTTTTTATTGCGCTAAATCACGATTATTTACCTTAATTTTTTCAAAAGTAATTCTGTGTTCAGGCGAATTATTTTGTTTTCATCGAGTTAAAATTCTCGAATCATGTTGCCTTCTTGCGATAATTTACTCTCGCGTCGTGACTATCGGTTCAATTTAAACGAATTTGTTGTTTGTGTTTTATCGTGCAATGGAAATCTAGTTTATTTAATTTTGATTTTACATTCAACTTGAACGATTTATTCCATTTTCTATTGATTCGGATTTATTGTTTGACGGTTGATCGATTGAATTTAATCGAATTTGCTATTTGAATTTTATTGTGCAATAAAAGTCGAGCTTATTTAATTGTAGTTCAAATTAATTTTGTTTTTACATTCGACTTGAACGATTTATTTTCTATTAATTCATATTTATTGTTTGACGGTTGATCGAATTAAATTAAATGAATTTTTGTTTCTGCTACAGAGCCTAAGGGAATAGCATCCACCCAACCAGAGATAATATCGATAGCCTAGATCGAGAGAACTTATCGTGCTTCAAGGTGGAGACGATGTAAGTACCAACTATGTACCAACATATCTTCCAATAAAACTTTATTATTGATCATTTTTATTATTGAACATTCTTTTCAAATTATTAATTTACTGTGGATTCATTAGAAATTAAAAAATTACATAGTTTGTCACAAATGCAAATAGTAGGATATCGTTGTGTCCCCTCTCTCTGCGTAATAAAAACAATTCTCAGATCAATACTTTAATTAGTACATATAAAATTTATTGAGGTTATCTTTTTGTGAGCAAAAGAGGACCCCTACATCGAGATCGAGACCCAATGAATTGTTCTTTCTTCAAGCAGGGGAGGACGTGAGTACCATTATAATTTTCCAATTAAACTTTGTTATTGAACATTTATCTCCCCAAATTAATAATAAAAAATTAATAATCACGGATTATTAATACACTTTTGGTTGATTGAAATTAAATGAATTTGTTTTGTATGTTGCAGAGCCCCAAGTGTTGGAATACTTCGAGGATGTCTACATACCTGGATGACCAAAGACGACAACGATATAGCCGAGATCGAGGGCAACTTCTCCCCCAATTAGTTCGTAAGAGTTCGTGAGTGCACAAACAACTGTCATTTTTATTACTAGATTTGATTAGTAGTATATTTTGACAAGTACAGTGACCGTGGAGAACGCCAGGCGTTTTCCGCGGGTAGTGATCTGTTTCCTAGCTAGGTAGGGTCTTTTTGTACGTCGCGTTGTTTTTTCATAAATATAAATAATGTCAATAACCGAATCTCCAATTTGCGAAAAGATAAAAATCTTCCGCAATTTGGAACACACTACAGTCACTTTTTTCATCATCAAGATAATCGTTTGTATCTTAAAATTACTTCGAATTGTGCTCGAGAACATTTGATATCACGTACAAAAAGACGATTCGCGACGGACAGATTCTTTAGACCAAGCAAATTAACTTATATTACTTTCATTAGTACTTTACATTTAGTAAAGTATTTTTTCCATTATTTCGAAATTTTGCTGTGTCTACAGGATCGTCCGAGGGTTTTTGAATATTTTCATAAAGATTAAAATTCATTGAACGTTCATAAAAGAATTGAAAGAATTCATTTTATTAAAGATTACAAATGAACTTAAACCTTTTCCAGTAACATTTCTGACAATAGAGTTCCATTACCCTTTCGATAATCAAATATGTGATTTTTGTAAGTTAATATTAAATGTTGTTTTGAAAATAAAACCATTTTGAAAGAATACAAGAAGCTCGTACACAATCTAACGGATTCTTTTAGTCAGGATTTTCAGAATATTAAGATTCCCTGTTCGTTGCTCGAATCCTCTCGCGTGCCCAGGCGCTACTCGGGAGGGTGAGAGCAACGGGCACATGGAATATTGTTTTTTAATCATATGTGTGGCGACTGACGGTGGTTAGTGTATCGTGCACGACGTATTTTCCACTTGTGTGTGTGTTGATAGGCAGTGGAATTGCGTCGCTTATTGAAACTAGATTCAGTATCACACATTCCTGTTGATCTGTGGCATGCTTCATGGATCTTCGTGGAATATGTGTAGTAGTTATCTTAATTCATTAAAAACAACTTGTAATATTCAGAATTACATGTAATTTAATTCAGAGTCAATTCAGCTGTGATTTCGATTTATTGATTCATTTCGCAATGATCGCGGCCATTGTCAGTCGATTTCAGGGAAACTGGTACGTACCTTAGAGTGTGCTTGTGTGAGATATCAACGCTAGGGTGTCGGAGGCGTCCCGGGACGTTCTCTCTAGGTGTTAGGCTCTTGCACCCTGGCGTCTGTGTGGAGATCGTGTTTTGAATGTGTTGGAGAGCTTGTGTCTTTTGCCATTTCGTAAATATAGGGCTAGGTAGGTAGGTAGCTTATCTTCTTGGTGTGACTGTTCGTTTTAAGTAGGTAGGGGTCGGGACTGGCTACCGTTTTCTCTTTTCGGGTAGGCCGCGATTCGCACGGTGGTCAGTCACCGGAAGAGTTGGAAGTTTCGTCTCGAAGTTGATTCGAACGAGGCATGCCGTTCGAATGGATGCTTCGTGCTCGATTCTTCCTGCTCGCGTAGCTATCGCGGACGCGGACGCGAACGCGCGCGGATTAGGGCCTCGAAACGTTGCGCACCTGCTCGATTGCACCAGCGGAACGATCGGCTTCTCTCGAAACTTGTGATTCGTTTCGGAAGTCGTCGATCGTTTTCCCTGCGAGCACGTTTAGGGTTTCAGCTGTTTGGCGGACCGCCGAAGAAAAAGAAGAGGCTGTATGCCGAAGTGGCCCCGACAAATTGTCGCTCAAGAGGGCAACTACAATGGCCTCGCATCTGCGGATGCGAAGTCATTTCGTTACTACCATGTCACTGTACTTGTCTATATAAAAGTAGTAGTAGTAGAAGTAGATAGTTGTACATATGGGCAGGCCTCGCCGCCTCGACGATCAGCGGAGATGGGCACATCCGCGTTTGAAATAGCGTTGCGGAAAAAAAACCACGGGTCTTGAATTAGTCGATTGTGAACAGAGAGCGAAGTTAGTGTTGTGGAAATATTCGCGATTTTCATACATTTCAATATAGATTGTTTAATTTTAGCGTAGCGAATGAAATAGTCACGATTGCAATTACATTTCATTTTTATTGTTGCTTGAAGAAATATTTAAGATATAACAATTTTGTAAAAGTTCAATTCTTTCTGTTCGTTGAATTAGCGTTGCGCAGCGAAAGGATCGCGTTTGCATTCGAGTCCTTTCGACATTTCAGGGGCCCATGCTCCAGCTGCAACAGAGACCACTGAATAAGTGGTCGCAGTCGAAACGGGTGAAGGGTGTGGTGTAGGCACACGCGATTTCGATCAGAGATTCTGTGTTAAGAATTACTGTTGCGAGAAGTACCAACGCGTTGTTTTAAGGTGGGATTGAAGTACAGACGCATATTGGAAAAAACACTTCCCTAAAAGATCAGATTTAATTATAAGAGTCGCGACTTCTAAAAGAGTAGAGGACTGACATTGCAGGACCAGTCGAGCTCGGAGCATGGAACATTTTTCGGAGACATTTTATGGATATCCAAATGTATTTGGATATTACTTTAGTTTTCTTGATACCGTAAAAATGTGGAGCATACGCCTACCGGACCACTATGTAGAGTAGAAACGTATTGGTACGTTCTGAGGCCAAGTTGCCGTAAGCAGTTAGCGCAAAATCACGGTGCACGTTACCACGTTCAACTCCTCGCGGTGTGCCATAACGCACGACTCGTTTGCCGTTCCACCATTGGAACGAGTGTTTTCGCTGTCGTTCGACAATACCGTACGCAAAAAGAAGACGTATTAAGTTATGTCACCTGTGGCGGTATGCACGACAATGCCATGGTGAGCATTGTATTAGCATCTAATGCGGCGCAAGCCATGGTGTTGGGCGTGACTTACGATGGCGAAAACACTGTAGTTTACCTGAACGTAGCGACGCACAGTGGGGTATTTGGCCTGAAAAAGTGGAAAAAACTATTGTAGCGTTATTTATAGTCTCAAGGTTATAATATTATATATCGTTGGATTCGTCTTTAGATCAGCTACAACATTATGAAATCCAAAATACATTTCAGCTTTTAAAAAATCAAATTTACCTCAATTTTTTGAAAAAAAAAATTTTTTTTAAACTTTTATATATTGAAATTTGTAGACGTCTGTATACTGTTCCTCTTTTGTTCGAAACATTTTTTCCTCAGATTATCGAGAACCCATGAAAAACCGTGGCGATAGTAGAATATTTGCACCGAAAGGCTGAAAAGAATTATTTTTCACATAAATTATATTGAAATGAAGTAAATTATTACTTTATGCAAAATATGTGAATCTCGAATCTTTTTAGTAAATAAATATACATATTATAAGAAAATTTTAAATTATTACCATTAACTTTCATCAGAAAATACATCAGAAATTTCTTTATCAGACATTTTTTAAATATCTATATATAATATATGTATTCTCCTTAAATAGTTCAGATCAAAATAGTACAAGTAGACAATATTTGAGTGATGCAACAAATATTTTAAATGATACTTACCAAGAATCATGTAAACTTGACCAATAAAACGCACATAAAACAGTATTTAAATATACGTTAAACTAATAATACGATAGAAAATGTAAAAGAACACATAAAATGAATAAGAACTAAAATGTAACACTTAAGAAACTAAAAAACGCACTTAATAAATCGCTCTGATCTCCCTGCTGGCAGTTCTTCAACTGAATGCAGAAGGAAAACTGAATGCAGAAGAAAGAAAAACCTTAGTCGAATGCTTATCTGGAACCTCTTATATACAACCAAGTGCCAGTAATATAAACAGTTCCGCAGAAGAAGCTGTAGAGCCTCACGCAGCCGTAGCAAGCGCAGCCGAAGATGCAGGCGTACGCGAAACGTTGTTAAACGCTTCATACTAAATAGGCTATAAAATTTGAAGGCGGACATATGCGGAATCAAACTTTGTGGGCTTTTAATCACGAATCTTTACCGAATGTAATGACACCAAAAAGAGCACTTAATAACGCTTTATACTATAACAAAATTGTCAATGAAGTTTTGTAATTTTTACGAAGCTTACAGAAGGATTGGTAATATTCAAATATTAATAACTATACTAATTTAGATGATAACAAAATAAAATCTATGCGAAAGTGCTCTGTATACCTACCTGAACAACTTTTGTAATACAAGAATTTACAGAATTTTCCTTCAAACACTTCAAAATCGCCAATGAACAGACGCTGTCTTAGAGACTGTTTAAGAACGCCAAGCGCGCCTTAAAATCTCTCGACTTTCGATGAAGTTTACTACTTCACGGGTGTACAAATAGAAAAAATAATATTGCAGCCTTATTCTTCAGACCTTTAACTACAACGAACAACAAAAATTTTATGCCATACGCAAAAATTTAGAAACCGAATTTTTTCCACTTTTTCGGGCCAAATACCCCACTGTGCGACGTGTGCCTTCAGCCATTCGATGGTGTGGGAGCGCTAAATGCAGGGAACGTATCACTGCGTTTCACCAGCATGTATACTTTTTGGACTAACCCTCCACAACGTAGTGGTTCGATCGCGTTAGTAGATCATACACAGTGTGTATGTACAACGTATCGAACGCCTCGTCGGCCCGCAAGGTAAAAGACGGGGTATCTTTACGTTTCGCGCAGTAGCTTCGTCGACGGAGTTTGGTGTTCATCGCGCCCTGCAAAACTGGTTTCTGCAATGTCCAAATCTATAATACTCGAGGTCGCGAAGTATAGTCTCCTTTTCGCGTGTACGGTGAGAGTTCACAGAATTGAATCGAATCGTTTAACGTGAAAGTTTTTCCAATATGCAAATACTAGAAAATCCCGCTTTTTAGAGTTGCGATAAACACAGTGCCACACTGCACCCTGATATGACTGCTCCGGATTACTCGTGTGGCTGCCGCTGAATACTCGTAGCCATTGCTTTCCCCTTAGATTCGCGTAAAAGGAAATTAAAGTGCACGGGAGTTTTTTTATACCGAATTTAATAAAATAGTGTTGCGAGAAAAGATGCACTGTTCGCGTTCTCAACAAGATATTTAATTTTATTGTTTCTAGATTAGCGTTGCGAAAGAATGATTCGGCTCGACTCCTCCCTATAAATTTAAATGGCTACTATCGCGTTTCCATTTAGAGTCGCGCAAAAAGAAACGAAAGTGCACGGGAGTTTTCCGTTTTTGATCAAATAAATTAGCGTCGCGGTAGAGAATGCACTGCTCGCGTTGTTTTGAGATGCTCATTGAACATTTTGTAGAGTAGTGTTGCGCAAAAATGGTCCACTCGCGCGTTGTTTGGAATAATATCGAGTGGACAACTATTCTGAATATTTATCTTCTTTATTTTTTTTATGTGTTAACCCAAGATTAAGTCTGTTTCAGATATTTCGTTCCTGAGGTAAGACAAATACGATGGCGAACCCATGAAGATTTCCTGTAGTGTTGCGCATAAAAATTATAGTGCACGGGAATTTTTCATGTTGTACATATAATAAATATATTAAATTAACATCACGAATAATGGTGCACTGGTCGCGTTTGTTTTTTTCGAGACGTTCAATACGTCCTTTGTAAATTAGCGTTGCGAGAAAATGTCCACTCGCGGGTTTGTTTGAAGGATACATCGAGTGGACAATTGTATGTCAAAGGTGTTATTCTTTTTTTATTTTTTTTTTTGGTGTGCTAATTCAAAATTAAGTTTGTTCTAGATCATTTGTTTACTACGAAATTAAAACAGCCAAGAGGAAACACTGGAAACCTCAACGATTCAGACGTCTTCAACTTAATAGTTTGTGATTGTCGTAGAAGTTGTATTGCTTATGTAGATTGTAATCTGTGTATGGTTGCATGTGGTGTCGTTTGTCGTTTTTGTTGCATGTTCCATTTAATTAACTGTATTTTCATTTCAGCAAAATTGGGTTAGCTACCCTGTACACACTTATACACACATACATATACACAAAACATAAAATATTTTCGAGTTACAAAATACACATGGGGATTTTATGAAAAATAACAAAGTGTAAACCAAAGTGAAAGTAAATATGAAAAACTTTGTGATTTTTTATGTAATTCCTGTGCATTTTCTACTCGACAAAGAATTAAAGAAAATTAACATTTTTACGTATAATACGAAAAAACCACTAAAAGTGAGAAAAATGAAAAAAATATGCAAAAAGCTTATATAATAAAATCAGAAAAAATAAATAAATAAAGAGAAAATAAAAAAATTGAAATAAGAAAACCAGCTTCTATACTGCAGTATAGAAAATTTAGGGGGTCGGACGGGTAGGCTCGCAATCAGGCTCTTCTTACTACACATTCGTTTGTACAGTGGTCAAAAATAGAACCCTGTCAAATGTGTATTAGGAAGAGTATAACACAAAAAGGGATTTTTTTTTATATTTTGTAATTTTGGAAACTTGTAATTTTCCGTCGGGTGGGCCGATAAAGGGCCGCGCTCACAGTGGCTCCGATATCGGCCGATTTGGTCGGCGTCCGACGCAGCCGTCTCTTTTTTTGAGCGCGCGAAAAAGAGATACAACGTCGGACGTCGGCCGAATCGTGCGACATCGGAGCTACTGTGAGCGCGGCCTAAAGAAATACTAATACTAAACCTACCATCACCGGTCAAAATGACCGGTTCCAGATTTTTTTATTTTATTTTTTATTTTACGATTATCTTCAGTCGAGCACACATTACAATAGTTGCTGCACAAAATCTAAATTTTTATGGCTTGGTAGATTTAGTGTTAAGTGGGTGGGTGGGTCTCGCTCGCAGCAACCTCCACGTGGTGAGACCTGGGCAATCGGTATTATCCTCTATCTGTAAGACCTTCTAATAGTGTCTTATGGATAAAGGATAATATCGAGCTAGTAGCTGCACATTTAATAGATATGTTGATTTTCAATAAATTCTATTCCTATTCCTATATATTCCTATTCCTATTGTCTTCCATAACATTTTGCAATTTCGCCTTCCTTCAGAACAAAATATATGTATTATTCAAGCTGGTTCAACCCGGGTGTGAATACTGCCATATATTCTCTGGTTCTATTTAGGTAGAGAGTGCGGAACCACCGACACCGACGAGATAGTATCTCGTTAGTATTATAAGGCAATTACAGAATGGGTAATGTCAGCATTCTATTATATCACTCTTCTACTATATCATTCTTCTTCTACTTGACGAATATCTCGTCGGTGGTGGAACTTTTAGCGATGTGGTATATCAGATCACTGTAACTTCCACGTTATCCCCGCGCCCGGTCGCGCCCGGTTACCCGTCTCGCTGAATAGCACAGGCGCTAGTATCTCGTCGGTGTCCTGTGATATTCAACACAGACTATTTTTGTTGAGAATGTTATGTCGGTAAGGTAGAAAACGACACGAAAATGATAGGAAATTTTTTTCAAGTCACCCAAAACCCCTTTCGGAAACATGTTTTTAATTCAAAATGAACATTCATGCAAAATTTTAGCTCAATCCGATTTGACCGATTTTCGGAAGCTTCCTCGCCCCTTTTACCCAAAGAGTTCTGCACTTTTGATTTCATTACCTACTACCGCAATTGTCGTTGTTCCTGTTTGTCGATAATTAATTAACACTCGATATTTCAATATGTTTAACAATATCGACTAAAGGACATGTTCCTTGAACGTAATTGCTGTTTGGTTTTTTATATTTTATCCACAACAAAAGAGGGTGAATCGTTAAACAGTATGAGTAAAAAGTTGTGTATGCAAGAACCATAATCGGAGATATAAAAACTCTACAAGCTGAGCTTCTCTACCTTAACGAACTCGCTCTTTATTACTACTTTTTATCCTTGCCGCTGTAATTGTACACATTCCTTAAGACAAGATCTTTTTTGTATCTCGTTTAGTTACGAAGCGTCCATTAATTCATGAACTATTCATTCAACAGCCTGGAAATCCATGTTTTCTTGTCTACATCTTTCCTTAAACGATTAATAACGCATAAGATCGTCTCTGTCTTCCAACAAACTAGTCATTCTGTGAACTTCGGCCTCTGTGAAACTCACAACCGAGAATTCTTCTAAGCAGACCAACGTTTATACGTCTAGAGCGGAATGCTAATCTCTATTCTTCTCGAAACACAGAGTAGCTATTTCCACTTACAGAAGAACCTTGCTTATTCATGAATGGTAGGAATTACAGTAGTTTATAGATAGCCGACGCGTTTCGATAAGGGCAATTTCCTATTCATTTCCATTAGACGCCCTTATTAACTTATGTAGTAAGAATCGATGATTTTTTAATCAATTTTTAAGTGAATCCTTACCAACATATTCCTGATAATTTTCTGATAAAAAAGACACCAAACACGACACAATTTGGACCCTATTTACTCGTTTAATTTACACTACATTAGACCTCGATTATCCAAACTAATCAGGGGAACGTGAGTGTTTCGATAATAGAATAGTTAGCTAGCTGAGATGTCAAATTGAATCTTTACTGACTGGCACAACAAATCATTTTGTATATGTAGCTTAAATTCCCTTTTCCTATAATACTGTACCAAGTCCAGTACAGTGGCTCTGATCAGGGTCGCGTGTGCGTGGATGCTTCGTCGTCTGATTCGAGTTAGCCGCACGCCGAGAAAATCAATCACGTCGCACGCACTCGGCACACATGCCGTTAATGTGCACGCGGGACCACCAGCTACTCAATGCAGGAAGGGCCCAAGGATTAGGGTGCGTTTCCGTTTCGAGGATAATTACTCGTCGTGTTTCTCGCCTTTCTGATCTCCACCAGCGGGGAGCGGATACCGCTCTAAATAGGGAATCGCCTCCTCCCCGTAATCAACAGTGACACGAACACGTTTAAGAAGACGTACAGATTCATTATCGGCTTCTTCGGTGTGACTATCTTCGATTCTAACTCCCTGCTCAGCTATAATTAACTGTCTTCCTGGCCTGTCTGGGGTTAAGCGATTGAATTGTCGCCTCGCGTTTGACTGGCACAGCTATTTTGGTAATTTTGAAAAAAAACATGGATATATTTTAGCAGAGGAAGCTGTAGTCAAGTGTGAAACTTCAGCTATACCTTTCTTCAGGCTCCGAGGCCTCTTTTTAGTAGACTCATGCTGATGGGAGACTTTTACTGTTTCCTTTTCACCTGTAACAGGGGTTGCTTTGGTCGCAGCACGGCGCTGAGGCTAATCTCGATTAGCCAGGCTTGGTTGAACCTAGAAACTGGCTAGAAACGTCTACAGACAGAAAGCACACATTGTAGTTTTTCTTGTAAACAGGTTTCTATTGTAGTCAATTCGCTTCTGTGCGAAATCGAGCGAGCTTAAGTGCTCGGGAAACGTGAGTTTAGTTACAATGGAAGAAATTAGAGGCAGTTTGAGTAGGAGCACTGTTTCGAATTGAATAAGAATTTGCTGAACGATCGCATTATTCGTCACGTATTCAAATTCTTAAGAGCCGAAATAAATATTTACACGGTTCCTGTTTCTCGCTACCGATGTAGGAAATCCATATTCCTTATAAAGATCCGCAGTCTAGTAGTCACAGAGCATCGCTGTACTTTCAGTTTCGCACAGGATCACTTCTCTCCTGAACATATTAATTCCGTGTCCGAAAACTGACAATCGCCGAGTCAGTCTCACAGTTTCGTTTGGAATCGTAGAGGATTGAAGTAGCTAACTCTCGAAATTCGCAATCGATACCCTTCGAGGAGCGTGCAAAAGGAAGAGATCGCATACAGGGTATGGATTTCGGAAGGGTCTCGGTCGATGTCGATGCGACCGTTAAAATAAAATTTTCCCGATAGAGTTCCCGCTTTTTCCCTGGCGGGGAAGGTGGACCGGTGTCGTCGTCAATGGAGAATCGACACGGGAATCGACACGGGAATCGATTCGACGTGTCCCGTCTCGATCGCCGGCGAACCGTGTGCGCCAGATGGCTGACGCGACGGGCTCGAGGAAATCGCGCGCGATGCAATAGGAACTTGACGACTGCGAGTGTGAGCGCACTTGCGCGGGTAATTATCGAGCGACGCATGCAGCGTGTGTCCGCTCGTCTCTGGAGGATTAATTAACTCGTTCTGCCCGGTGGACACCGGCTCATTATGTGCATCGACGGGCTACGCTCCGGCGCGCTGCGTCGCGGGTCTTCCGCGCGTGCACACGTGTGCGGCTTACGTTTATGTTCGTCGCCACTATTCCTCGCAGACTCCTCACCTGTCCTGGGGGAGGAGGCCGCTATTCCGAAGTGGTGAGGAAGCACACGGAACAGGAATTCGAGACTCATTGTTATCGTCTCTGACCGTCGCGTCGCGTCGCACGTGATTACCATCCCCTTGTGGGGCGAAACCAGTCGCTGACACCCGGCCGCGTCTCCCCCGCCAATTATCCGTGCACAATGACGATTTTTGTGCACACCGAATTCTGCATCCTTTCTAGGTGTAAAATCATGTCTCTTCATTATAATAATTTTTAGACCAGGGCATTTGTAGCATTTTTCTTCTGAAATCCTCCTCAACTGGTTTATATGGCAACAGCATTGTGCTTATTCGGGATTCGTGCGATATTTAGTGTAACACGAATGACGAATTAATCCAAAAATGTGACCAGCAAGTTTCAGGAAAACCCATGTGTTAAATCGTAAAAAAGGATTAAATGTACCGCATCAAGGGAGCAGTCCCTTTAAGTACACGCCTTTAAAGTCTCGAGGCATTTTGTTGGTCACCCAATGCACGGATTCTAATGCAATCTATGCGCACAGGCCGCATTCATCATTCATTCATCGTCAGGTCCCCGTCACGCGTAAGATCATTTTTCCTCGGCTACGACCAGGGGGCAGGGCACTATCCGGGGGTTCTTCTTTTTCCTTCGCCACGTGGAACGGCCATGAACACCGGCCACATAAATTTCAATTTTAAATACCCCGGCGGATTGCGTGTTCGTGGAAAGGATCCGGTGCACCGTAAGCTAGAGTATTACGAGCGGGAAAAGGGTGGAAAAAAGTCGTAGACAAAGAGAGAGAGAGAGAGAGAGAGAGAGAGAGAGAGAGAGAGAGATAGAGATAGAGAGAGAGAGAGATAGAGAGAGGAGGAGGAGGAAGGGCGAAAAGAAAAGAACGAAATAAAAAGAAAGATGCCGCGATTACGGTTTCTGGCTTGATTAAAAGGCCATTCCGCGGAGGCGGTATTGATTTTAGCCGATGCTTTTAAAGCGGTGCCCGTTCGCTTCGCTCGCGAGAGAGCGCGCCCCCAGGAATTAATGTAAAAGCGCTCGCCTACTAGGCCCGGCGCCGGATTTTTTTCGTGAAAATTAGCGGCGAACGCGGCCGTCATTCTCACCCCCTCGACCGGCCCCGCGAGAATTCAATTTCTGGAATCCCGTGGTATTATTTAGCCGGACGTCCTGTGTTCGATACCAGGAAGCAGAGCAGAGCAGAGCGGAGTGGAGCGAAGCCGAGCTGTGCGCCACGCCCGAACTCCTGATCCATTTTTAATTTAATTCCCGCGTTAAGCCCGCGCCGAGAATGGACAGGACGCGACGGCCCGAAATTACCCACCCTGATTTACGCCAATGCCATTTGTCCCCGAGGATAAAAACTGTAACGCCTGCAAGAATAGTCGCCAGCACGGTTTTTCGGAAATTATCGTCGGATTACAAAATTATCGATAATACGGGGGGATTAACGGGGACAGTCTGGACATAGTTGGCTAGCTGCTTGCTGCTAATTGGGTAATAAAGAATTTTTCTCTGGAGGCTATTTGCGCGGATATAGAGAAACAATACTATAAAAAGCGTGGTTATAGAGCTTAATGTGAGTTTTGGCAAAAAAAGATGATGATGAAAGTATATATTTTTTTGTAGTTCTCTATCGTATATATTCTTTAGGAACATTTATAATAATTAAAACATATGAAATTGAAGACACTTATGCAATATAAAGATTGTACCATACGTATGAACCCGAAATGATGCAAATTCATAAAATCCGCAGTCTACTGATTAACAATTCGAGTAAACTCTTTCTGTCTGGGCCCTTGAAGCAGAACGATCCTCTTCTCGACCTTATCTCTCAGCGGGAACATTTTATTTCTACGTTCAGAAAGGAGTTTCTTTTTGTCATAAATATCGGAAAGCCAAATTTTGAGCCCTCTGATCGTTTCGACTCGAGAGCCGAGGAATGTCTCTGGCAAAAGAGTGCTCGAGTGGGGTATCCACCAAGTACGAAACGTAACGAGAGTTGTCCCGGAACGCATGGAACCGCGGAGCGTAGAAATCCGCTCCGCTTCGCTCCGGTTTTCCGCGTTGCTCCGGCAGCCGGTCACCGTAGCTGCCTCCGTCGGGTATTAAAGGGGATGAACCGAGGCGCGTGACACGGATTTAGATAAAACTGTTGTACGCGGTCCCCGTCGCATATAGCGAGTCCTAGACCCAGCCCTCCGGGTTTGCGGACCCGGCTTAAGCACGGACTTATAGAATTAGAATCAGCGATCGCGATATCCGTTTATCGTGCGCTGCCACTGCACCGCTTCCCTTTTTTTCCAAGGGTGCGCTTCTTTTTTCCTTTCTTTTTGTCTACCGATCGACCAACGGAGACAAGGAGAGAAATAAAGGAGGAAACGAGCACGCGTCGATAGAGGTGAACGGCTACAATGGGGGAGGTTCCAGGGGATGCTGGAACTCTCTCTCTCCCTCTCTCTGAGAAATAAATCCGCTCGTGTTCGACGTACACGCGCCACGCAGCAACGACGTCCACTAGGTACGTACACCCGCGGGATTTCCATAATTTGAATTGTAAAAGTATTCGGCCGCCAATTGCAGTCCCCGAATTTATGCAGAACCACCCCCTCGTTCCGGCTGTCCATACGCGACGCCCCTTCGGGGTGACTTCGCGCGGAATATCGACGTTCACGCGTCCATCCTCCCTGCACCCCCTTTAAATTCCTCCGCATCACTGCTTGCGTCAGTAGCTCAGGTGTTTGAATATTCCTTTTCACGATTCTTCACTATTTCTACTGTTTTTTACAATTGATGCGTAACATTTTTATTTTGCACAGAGATACAGAGTCTAGTGATTATTCCTTTAGCTATATAGTTAATTTTTATCGATTCCCATTAAATTAAAGAGATGAAGTATTTTGCAGTAGAGGTTACAGAACGATGAAACTAACTTGCACTCTGGACAAATTGCTCTGCGACCATAATCCGGACATCTTTGACAAAGTAGAAACGTATGACTTATGTTCGAGCGATCACAATTTCGCAGTGTTTGCGGGCATTAGGATTGCTAGAGCTATCGCCGAGGGACGCAGTCTCTCCACCTTGTTCCTATTTCCTCTGTTCGATTCTGTGACACGGCGTGTCCCGAGGGAACAGCGTGGCGCGGAAGTTTCGACGTTGAAAAATGCAAACTGCGTCCCGGACGACGCATCGCGTCGCGGCGCCACGCGTCCTTTCCACGTCGCTTCCCTCTCGAATATTTGTCCGATCTTTTTTCGCGGCGAAGAATTATTATCGTCGGAAGAAGCCACGACCCTTTGGGCCTGTCTATGATTTGTCAACGGGATCCAAGACGTGTCCGGAATCGTTCTCGTTCTTCGGTGAAGAAAAAAGCCTCGGGACAGATCTCGAAGGGATCTATACGGATTGCACTATGGTATTACTCATCGTTGTGGATGGGGAAGCATCGCACACAGCACCCCTTCTGACAATGAAGACACTTATTATCGTCGGTGTATTAGTCGAAAAAGAGGGAGGGGATTTATTCGATTAGTGTATCCCGCGGATGGAGAGAGGGTAATTGCATTAAGCGGCAGTTTGTCGAGTCGAATTGGGAAGAGCAAACGAGAAAAGTTGCTCGATTAACGGGGACTCTTCGTTAAAGAACCCCGCGTTGTTCTTTCTTTCTCTTGGTCGCTTTTTTCGACGATCGATCGGCTAATGCGATTCCGAGAGGAAGCTTGCTAATCGATACCTTGTAAGCTTCTAACGACCGTCACTGGGGTCTGCGGGACCCTTAGGAGTTCTTGTACCTTCCCAGTTTCTACCAAATATGATCAGGAATTTAAAATCGTATTAAATTGCTAGACTTTTCTAGAATTCCTAAAACATAATTACTGTCAAACAATTTTTTCTTGAACTCAGGATTGTTTTGTTCGTTTAATTCTTATGTGAAGCTCTTCAGTGCATACTGCATACGCATCTCATTGTCAGTTCAATACATTTCTTTACATTTTTTAAAGAGTTGTCTGCCAAAATTCATCCAACTGCGAACATCTCAATCTGTGTTACAAGCAATTCAATAGAAACGTGGTCGTGGAGCTTCGAAAGGATCTAGATTTCGCTGTCTGCGAACTCGTCGGATGTTTCTACTTCTCCAATGGACCCTGGGGCCCGGTGCAAGGAATCATGGCAGGAACGTGTGCGGTGTTACATCGCGGGATGCGCATCTTACGTCGGGGCAAAAAGCACCGGCAGATAAGCCCGACAACTTAGCCGCTAAGCCCTTCTTCCGCGGGATTATCAGCTGAACCGGGGTTCTCCCGTCCTTCCCGCACGAACCGCCCCTCGTTCTATTTCCTCCGAACAATACCTACTACCCTGTGCTCATCCTATCCTCGTCGATCTCTATACCGAAGCGATCCAATCCTCTCTTTCCACGCGTTGCCTGGCATCCCCAAAGTCTGCAGTGACAGACAGTTTCGAGGGGATGACGTTCGTCGGCCGGATGAATCCCAGTAACGTACAGCTCCTCCGTCGATCCCTCGTGGAAAAATCCGATCCGTGTAAAACGATTTTCGATTGAAACGTTCCCCGATATTAAACGAACTGAATCTCTAATCCTTTACCTTCGAATAACTCCCCACTACTCGGCCAACCCCTAACCCCCGTGGGGGATGGGATAGCAGGTCTGCCTGGAGAATTAACTCGCGCGCCACTCGGTGCGCCGCCGTCGCGATGCTCTTTTTGATGGCGGAAAGTTTCTGCTCCTGCTCCAAAGACCTTCGGCTCTGTGGACTCCGTGAACATCATCTGAATCGCTGGCTGGTTTAATTTCGTCGCGCGAGCATATAGTTTAGATGAGCTATTTGACGGGCCACCTTCCATCTCCCTTTTGCGAACATGCTAAATCCCGTCCATCGTATAATCAAACAGTTTGCGAACGTTTTTCATTTTTCGTCGATTCTACCGAACGTGGGTTTATTAAATTTTCGTTCTCAGTCGTCCCCTTATCAACTTGATTTTTCAATGATTTTGTAGCGGTCGTACGTTCTGCACATTGTTTCATTTGCTTCGGGCAACTTGGATCGTTTTTTTTCCGTTCATTCTACATTCGCACTGGGGATTATTCTAAATCACGAAGGGGGATGATCGATTCTTGCATTCTGGTAGTCACTCCGCATTGGAAATCTCGCGACTCGAGGGGCGGCAGTTAATGGCTCCTTGATGAGTTTACGGTAACCAGGATTTTTACGGCACTGTTCCAGAGAGACAGAGGGTCGTTGTCTCCGCGTCACCCTAATTTGGCGGAGACGATGCCGAGGCAGGGACATCGGGTTCTGACACCGGAGGGATTGGCTGGAAGAGAGCAAGAGAGACAGAAACAGAGAGAGAGGGACACCGTGACATTCGCCGTAGAATCTTGATTAAATAAACATGAAGAAAGCCGTTCGTCACGCGCCAGGGGGAGACACGTCGCGACCCACTGACACGAAAGAATCGCCACGGTCTTTGTTTCCTGGGGGGACGGTGTCTCGTGGGCGTAAATGGCAATTAGATGCAACTTTTGATAAATGTCGGATCACAATTAGCGGATCACTATTCTTCTTCTTGCGTTGAGAGGCGCCCGAGAACCATCCATTCTACGCTTATCAATCAATGTTAAGTGCAGCGGTCTGGTCCAAATTTAATTCTCGCCTTCCTCGGGTTATTATTCTCGCTCGTGAACATTTATTCATTTTATTCTTTCGTGTGTACATTATGCTGCTGTTAAAGAACTTCGAGCATGCTTCTGAGTCCGAGAGTCTTGCTTTCTCAAGAATTTCTGTGCGATTGCAATCTTCATTCTGGATTACGTCTGAGCAGTCTCTAGCTAAATAATGACCATAAAAATGTCTGAGCAGTTTCGCACGTGTTGGTTCGCGTGACAAAAGGGTTGAGAAAGGCTGATTTAGCGGATCGCGATGTCCGCTGAGCAGCGTTGCCATAAATTAATCCTCGCATCGATAGCGTCTCCCACGACGAAACGAAAGCTCGAAGCTCGCCTCATTGATTCCGCGACAGGGAGAAGGCGTCTATCCAGCTCGCGCGCGGAGCCCGAGAACATCGTATCGTCTTATCGGGATGATTTAGAGGAGGATACGGTGTATATCGCGCGGAAGAAATGCATCACAGAGCGAACAAGTACGTTCCGTGGATTTATGGGGACCGTCGCGAGGCATTTCTAACCGGGGTTTCCTTAAAACCCGAGAGGAATTCAGAGCCTTATTCCTTAGGTGTTCCTTCTCTCTCTCTCTCTCTCACACACACTCACTCTGATTCACTTGACCAAGAATCAATTTACTGCTCGGAGCGTGTACGTACAGAGAATGGCCAGCTTCGAGATTGTAATCCAATTTAAAACTGCAACGTGGCTCGCATCGGCGCAGTTCCTCAAGTATTTTACGATTGGAATAGTTTCGAGGAGTTCGGGGCGAACGCATGGGGTGGCTGACTCCCTTCTAGGTCTTTGTCGTCGTCAAATCCCTTGCCCGACCCTTGTTCCAGGAGAGTTTAGGGAAATGGACCGGGCACGACTTGCCTTGCGCTTGTGCGAGGATATTTTCGGGTCTTCAGGATAGAGCTGCTCGTGGATCCTTGGCAAGCTTGATGGCCTTCAGAAATTAATAACTCCAGACTAGCTTCAAAACAGCTTCTAAATATCTCAGGTACAATGTATTACTTACAATGAACGCAGACTACTACATGCAATTCAAATATGCAACCAGAAAAGCGTCGAACAAAGTGCAAATGGTACGACTGGGAACACGATGCAAATGCTTTAATAAAAAGCGAGGAGATCCAGAATGCAAGGTTCTCCGCGTTTCGCGCAGCGTAGCTTGAAGAGGATTTACGGGTCTGCGAAATTTCTTGGAATCGCGGCATAACGGATCGGAACAATCACGTTGGCAGAGGCGTGGGTGGGGGGACTTGGTTAATGTAAAAAAGGGAAAACATTTGCTCCGAAGTCGCCGGGATAAAGCAGAATCTCGTTTTTATTCCGCGGTTCTTGCCCGCGACTCGCTTCCGCCGCTGCGCGGGGGAGTGCAACTAGCGTGACGGCGAACGAGCCTCGGCTTCTGCCCGTGGAAACTCGCGAAAAACCGTGGAAGAAGCGACGTATGCAAAGCACCGGGGCCCCGACCTTGAAGGAAACCGAAGTTGGGCGATAAATTTTCATGTGACGCCGGTAGCCGCGAGTCGCGGGGGCAAAAGGGGACGAACCTGGTGTAACTTTCGAGCACGTTGATTATAATTGTGATTTATGCTGGTTTTCTGTGCGTCGCCTTCTCCCTCCGTCCTGGTTCCTTACCTCTCACCCTTCCCCCCTTCCTTCCTGTACCATCGACGACACCCTGCACCATCTCATTCTCTCAGTTTCGTCATCTTCTTCTGTTTCTTCCTCGTGTCCTCCTTCTTCATCCCTTTTGCCGCTATGGTGAACGAGGGTGCGGTCCACGGTTGATGATAGAACACGCATCAGGCTGTTCTTAGCGGTCGTCGCATTGTTCAAAATCAGCACGGAACCGAGGGTGATCCGAATCAAAGGGAGAATAGAGTGATCTTCCGCCGAGAGAATTGATGGGCCGGGGGACGCTTCCACTGAATACTCTGTTACTCCTAGAATCTTAATTTGAGTGGCCGAAAATTAGACTTTGCCGATTCTCGGTTATACTATTTCCCAAAAAATGATTCAATCGGTTCTCGAATTTATTACGCGCACAGTTCAAAGCGTTGAATATTAAATGAAGGCTATCTTGTCAGTAAGAAGCTAGAATGATCAATGGACCACAATTAGAACTATATACGTTTTTATTCCGATAACATAGGTTCGGTATCAACTGTAGTTATTAGTCCATTCCGCAATTCCATTCGATTCCAATTCCCTAGAACAGTCTAAGACAAAAGAACATTCCCGTGACTCATCGCGACAGTGGAACAGGATCCTCGGGGAGGAAAGTTCTCTCGTTCGAAGAAACGGAACGCACAGAGAGCGAGCAGGGAACGAGACGACGACGATAAAGTAATCGTAAAAGGGAAACATCGATTCGCGGGGGCATTGTTGCTGCTCCGCGACCGAAAGTTACCGAGAAATCCATTATCAGTTCCGTAACCGCGGCGGTAACAATGCCGATGGAAAAAGTTATTAATAGTTAGAGGCTGACAGGCCGTATCGGCCTTTACGGCCGAACAAAAGTGCTCCGAGAGTCGTTAAGGAAGAGTTTCCGGTCTCTCTCTCTCTCTCTCTCTTTCTCTCGACGAGCTCATCGCAAAGACGTCACAATGACGGAACCGTCGTAGCGTAGGAGGGTTTCGACGATGACGAATGATTCATCTCGTGGAGATTCTTTCTGGCAGACGGCGATCCGGGGAACGTGACGATCTCGTTGCTGAAGGTTTAGCCGACAGTATCGAATTGCCGGTCGAATCGAATCAATCGACAGCATCGTAATTCAAAGTGCAGGCACGGAGACTTGACCAGCACACAGTACAAAGCGATTGGGGATGGAGGTGGCAAATCTCGTTTCTTCGTTACGGGGCCGTGCCGCCTTCAGAAGGGAGAGATGGGAATGGGTGATGGGGTCCACTAATTCGGTGTTATGTATTTTTATGGGGAAAGTCGTGGGAAGACTGTTGTTTGTGAATTTTGGATTGGAGCCTATAGATGTTGTGGCTAGAGATACGTTGCTCTTTTTAGCCTCTTGAATAACGAATTTTTCGTAAAAATGACGCACATTCAAACGTGATCTTCTTGTTTCCCTTCCATGTTTCTTTGTAAGGTGTAACGTTTTTGTTATTGAATAGAAAGTGTATGATTCTATTCTTGCTTTTAGGTGGCATTGTTGATTGATGTTAATGGGAGTCTGGAGATGTACGTACTCTTCCGTAAGAATATGCATAAGAGTTTTCAAGTTCGAGTTCTCAAAACAGAGACTGCAGAAATTCTGCAGACAGTATAATGGTACTGGTGTAGTTAAGTACCCAAACCAAACCTAGACTATCCGTTAGAATAGCGAATAGAGTTGGGTTTTCAAACAGCCTCTGGCTGTACCTTGTGCGAGGTTATGTATACAGAGTGTTCGTCTACGTCCGTTAAGTATTTTAGTGCTGAAACTACCAGAGGACTCTTTATTTTACTATTATTAGAACTGTGAAGAGGTACTTCTAGAGAAAATTACTGCATAGATTAAATCAATGCTATATTCGCATAATAAAGACGATACTAGAACAACTTTCGTTTAGATAATATGTACATACTAGAGAAAATTCGTGAAGAATGAACTTGTCGAAGGCTCAGTCGACGCCCAAGAAAGATGTAAAGGTCTATCAAGAATGCAGCAACTTCCTTAAAAAATCCCAATAAATTAATTTACAGACTGCAATTATTATTTGAATACCACCCCAGACAGTTGCAGGGTAGCAAAAGGAAATCTCGTGTCACTAGATCGGCAAACTCTCTCGGATCGATAAATCTCTGGCCCTCCACGATTCACAGTGGCCCAGTCTGATCCCCAAGCGAGTCACTTTCGTCGATCCGCGCCGAAACAATTCGTATCGCGGTCCAGAGGCTATTCGCCCCGAGGGACCAGGCAAAACGTCGACCAGGTAAAAGCGGATTTCTATTTAGCATCGGCCGTTCCTCCCTCGTTCCCAGGTGCTCTTATCCCGTCCGGATCGGAATCGTTACGCCAATGCAGGAGAGACGACTTATCTCGCGCGCGTAACCGCGGAACATCCATCAGTGTTCCGCGAGCGCGTTGCAGTCGGTGAACGCGCAGCCGGCATTAACATAAAAGCAGCGCATCGTATCGCGGCCGTGGCATTAATTCATCCTAGTATTCGGTTTGCATAGACGATATCTGGCGATCGTGGATCCCGTCAGTCGTACGGAACTTGGTAGCGGATCAGTTCTCGGTGCCCTTCTCTATATCTTCCTCTCTCTTTCTCTGCTTCTCTTTCTGTATCGTCGATCGTGCTGCGAACCAGCATCTCGGGAGCTTCGAGCCTCTCCGGAGAGCTGATATAAATCTTTGATTACCGACAGGAAAGATCCAGTAAAACGGAGGCCCTCGCGATGCCTACTATCGCCTCGCATCTGTGCGTCTACTCTTCCTGCAGCCCTCCTTCTCTCGATCCCTCCTTCTCTGGATCCGTACGCTCTGTCCTACCCTCTCCCCTTGATCCAGGGTTGACAGCGTACAAGTTGACTCCTTGAGGAACAGACATATGATACTCCTGTGCGACGTGCAACCGTCAATTTGCCCGAAAACGAGCAGTACATTCTAGCGAATGTACATAGTCCTCTAAGTAAGTCTAGAAGTAATAATAGTCTTCCAAATTCATTTGAATCAGCACGTTCGCTACAGCATCACTCATTTGTGACAACCGTGATTTCACCATGTTCCTGAACCATCATATTCTACAGAAATAATCTCCCATTTAACAAAGACATGAATTTCACCCGCGTCTTTCGAAAATTGAGCATAATGCGATTCGACTTTCGCTCTTTGGCTTTGACGTGGTCGCAGGGGGGGATTCGCTCGACTCGTTATCGATTCGAAATCATCGGGACATTAGGCGTATAGCTTCCGGCTATCCTGTTCCACGACGCGCCGGGGGAACGCTCCTCTTGATCTCCGTTCCAGCCGAGGAATAATGTTAATTTTTCAGGGGCTCTCTCTCCCGAGGACACGGACCGCCTCCGGCGTCGGCGGCTCTAAGGGTATTTCAATTGTTCGCTATTACCCGCGGAATAATTCATCTCAGCTGGCTGGCATCGACGTGACGAGAAATTACGTCGTGAACATGGTGCATACCTCGAGGGGCGGTGGGGGGAGGGCACCGCGTGGAATATGAAGAGAAGACGGTGGGGCAAGAGAGAGATAGGGCGCGAAAGGGAGGCGGAACGACGCAAACTTCCGGGCATCTGGTGAAAAACGATTATCATTCGTCTTGCGCGGCTCCAGGGGTGGTTGGTCATTCGTTATGGAGGAGGCCGCGATAATCGATTCGCTCGGGAATTACTTCAGGTACGCTTCTCTCTGCCTCTCTCTCTCTCTCTCTCTCTCTCTCTCTCTCTCTCTCTCTCGGTCGCTCGTTCTCGCGATGAGAAATCGTCAAAGTGGCGGCGGGGTGGTTACTAACTAGGAAAGAGATAGGATAGAGGACAAGAGAGGGAGAGAGGCAGTGAGAGAATCCGACGGCGAATTAATTCCGTGGAACTTGTTACATCGTTAAGCAGCGTAACAAGTAGTCTGGCCTGAAATTAAATTTACCGACGACAATTGTACGTACCCCGTAGGCTAATTGCCGCCGATTAATTTGTGATTTGTCATCCTTCTAATTGCCCAACCAGCGGACTCTTCCTCGAATTACCCTGTCCTCGATCCTGGCCTCGGGACGGGCCGAACTTTTTTACGCTGGATGATCGTCTTCGAGATTCCACGGAACGATTAGCGGCTCTCCTGATCTCTCCGAGTGTCATACTCTTTGTTCGCTGTCTTCTTTGGAGTTTCGCTGCCACCTGATTCTCTTCCACCCTCCGCTTATTCGCAATCTTCGATTGTACGGCACCTGGCGCCAACCCTAGCCCTTCGTGGATTTAATAGTTTTTATCGTAGTCGAAACTGGACTCGAGTCATCAAACAACACAAATTATATGATGCTGGGTTAATCGAACCGCATTTTAACATATTTTATATGCATAATTAAAAACAGACATATGGCAGCTTCATAGGTGCCTCACCCAGTACATCTTCACATCTCGACAACAAAACGAACCGATTAAAGCCGACAGACTGGAACCTCCTACAGCTGTAAATTCTGAAAAAATTATGATGGATCGATAGATCCAATTGTCAAGATCGCTCTTATCGAGCAGGTCGGAAGCTGTTTCGAAGCCAGAGACGCGGGAACTATTCTTCTGTGCTCGTCTGCCTCGCATTCGCAGATTTTTCAGGTTTCCGCTTTCGGAATTCGCACTTATCTCGCGGGAAGCGAGAGCGAGATGCGAGCGAGTGCGGCGACGAACTCGTCCGGACGTGCATTAGCATACTTAATGGGCCTTTGTTTGGCCAACTTGAACTACGAATGTTGCGAGCGACACGGTTCGTTAACGTGACCGAATCAAATTACATGAATTTACTGTCCCGACGCCTCCGTGGTATTTCATCGTGGATCTATAGGCACGTGTTCCACAGGCCAGGCTGAATCAATTCCGGCAGGACCTTTGCTCTCTTCCTTGCGCCTCGTCCCGGCCCCGTTCGTTAAAGCTCAACGACGCGTTTACACGGAATAATAATTCCGCGGAAACTTCCATTTTACAAACGACGTCCACAGGCCACCGTCGATACTGTTTTCCAGCGACGATATTCCATTTGCATCGCTTCGCGCCTCGTTGAACGACGCGCGGAAATTCGCGAGGTCCGTACGGTTCGAGATCGTTCCTGGCGATAGTGAACGTGCGTGGAATTAATCAACCCTGTTTACGAAGGATTAACTTCGTTCATCACTGTCTCCTAATTTGACAGCTTCGCTCTGCGGCTGGAGAACGTGTTGAGTTGGCTCGAACATCTTCTCACAGTTTTTCAAGGAGAATATTCATGATCTGCTCGTGGGAAATGTTTTTAGCCGATGCAATGCGTTATAGGCAATTCTTGATGTCTTGTCTCATGATTTCAATATTAATGGACAATTCATAGTTGAAAGACTCTTTGTGCTTCTCTTACGGAACCACTTTTAATACACGTCCTAAAATAACTTGTTTATGTAGAACTCAACAAATTCTGAGATACCAGTACCTACCTCCATATAGGTACCACAATATTTCCACTTATAAAAATGAATACGGAGAGGAAGCAAATTCTACTTGGTTCCTATTTCATGCATAAAATTTCTATTTCTCATTAACATTTACAACTTACGCATTAGTGGATGATTGCAGAAGATCGTGTTTGGTCTTCGGAGACCTCAAAGACCTTTGGAGACAAACCACGCAATTTTTACGAAAAGGAATTCACCAAAATTCTGGCACAAACTTTTGCAGTGACTGAGTGTTCTTTTTTTAAGAGAACGTCCAAGTGAGCAAGATTGGAATGCATCAAATCGCGGGATAATTACAGCCTGAAATGAAATAGAACAAGAGGAGAAAGATTTCCGAAAGTATCGTCGAAAGAGTAGAGGGCAGGAAAGTTGCATGCCACGCGGTCGTGACTCACGTGACCAGCAACATTGTCTTCGGCCGGTATCGTCCATCCGATGGATAGCCGGATAAGTTAGGCGAAGGCCAACGATGAGAACCATAGCTCACCTAGATTCCTCGGCGCTTCCCTCGCCTATTCTTCTCCGTCCCGAGTTGAACATCAATTGTTCCCTCGAACGGTAGACGCAACCGTCGTCGTCGTGAATATAACCGTGTCCCGAGACGATTCCCATGGCACGGCGTTCACGCTAATCCGTGGAGAGCCGTGTCCCATGCGAGAGTGCCAGCCTCCTTATGCAGATTAACTTCATAAATTCCGTGGGACTCGTTAACACGTCGCGCGGAACACGACCGCGACAAGTTGTCAATGGAGGAAAAGAAGGCGCGATTTAATGAACGTATTAGCGGAGGATCGCGGCGCCGATTGAAGATAAAGCTGGCCGGTCGGCTATCGCGATAAGCGCCGGGCAGACATCAATGTAACGCGCGGCAGTAATTTGCTGCATAGTTCCCTCGCTTCCGGCTAGGATTAAATCACCAATTAGTACTAATGTTACGCGGAGCCTCTTTTCTATCCCTCTCTCCCTCCCACTCTTTCGCTTTTTATCGAAGCTCTCGCGTACGCAAAAGAGACGCGGGTGCAGAAGTGCTCCCGGCGAACCGAACGATGACTCATTGTCATTAGGAGAACGCTGACTGCTCGATGGACGGGCTGCGAAGGGCTCTTAATATCGGGGTCATTAAATCGAATTCTTGAGCAACAGCTATGGACTTGAGCAATCTTTACGAATATTTAACTAGGAAATGAAATTTCTTGAGACGCACAGCTAAATCTTCGAGCTACATGAATATATTTTTGTCATTTCATTTGGTTAGTTAATTATTGGACAGCGTACATAAAATGCATTATTTCTTGGATTATCCATGAGAGCAAATCCAAGCGTAAAATTTTGGTAACACATTTTTTAAATATCGTACTTACTTTTCATTACTCAGATCAATTCGTAAGCTTGTTGCGCAAGGATCCTGGCCACAGTCCTCCTTCGCTTCGATTCCTCCAAATGCAGAATGATGGGAGAATTGAGAGAGAGTCAGTTTTACTATCCTTCTCTCTGAACCCCCGTTGCTTGCCCCCTCGCGCCCCCTCGCGCCCCCTCGGTCGTTTTATAGCTTCATTAGGAGCAAGGGTTCTTGTTTAATAATTCATCAAGGCCACCGCTCGAAACTGTGCTTCCCGATGCTTAGCCTTTGACGGGTAACAGGCTTCGCTGCGTCTTTCTGGATCGTTTGACCAGACGGGAAGAGGTTTCCTGGATGGGCTGGCCGCGTTTCGGAATAATGGATATCGTATCGGCGATCCTTCTCTTGGATATCCTTCGAGGACCCTGTATATGAAGATATGTTCGGAGGCTTTTATGGTAGGCTCGGGAATTCGATATGCCGAGAAACATTATTCCAAGATGAATCTTGAGTTGGGTTGAGAAGTTTGTTTGAATAAAAATCGAGATGAATCTTGAAAGCCCGATTAATTTCTTTGAGAAAATATCGTACTTCACGTCATCATATATATTGCTGAAAATGGAATAATGAATTCTAAAATTTATACCAACTAGAAAATGATCGATATTGTTTTATTGAGACTAACGGCTTCATTGATGAATTTCAGATCACCCAGAAAATAGAATGACGGAAAGATTAGGTAAACGAAAATTCGATTGCCAATTAAATCCTTAATGCCGGACAAATTGAATCCAAATTTAATCAGTATATGTTTGACAGTGAGCAGTTAATTGTTTGTACTCACCGATAAATTTTGAACGAGCTAAACAATATGAAATGATGGACATTAGATCAGTTTGAACCCTCCATTGTCTCCTGAATTCATAATGGTAGACATTGAAACGTAATCAATATAAATTTGCTAATGCGGAAGTGATGTCGAAAAGTCAATCATAGATTCTGTAAATTATTTGATTGTCTCTCGAATAATTGGTACATGCTGAAATCTAATGGTTAAGAAACCATAAGAATTATTTAGTATCCGAACAAACGAACATGGAATGGAAGCGTCTCTACCTCTTTAACATTTAATGAGCCTGAAATTCGAGGATTCTAATAATCTTCCATTGTTCGCGATAAATGTCTGTCGAGCCAGATAATGAGTACAGCATCGTCAGCAACTCATTTCGCTGTTAACCATCTCGAACATAAACGCCGCGGATAAAGAAATTCAATAATAAGCAGAAACGTAGTGTTCGCAATAATTTCTCATCATCATACGATAACACGGCGGGCTAGAATATCGGCGGAAGAGTGACGGGAACCCGGGAAGAACAGCTCTCAGCCAGAGCATGGGTCGCAGGTATGTTGTGCAAGCACCGTGCTTTTTAATCTTCCGTTTCAATGGCAGAGAATTGCACGGTGGCTGTGGGAAGGATTAAGAAGCGAGCCGGCGAACAGAATTCAATGGCACGCTGATTTTAATTTAACACTGATGCTTTTGAACCCTATCCCCTTCTCTCTTTCTCTGCTCTCGCTCGGAGCAACGTTAAATCAGGAGAAATACTTAGCAACTGGCCGGCGCGGCGCGGCGCGGCCCCGGGTGCTTTGTTCTCCCTTATAAATAATTGTTACACCGCATTGTTAGCTCCGCCATGGCAAGACGAATTTCGCGATTGTTATGGCCCGTGTTATTATGACGTCGTACACGGTGACCATAAACGAACGTGACGCGATAAACCACGAATGTCTCCGCGCCGCGCCGGAGAAAGACCGCGGCGAAGCAGAACAGAAAAGAGCAGCATTTTCTCGGCGAACACGAGCTTATGCGCGGCTCGCAATTATACTTTACAGGGAGATAATGCTGCAATCTACATTGCAAATGTTATGCAATTTTTTGTACCGAAGAAAGGGACTACGGCTCTGGATTAGCCTTGGGGAAAATAATTTAATGCTGCAACTGAATCTTTGGTGTAATTCTGCATCTTCTTTTCACTTCAGCATACTTGGTTTTAATGTGGTGCCAGTAACTTCAATACTTGCGCTGAATTTTCAGGTATTCGACATTTTGCGTAACTTTATTTTAACTCCTAGTGTACAATATTAATAGCACAGCATTTTCCAATGCGTTTTCCCATTTATATAATAATCTCCATTTATTTTTGGTCTTACAATTACTAAAGATTCGACACATTCGCCGGTTTCCATTCAGTCCTCCTTAATTATCTAACCTATACACTTTCTCAATTATAAATGTTCTTTATAAAAATCAGAAGGAGGTGATCGAATTGACTGGAAAGTGGATTTTATGTATTCGTACCGGAACAGAGTAAAAACATCGGAAGAATCGAAATGCAGCCTTGCTAATTTGAAGGCAGGCGAAGCAAGATTTATAGATCGGAAAATTGTGATAATCGGGAAAATGGAATACCGCGAGAGGGACGCCCTCAATTACAAGCCGCATCTTGGACAAAAAAAAGGGAGGGGAGAGATAGCGTCAGATTTACGCTGCTTGTTTTCCACGTTCGTATGCGTGGTCCGTGTCAGGCCCATTGCCTCGTAAAGCGGAGAAGAGTTATTGCCGGACTATTTATCGAATCATTACTGTCCATAGAAATCCAATGACGCCCGGGGAACACTCGGGAAAGGGAGGCGGCCGAACACGTGGCACGCACTCGAAGGAAGTCGTGTTTCTTCGTTCGTCGCTTTAGATGCCAACGATGTAATTATTGGCTCGCGTGTCTCGATAAATATCCACCGTCAAAAGAGAGAGATAGGGAGAGCAGCAATGTTCCGCGTTCGGGAACGCGCCGGATAGGTTATGCAACGGCTACCAAAGAATTCACCGGCACTCGCCGGACTACGAGCAACTCAGCCAACAGAGAGATCTGTTTTTATAATGTCGGGCTTGTCGGACCTCGGGCAATTTATGTCTCGGTCGTGGAAGAGGATTCGGGCTTGAGGAACGCGAACCATTATGCGTTTTACCCGGAAACAGACCGGGAAGAGGAGTAAGTAACGGAATCTGGGTTACTCGCTTCCGGTGGACGGCGTAAGAGGATTGCCGTTGCTCTGTCCCTCCATTTTGTCTTTGCTAGTTGCTAAATTATTTATTACACGTCTTTACACGAGATGTAAAACACTAGTTTACCTGAGATTTCAATCTAAATATATGTATAAATATTGAAGATAATGTTATTACATTGGAGTTGAGATGAAAATATAGACTCATAGCAAAGATGAAATTGTTGAAAAGATGAAAAAAGATCGAGAAGCTGAACAGAGAACGGTATTTAACTCCCAATAATGGAATAAATAAGTATTTCCATGGTCAAAAGGGGACACGGGCATTCGATAGATTCGATAACGAAGAAACAACGTTATTTGCATATTTCCTCCGCAGAATAAAAACGTCGGGGATCAGGGAACCGAGAGATATTCGGGACACGAAACATCGGATTCCTATATACGCCGTGCTCTCTTTCGGGATCGATAGAATATTTTAATAAAAGTTGCTCGCATGGGTGCGCGAAGTTTTATCGTGATTCGAAGCATCAGTGGTTTCGAGGCCGGTGGTGGTAGTGTCTGCGCGATACACGGGTAGAACCAGCGAAGCACGAGTAGCGAATGGTTTCCCGGGATTCGAGGCAGAAGGCGAAAGAAAAAGAGCAGCGAAGGGGTTGCCTGGTGTGTTCCGATGCGCGTAGCATTGTAGCATAAGTACAAATCCAATTTCTACGACTCGCCGACATGCTCGATGGCTCGTGAAATGAAGATACGCGGCGACACCGAGAGAGCTCGAGCACCTATGCGCGCCTACAAGGTGTTCCGGAATTGTTGGCGATACGTCCATCAACCCTGGAAAAAGTTATGGGACGTTTGAACATTTTCATCCCCGTGCTGGCCGTTTTGTTATACAACAAGTTGGTCTTGCAGTTGTTTCTACAGAAGTAGTTCCAACAGTCTCTTTGATCGCTGTTGCTATGTTTGTGGAGGTTGCAAAGCCATTCTTTGTTTTCTTTGGTAAAAGATCACTATTTGAGTACACGTTTTTTCTTTCTTATTTTCTGGACACTAGTTTGAAAGAATTAGTCTGAGGCGTTAAAGGATGTTCTAAACCATTGTTGTGTTTTAGACGTTTTCAACATTCTTTCGGAAATAAATTGTTGTTTCAAATCGTCTGATACAAATCCTGTACAAATCCTGTACAATAACAGAGCGAAATATTTGTCGGTGGAAAATGATTTCTGAAATTCGAGTCACCCCGTAGATACCGACGAAATGGCAGACAGGCTCCACCCCGCGATGATCACGAGCAGAGAGATCGTAGTGGATCTCGATTCCTGGATCGTCGAACAAAGAATCCGCTCGTGGGCGATCATTTTCATGTGGCCGGTCGTCATTCGGAATTTTGGTCTAGCTGGGCAGGCTGCGTTTACTGCCCGGGCATAAAGTATCAATTCTGATCTCCGTACGACGTGTTTACGGCATCTCCGGGTTAACTTTATGCCTTTCTCGCGAACTTTACGAGGCTTTCTTAGCTGGCCGCGAGCTGGCCCGGAGGAGCTCCATATCGGTCCGCGAATGGCAAAAAGCGGAATGGAAAATCTACACGGTCGCGATTTTGCTCGTATAACACTCCATCCTACAACACGCGCACGCACGCATGCTATTCGTTCCTTTAATCTTCCTTTTTTATCCATTATTCATTTCTTCGAACCTCTTCTTCTGTTCGAGAAAATATAGTCGTACGAAAGATATCAATTTTCTTTTCCTTCGAGGAAATAAACATCATAAATATTGGCTCTTTATATAGAGTCTTATTCTTAAGTACTTCATATTTTATATTGACGAGGACACTTAAGGACGTAAAGAGAAGTTTGAAAAAAATGTAATAGTTTAAGTAAAATTTTTACAAGAAAAATGTTACAAGAAATGACTTATAGAGTGGCCATTTCAATAATTCATTAAAACATGATTTCAATGAAATGTGAGATGCTGGAAAGTCGGACGAAATCTGGGAAGGGTACTGGGTCAAAACGTAGAAGGGACAAGTCAGGTTTTTGCATGTGTCGCTGCCTGCATTCTCCACACGCGCACGCACGCGAAATCCTGACGTGATTCAGATTACGCGCTGCTGTTATGGCTCGTTCATCGCGAGACAATGGATTCGCTGGATCGAATGGAATCTGACTGCGCGGAAGATAGATAGTATTGTCGCTCGATGCTAGCGACTTTCTACGGTTCCGCGTTTATCACGGAATTTATTCCGTGCAGCTATTGAATTTTCCAGCCGCGGATCGGTCGGCTTCGGGGTCGAGCCCCGAAAATGCGGACGGCACACAATGCTTCGTGTCCTTTCATTTTTTATATTTTTTTTCGGTTTGCGATCACACTGCGAATCGATCCGGTTGTTTAGGTGTGTCTTTTTAACTACCGCTCGCATTGAAATTTGCAAGCTGTGACCGGCATGCGAATAAGGGACGCGACGATCTCCAAATGTTTATCGATTCGCTCGCTGTTCCCCTGATAAAAATTAATATTTCAAATTTTATCAGTTTTGTCAGCTCTGTGCGTTCTGCGAATTATCGGCGACACCGATCTTTTTGGAAATATTCGTGTTGCAATGTGCTTTCTAAATTGGAATATTGGTGCCGGATTTTTTCATAATATTTCTGGTCTCTTTGTTTTCTCTTTTTTTATGGTCGGGATCAAGCTTCGAAAATGACCCTGTTCCCATTGTGTTTCCTATATTTTCTGTTATATCTGGAAGTAATTTAGAATGCAAAAAGATTGTACATTTCTTTGATCAAAACTTTTATGATTCTAAATTCTATGAACAAACTGAAATTGTATGGATATGTATTTAAAATGCATCTATGTATAGTCTCATAAAAATGGACAAGAATAGATCTTCATATCTGTAACAAATTTGTTATCTCGTAAAACATATTTTTACATGCGAACATGGCGTACGATGTTATCTGTGACTCATTGCACACAGCAGTATTGGATACAATTCCAGATGGGAAAATTCTTTTAGTTAGATTTATTTTCTGATTAGATAAAAAGTAAAAAAAGAATATTGTGCACTACAATAACTTTGTCCACAAAAGCTCTGAAGGGGGTCGATGGGATATCTTTATAAAGTCTCTTCGTTTCTCGAGTCAAACACTCATTTGGGACACTGTGTGAACCACACGTTTGCTCAAACGCTAAATCGTTCGATCCTCGTTTGAATACGTTTGGCAGAGTGCAAGGGGTGAAAGTTAATAAGAGTTGGCCTCGGGAGTACGTGCCGCCGGATACTCGGTGATCCCGCGGAAAGGAATTTTCTGCATAAACCACGGGCTTTATCACGCTGAATGTGAGAACGCGATCGCGCGTCCTGAATACTGACTATTCTCGCGGGTAGCCGAGAGGGTACCGAGTGGGTAGACTGTCGAGAAGCGAAGGAGGATGAGGAAAAAAATCTCGGGACACTTTTCTTCGGCCGAAGAACGGCGCAAAAGGGACGCGAGACCCTCTCCGGAAGAAAGCGAAAAGAGAAAGAGAGAAAGTGGCTGGTGAGGTCTTTAATCGAAGGCACCATGGAATCGATCGGCTGCCGGTTACCGGGGGTGCAGGGATGTGAAAGTGGTGCCTCGTCGAAGGGTGATCCGGTTACAGATGGCATAAAACGACTGGCAGCTTTGCATTAGCTTCGGTAATGGCGTACGTGACCGCGAGCTTAATATCCCGAAACGGTCCCGTCGCTCCCGATCCAGTTTAGGAACGTTTAGCCGAAAAATCAATTTCCTCGTGTAGGTATTTGTTAATGCATCAACTTCCGATTTTTCTTCATCATTTCGCGCAATCATAAAAAGGGTTAAATTCGATAAAGCTGTACAAGTTATTATCAGTGTTATCTCAGTGTTCATAGACAGTGTTTCAGCTGAAAGCGACCCGCAATTCAGTCAAATTATTCTGAAATGAATTATTTAAAGAATACAAATACACATTTTTGTCAAATCTGTTAGTTCAAATTTCGCTTCGACATGTTGCAGGATTCAAAAGTTCCATCAAAACGTCATCGAATCTCCGGATCGGTACCGAAGCACGGCGGGGATTGTGCCACCCTGCTCCACCCCATTTTCCGTAACCCTCTCGTAGGGTAGGCCTTGATGTTCCCGCAGGGCTGTCTCGTGTCATCGAAGATACGCTTTATCGGTCCTTTTTCCGCGGTTTTGTTCGGCGACGCGTGCCAAAGCCGAGGACACCAGGGCTCGCGTCGCGCAATCCAGCGCCAAAGGACCACGAAATCGAGCCGATATCCGGCGGCAACGCGACCAACAAACCACCCCCGCATTCGCCATCACCGAACGGTGACGACTAGCCGCGTCGAACGAGCCTGTCGAACCGGGTTTCAGGGGGTTGGAGCGACACCGAAAGGGTGGAGAAAGATAGGGAGCGGAGGGACGGGTGGCCTGGGTATCAGGCGGCGCGATACGAATTTATATTCGTGTAAAATTAAATCACATAGGTGGTCGACGCACTCGTCCTGGTCGGGCCCGACCAGACACCGGTGCCGACCGCCGGCTCATATGCATAAAGAACCGATTGTTTCGCTCCTATCTCCCGTTCTGCAACATTAGCGGCCGCCGCGCCGGCCAATCCGGTTGATTATCTTTTAATTAAATGTTTGCGTTTTATCGGGCCAGGCCGACCTCGGCCAGCCGAGTCACGCCGACAAACAGAGGTCCAACTTGCACCGTCGTGGACCGAACACAGCCACCCCCTGTGTGTCATACTCTCCCTCTTTCTCTCCTGATGTCTTGTTCTCTTTCTCTCCCTCTGTCTCTCCGTAGAGATAGCAGCCAGCGTGGAAGCACCGGGGCCAGTAGCAACGACGTGTCACGCGACTAACTCAATTATGCTCCGTATAGGGTGAACGTACACACGTGTGTCTCTCTGTCTGGCATCCCGGTGCTCCTTGCTGCCCTCACCTTCCAGCCACGCCATGCCACAATCACCACACCACCTCATGGGGAATATTCGCGCGCGTACGCCACAGCATCGAACTAGTGCATTACGACCTTAATCACTCCGCGGGAAGATGAGCTTTGAGGATAACGTCGGGGAATACCACGCAGACAGGTGTCACGGATTTGATTTCGTCGATCCAACGCGAACAGGATTTCCGGTTGGGGATACGGAAATGAGTGCTAACGAGAGGCCGCCACTGTCTTCCCCATTGAAGATCCAGGTGGTTTAAAGTCTGGGTGGAAACTGTCACCGTTCATCGTATTTTATGATATGGCTTCGTGATCTTTCTTTGATGATTTAGTAATTACTTAAATTCTTTTAATCGGACAAAAGTGACTTTATCAGCAATGAACATTTCTTTCAAGGACCCCTTCAGACCATTCGAATACCGCGCGAAGCATCGTACGTGACTCGCAGGCTTCGTCCTTTAAGGAGCCAACGGGTAACGGCACCGTCGTCAGTCAAAGTGAGTCCGTGGAAACTCTAACGACTCGAAGTCACAAAAGCCGAAGGTGTGAAGGGGGTGGCTGGCCGTCGCTGTCGACTAGCAGCTTTCGCGACAGAGAGAGAGAGAGAGAGGGAGAGTTACAACGCGTCCTCTGACACAGACTACGCAGTTGACCACCTAGCACAATAGCAGCACAGGCGGCTTCGATTCTGGAAGCATGATTGTGCCCGGGGATCAAAGAGTGACGGCTCGTCCGCCCTCGGCGAGAGGGTCCGCATTGAAAGCGTGCTTTCCATAATCGTGCTCGCAGCAAGACATCGTACACTGGTCCCGAATCAGAATTCACCGGGCCATAATCAATAGACTTCTCCGAAAATTCAAAAGTTGTATCATTAGTAGACTACAGATTCGATGCATTTATGCACGAAATTGATCTGAAGAGCTCAAGTACTAGATAATTCATAGATGTTCTCGATTCAATCACTGGGGAATACTTTCTTTTAGCCCAGCGTTTTTGAATCCACAAACTGCCGAAACAACATTACGTGCTACCGTGTGTTAGTGTATCGGAGCCAAGGAGAGGCTTGAGGTAGCAAGTTGGCGAACGTTCCCAAAGGTCTCGGGTTACATGCGGGTCCTAGGAGCGGGCCCTGTAAGAACGGAAAGACGCGCGCGGCTCGTCGATTGGTCCTAACGAATGCTAATGGATGGAACGAGTTAATTTGCCTTTATTAATTGATTGGTCTTTGGTGGCCGCGGTCGAGAGTCAGTCGATAGTTAGAAAGAAGAGAGGGGAGGTAAAGAGGGGCGAGCACAAAGCTCGGCGGTCCACCGAAGGGAGAAAGAGAGGAAACTAAACAGAGGAAGAGAGAGGGCTATTGTAAACCGGGGAGGCTACTTTTTGCGGAGTTTACTCCGGACAGGTCAATAAACCCCTTTCATCTATCGGCAGTCGGCGAACAGGAGGGAAACGATGCGAAGGGCAGCAGGGGAGTAGGGGAGGTAGGGTCCTCTTAAAACGTTGAAATTAAATTCCAGCGGGCGGGAGGACCGGCTTTAAGGTCCACCCTCGCAGAGAACGGTGGCTGCCGTGTTCCGCGTTACTTATTTCCCACAATTCTCAGTCCGCCCTTATTTTCTTCCGCTGCCCACTCCTCTCCCCGGGGGCTTTTTCTTTCTTTGCCTCTTAAACGAGGGGCGGTTCCATGCTCGGTTTTCCGGGGTCGGAGCCCGACGACGTGGAAAAATATATGTGCGACTCGGATGGCCTGAGGTTTCGCCTCTTTTCGCCCGTCGACGAGTGTTCCATTAAACGGTCCGAACGATGCACGTTCCGTCGTGTTTTCGTTATCGCCACCATCCCCGCCTCTCCAGGTTACACCCTCCACTTTCTTTCGATCCGAAGGAATAATCGCGAGAAGGAAAGGCTCGGATAAGCCATCGACTGGTTCGCGAAAAAGGCACCACCCACCGTCTTGGCCACCCCCTCTCGGCTACCGCTACAAAGGTAAATAGGCATTGGAAATTCAATTATCGGACTCGCCTCCTTCAGTCCGACCGTCGACCTTCATTATTTTTAATGAGCGAGCACTCGCGACGCAGCCGGGAAATGCGAGATGAATCCTTCCTTCCTTCCTTCGTTTCTTACTCACTTCCTTCCGGACGTACCGACGGAATATGATCTCGGACCTCCATCCCCGCCAACGCTCTTTGTACTTTGATATTTCTTATCTCGGATTATCGACTCCGGCTCGCGGGGCTCGCTGCTTCAGACACCCGTAGTCCAGGTAACTGTAATCCGATTAAGCCCCGTTTAAAAGGAGGATTTGCGCGTGCACTCCGTCAAAGATCAGACTCTTCCTCCGGAACGGACATTATTCCCGAGTGGACTCCGGTTCGAGTGCCGGGAGCCGTACGAATCGGTAATTTCCCGTTTCAAAGCCATTTGAGTTTTTGCCCGGCTGTTATTAAGTCCTCGAGTGTACTTCCACTGTGCTCTTATCAGTATTTATTAAGCTCTCGTTACAGTGGGCCAGACTCCTGAAGAATTCAGACCGAATTCATTAAATATGTACTTACATAATTTCTTTCTTTTAATTCGTTTGAATTTACTATTTATTTTTTCGTTTAGGAAAGAGGTTCTCATCACTGTAGCTGTGAAAGTAGCATTTTTGTTCGCAAATTCGTAAATTAAAGTGGAGCGTTAATAAATCAATTATCGAATTGTATGCAGTTAAAACATTATTTTTTATACCAGTTTACGGTTAAATTTATATACTACAGATAAATGTGCATGATAAATGACCACCCTGTGCATTGAAGCGATCCGTATAATTTTATTCGTGCGTTTTCACCCCCTGGTTGGCTGCAACCCTTTTAATAGACACATTAATTGTTGCTAAGCTCTCCGCGCGTAAGATTACCAATCGGCGCAGCTAATAAATAATCGATAGCATCCAGGGACGGTTCGGCCAGCCATCAATTATCATCGAGTAATCAGGATCCCGCTGTTGGCCAACAAGTTCCCCACCCAGCACTCGAGGCGAATGGAAAAAGCTATTCAAGTATGAACGAGTTCCACGGTGCTTTCTCATAGGCGGAGCTTTTTTCGGAGTTACGGCTCGTTGGAACTGGGAACCGATTTTAATCACAACCCTCCGCGGGAACCTGTGCGATCCGAAAGTGCAGCACTTCCAGGGTAATAACGTTGCGTGGCCGTTGCATTATTTATCCGCGGCGGTGGTCGTTGCATTTGAGGAACGGTAACGAGCGGAATCAATTTATCGTCCTGCGAGAAGATAGAGGGGAAAAAAGTAGCAAAGGAACGATCGTTGAGACAATGGGGATGGCAAGCGGGGGGTGGTTGGTTCTCGGACGAGTGTGCAACCAAGTGGCACTGACAATAAAGAGTGGTAGCCTCTAATAAACAGTCGGCGAAAGAGAATCATTATTTATCGTTATCCATTGATAATGGTCCCGCCCGTTCCACGACGCTATTAATTATCAGCCCGATCGACGGTTTTACGATATTTCGCTGCCGTTTGTCAGAATATTCTTCTGCGCGGGCTTGAGAACCGGATGCACCGGTTCGCTCGAGCATGAACGCGAGATCGATCAGGGTTAGCACCGAGTGAAACCGTTCCGAAAATAACTGGTCGAAACAAAGGTTCTAATTAAACCAGTTGGGCAGAACCTTCAAAGAAAAACTGGCATTACAAACTATTGTACATACGTCTTAACTAAACTCGGTACAATCAATATACATATTCGCGAAAAATTCATTTCTACATCTGCAGAAATAATTCCGACCGAAAAAAATATACAAATCCATCCGGAGCCTGTTAATAACGAACACATTCAACTGGTGCCTTTCATTCGTTAGTTTGAATAATATACCCCCGTTCATAATTACACCAATAACTCTACCCTATTCTGTCCGACTTAATTAGACTCCTTCAAGCTCGTGGAATAAAATTCCTCCAGGGTCCGGGATAATTACTCGGCATTATCCTCGGCCGGCAATAAACATATCCAGCGGTGATCGTGCAAACGCGAATAAATCGGCCGCTCCTCGTTTTTGCGTCGACGTAAAACCAACAGCCGCGGAACCATGCGTCTTGGCACCGCGACTCCTCTGCCACCTATTTTCCACTTTACTGGCTCGCAAATGGGAGCGCAAATTAGTTGCAGAACCTGACTCTCGGGTGAAGGGGAGAGGGAAAACATCGGTGACAGAGGTGTGTTTCTACGTGGCCGGCCACGCTCCGCCGCCTGGCCTGTCCGACACGTCCGCCAGCGTCGGGATATCAATTTTTAATCAATAAAATACTCGACCGGCCTTTTTCAACGATTAATCGATGCGGGGCGATTGCTGGCGCCTAACCGCTGTCAGAGATTGTTTCGACGAGTCGCGCGCGCGAATACCGGTTCCTGATCCGTCGTCAGACTCAGTCTTTGAAACGAGCACTACATCATACTAAAGATACGCATCCGGTCGTTGGACAGAACGTTGGGTGTTAGGATACACATATCCGCTCTGGATCCTTTAAGATTCCTAACATTTTCGCAAAAATTCCTCCCGAGGAAATACACGACGTCGCAATCCGTACTGTAGGATCGTGATAGGATCCCCACTCTCCCGGTTAGATTGCACTATAGCTTGGTGACGTCACTCAGGTTCCGACTATAGCATCTCCCCATTATCCTTGAGAACCTCGATCTGGCAACGCTGTTTGAGACCCATGGAACATCTTTAATTCTTTGCAGGGGACCCGTTCTGATCATTGCACCATCGAACAACTGTTGCAACCGAGGAAGCAACGTGCCCGCCGTATCTCGTTCAGAATTCAAAGTGATTCCGAAGAAGACATTTACCTGCGCTTCCTCCGCTATTTTCCTCCGTTGCTATTTCCGCACGTAGCGTTTACGTCAGAAGCGGCGTGTCCCCGTGTTGGGACACAGCGTGCATAATTCACAGATGCTAGAGCATCGACGGGCCATCAGCGGCAACCTTAGGGATTCGAATCGTTCTATTAGCCCGAGAGTGGATACATACGTCCGGCAGCCTATCATCGAGCGAAACGCGCGCTATCTCTGTCGAGCGACGCTGAACACAGTGCGCGCGGAAAACTTCAAAATTGCAGCCGCGAGATCGTCTATAATCTGTCCCTTCCCCGGTGTAAAATTATTCTAATAATAAAGGCTGGTGAAACAGGCATGGATTTTTGCCGCGAGGAAACGATCCTCATCAAACATTCACCGTTCAATTTCATTTGTAATTTCGACCGGCCCGGAGTACCCATAAGTCAAAGACGGTGCAGCGAGCGCGGATTCGCCCTGGAGGAACGTCCTCCTCGAGGAAATATCCTTCCCTCGACCGTTTCCAGTGGAACTCGGTCCCCTCCCGGCAGCTCATAAGTAAGTAAAAAGATCTCCGTAACCCCGTGCTCGGGTTGCAACAAGCCCCGTGCGTCAGGGACCAGGGGATCGTACAACTCCGAGAACGCGAGTGCTTATGAATAAACAAACGATCGGACGTTGCTCCGGGTGCGTTCCCCGAGTTTCCCGTTCGATGCCGTTTGCGTTAGTCTGATCAGACTCTACGATTTTTATTCCGATATCCCCAGGAAGTATTCTCGAAGCTACGGTCTACCCTGAATTCCAAAAATTCGAATCACGTATTTCCGGAGGTAAGTGTTGGAACATTGTATCGTCGTTGGTCGAACTTCTGGTTGCGGAGCACACCATTTAAAAAGTTGATTTTTCCGATTAAGAAGAGGTCAAACACGATATAATCCACGATATGGTAGAACATCGATTATCCGAACCGAGCGAACGATGATATTGTTCATTAGTCGATTAATCGAGAAATTAACACGTTGAATGCCGCGTTAGTTTTAGAGGGATTGCCACGAGTGTGGCGCCACGATGAATTTTTTAATATACGATACATATAAGTATCGACATTTGTTCAAATAATGTATTTCTACTAGTCTTGGCGCGACGGTCACCGTGTTAAATTCCGTTGTACTGTAATATTAACACGAAACCTACCACTGCCGGCCGAATGACCGGTTTCATATTTTACAATTCATAATTATTGAAATTATGAAGTTGCTTACGTGAAAATTGATTCGATAAAATTATCGCTTTTAGTGCTCGGTAGGTTTAGTGTTAAAGAACTTGTAAACACAATACCGGGGTGTCCCGATTCTTTAGTTGATCCGGTATTTCAAGCCACGTGTAGGTCTACATGGATCTAAGTGGATCTATGGAGATTCGCGAAGAGGAGGGATGGGAGCTGTGCAAGAAATCTCAGCGAACAAACCGGGTGCAGCCAGTCCGCTGATTTACGGGGAGACGTTAAACGTGCCTGGCTGGTAATGGGCCGATAGACCAGCCCATGGCAGCCTCAAAGTCTGGCGTCGCGCGACCGTGAAACGCCCAGCGTTGAAGACTCCCTTGAAAAACCGCCATACGATGGAGCACAACGCTATCGGTCTTACCACGCTCGAACGCACACGCGCATCCTGTTCGCCGACGTCGCGAATACATCTCCGAAACGAATCGCACTGCGCCACGTATTCTCCGTTTCGAGATGCTTTCCGCAGTTTGCACCCTTTCATGATTTTCCTATCGGCGATTGGGAATCTCTGAATCCTCTTTTTTGGGTCTCCTTGAATACATTCACGCTTTTACTTCAGTCGGATTAATTTCGTTAGATAATTTTTTAAGGTAACTTTCGGGGGAAGATTGCAGGGAACCACGTGTTTCCCATTTCGAGGAACTTCGTAGATTTTGAAGTCCCCCTCATTTCAACAAAACAATTCAGGCTGCACAATTCCCAGACAATGGCCAGGTCTCCTAGACGGAGGATCCATCAGCGGTCGGAGCTCGGGGCTCGTTCGACGGTGCAGTAATCTATGTAAACCGTCTGGTGTAACATTCGATGGCTATCTTCGTGCGGGAAGCGTTGATTCCTACTTGGCGGGCAGCGTTCTCCCTCCCGTTCCTCGAACCCATAGATCAGGGAGCAGCCGCCGCCGCGCCGTGAGAGCTAGCCTCTCCTTCTCCCATGACTATAGCCTTCCCCCAAGCGCGCAGGTATATTATCCGCGTGTCCGTACCGCTAAAAATACCGAAAGCCCGAAAACGGGCGTCAAGATAGCGCTGGGCGTGACCGTGAAAGTCTGAGGATCTGCAGGCGAGCCGCGCTTAAAGAAGGGTTACGAGCAAAGTAATGGCCTGCGCACGGGAAGAACGAGGGAACAGACAGAAGATCGCGCGAGGGTGGTGTCGACCAGTTTTCTTTCTTTTTTTTCCCTTTTCTCCTCTCTCTTTTTTCCGGCCACCGTCGTCGTCTTCCTTTTCGCAGCGGTGCACGCAGCGACGATAGACCGACCGACAATGGCCTAGGCCTAAGAAATGGGAAATCAATATCAGCCACTTTCGCGACCCTTGCGAATCTCCGCGCCACCAAGGCTCTGATCCTCGACACCAACCCCACGAGAACGTCTTCGGCCGCTTCCTTCGCGGATAACGGGGAATTTATACGGGGTCCTTCTGTCTTTTGAGCCCGGGAAGCTGCCGCGATGATGGATGAACCATTGTTGGAGGACCCCGCGCCCGTTACGATACCCGGCCACGTAATAAACGGGAAACCTCTGTAACGGTGTTAGGATCTTCCCGGTTTAGCGGACACCGACGCGGAGGATAATGCTGGTCAAGTTTTTTTTTTATGCTGGGCTCGTTTATGCGAGCTTCTTAGGGCTGTTTCAAACTGCAGTAATGTGGGATAATTGATTTGTGTTGGGGAACGTGGGAAAAAATGGCAGGCGTAGAATTTGACTGCAAATCGGAAAGCAAGAAGAATGTATTGTACTGTAGATGTACTTTGGAACGGAAGAAGGACTAATAGATGTACAAGGAGAGTATATTTAAAAAAATTTATAAGTGAAGCTGTTAATGATTTTATGCAACATCGAATTTTTAGTTGCGGAAAATATCCATCAGCCATATTGAATTCGCACTGTGCGCATTAATTGAAAAGGAAACAAACATTTGACACACCAATACATTCGATAGACTCGTACATGTATTACACAGTGTATCCATAGAGCACAGTAGTGGGCAGTACTGCTCCCTGGCTGAGGTTGAACGCCACTCAGGGGTTGCGCGAAAAACAAGGCTGTTATCGTCGCGAATCGGTGCGCAGTTTTCGCTCGTGCGAATATTGCTCGGCGAAAGGCGGTCGAGAATAATAAACGGGAGAAGCGATTCCTTCCGGCCGGATCTCCCATCGAAAATATTTTTCCAGACGTCTCCGGAAATCGTTCGCGCGGCTCGGCCTTAGCCGATAGAATATTTTCTAAAGAACTCATTATCGGAAAAGTTACCGAGCGAGAGAAACCGACCTGCCCGTTGGAAGATGCCCGATGGTATTAATAGTTGATTCGCGCGGAAACGATTGGAATCGGGTCGACCAGAAGTTCTCATCGAGCCGCCAACGCTGGCCCCTACCCCCGGAAAAAATCGGCTAGTCAGTCTTCGTTTACGATTGGAAGAGGTTCGTCAATTTAATTTGCTGCAGACGTTTGAATTTACGTTTTTTAGGAAAAATGGCTGTTTCGTGGAACAATGTTCCATAACGCATAAACACCAATCTACTTATTACCCAGTTTTCGAGCCCACTCAACGAATGACTCAGTATTGATTCGTATCATGTCCAAGGAAGAATAAGTGTCCATAAAATCGCAATACCGCGGAAACGTTCTTGGAAGTGGCACGCCATAGTGGTAACCACTCACGAATTCACGCGTGCGGGGGTGGCTGGAAGGGTTGCAGCCCTTCTGAAAAGAAGTAGTTGCGTTTCGCAGTGGTTCGCGTGTTGCCAGAACAGACCAACCCTTCCGGCGGTGTGTCACGCGCTCGAGAATCATTGTTTCGAGAGCAGTTCCGCGTACTCCGCTGCTAAAGCTTCTAATTTCACCAAGGGTTCGCGACTATTTGCGAGTTGCTTTTCTCGCGGTCCGAATTAGACCTTACAACCGCTGTCCAACTTTCCCGCGGGTCTAGTCGGTCGCGGAACTTCGTCCGAGAATGTTTGTAATGAAAAAGCAAAGTTTGCGCTGCGCGTGTCCAGGGGGTGTGCGTTCGTGTTCGGGGGTTGAAAAATAATCGGGCAAATTGCCGGGGCCGAGGAGCCGAGTAAATAAAACGGGAGGTTTGGAAGTAAACTCTCTCTCTCTCGTATCGATTCGCGAATCAAATCGGTCGGAATCGGTTCTTTCCGCGCGAAGATAGACCGCCGTAGGGGAAACTTTCACCCCTCTGCTATTTTTTCTAATAATGAATTAAAATGTATGCGGGGTGGGCCGCTTCTCCGGAAACAAACAACTGTAAAGTGGCTGCGGGAGATCCGATTGTGCTCGCAAATACCGACTGGCCCTCGGAAATAAATCCCCTTAATTTCCTGGGCGACGCACTCGCGCCCTTATCCATTTAGGCGTTTTTATTTATTCGGCAATAAGAATAATAGCTGTCGACTATGTCACAACGGCGTAAACAACTCTAAATAATATTGGAATTCATTTCGAGCACCCTCGCTCTGTTCCATAAAGAATATACAATACTAAAAATTGTTGACATTTCTATAGGTGCTTCAAGAAGAAGGTACTTGGTGAATTTCAAATTGAAAAAATACAATACTCTGATGGATAACTCCTTTCCCAAGCCTTTTAAACGAAAGAATTCTAGGAGATAATTATAGATTGAAGGTTCAGTATTATTTAGGGGTCGCCGTCTTCTTAATTTCCAGAGACACGACATGCTTGAGAGTTTTAGGGGAATGACCTTAATCAACAGTTAACGGGGGTGGCTAGAACGTCTTATTATGAAACAAAATCAATCCTCCTCGCAGATTTACAACAGACTTGCTTCGCGACTCGCACGAGACCGTTCTATTAATAAAATCCGCCTCGCATTCGCTTTATATTACTCGAGCGGACGTCGCTATAATTCCGGCGACATTCATGGCCGTTAACCGGGCAATTCCGTAGGCAACACCTTCGTTAACCGCAGTAACTGTCGTCAGCCGGCATTACGGGGTCCCGTGGCGGCGTTAAAAGAAATTTTTCACGACGTTCCGCCGCGCTGAAAATTTATGCGGAGTGGCGTCCCCGCGAGCAACCCCTGTCCCTTAACCTTGCGCTCGTAAAGGGCGGCTTTTTGCTGAAACCTTAGATTAAAAACGACCAAATGAGGACCATTATCGTGCACAGAATTGCCAAAAAATTATACACGATGTCCTACACTCTGTATTCTTTAAAGTAGGGGGAGGAACATCTTTCTTCATAATTCTATTCTACTATGTTGTCCCTTTAGGAGTCGGAAGCTTGTTCTTGTTAGTTTTTAAAGCAGCTAATCATAGTTGGGAGGTTGAAGTTTGTTATCTAGAAGACCCAGAGGAATGTTCCAAAATATTTTTATCGCCAGTTATCACTTCAAATTCATCGATCTTTCAAACGAATCCTGCAGGTCCAATTTTTTCATTCATCTGCGAACATTTCCAGAAGACAAAAGCCCGCAACGACTACAAAAGCCGGTATCAGGGGGCTGAATTTGAGGTCCAGAGGAGCGAGCAGCGTTCCGAAAATTGTTTACCACCCTCATTTTGGATTCACCATTGGATGAATCCTCGCCCGAGGAATTCTAGGGTCAGCCTTCCCGCGTGTATTTCTGGGTCATCGCGTTGAAAACCCCGTTGGAACGTATATCGTAAATAGGAGAGCTGGGGTCGCGAGGGGTGAGGAGTCAAGGGGTGAGTTTGAATGGGTCAAACAGAAGGAGACGAAGGAAGGAAAGTGGAGAAAAAAAGTGTAGGCGGAGGATGCGTGCGAGGTATGAGGGAATAAATAGCGCCACCGTGCGTATCCCTCTGCAATACGCTCGGCGTTTTCGCCTTTCTTCTGCTCCTCCTCCTCCTGGAGAGGGATAGAAGGAGAGAGAGAGAGAGAGAGAGGCCATCATTTCCAGGACTCTGGCTCCCTTGTAAATGGGAGCCGGGTTCCGCGTGATGCATGCGGGCTATTTGCAGTGGAAAAAATAGGAGGGACCCGCGCGCGTTTGTGTCCCACATTTTTGACGGGTCGCTGCCCATCCCGTCGTCGTTGTTGTCTCTCTTTCCCTCTCTCTCTATCTATCTCTCTCTTTCTCTCTCCTCGACGTCTACTCTCCAATTTTTTTACTCTCTCCTCCTTTTTCATCATCGGTACCGCGGGGTTAACGTTTAGTTGACTCGCGTTCAATAGAACGGATTTCGGGCCCTGATTAAGATAGACGTTTGGGGGCGATCGGGTTCCAACCGGGGACTCGGATCAAGAGTAATTGCGATGTATTCACGGGCCCGGGTTAATCGAGGATGTTTCAATGAACGAAACTGTAGGATTGGGTTCTCACGCGATCACCCAGAGCCGATGATGATGGACACTGACGTTTCTGGTTTCTGGCAGAGGCGGTGGACCATGGTTCCTCGAAATGACAAGAAATCCATGCGGCTCTGAAAGAAAAATTTGATAGACACTGAAGAAAGGAGAATTTAATTTAGAAAATCCTACAATTTCTACAATGTTCTAGAAATTTCAATTCAATCTTAATAATACCGCTTAATATGTTCACTATTGGCGTCACATGCTCTCCTGTCCATAAATGATAATCAACTATTATACAATTAAATTATTTGAGGTATTACATTCGTGTACGTAAAAGTATATCTGCTTCTCGAGAGATTTCGAAGGGACACGTTAGCTCAGAAATTTTTCACGGAAGGTTCAGGGATTCGCAAGGATGTATCCGTACAGATTCTTGTACGAGGGGGTGAGTTGAACCGGATCGAATACCGCAGACTCGCGAAAAAACGGGGTGAAAGGGTCGGTCGGGATCGAGAAAAATAACGCGCGAGCGTTGCACCAGCGAACACATGTAACGATTAATCAGGTTCAGGTCGCGGGGCTGAAGAGGTTGTTGCCGTCACGGCCAGATGACGGCCTGCGGCGACATCATACTGTATTTTATACGGTGTCGTGTTATGGGTTTGCGGTGGCCGTGGTCGTTCGCGTGCGACTATACACCCCGACCAGGCTACAATTTGACGGAGGATTTCGCGCGCTAGCGGCGAGAGAGAGAGAGAGAGAGAGAGAGAGAGAGTTCCATTCCGTAGCCATTTTTTAGCTTCGATCTCCGGAGCCCGGGGCTACGAATTACCTGCCTGATCGGCTGTCGATCTTCCACAGTTCCTGTGTGTACGAAACACCTTCCGCGCTCGTTCCGTGATCAGGTGTCTGCCATATGTCCGACGAACGCGTCCATGCACTTCCGGTCGGGTCGTCGAGATGCTAACGGAGCCTGGATGGAATGTTCGGGAGAAAATAGCACAGGTGATCGATAATCGTATCATATTGGTGGTTGCTGCCGAGGGAGTATGAGTGAAGGATTGCGAGCAGTAGTGATGGGACGTGACGATGGATAAGGAGTAATGGCTTTGACTTAACAGTGAATCCAAAGCAACTGCGCGCAATGAACTTGTAATGAAATTCCCCACGAGAGAAAGTTTGCCGCAATCGATACAGAAAAATTTGCACTCCGCGCGAGGACTGTATCGACAATAAATCGATGTCGATATCAAAAGGTAGCACGGCATCGAGGGGAGGAATACCGGTTGATAGACTTTCGGAAAGAATTACGGTATCCGGTACTAAAGAGCGGTGGGCAGCAGCAGGGTCGGGGTTCGGCTCTGGCATGCAAATGGCGGGCTTTCGGGTGGAATCGAAAATTCTAATTGCGACGTGTCAGTTTTCCGGCCCTATCTTGCGCGGGGGTGGCGTGTGTCACGGCAGCGGCAAAGGTGGAGCGCGACAATCTGGGGGCCGGGAGCGTTCGAGATAGAGCATGGAAGGGGACGGTCCGGCGGAATCGACGTCCGGCTCGTGTTTATCGACATTAACATGGTTTGTCCCCCCTGCCTGTCAATTTCTGGCTGCAATATCAGAGACACGTTTTCCCTGGCACAGCGTGCCGCGCCGCGCCGCACCGCACCGCGCCGCACCGCACCGCGACAACGTCGGGGAAAACGGAAGCCGTCTCCGTCGGCCCTGTCCTCCCTGTGACGGCCGTCTGCTTTGTTATTTCGCCCACCTCCTCTCTCTCTCTCTCTCTCTCTCTCTCTCTCTGTCTCTCTTATTCGACGTCTCCTCCTCTCTGCTGTCTCGAAACCTCCTCTTTTTTTCTCTCGTCCATTTTCCTTTTTCTCCGCCGTGGAAATATCGCCGTGAGGTCGACTGTATCGCGAGGGGAGCGACGGGGTGCATAAATTTCAGAAAATTGTTTCTGCGCACAGCCACGCTAAAAGCGATGCAGGCTAATACGAGAGTGTCCTCGCGGTCGATGGGCTTCTTTTAACCTGTCGACCTGCCTGGAAAATTGGATCGAGACGGTCCCGGCATCGCGATCCAGCCGCTTTACCCACGGAACGGCTCGTGTGTTAATTATGTACGTGTCACTGGAAAATCGCTCCGCTTTATTGCCGGACGCTACCCACATTATTTAAGTTTCACCTGTGACGTATTTTCGAAATGCTTCCACTCCAACCTTCAGAAATGCGTCGTCATTTACCAGGATTTCAACCGTTTCATCAATTCGTGGACGCTCTTCTTCGTTTTCTGGGTTTCTTTCTTATAGTGAAATTTTCATAAAAGGGAAGGTATGTTACAGCAGTCAGTTTGTTCATTGTTACATGATTTAGTAACGAGTTGTCTTACGTTCATACACTAGACACTCATTCAATTATGTACGATACCAGCGAATGTCGTGTATAGACTGGAGATGTTACGGATTTATGACAAAAGTGGGTAGGTGGAACACAAAACAGAAGGAACATCACGAGATGTTAATATTACTACTACGTTATGTACAACCCATTCGAATAATTAAGAGAAAAGATCAATTTTTACTTAACTCCTCTTTCCCGGAGGCGTCGCAGACAATTTTTATTTAGTAGATCGTTTTCTTCCTTGAGCAGTTCAAGTGTGTCGGCCAGCACTGACCAGTCCAGATATCAAAGAAGACCGACAGGACAATATTCACCCCTCGAAACAAACATAGCGGTCACACCCTCGGAAGCAACCCCGCGATCGAGCCTGAAGCTTCAAATGTCATTAAACCGGAGGTAAAGTCCGGGCCCTTAACGAGCGTAGATCGGCCACGTTGGCCGACGTCTCGCGATTCAATAACCCTCGGTTAAAAGCTAAACGACGGTGATTAAATATTTAGGTTGTCGTTGTCGGGGTTTGCGCCTCGCGAGTACAGGTCAGCCATGAAGCGTAGGTTATTACCTGTCACTCGGTATAAAATCATTTTAGAATTTCAATAACCGGCTCTCTCCCTCTCCCACTCTCTCTCTCTCTCCCCCTCACTCTCCCTTGATGGGGCCAGGTTCGACAGTCTCTCGACGCTGGTACCCGGGTGAGACCCCTTGTGTCGGTCGGGGGCTAATGGCAATCCCGGCTGGACTTCAAACGCAACGGTGTGCAGCCGGAGCGCGTATGCAAGCGCGATAGACGCGTAATTATATTGGCGGCCGATGGGCATCGCCTTTGACCGAGTCGATTGCACGGTAAGCAGACCGCGAGAAGGAAATTACCGGGCGATCGAGCGGCGGCCGCCGACAACCCCTCGACGAACGGCTCCTTTCGCAGCAAGGACCGAGGAAAGTCCTCTAAAAGGGCTGCCTCCAACCACGGCCAAGATTTTACGGTCCGCGGGACAAATATTGCGGAGCCGCGGACCACGCAATCTGCGAGCTGATTAACCCTTTGAGGCCCTAAACTACTCGGCAAAAGTAGGAAACGCCTCTGCTACGATCTCACCCCGAGGAACGAGAAGTGTTAATATGTAAAATCATTAAAAACCAAAATGGCAAAAATGAGTAGATGTTACACAAATTGTTAAATTGAATATTACTGGTACATTATTGACAACTTTGTTTAACCCCCTTTCTTGTGATCGATGCAGACAAGTTTGATTTTGCATGAAGATCCACAGACTAGTCATTACTTGTGTTAATATGTAAAATCATTAAAAACCAAAATGGCAAAAATGAGTAGATGTTACACAAAATGTTAAATTGAATATTACTGGTACATTATTGACAACTTTGTTTAACCCCCCTTCCTTGTGATCGATGCAGACAAGTTTGATTTTCCATGAAGATCCACAGACTAGTCATTACTTAATTACCGCCTTCGCATTCTGTTTGACGTTGCCGAGTTCAATGTTTGGTGCTGCGAGGTTTGAAACTGGTATAGATGGTATATGTATTACATGTAATGCCCATAGAGGATAATGGATGGATGATCTGAGAAGGGAAGTTATGACGGTGAACAGAAATGGCAGGGTTCCTGTAGTGATTTATCCGGCGAATATTGACCGAAGTGCAATAATGAAGTGAAGTCGCGATAGTAATGAGGGAAGTGCAGTAGCCGGTGGTCCGCATTAGCCGGGGCCAGGCCACTACGGCGTCAGTTTATAATTGCGCGACATTGTCATCGCGCTGTAACGGGGCGCAGCGTGGACGTCCAACGCGTGATTGGCGTTGACCGCCTCTTCACGGCTAGCACGCGTGCACATTACGCCAGCGAATATTTAAATTTAACGCGATTATGCGCGGCCCGTTTTGCTTTAGCTGTCGTCCGCTGAATCCGCGCCGCGAGTCAAAGGGACGTACACGTCTCGTCCCGGCGATAATGCGATATAATGCGACCAATAATTGCCGCCGGCAAGAATTAGCTCGCATTCAAAACGATCGCGTACCGCAAAATTCACAAAAATTTAGTCAATCGAGAATCCATGCTGTAAGTAAATCACCTAACAGTACAAGATTCAAATACTTCTATCGAAAGGTTTTTACAGAAAGGTTAGTTAGTTTCGAGCTCTCCAATCTCTGTCCGAAGATCTACTTTTCTTCCAGTCGTCTCATCATATGAAAAGACTCTCCGCCACCCGGACCACAAAGATGACAATGCTAGAAAACGCCATCTATCGCTGCCCGAAAGCTGAACTAGTTACCTGAAATGAAAGAACTTCCCGGCAGCTCTTCATTTAAGTCAAACAGACGTTGGCGAAAGAATTCATTCGACTTTGAGAAAAGATGGAAGCCTGTCGGCGACTCCAGATTACGTGGCGGCCAGGGAATCCAACTTCGTAATTACCTTCTCCGCGGATTGTCCACGGCTCCCTTTAGAAGTCAAAAAATCGCTTCCGCCGGAAGAGCATCCGACGAACCAGTTCTAGACATTGAACAAAGATTTTATTTTAAATGAACAACGAATGAATTAATCGTTATTCAGGTTCACATTATTCGAGCTGTTATTCGTTTAGAGAACAGTTATCTATAAAGGTGCTTTTAATCACCAATAATTAGACTGCGCATGTTCTGCATTTATTATAAGATATAGGAGCCACTTTTTTCTGGGTCAAAAATAATATATTGACGCCATTCAATTTTTTTAGCTTCACACCGTGCCGAATGTCGGCCATTCACTTTTGTCAGAAATGCAAAAATCCGTAGTCTATAGCTAGGAATAGTAAACGTTTCGAATCTATTAAACATCCTCCGGTAAGTAATATATTAACTTTAAAATTGTCCGAGGAATTCTGATGTCTGAGGGTAACATCACAGTATGTACTCAGACACCGACTCCTTTCACAAGAGCGTACGTCCGTAGTCTGGTGGCTCGAGAGGAATATACAAAATACAGGGGATAATTGTATTGGATAGAGGCTGCTGATAAAGAGATAATCTACCCATTCAGTCCATTGCAACCGGCTGAATAGCGTCGGACAAAAGGTTCATCCTGAAAAGCTGATTCGCGGATCTGCAACCCGTTGCGGGCGCATCGACTACTAAATTCGAATGCGGGGAAGAAGATCCGACGAAGAGACCTCGGGCTCTTTTCCTCGCTGGGTAATTTGAGAAACAATGATCCAGATTCTCAGGTGTAAGGCCGGGTACCTGTCCTGCACGCGAGCAGGCAGGCAGGCAGGCAGGCAGACAGGCGGACAGGCTGGAGGCCGGAGAAAGGACACAGGAAAGAAAAGCATCTCCTTCGGTGAGAAAGGATGCGATATCGTGTTACACGATATAACAACGGTACAATGGAGCTTTGTCCAGGGAGCTGGCCGGGCCTTTTATTAGAGTCCTATTGGTTCCGTGTGACCCCTGGCGAATGGACTGACCTATTTCTCCCTCTATTCATTACTTCCTCCTGGAAACTCGAGCTTTCTCGTGGCCGGTGTGTCCACTCGCACGCTTGTATGTACCACGAGAGACAAACGCAATCGTCGATATAATCCGATTGCGGCAACCGTGTGCCCCTAAGGCCGGCATCGTCATCGTCTTGGAGTCGTGTTTCTTTGCTACTTTGCCCCCCATCCACTACCTTGTTCCCGGAAAAAAAGCAGCGGGTTCTCAACCGCGTACGATTAACCTTTATGCGTCTATATTTCAATCAGCCTAACGCCAATTAACTTCGCCAACGGACGTTAATGCGCAGTCCGTGTAACTGGATCCGTGTTGTTTCACAAGGCGCCTGCAACATTCGCTCTGCCACATTGTGCACATGCAGACCTGCAATTTAACCGCGTCGCGCCGCGCCGGCCAGCAACCCTTGCGCATACCGCAGGTGCTAGGCTAGGACACCTTCGGAACTGAAATTAACATGAAACTTCTACTCCGGCACGAGACCGTCGTACGTGTGGGCTTGGGTCGGTCGAGCCTGGTCGATTGCTTTCGAGGAATCGAGTGTCGAAGGTGAGGATTTCCTCGTAAATGTTGCAACAGCAATTTTAGATGGAAATGCGACATGCGAGAATGGAAATTATGGGATGGAGGCAGTTAGTAAAAACGTTAATGAAAGCAGGTAGACATGTTACTATAACTACTGTTATTGAGAAATTATAACATAAGACAAATCAAATACAACAATGTAAAAAGAGGGATGCTTTTAAGGGATGTTTCTGATCCTGTCCAAAAAAAGAACAGATTTTTAATATCCTTTTCAAAGACTAATTAATGTGTTCTCTCCGAATGAACTGTAGTTTAGTCGTAATGGGACATACTTAACTCTCATCCGTCCCTCATTTCACGAACTGAATCTGTCCCTCGGTGTCAAATTGACACAGTGATACAAAAAATCGATAAAATAACAAGTCAAACAGTTACTTTTCGATGTTTTTTTCCTTGAAATTGAGGAGTTAACATTTACATTTTAGGTTTTTGCAGTTATATGTTTCGCATTAAAAAAATAAAAGTCACCAAGTTTCGAACGAATTTACCTACAAATAACAGAACAGTGTAACTTATTTCGGGAAAACTGTGTCAAATTGACACGAGGGACGGATGAGGGTTAAATCAATTCAGATTAGATCGATAGCTATGTGCTCAGTAAGAGTTTCATTCCAAATTCAGACATTTGCAACAACCTAATAACCCGATAGCACAGTCAATCTGAGCTCGTTGTGAGGACTGGTTTTGCGAATTCTACGTGTTGGTCGACTCTCTTATCCGTCCGAAAATCCACCGACTCGGAAACACAGCGTTGAGATTTATCGAATCGACTTGCCGGAACGTCTGATCGTCCCGTACCCTAGCATCAGAACTGCATCCCGGAGTTTCCTAGCGTCTAATATCTCTTTCCCTTGGCGAGATCCTCGCGCATTAGCGGGCACGTACGTGGTAAATAATGCGCGGGTGAACGGTAAATCGTCTGTTAACGTATTATCGGTGGAAACGATCCCGGGTAATGTTCCAGTCGGCGTGCGAATAGCCGAAGACGGAACACGCGCATCGATTCGACTCGTTTCACGATCCCAGTCGCAGCGTTCGCTCTGTGTGCGTGCACGATGATTTGTTGGACGAAACGGCGAAATTCTATATCGTTTCGGAGACCCTGGCAAAGTGGTCCCAAGTTCCCGTAACTAGGCACTAGTGTCTCTCCGCTCGAACACTCTCCGCGAGTTGAATCCTCGAACGAACGGAGCGTGAATACGAGCGAGCGAAATCGACGATTCATTTGGCTGCGAAACTTGGCTGGGAGAGCTGCAGTCTTCCGAAAAATTCCCTCGATAAATTTCTCTTTTAGTCGACCCTAGAAACTCGATATTCATTTCGGATGCTTTTTAATTGACAAGTATTTTTGTCGAGACAGAACTGATTTCTTTATAACGACTTTAAAAAAGTATGTGGCGTTCAATGAATTTTTTACAATATTCTAAAGACGAAAAATCATTTACATATATTTTACGAATCGAAAAAAGTTAGGAAAGCCTTTTATGCATTTTCCGAAATTTTCAGAAGAACGCCAGGGGGAACGATTTTTGAGAAAAGCGTCTGGGGTGCTGCTAATTGGATTTTAACGGGGATTCGGTGCCTCCCATGGCTTTCAGTCCGAATGAAGGTATCATCAGGACGTTGAACCAGATTTCCACCCCCTATCGATACCGGTTACAACGAGGCACCGCGTTTTCCCTCGATCGGACGGACCACCCCCACCTTTTGTTCGCAGCGAGCGCGATTACGAGCTATGAATTCTTGACGGAAGGTGGATGCCAGACGATCCGATAATGAGACCACTCAAAATTCATGTCTGCCTCGTTGAAAAGACACCGGCGAGGTGGCTCGTGCCATGCACACCCCTCGCATCCATTGTATTTGCAAATAGCGGATGACGTCTGTGAATTTTATCCTTCGCAGGCTCCGAGGGAAACCGATGCCTGAGTCGAAAATAAATCGGCAGTGAAAAAGAAAGCATCGTTAAACGTGCGCGGGTCGAACGCTCGTTCCGAAAATCATAAAGAGAGATCGAATTCGCAAGAAAATATAAATTTTCAATCTTGCTCTTGTTAGAACAATTAACGGAACCCTGAACACAGATCCAAAACAATTTCAATAGGTGGACAATGACGTAATAACATTCTGAAAGTCCTCATTTCTGCCATGAATGCATAAAATCTGCAACTTGTTACTTTTCATACTCTATTAAGTTGGGATCTCCTTTACGCGTCTGGACGCATCGTTTTGTTATATATCCCAGCGCCTTTTATATTCCATTCGTCATACTTCATCAGAACCACGTCTCGAAGCGAGCCACTTCGTATAGACGCGTGCGTCTACGCCAAGAAACAATATCGCATTATCCTTTCGAGGAATATTCTAGAATATTCTTGCCACTCGTTGCTTCCCAGATGTTGCAATTTACGACACATGCGTGTTATTGCGTATCCGCGTTCAAGCTAGCGTGTTCCGGGTGACGCATCGCGAAAACGGACGCTTGTTGGAGTAAAACTCCAGATTTCGTGCAAATTTAAATATGCTGTTGTCTTTAGTGACCTATGAACGAATCTCAAAGGATTTTTCGATATCTTAAAAATGGTTGATTTTACACAGGTGTAAAAAAACGTGTCAACCTTTTTCCAGTGCAAAGACGAGGTACGGTGCGTGGCGAGGCGAGAGGCGGAAACGTAAGGGGCCTGGCGGGGCGTGGATATGGCAAGCCTGTTCTCGAAGCGAAAATACAAGCGTAAACGTGTGCGTCGAACACATATCGTAAATCGATCGATGCTCGTGTTGAGTTTGGGCGATGCTCTTTTGCTTTTCTTCGCAAGTGGAATACGAGGAAAGACATTCCAAATCGCATCATAGAAACGCAAACTCGTGCGTCCAGAGGCACAGCAGAGAGCTACGACGAATTGAGCATGGATAACAAAACGCTGCGTCCAGACGCGCAAAGGAGATCCCACCTTTAGACCGCATCATAAATAATTGCCGACTGTGAGAACAAATCGTAATGATGCATTTATAATGCATTGCAACGAGCCGTCGCTCGTCTAATAATGGCGACTATACAGTTGATTAAAATACAATTGCCATCGATACATAAAATTGATGCACTGAACCGGAAATTGTTTATGATTCGACCTAACAATTCCCACATTATTATTCCATTAGCTTGATGCAAAAGTAATTGTGGTTTTGATTCAGCTTATGCTTCACGGGTGTATAAATATCGTATTAACTGTGTTCAGATAATAGCCATTTTCATTTACACAATATTATTAACCACAAATATGTCTATTTTTTCTACTGGTCCTTTGCTGTTTCAAGTATCATTTATTGACTAAATTATTTTTGCCAGCTCGCATTTGCCACAAGATCAGCCGCCGAAATCGCTCACAGAGAGCCCACGCAGATTTCGGGGTCCACGGGTCCGCAGCGGATTTCCAAAGTTCTTGAAGCCTGGCTCGCATTGTTCTCGGATCCCGAGGCTCTTTTTATTCGGCACGAGCGGTTGAACGCAGCGCGGGCTCGCTTCGCAACCGACTTTTCCGGCGCGTGAATTCGAAACGGCGCGGCGAGGCAGTGCGGGAAACAACGGACCGCACTCGAGCACTCGGGCGATCGATCCGGAAGTTTCCGTGCGTATCCATTCGGTTGGGTTCGGTCCTCGATTGATTCGCCGAGACTTCCTTTCAATCGGGCATTCTTTCTCCTTACTTTTTCATTATTCCCGATTTCAATCTTCGATTCGGAGCCGCGCGGCACGGGGCAGGGCTCGGTCTCTTTCCCCCGGAGCATGTCGGCTTAATGACTTGCAAACAAAACCGGTGGCCCTCGGGCCGTCGCGGACCGATAATTAGAGAGAATACTCGGAGGGGGAGGTGCTCACCTGCTCACGGGTTTTCCCGTCGAATCGATGGGAAACGAAGACCGTGGAAAAAAGGAGCCAACAACCGAGCCGGAGGTGGGGGAGGAACGCGTAATCATTTCAGCCGGGGGGGGGGGGCGAGAGCTCCAAACGGTGGGCGAAAGAGTAATAAATTCCACTCGGAGAACGGGCTGACGATTGGCTTCGTTAGCTGGCTCGATCGTCCTCTTCAACGGTCACTTTAAATGTTCGCCCCACTACCAATCGTCCGACGAGAGACCGCGACGACGATGACGACGCGACTCCGTCGGATAAATCAAACAGCGCAAGACTCGAAAGTCGATCTACATACATTTTCCCCCGTGGCCCCCGGACAGAGCACAAAGGCCACCACCTCTTTGTGACCTGTCTATGGTCCTTCGGGAAATGTCGAGACCTCGTTCGGTGCGGCCCCCACCCCTTGTCTACTTGTGTACTATGTACCCCGGATGATAGTCTCGAGGCGGTGCATCCGCGCACGGAAGATGGAATATAGTTATCCGATAAAAGAGCAGGGTTACGTCGGCTTGAATTTTAATCGACGGGCCAAGAGGCACCGAGCCACAGGACTCAAAGAATAACAACGTCGAACTATGCAATAGCCTCGACTCTTTATGGTGGAAATTCAAGCCTCTACCGGATCTCGTGAAAGACGTCGTCTTTGAAACAAATGGGGGGTGGATCGAGGCAACCTCAGTGGATAACCGGCACTTGGAATCGGTGATTCTATCGACGAAACTTTCCGTGTTGCTGTCTGTAAACTATTGCTGTACGGATGGGGAGCCTTCAGGCTGGAACTCCTACCCTTGCTTACAGAGTTAATTTTTGGAGTGAGGCGATGATCTTCGGCTGTTGCGCCGTCTCTTGTTTAAAATACCTCTAAAAATCAACTGAACACCTTCGCTACCAACTCCACAGACAATGTGACGTCCACAATATACTGCGGTTCACGTAGTCAAATGTGTTTTGGACAGTTTGTTATTCGGTTACCCTGTTTTAATATTTTATGAAGGAGGTACGCTGCAATTAATGAAATATTTGAACGAAGAAGGCAAGCAACGAAATAAACTCTGGTAATTCTGTTCTTCGTAGAACATAAAAATTTCAAAGTTGAAACTGTTTCACAGAAAATATTTCTCGAAAATCTCATATGTTTGCAGGTAATTTATACGCATTCATTTGAACAACCAACATTTTCACAAGCTATTTTTGAATTCAGGGGTCTTGTAAGTACGATATAAATTTCTTGGCGGAAGTTTCAAGCACTCGGACACCGAACTACATTCGAATATCGAATCGAGACCCCGACCGGACGGCGTCGTTACTCGCGCCCGTAACGTCTAGTTCTCTATACAACACGGGGAATCAGAAATTCAGATCGTCGCAGCGATTCCCAGCAGCGAACAAACGTCTTCGGGAGCAAAAGAAAATCGCAGCGGAGCGGGGCGCGTCAAACTCGATCGGGAGCACGGCGGCGGCTGGTGGCGTCTCGTATTTTCACGGGGAAATCCATTTTCCCCGACGCTTGTATCGGTGTTGCGCATCCCTCTGAAAACCCCGGGTACAAAGTATTCCGTGGGATCGTGTAAAAGAGCGAATCGTATTCCTCCGCGAATCTATCGGCGTGTACCGCATCGCCGCTCCGCGCCGTCGTCGTGGAACGCGTTTATATTTGATCAGGCGTGAACGATACAATTTGTTTCGGCCTTTGGAGCACGGGCGCCCGGAGAATTATCGTTTGTTTCGAGAAAAATGATGGAGATAGAGTCTTTCGGGCCATAAACCTCTTCTGGCTTCTGTTGGATTACTCTGCGACGCATTATATCCAGATTTCCTTCCTTTACACTTTGATTCTTCATTAGCAAATTTTCTTTATAGAAATCTCAGTCACTTTCATCTTTTTAGACGGGACCAGTGATTATAAAGACTCAAGATCATTTAAGGTCATTCAAGGCCGGAGACATACGAGTACTCGGATTAATAAAGATGATCTTTAATTTACAGGGAATCAGATATACCACACCTGAGTAATGCAGGATTATAGTAAAGTGGAAACGGAAGAATTGAATATAAAGTAGGAGTATTGGAAATAAAATTGACGGAGCCACAGACTATAGAAGAATCGTGTCTCGTTGAATACGTCTAGGAAAATGTTTGCACAGTCGATTCGCGCAGAAAATCGATTTTTCCGCGAGGCTCCTCGCTTAATCGGCGTGGACTGCTCGATCGAGCGTAGACGGGCGTTCGCGAAAAGGATCGGTGCGCGAATGTTCCTGGGGCGGGTAGGGTGGCATTATTTATTATTAACGATATTCATGCGCTTGTCAATAGCAGAGATTTCCACTCCGCGCGATGATATCGACTGACGCACGGTTAAAGCGAGTGACAAGCGGCTGCCGACGCCGTCGCCGACGCCGACGCCAGCGGCGTCCTGCCCGCCTGGTTCCCAGCCAGGGTCCTTTCTCGCCCTACCCTCCAACATTGTAAACGTTCGTTTATTTGCACAGTTCTCCCTCTCTCACTTCCTCTCTCTCTCTTCCACCGCGCGCCTCGTTCCCTCGCCGCGAAATCGCACGAGCCATCGATTTCGATTAAGAGGCCCCGGCTTGAGCAGACTCCGGCAGCCAGCCGTCTTTTGTGAGCGCGATCTGACGCCGGTTGAACGTCTGCTTTGGCCGAGATCGCGATTATGAGGATCCTCCAAGCCCCGTCAGACTGTTGGCGAGTCAATTTCACGCACGATTATCCAACCGAGGTTTTAAAAGCGCGCTGGTCCAGAGGGTTGAACAGCTTCTTATTAAACGGGACCGGTCCCGCAACTTTTGCGGAAAGAGACCAGAGAAAGAGAGAGAGAGAGAGAGATGAACTACCACCGGATGTTAATTCCTGTCGAGACCGCTCCTGATGGAAGTGTCCTCTTTGTGTTTCGAATTTCACGAACCATCGAACGTTGAGAGACGAGACGAGATGTCTTGTCCCGCACGCCTTGGACATTGTTCGATGACCGAGATCGGATTCTTTCCCGGCAATTTTGCTCGAGGCCTATGAACTCGAGTATGGCAGTCCACACTGCTATGTGTAGACTGCGCCAAAGAAACATATGTACATGTGGACCACACATCACCAAAGTTTCATAATTTTTTGAATTTCCGGGTCCATGATCGTTCCTTGCGAGAAGAGTGCCAATAAATTCCTGGAAACCAAAGCTTATCACAGAGACCGGAGATCGAAGTGTTCCACGTGGGAAGCGCGCGATTCAAGAGAAATCGCATTAGGCGCATCGACAGAGCCATACGCATCGATTTGGTTATCTTGTCGCTCCGCGCAGCGTCGGTATTGAATTTTTATTCCCAGAGGTCTCTCTCTCTCTCTCTCTCTCTCTCTCTCTCTCTCTTTCTCCTTGTTGTTCCAATTCGACCGATCAAGATAATGGACGCGGCACGGAGCTTCGAGAAATACGGGGAACCGGCTACGAAGACAATAGAATTTACATATTCGTCGGGGCCCTTCAAACGTGTACGAGCCGTGGGTAAACGTCTTCCGCGTCCGGCGTAAGCAGAACATCGTCGAGAGGTGATCTCCCGTCGTAATTCACGACGTGGAGCTCTCTCAAAAATCGAACAGCGAGCGGGAAGTTGCTCCCAGCGAGCAACGTCAAGCGAAGCGGTTCTCGAGCGTTAAAAATGCAAAGAATTCGTTGGCCGACCGGTCGCGAGTTGGTACAGTTATTTCGTCGAACTCTCCCAAGAAGAAAAGATCCATCTACATATTCATCGGGTCCGTGAAGAAACCAGCATCCCCTAAACGATCACAACCTTTCATGCCTCGCGTTCCCTCCCTACCTTCCCCGGGCACAATGAAAACATAAACGACGAGAAGCGAAAAATAAAGAAGAGAAAAAGAAGACTCTACTAATGGCTCTCGTGAAGGCCGTATTAATTGGCGTTCAACTGACGCTGAACGTCGCCAACTTTAATTTTCGTATCGGCTAACGTGCAATTACGTCGTTCGATCGGTACGATAAACGGTTCAACGTCTCCGTTGCACCTTCGCCTTATTGTCGAGAGGAAACTCGTTTCTCGATACTCGCTCGATATTCTTCGACGGTCGCGTTCGAGCCGGGACCTTACCTCTGTACGAACTTTATTATCGGTTATCCTTAATTGCTTATTGATATTGGAGAACGGGGATACAGTCTCGGGGCTCTCGGGATTTCTATTACTCGGAGGCCGAGAGACGGGAAAATGAGGTCTTTCGAAACATATTAGTAAATATCTGAGTTGCAGATAATCACACGTCTTCAACACCAGGGACCCCTCAAAAGGACGGGTACTAACATTTTTAAATTCCGATTATTCTTTATAAGTCCCTTCTTTTTATCCAGAATCGCCCTTTATTACAGAGCAACCGCACAGATGTGAAATTGCAGACGTATTCGCTGCGGACTCGACGGCCACTTGAATTCCAAAGCTCCCTCACATGTTCAAGGATGATCCTTGAAGACGTACACGCGTCCTCGAGCAATTTATGACGCGTGAAAGGATCGAGTGCCTGGACCGCTTGCGACTGGTTCGACTTTTTCAGAAGGGAATTCTTTTTTCCTGATGAAAAAGGATCGATCTTTTTGTAGGACTCTTTGGAAATATATCTGTAAAATCTTAGTTTCACGGCGATATAATTTGCGGTTTGTGTACTGTGACAGTGTTGGTACACTATGTGCATACAATTAAAAGAAAATCGTGTAGAATGGAAATATTTGGTTGTTCAATTGAAATAGTAAAATTGAGCTAAAACAGACTAAATTCTATAAAACTATAATAATTTTTTTAAATTTCCACGAAGTACAAAATCTACAAAAATGTAAAGTCTATCGCCAAGTGTACGGTTCATTGAACTTCGAGCCAACTATAATATCAGATCCCGTTCTCGAAGGAGCCCAGACCTCGAATTCCAGGGAACTACCCTCGAAAGCGATAAAGAACGCTTGTCGACCGGAAGGAAAACAGGTGGCGCTCGCTTGGCGACGACAAAGAGGCCCGGTTACGCGTGTCGTTCGCCGGCAAACTGTCACCACGGGGGTTGCGAGAAGAAGGCCAAAGGGGGTGTGAGACATCCTTGGATCCCCGCAGGGCGTTGAGCTCGGCAAGGGGTTACTCCAGCTCCTGGAAATGGAGAGCGTAGGCAGAGCCGTGTAAAGGTCGATTCATACACGTACGATCCGATCGTCCGAGAAAATATTCTAAACCAGGTTTAAGTGACACCGTCTACAACCGAGAAAGTCTGAGCGCCTTCGTTCCGATACTTTTCTTCGAGACTGACAGCATAGACATAGGCATCTCCTGAGGTGTAGAGGGGAGTAAAAGGTTCTCAGAACCCCTGGGGTTCAGTGGCGGATCTAACGGTAAGCGGACTAAGCGGCCGCGTGGGGCCCCGGGATACCATAGGATCCCGAATTTTAAATAGATTTATATAATGTGTAACGGTATGAAATTTTTCATTACTTTTCTTTTTTGTTAATAAGTTTATGAGAGTTTTTTTGCAACTTTTATTTCTAACTTGAGTTTGAGGGCCCCAAAATTTTTACCGCTTGGGGCCTCCACTTGACTTGAGCCGCCACTGCTGGGGTTAAATTAAAACTTCGGATCGTACGTGTATGAGACCCAAAAACAGCGCACGATTTCTCGGACGCGTGTATGAATCGACCTTAAAAAACGGATGTCGCGTGTGTACCGGGCGCGAGACAGGACTCGGTTTCCGGGTTTGCGAGGCCGAAGTAAATACGCGCCAGGGCCGCGCCGAGCCGGCAGGCCGGTCGGCCGGGCATTGTCGCATTAATGGAAAGGATTGCTTGTTCGAGCGTGTTGTAGCGGGAAGTAGCGGTTCGACGGGTCTAAATTGAAATTCGATTGTCTGCCGGCGATGGTGTTTGCCGCGCGATTGTCACCGGCTGGAATCAGACAAAGACAACGTCGACTTGCGCTTCGGCCGTTTGTTGACTGCCCACGAATTCGTAATGAATATCGACTCGAACACATTGCTCGCCGGCGAAAATTTAGAGGGTGATCCACCGGGAAGCCCGTTTTTCCTCTGCCGATCTTAATTCGGTTCGTATGGAGATGTCCATTGCTTTTATACGAATTGCAGTTAGGTCGTCGGACGAGGATATTTTGTGGACATCTTTTTTCAATAGAATATTCAATACATAATTTATGATGCATTTAGAAATGAACACTTTCTGAACACCGACTTTCAGCACCAAAAATTACAATTAGTACATGTAAAATAATTGTCCATGGCACGTTCGCTGACTTGTCAATAGGGGTTAAAGAATTCAAGAAATTCTAGAATTATATGATAAAACATGGTAAGGATTTGCAATTCTTCGTGGTCAGACACCCTTATCAGAACACTCTGTGTTTGTGTTTCCGCATAATCGTTCGCACAAAAAGTTTCGCGGATACCGCGCGAGGGGGTTAAAGGAGAGCGGCGAGACCCGAATTTTGTGCCCCCGGGATAACGAGCTGCAGGAATTGCTAATGAGGGTAGTAGACAAACGTAATTCTGTGGCGCGCGTCGAATCGCCGAATCTGTTGTTTCCGCCGGCTAAACTCCGCGCCCGGCTTCTGGTAATTATGTCGCGTTGACGAGCCAGTTTTTCAGACACGCGATCCGTCGACCGGCGACTCTCTGGCACAGGCTCCCTGTTAATTAATGCCCGTCGGATCGTTTGCTTTTTTCCGCTTTGTTCCGACACGCAGTTCGATAGCTCCTGTCCCCGTGGGCGTGGTCTTGACGATCAAGCGAGGATGTAAACGCAGATATAGATGCAGATTCGAACGTCTTCGCTGATGTCACGCTCTTCCATCTACCGTTCTGCCGAAACGTGATCGTCGATGTCTCTTCTCATTGTAGACTTCTTGGGAAGTTCGTGGGTGAAAGTTTGTCTCGCTGCTCGCGGATGGCAGAAACTACGACATTCTATCCACACGGAAACAGTCGAGCATACACCCATTGAAGATACGTCAGTTTTCCTGACGCCTGTTTATTTTCGTTCGAATGGGTTTTTCCAATTCATCTTGTCGATTCAAGGAAAGTTCATGGAACAAGGAGGGTTCTGCGGAATGGTACCAAACTGCAGACGTGAAAATTCGTGGCGTCATTGGGCGATACACCGGCGCGGCGCCGTGAAAGCATCGAATGCATGTTGGTCTGGTCTCCGGCAGGCCGAAACTCTCGAAGAAGCGCGTCCCGTCGAAAAAAGGTCCGCGCCGGTCGGCGTGCTGATTAAACCAGGGTTCTGCGGGTAATTATGAAGCGGCTAGCTCTCGCTCGTTACACAAGTTTTCCGTCGGGCCGTCCGTCGTGTCGCTTCCGTTTCAAAGGGATTTATGTATACACACGGCGAGCGGGGCAGACGCGCGACTCGCAATTAGTCCGACATTCAGCGAGATAGCATGCACGTGTTCGATAATGCCTGGTTGGATCTAGGCTGTGTAGCCACGGTCGTAGCGTCGACGACGGCGCGGCGCGGCGTCGGCGGGCGTCGGGTATAGACTTTCCCATGCATAAAGACAAACCGTGCGCGCAGGGCAGCCTTGTCACGTTCAGATGTAAACCAGACTCCCGAGTGCAACTACCGGCGGGCGGAACACGCGTCACGGGGAGCCATGCACGTCAGGAACACGAGCGCACCGGTTCCCCGCTGCACCTGGCCGTAATGCACCGCCGCGCGATAGGTGTGTGTATATGCGCCATTGAATAAGTACACCTATGCGCATGAGTTATCGGCCCCGCGGCTGTCGTTCGCCTCCACCTATATCTGTCAAAATAAACCCATCGACCGGAACGGATCCCCAGTCCGTTTCGTAATCTTCTCAGCGCATTCCATGTTCGAAGACGACCGTCCGAGATCCGTTGCATGCTATGCTGCCAATGATGCAGCCGATTGCGGCCTGATCGAACCACGCCAGATACAACCGTGCCTCGCAAGCAGTAAAGCCAAATCGAAACTTTTCTCCCACTTGACCTTACTCCTTCGACGGAGGCGAGTATCCACCAACAACCCCTGCTTCCACCTCTGTCACGCGATGCGTTCGTCTCCGTCCCAGTGTCGCCGGGTCGAGAAAATCGAGGGGAATACAAGTACCCCTTCTCTGATGACCAGTCCAGTCTACGGCACGGTGCACAGTGGGGTATTTGGCTTGTTTAGCGCGCCAAAAGTCAATATTTTTAGTATCTACAATAATATTTTTCCATAGAGAGTACTATTTAGTAACATACAGATACTTGAAAGTAACATTTCTCGTGACCAAGAGAAGTGTCGAAAAACTTGTGTTAAAGAAATGATTTGTTTCACAAGTTTAGTGTATAAAATCGTGATAGGACCAAATCTAGGATGTAAAGGAAGGTGTATAGATTAATTTCATGGCTTTTTTTTTAATTCTCTTCGGTGGTTTTGATAGAATAAACAATCGAAAGTGATATTTTTTTTTCAGAAAATTAATATATATCATGTAATAACTTTTTTCGTCCCAATAACTCCTCTTTAATTTTTTGCGAGGTTAATCAGTAGACATTGCTTTACATAACTCATAAAAGTTTATGTGCGAACTAATGCGAACACAAAAGATATTTAGCTTTTTGTGCGATACATATCAGTATGGTATGAATCGACCGTATACCATATGACTGAAAATGATGAAATTTTTCTTAATCTGACGAAAAAATGCTTGAAATAAAAGTTTAACAGTATTAACATAGGTATAAACTTCAATATATAAAACTTCGAAAAAGTTTTGTTTAAAACAAAAAAATAAGATCGCTTCGATTTTTTAAACATTAAGTTGTATTTTTGATTTGATAGTGTTGTAGCTGGTGTTAAGACGAATTCAACGATATATAATAGTATGACCTTCACACTATTAATAACGTCGCAATAGTTTTGGCGCGCTAAACAGATCAAATACCCCACTGTGCGGTGTACAGTCTTAGTGGGGGACGTTGGAGTGTGCGCATGATGCTGGAATGGAATAGTGGAAGGGGAAAAAGAGGGGAATGTGTGAGCTCCGTTTGGAGCTCATCTGACGACACTGCTCCGTCCTGCGCGTGTAGCAATGTCACGTGACTAATTCGGCAATGACAGAGAGGGGGTAACTGTATTTCCTCTCTATTTGCCCTGCCTGACTCTTGCTCGCTCCGCCTATCCCCACCACTGACGCTCCCGTAGTTCCAATCAGCGTTACCATATTTTTATCCCTCTATCCATCCCGGCCCCTTACCCATCCGCCTCTCGCCCAGTTTCGCAGCGTAGCTCGTCTCACGCGTACCGTACGCCAGCGTGTCGCCAGCAGGGAAGCCAGACGGTGCGGCTCAACGGCTCAAGTGGCCCCTTACGTCTCCGTCCCTCGCCTAGTTGCATGCCTCCGCTATCCCCACTCTTACCACTACCGCTGGCGCGACCGAGTGCTAGAATGAGAGCGGTAGCATGCTACCGACTCGGTCGCGCCAGCGGTAGTGGTAAGAGTGGGGATTGGGGATAGCGGAGGCACCATCTAGGCGAGGGACGGAGACGTAAGGGGCCTGGCGAGACTCGCAGCCGCGAGACTCGCATCTGGCATCCCTGGTCGCCAGCGTTAGTGGGAAGAGTACAGAGACGAGCTACGCTGCGAAACTGGGCGAGAGGCGGAAGGGGCCGGGAGGGATAGAGGGATAAAAATATGGTAACGCTATTGGGACTCCCAATACTTAGGCTCTGACGTCTCACGCTACATAGTGTGTGTGTGTGTGATCGCTTTCGTCAATATGTATTTCGCTAGAGCCGAAAATGCGTGACATTTTTCAATTTATTTTAGGGAGAGTAAATGCATAAAGACAAGTTATGTATAGTAAGTTTGACATAAAGGAATGAATATTCAGAGATCTCGAGGCTTAGGTCTAGAATACCCTCTAGGAAAAACTGTTCCGTTTCCAGCTGACGTGGCAGCCAGGTTCATGATACAGCACCCCTAGCTCAGCCCTATCTCGAAGCTAGAACTGCAGCATTAGCAAAATTTTAGGGCAACTTTTCTGAAACCCGCGACGCTATGCAAATTTTCTTAAACCAGCGCTCGGAATTGTTTAATCGCGAGGAGCTCGAATCGAAGCCTCCGCCTCCTCGACCCGGCCGCGCGTCTCGCTCCCCGTCGCGGCCCTAGTGCTCAGGCGCGTACCATTTTATAGGCGCTATTCGTGGCGCAACAGGACGACACTCATGTCAATAGGTTTCCGCATTACCATTGAGGTACATACTATTGCCAATGCATTTTTTTCGTTAGTGGTATCCCCTGTAGGCCTACTCCACTATGACGCACGATAAGTTCGGACAATAGCAGTAGAAAATTAATTAGAAAAATTAATTTGTAAGATAAATTTAAAAATTAGTTTTTAATTCTATTGTTCAAATTTTAATACCATCCGGGACATCTTGATGTTCGCGCACGTTTAAACGTGCTTGGCAAATTGTTAAATTCTACGGCGCGGCGGAAAGTTTGAACGTAGCTGTTCGCATTGCCGCGCCGACGCTTACATTGTAACTCATTTTAAAAATCAGTCGTTTGTCATTTGTCATTTTGCCTCTTTTATCCGAGTGGGAACGTAATGCGAACAGTCACGAATTGGTTATTGGAAGGTAAGGATCACGAGTTTTTGTAGAAAATCAGTGTTAGTAAGTGCGTTTGTTTTCGGACGTATAAATTCGGACGATAGACTTTCAAGCAGTATTAATAGTGAATCTTGTTGTACAGACAATATGCCTAAATCGTGCGACATAGTGGAGTAGGCCTAGAGGGGATACCACTAATAAAAAAAACGCATTGGCAATAGTACCTCAATGGTAATGCGGAAACCTATTGACATGAGTGTCGTCCTGTTGCGCCACGAATAGCGCCTATAATATGGTACGCACCTGAGCACTAGGGCCACGACGGGGAGCGAGACGCGCGGCCGGGTCGAGGAGGCGGAGGCTTCGATTCGAGCTCCTCGCGATTAAACAATTCCGAGCGCTGTCTTAAACGACCGTTTAATTTTGGGGAAAATAGAAAAGTGTTGATCGAATGAGGAGGAGGAGGACGAAGGACGATCGCAGTTAATGGGAACGAGGATATTGACGGACGAGACTCGGTTCGCTGTCGCTGGCTCATTAAATTGTCAATAATCTTTGATCTCGATATAGACGGACGTCGTTTGCATACGCGGCTTGATTGCGTCGCTATTAAACGCCGATGACGCCGAAGTACGTTCCGAGATCTATTCGAGAATAGCATATTCTCTGTGCACAGGGCCGTAATCATCAATGACCGCGGCAATTGATATCGCGTAGTATGGTCAATATGTTTATATAGGGGCTCTTCTTATCCTTAGAGCGGTACTGTTGCTCAAAAGAAATACGATGTAAATCGATGAGTTGTTTTAATATTTCATTGTATTATATTGAAACAACGAAAAATGTACCGTTCCATTTCTTAAAAGGAGGACAACGCAAACTGTTGAGTTGTTTCAATATTTTGACGCGTACTTCCACGCCTGAGGATGCAAGGGAGACTTTCGTGGCCCGCCGACAAGCTGGCGCGTCGTTGTAGCGTTAAAATTCTAGGAGCGCGAGCCTCCCGAATCGGTCTACGGCGGATCAGAATCGATGTCGTCCCTTTCGTTAGCGCGGCCCCAATCTATAACGATGTTTGCCGGCGAAGTTCGATGAAATCCCAATGCACACAACGACAAAATGCGCAGCACAAAGACCCTCGCGCCGAAGCTCGACGATACAAAGAACAAAAGCCCTCCGGTGGTGCGTCGCGCGCGGCGCAGCTGAGCGTCTCCGCGACCCCGTTCCTTCGTTCTCTCCACCACCGCACCGCCCCACGGAGAGAACGAATAAATCCATCGATCTCTCCCGCTCTGTTCAAACCGGGATTCGATCTGGCCTATCGGCTCGGCTAATGCCTAAGTAGAACCACGTTACATTGTTCCGGGCCTTCGCAACGCGGGTTGCGGTAGAACCGAATGAAGATCAAGTGCTTGCCATTCTTTCCGCGGCCCAGCGAATTCTGAAAAGAACTTCGCAATTGTTTGGAACTGCTCTCCGAATATAAAACAGCTTGCCTGATAAATGCTCGCTGAAATTAATTGTTGTTGGGTACACTTATTGCATAAACAACGGATCTGTGATGAATTACGTTGGTCCAGCTTGTAGAGCGTCGATGGTGCACTAGAAAAGAATGCCGGGGGTCCGAGCAGGACACTTAACGATACCACCTGAATTAACTCATAAGCTACTTGTATAAAAAGATGTTACGAACGAAAGTTGTTTGACATTGAACATAGCATACGACACGATAATTAATTTTTTGTATTTCGCCTTTCTACCGAGATACAAAATTGAGTGTTCGTTTCATAATGTGTAATCTTTCACCAAGCAGTTAGAAAGAAGATGAAATGCTGAATATAAAGCAACAAGTAATGGAGCAGTAAATTTAGGTGGTGCTTTTGCGTGACTCACCTAGTGCAGAAATCGTTCGTCCGTCGCGAAACAAGCGAGTTAAGCCGTCCGATATCGTCGGCAGGGCCTCTCTGTTCTCGAAGCACACGCGAAAACGGATCGAGAGATCGGTGTCGAGTGGCAGCCGAAGGAAAATCCTCGCGACAGTTGTCCGACGAGCGTAAATCTCTCTCTCCGGGGCAGTTTTTACGGATGCAGAGCCTCGCCGGCCTGGGGGATTATTCCGTGCACGCGTGAGAAGGCAGCCACTACCCCGTTCAACGTGCTCTCTCGTCTCTACCCCCTGCCTCTCTGCCCCTTCACACCCCCGCTCTTTCATTATCCGGGAGAAAGAAGCAGAGAGAGCCCCTCTCGAATCGAGACCACCGCAGATGTGCCTCGAAATTAGACGACCTCGTCAAATCGAAAACACCAGACGCGTCCGCCGCGCCGCGCCGCTATCTCGTTGCAGCTCTCGTTCCCGGCTGAAAAGATGAACCGACCTGAAAGTGAATTAATATTTACCGAGGCGGCTCGTTATCCGACGCACTTATCCGTTTTCACGCTCCGCTGTCCGCGGATTTCGCGGATCCGACGGCTCACCCTCGCCCGGCAGATGTCCTGCAATGGAATCGGCCATGTTTCATTCTGGTTTAGCATTTTCTTTTAATCCGACTGGCTTTGACTTCGCGTGGACCGCATCATAATTTTACAGGAATATTCCGGGTTCATGTCTCAGGGGTCGTTGTCATTAGAAAGTTGATATTGGTTGGGTAAATGGTCGTTTTAGATTATTCTTTTATTCCCAATATGAAATAATTGAAGTCCATCTGGCACAGAATATTTTCTGTATTTCGTACAATATTTACGCAAAGAAAAGAGTCGTTCTCCGGCAGTCCTCGACAACTCATTTCCTTGCGCAACCGAGCAAGCGAATAACTGTCTGCCGAAAAAATGTATTTAAACATAATGAGAGTAAAATTCAAGGAGACTATTCACGGTTTAACGATCCTTGCGGTGGTTTCTTTTGTCCTGATGTAGAATTGGTCGGGTCTACCCGGAAAATTTCAGGGGCTGCACGGTTTTTCTTCGCGCACGGCGTGCACTCGCATGCTGAGAGTCGTTGAAGAGACACGACGTAATTCCAAGTTTCTCTCGCTGGGTAACGACACTTAGGTAATTGCACTTAAATTACACCGGTTTAGTTCTCGCAGACACGAAAGAGGGTGGAAGCCCGTGTAACTTGAGGGCTCTCCTTCTCTCTTTCTCTCTATCTCTCGTGACTCGTGTGCTCTACCACGACCAGAATAGTCGAACTTTTCTGCCCGGTTTTGCCTTCGTTTCCCCACAACGTGTTCGACCCTCGATTTTTTCCCCACACATCGCGGAACTTTTACAGTTACCCGTCAGCCATCCGACTCTCTCTCTTTTTCTCGCTCTCTCTCTCTCTCTCTCTCTCTCTCTCTCTCTCTCTCTCTCTCTCTCACACACACACACACACACACACTCTCTCGTCGCAGCCGTCCCTGCGAGCGCTTTTTAACGAGGGCTAAACTTTCCTGCACGCCACACGCTCGCAATTTTCGCTATTGCATTATCGGGCATTACATTCTTCTCGGTCACGCTTTTACTCCCCGACAAACGATTCGGCGGCTGGACCGTCAAATTAATGGACGATATTTTCCAGGAAAATTGCACGATTACCGCACCGCCGGCAATGTTTAATCGACAAATGATATTTAATCGACAGGTGCTCCGCGTTCCCTGCAACAAAAGTCGCCGGTCAATAAAAATCGGGTTTCTGATACCTGTTCGTCCAGAGTACCGGCGACTAATTAATCAGACTCGATTTATCACGCGGAAAAATCACTTTACCAACAATAAAACAACACGCTTTTGTACTCTCGCACAATGACGTCCTGGATTTCCAGTTACACGCGACGCGAACGGGAATAGTCAGCGCCCGTTTCCCATTCGGTTACCCGTATACGAGGCGACAGCCTCTCGAAACGGAGTTACACACGTGTGCCGAAGCGAACATGCTCAAATAATGACTCCCATTTACACTAAATAGTAATCACTTTGCGGATTATTACTCAGGCAACTTCACTCGCGCCGTCTCCAAACTGTAACGAGTTTTCATTCAAACAAACTTGCAGCGTTAGTGCTGTTGCGAGACCTCGATAGTTACGAGAAATCGGAGCTGAACGTACAAACACGGATCTATAAGGTTCTTGATGTGAAAGGGGTAACCATTAACCATTCGACCCCATACGACCTCGTTACTTTATTATTATTGTTTCGATGAGACTGTATCCATATTTTACCTTCCACTTTAATATTACGCGACGACTCATTCCTTTTTCAAATAAAAAATATTTGTGGTACAGCAATCAATTATATTATCCAACAAGCATGTTTATTGAGTGTAACTCAAGGAAGGTCTCTAACAAATTCATGAATATACACGCTCTAAAGTAACACTGGAGGGGTAGAAAGTCTCAAATAATCTTATAGGCTCCGAATAAAGTATCCAAACAAAGCGAAAAACTGTCCCATGTTTAAGAAACTATATCCTGTAAAGGGCGAAGTCGCCTAGGCCACCAAACTTGGAGACTGCAGATAGTCTTCGGAAGTGAAGTCCAGTGGCGTCGGCCCTCTAAGAGCGTCTTTGCAACCTGTGGTCACCGTAAACCTCGGCCGTATCTTCCAGTTATCGGAAACGATAGTTTACCCCGAAGGTGGTATAGGTCTGGCCACGATATTTCGCGGACGAGGTGGCCCTTTGTCGAGGTTCTCTACTATCCGAGAGGGTTGCTTTCGTCGCGCGTTGCCTTCGGAGGAATCGGGTAGGAAAAGACTGCTCCCGTGGAATCGAGCGAGACCGGATCCAGGAAGAACGGAACGAGACAGAGACAGGGTCCGGGACGGTTTTTCAATTCCGTGAACCGAGGCGAAAGCGGAAGGACGCGCGGGATTCGGAGCTTTAGGGTGACTTTATGGTAAGCAGCTTCGATTTTCCGTTAAGGTTACGGGCCAAGGCTAGGTGCACTGGGCTGGCTTACGGGCGTGGGTCTATTCCGCGGATTTTCAGGGATAACCTGTACCCGATAACGTTCCCCGGGCCACGATAAGCCCGCGTCGTCGGCCCAGCGACGAGGATTTTCAACTTTCTTTACATCGGCACGCGACGGTATTTTGAGGGACAGATTCCCCGAGCGACACACCCGTTGCGAATCTGGTTGCTGGAAAGTCTGTGATTCTTTCGAATTGGAGTCCCTCCAAGAGAATAGAAATGCATATCTGTGTGGGAAAGAATCGAGATATCGACGAAGGAAAGAAATTTTCCTCGAACTTCCTGAAATCCATCAACGAATACATAAATTGCCACAATGCCTCGCAGTCTATCAACCCTTTGTACTCGATCGACGCCGCTACAGCGCCCTGGCGTTTCATGCGATCACTCGAGAGTGGGACAAACCGATGAATTCTGTGTCAAAATAAAAAAACTTTCGATAGAAATGTGAGATAGAGCGATTATTTTTTTTTTAAATTAAAGCTGAAACATTGCAGAATATCGGAAAAATAGAGAGTTTATGGTACAAACGTTTTTTAACCTTGAAAAAAATCGTTAAACTTGAACAATTTCAAGAAAATTGTTGTTCATCCAATATCACGCGCCAAAAAAATATTTTTTTGATATGCTATACATCGTTTCCATGGAAAGCTCCATATTCTGAAAGGGGTAAAGAGGGATTGCAAGGTCTGCTCTGACCGAAGTAAGCTTGGTGCAGGGCCTCCTCTAGAGGGGGACAACCCGGGCATTTGCGCGGGGCGGCAATTTGTCTTTTTGTCCGGGGCGACGTAACCGCTAGAGCGGGCCCTGCTTGTCGTATTCAATGTAAATAATAAAAACGTGGTAAAATAAATAAATTAGTGAAATTTTATTATTTGTATACGTTTGTTTGAGTATAAAATGATTTTAAAGTACCTGTGAAACGCTTCCCTAATATAGCTGAAATCGTCTCGAGTTGCTGGTTCGCCCGTGCGAAAAAGGCCTCGAGTGCAAAGGGTTAATACCATGGACTCCTCCGCAAGCATTCCAGCGGCTCTCCATCAATCCAAATTAATATTAACACACCCCATCATTCCTCCAATGATGTTCGTACTCAAATCGACTCCGGACTCTGCACCCCTATTCAATGAAACCGTGCAAGTCCTTTCATCTCGAAACAGGCGAGCGCAAAATGAAGACGCCTACACGCCAAACAGACTAACAGCAATCTAGCTGGAGTATTCCCTAAACAGTCGCTCTCCATGCTCCGTTTCCCGACTTTTTAACGAGCCTCGGCGAAAACCCGGTGTGTCCCGCATTATTTGGACAACACTCGTGGGACAGACGCGCTAGGTAAATAAATATATCCGCGGCTTCAGGGAGGACCGTTCCTTTGGCCATCAATCCCTCGTCGCGGCGCTACCAATTATTGCGTTAAATACGCGTCTGAGATCAATTCGACGCCGACGGAACGAACTTCTCCGGCTGTCTGCGCGCGAGGCATCCACCGGGGAATAGGAAATTCAAGGCGACGAGGACAAACACGGGCGCTGACATTGTGTAAACATGCTGTGACTACCCTCGTCCGCGAGACGTCGACGTCAGGTTGCCGGGAACGCCGACGACGCCGACGACCGGAGGGGGAGAACACGGTTTTCCGAGAAACTGGATATTCCGTCTTAAGACGGGAATTAAATACGTCGGACTGTCACGAGTCACGCCGCTCGTTTTCACAAAACTGGAAGACCCCGGGATCAGAGATGGGATCCTCGGGGTCATTGGCAGAGGACTGGTTTTATTTCCACCGCGTCGCCGACACCCTTATTGTTCTCCGTCTGTTTCTAGATTTACCAAAGATGTATTCCGTAACAGCTTCGGGACGAGCTGCAGGACACGCTTTAATGAAAATGTAACGCGATACCGACGTCCTTTTGTGTACACGTACTGTACGTTATGCTACGGAAGGACGAAGTCGACTAGTCGCAAATACAATTCGTGACTGAATGTATCCGCCTAGAAATGCATAGAAAATTTAAGTAAAATCAAAATTATTAACCAAATAATTTAGCAATCAATATCCGAATAAATAATTATGAATTATTCGATTAAAAAGGGAGAATAACCTGTTACGAATAATGAATAATTAATTCTTCGAATTAAATATTTGACTAAAAAGAATATAGTCGAATAATTATTTCAGGAAAACATTTATTATATTTTGGAAATCCTTTGTGCAAAAACATTAGTAAACACACTGTGATCTGTGACCTAGATAATTCAATAAAAAAGAATAACGATGTACCTTCTGAAGGATACCAATGTAAAAGGATTCTAAAACCGCGTGATCCAAGTAGCAGGCAAAGCCTCCTCGAACCAGTAGGAAAGTTCCTGTGTCGGGATCAGTAGCGATCCGTCTTTTCCCAATTTCTGTCGAGTCTTTTAAAGGAACGGGGCGCGTATCGCGGCGAAATTGAACGTCGCCGTTGCGGCGCGGCGGTCGTCCTCCGCAGGACACCTTTGGTAAGTAACGCGGCGTCGCGTTCCTGCTCGCCTCCGGAGTACGTAAATCTCGGCGCTGCGCTGGTACCGGAACTCGCTTAGCGGCAGATTTAGTACGAGGCGTCGACTCCGCCTAGAAACCGCGGAGGTTCGAGTTAAATGGTTTATGCAAGACCGAACGAAGCGGTAATGAAGTTCTCCCGCCAACCCGTGTACAAGGATAATCTACGGTGGTCCCGATTTATCGTCCGTTTATAATGCGTTTACCTCCGTTGAACCCCCTCCTCCCCCGTCCACCCTGTGCCCCACGGCTTTTAAGCGCAGTCTTCTCGCGCAACGCCGATTTCGTGGTTCACCGGATGCCCGACATATTTAACCTTCACGTTCGAGACGCCTGATTGGCTAGGCCCCGAGGTTACGGAAGACTTAGGTCCGTGAAAACGTCGAGGAACGCTCTGCGGTTCCGGAAATTGCCTGAGAAAATTCTGGAGGCAGGGAAATCATTCAGAGGACATTCATTGAATGCGATTGAGGATTGCTGAGAAACATCTTAGAAAAATAGATCTACTAGGTCGCTCTCAAAAATAACAGAAACTCGAAAGAGAATCCACAAAAGGCTGGAATTTGTTTAGAAAATCTCTGGAGAAGCATGATCCGTCAAAGGAAACCCGAGAGAAGTAGAACCAGTCGGAGGGAGGCAGCCTCTTAGGAAGTAAAAATTGTGAAAGGGAACCGAGAAGGAATGAGTATCATCGAAGTAAGACTGCGGCAAAGTAGAAATTGTCAAAGAAAGAACTCAAACGAAATAGAAATGGCGAAGGAAAAATGTCCAAGAAGAACTTGTTGAATATACACGGACGGGGGGCAGTGTCAAAAGCGTTTTCCAATTTTAAAATGTCTAGAGACCCTTTGAGAACCGCGGAATTGAATCGGCGGAGGCAGCTAATTTTTGAGAGTCTCTCCGGCTCGAAATTTTGGTTCTCAGCGGGACGATCGAATCCCATTTGGCAGATTGGGAAGCCACGGAACGGGTCTCGTTCCGATACGAAGGCAAAGCGAACGCGAATAAACGCGTCGAAGCCTTCTCGATATCGAGGGGAGCGCAATCCTCATTTCCTGAAGGTCCGAGGCTGAGTAACAAATCGTGATACAGGAAGCAACCCCTTTTAGTACTGGAGGCACAGCCAATATCTCCGCCCTGCTTAGCCTGTTTCACGCTCCGACTGGCACGAGGTCATTTCGAGGTAGATCGCTCTACGAAATTGAACGTCACTGTCGTTGCACGTGTCATCTACCTTACGTCTCGGTATCACCGGATAAGCCTACGCGGAGACAATTCGGACCCGCTGAGCCGACGTTACTGCCATGCTATACGATTCACGCCTTGCTATTCGCCTAACCGTAGTTTCGCTATCTTTTCCCGCTCGCAACCCCCTCTTCAAAGTCCCTTCATTCTTCCTCCACTTTCAGCAAATTGGCTCCTTCGTCTTTCATGTTTAAATCATGGATTCCCTATTTTTTTGTACATAACATCCTCTTCGAAATTTCCTCGGTCCAGAGTTGGGCAAAAATTTAATCAACGATTGACGACTAAATTTCTACTTCAATCATTAATCGTAATTAACAATTAATCTCCTAGTATAGTCGTTAATTGCGGTTAACGATTAGATACTTATTAATCGTTAATTACGGTTAACGATTATATTTCTACTTTAGTCGTTAATTGCGATTAACGATTACATTCCTTTCAATTGTAATCGTCAATCGGATAATTGATTAATAATTAACTGCTGAAATTTCGAAATGAAATACGGAATCAAAACTATATATAATACAAACTCTATTTACGTACTTGTATGTTTTTTTTCGATGATTTCTTTTTTTAAACAACGATTGACGATTAACTTCATCAATCGATTGAATCAATCGTCGATTATTCGATGATTCCTTTTTTTACTCAACGATTGACGATTAACTTCATCAATCGATTGATCCGATCGTCGATTTTTCGATGATTTCTTTTTTTAATCGTACACATTAATCAATCATTATTAAAATTTTAATCGATTAATGCCCAACTCTGCTTCAGTGAGCGTCTCTTTCGAGTAAATTTTTATGAAAATTCTACCAACCTTCGTGCAGGAAGGAAGAGAAGTGATAAACGATTGAGGCACGATCTTTCCGACGGCCATGTTTTGAAATTCAAAATTAAATTCAAAATTCCGTGATCATGTAAAACATACATTTACGTATAGCAAGAAATACAGGAATACATGGAGAGACTAAAATAATACACAATTGAGATGCGGTCTTCGGACGTAATTATTTAAAGCAGCAGGAGAGTTGAACGGAACGAGCTGACAGTCAGAGGTCCCACAATATTGGAAACGGTTGCCAGTCCCGTAGCCGTTTATATCACTCAAATATATTATGCTTCTTTCACTGAGCCCGTTCCTTCCTGCTTTCCCCATTCCACTGGAATTGGGTTCTCCATATAGAGGCGAGGAAACTGGCTAGAACGGAAGCTGATCGAAAATCGATGGGACGCGTCGCGCGCGAGCCTTTCTCCCTGCCATTAATCAGGCGGTAAGCGCGAAAGCGAGAGTGGCAATATATCAGAGCGGCGAAAGAAAACGCGAGTAACGGCCGCGGAGTAGAATCGTCGCCACGTGCTGTCGATAAGGAGAAATAAAATTGTCGTCGAGGTCGTTTTCGAAACGTAGTCGCCCCTGGAGAAGAAGGGGCGAGAAGTGTGCCATCCCCTTTGCGGAAGACGTCCCGCGGTGGCTGCACGTGTGGCCAGTTCCAAAAGGACGCGCTATATGGACAAATAAAGGGCTGTGAAATACTGGAAACATCTGAAGCATCATAGATCGACGACGAACAGGAAGACGTTAAGAATGCAACGGAGGTAAAAATCAGAAAAATTAGTGGACTCCAGGGAAGGACGTCGCGTCGCGAAGGGTGGGTGGAAAAAGGAACGCGGTGTCTATCCGTTCGTGACCGATGTTTGCTTTGACCGTTGGCTGAAAGCTTTTTACACGGTTTGCTCGAAAGGCTACTTGATATCCGCGGACCATGGGCTCTCTCGCGCATCTCTACTAATTACTAGACGGAACACGCGAATCCTCTTTAGCCACACTCGCGAACTCTTCTCTTTCCACGCTCGCCGGCGAATGCGCGCGCGGCGCCCATTCATCTCCCCTGGTCCAGTTCCGAGACGATGGATAGACGCGCTAATGAGAGCCGTGCAATTATCCGACGCTTCGTTAATCTTTGCTCACCAACAACGAGACCCGGACGGAACGCCCGTTGGTGGCGATGAATCAATCGCGTATCTACGATTCCTTTTTTTCGGGTGATATTTCTCTTATTTGATTCTATTGTTCGGATGTTTTTGTGTTGAATTATCCGACTGCGGATCTTGTGAACTTGTACAAAGATTTTATTCAAAATGTCAATACATGTACACCCAAAAACTATGGTGTCGATGGTTCAGCATCGAGCGAAAAAGAAAGGAGTGGGGTAGCATGAGTGTTTGTTGAAGACTGTGTTCACGCACAACATGCTTCTCGATCTGTGGCTACCGATACCCTTTGAGATTCAATAGTGTCACCGGTTCAAACGTTTCATCTTGTCACGGCCGTCCCTCCCTCTCGCTCTGCTCTCTTGCGATTGGTTCTCGTAAAACCGCGCCAATTACACGCCAGCGCGAATTTGTTCGCTCGAAATGAACGTCTCTGTTGTGCGGCCCTCGCGGGCATCCGAACCGTGCTAATTGTATCTCGCGTGTCACCGATTCGGCCAATTAATGGACCCTTTTGCTCCCGCGGCCGGTCATCCGCGTTTTCGGCTGGTGGTCGCATCTCTCGTTTACGGTCCCCGGTGTCTTCAATTCCTCGTTCTCACGATGCTCCCTCCCTCTTTCTCTCTCAGGAACAAAAAGCTTCGCGCGTCCACGATTTTAATTAAAACCCGCTGTGTTTCGTGAGCCGAGCGTCGCGCGTTAGCCGAATGCCACGACCTAACTCGATTGCTCGTTTCGAAGGCTCTTTTTTTTCTATCTATCTCTCTCTCTCTCTCTCTTGGTTTTTCGGCTTCTTTTCTTCGTTTTTCAACAGCGCGACGCCGGTTTTTCTCTGCGGGGACACCGGGAGATCGATGGCCCGGACGAGACGCTTAACTATCGCAAGAATTCGAGGTCTAATTGAACGCGACGCACGTGCGCTGCGTATCCGCGACGAATCGTTTCGAGTATTTGTACGAGCAACCAGGAATTCCACGAGGAAATGAATAGATGCCTTGTTGTTCCGTGCGACGGATCAACCGCGTAATTAACGGAAATTTATTTCGTCTATCGAGCCCCTCATTTGCCAGATTGAATGCCGCTGCAACAGAAAAAGAGACCAAAAAAAACCCGATGAAATGGTATACATTTTATAAATGTCTTTCAATTTTTGTGTCACCGGTAGATTGTGGATCTTTATGCGAAATAAAAATTGTTCTAAATATTTTAATTCACAATCATTGTGATTATAAAGTCACAGATGAAAGTCGTCCAATAAAAGGTTCAAGAGAGAAGACGGGCTTGCAATTCAATGTTTCTGTTCGAAGAGTACATCGAGGTATAATGATTATACCCACACAATTTAACAAAGCATTACCACACTACTGTTTGTCTCACAATCATTGAACCGATGCGCCACTGAGAAGACACAGCTGAATTCATTCTCGAGTCTTCCCAGGTCTGCCATTCTCATCAGTTTCGCAACACTTGTCTCGCAGGGGTTGGATCCAGCCAGAACCGGGCCCGAAGCCTAAATAATTGAACACGCAGCAAGTGCGGGCGGCAAATAGATTCACGAGTGGTTCCCCACGCACGCGTAATCGTGCTGAATCGAGGACCGCCGACCGGGTCAAGTATTGTCCCGCATCCGGATCCTCGGAGGAAGGATCTCGCTGAGTCGATAGTTTCCCGGGCACGGTCCGAAGTGTCTGAATGCCATAGAATATAGAAGGTTGATCGTCGTCGACGTCGAGGCTCTGTGCACAGCCTTTGAATGCCGGCGACGATTGCGACAAGGGAGGAAGAGGTCTGAGGCACCGTCTGGAGGAGAACCGGTAGACGTCGAACCGATGGATCGACTCTGGGATCCAAGAGGTTCGGCGAGGAGGTCCTCCGACTGGGAGGGAATTCGGGAAACTGCGTCGTCGAGGGCTCTCCTTGACGGTGTACACGGAATTCTACTCGTCGACGATTCCGTGACGTCGGGAACAACGTTCGACGTCGCGGCGGTGCCATTCCTCGTAGACCTGGACCAAAATTCAATTCTCAAAGTACGGTAACGCTTCGATATACAGGGTGTCCCAAAATTCCTACAACAGCCGGAAATGGGGGGTTCCTGAGATCTTTCGAAGCAACATTTTCCTTTACAAAAATGTTATTCGTGGCTTTGTTTAGGAGCTATTAACGAAAAATACTGACCAATCAGAGCGCGACCTAGACGCGAGTTGGCACAGTCAACCAATTCACACTTGGCGCGCCGGGCCGACTGTGCCAACTCGCGTCTAGGTTTTCGTTAATAACTCCTAAACAAAGCCGCGAATAACATTTTTGCAAAGGAAAATGTTGCTTCGAAAGATCTCAGGAACCTCCCATTTCCGGCTGTTGAAGGAATTTTGGGACACCCTGTATAAGGAAACTTCGGGACCAAAATGTTGCTTATAATTTATACAGACACTCTTCCACTTGTTGCTAGCAGTGGAAAAGGATAGAGAGGAAACAATATATCGATGAGACGATACTACTCCAATAATCAAACTTTTGTTTTGAATTATTTTTTATGGAACTTTTACGGACATATTCCTGGCATTTTCCTGATTAAAATGACTCCAGACGTGACACAATTTGGATCGCCTTTATTCGATTAACTACAACTTCTATTTTTCGAACCAATGAGTAAAGCAATAACGTTGACCTTTAAATGACCTTCAGAAGTTATTCTACGCACATCAAAGAAAGAAGAATATATTTATATTCAAGGGATACAAATAGAGCACATTTCATTCTGATGCTGCCTCAAAAACTAAAAATACTTGAACTGTAAAAAGTGGCTCAATAACAGCATTTTTGTACCATTGATATTGCGCGACGAATTTTGGTCAGTAGCGAGAAATTGTAACAGTATAGGGCGTCTGGAACGGCGTCTGGTCCCGCTAATAGAAATGGGAATTCGTGGTAAAGGGGGGAGTTCGAACTCGGCTCAAAGCGACCAGGCACAGATGCAAAATAAACAAGCGTGGGTCCGTCTTCACAGGAACCACGCAAACATATCGATGATTGATTATCACACAAGCCGCGGCGCGCAGTGGTTATTGGCCTGGGTTAGGCCCTCCTTGCATATGCAATTCGCCGGTGCCGATGTCAGGGTATCGCGTTAATTGTGTTTGCCGTTGGCCCTCTTCCTACGCGCGACGGTTGATTGAGGCTGAAAATTGTATTAACTGCGTTTACACCGGCCTTTCCGTCAATTGATTCTCTGACCGCGACGAGTACGCTCCTTTGCGACATCTTAAAACCCTATGGGACGCTGGAGGACCTAGACCTGGAACAAATACATAAGACAATGTATGTATATAAGACAACACAACATTGCTTACTTTTCTTGTGGTGTCTTACAAATTTTCGAAGCACTGGGAATTAATGTATTCTTTTGAAAAGGGCAGCGAGATAGGTGAAATGCAGGTCGCAGATTAGAGACGAGTAAAACCAGGTGACAATTCATCCAGCTGATGGACACGGCTCGCTGATTGGGGGTTGTTATCGGGACAATGGCTGAAGCATCTTTCCAATGAAGGCAGCAGGGAACGGGATCGAATAAAACCGTGAATTGATTTTATTGAAAGCGATACATAATCACCGGCGCGGCGGGGGCAATTTTCATCTGTCGAATTGAACGTATCGCGCGGCGAGGTAGTTCGGTTCGACGCTCGCCAGTAGGATTGAGAGCGAGCAAGCGAGCGAGTGCGCGCGCGACAAGCGAGCATAATTTAAATCGAATGACTAGGAACGTCACGGCACAATGGGGGCCGGTTTCCAGCGGACGGACGTTCCCCGCTTCTTTCAATGGAGGCTCTGAAACAAAAGAATGGTTTTATAATTACATCTGTGTAGGGAAGAATAGTAAATGCTTCTATTCATTAAAGTCCTTTGAGGAGTCGACTTTCGAGCGGACTGACGGAAGCGTGTAGAGGGCCTCCATCCCCCTCTCGCCTCCGCCCCTCTACTGGTACTCTTCAATCAACAAGAACCCCTTTGTGTCTTCCACCGAGGAACAATCGCAAACCAAAGTTCTCAAGTTTATACACCGACGTTTTAATCGGATTGCATTGCGCGTGCAACAAATTCCTCGCGACCGTGCAGGGGAACGATACGACTTATTGTCACTCAGCTCGTACAATGAGTTTTCCAATTGAATGGTATCCTTGTTTTTTTATCCTCTCGATCCCGCTATCCCTCTCTATCCCTCTTTCTCTCCCCCGCTCGCTCGCTCGCTCTCTCTCTCTCTCTCTCTCTCTCTCTCTCTCTCTCTCTCTCTCTCTCTCTCTCTCTCTCTCTCTCTCTCTCTCTCTCTCTCTCTCTCTCTGTTTCGCGGTCGTTGTTCCTCCTTTTCTTTTCATTCTCTATTCTCTCTCTCTCCTATAAAAAAGACATGCATCGACGGTTCCCGCCGTATTGATTGCGAATTCCTCCGGCGACATTCCTGCGACGAATCTAGCAAAGGGAACCAACAGAACTCCGCGTTTCAGAGCTACCAATGCTGCCACAGCCGGGGAAGAAATCACTTTGCAAATTCACATATCTTCCGCCATGCTTCCTTCGTTTTTTCTTCTCGATCCACTTTCTTGCTTTACATTACCTCAGCTTTCCGCATTTCTTTCTTCTCGATTCGCTTCTTCGCTTTTTAAATCCGTCAATTTTACACCGTTTTTAATATTCTCTCTGATCCATTCCATTGATACACTTCTTTTTTGATTCCTCAATTTTCCTCTTGATTTTTTCGTCACGATTTTATAAAAGCAATGTAATCGAAAATCTCATTTCATCGTCTGAAAAACTCCTCATGGCAAACATGAGCTAATAATACCATTAACGTTTGCTTTTCGTATTTAGTGATTAAAATTTCTTTTCGAATCGCCATACAAAATTTCCCATTAACGTTCAACCTATAAAAAAATGTGGCTAATCTTCTTCGAATGCGAGTGTATTAAATTTTCTATTCGACGTTACAGAAGACATTACAAAATTCATCTAGCATTTCCTACACGCAGAGGCGTTCCCAGCAAAGCGCTCGCTGCGAAGTGGTTTACGGCGGAAAGATAATTCCAAAAAAATGACGAACCAATCGATTACCCTTCTGAAAAAAATTCGAGAGAGCCTTTCGACAGATCTGCGTGGTTTTTGCACGGGCAGGAACACAGTTTTCTGCAAGTCAGGCCAGCCGTAGTTTCCGCGGCGCGCACGGACAGCGTCGAATGCAGACAAGAAGGCCTACATTTACGATCGGACTTTGCATGCTCAGCGACACGTGTTTCCGGTTACAAATGTTAACTCTTCGGCCGTGCCGCGATTCGTACCTTGATCACGAATATGTGGAACTTGGCATTTTGCCGATCCCGGGGATCAAAGGACACGTATGAATATGTCCCAGGAGCGAGAGCAGGGCGGCGGAGGAGGGCAGGCAGGCAGGCAGGCCGATTTTTATGGGTCTGTTGTTTATTTGCCCGTTGCCACGGAATGCATAAAACACGGTCCATTAGCATGCTTTCATTACGTGACGTACCGCCGGAAAGGAAATTAATATCAATCCCCTTCCAGCGACGGTACCGTCGATGTGAAAAGTAATTAAAAATTATTGCCGCGGAGTGCCTCATAAATCTGTGCGTTTCTGGCCAGCGACAACCCGAACCGATTTTTCGGGATAGGTACTTGCTCTCACACTTGTTAAGACTCCATTAGCAATAATTATAAACAAATAATATTTTATGCGCGCCACCGTCGTGCTCGATGGTAATCAGCAATATTGAAACGCGTGCATCGATCAATTACTGACTCAGGGCACTCGAACTGTGCTGTGTGTCTTAATACCGTTGTGTTAAATAATTTATTAACCCTTTACTAGCTGTTTCAGGTCCAAAAACCAAGTCATTGTATCACCGAAAATATTCCCATTGTTCATACAGTGACTCCCAGTTATATTCCAATACTCTTAAAAACACCATAACTATTTTAATATTGCAATATACGACTCTTGAAACTTTTGGAGAAGTTAGAACAATTGGTTTGCTACACAACGTGACAAATTTTTTTTGAAGAAACTTGCAAGTTGTCGGAATTGCAGAGAAAATACTAAAACTTGTATTTTTCAACTTTTTTATGTGGGCTTATATGGAAAATTTAGAAAACACGTTTTGTAGATCTGTATCAATTAAACATATAAGTTACAATATAGAGCTACAAACGTTTAAACATGGTAAAAATTGCATATTCTCACGACTTTCGGCGTCCAACTATGCAGTAATTCTAAGGATTCTTACATCTTTCAATCCCAGTCGTTTTTTCCCGCATCAACCGATTTCTATGAAACTTCCACAGTGCATATAATTGACACAGCTCTACAAAAGGTATTTTTTAAAATTTCAATATAGGTCCTCATAAAAAAGTTGTAAAACGCACCTTTAGTATTTTCTCTACAATTCCGACCAAATGCAATTTTTCAAAAAATTTCTTTTCACATCCTGTAGTAAACTAATTGCTCTAGCTTCCCAAAACAGATTAAAAACTTATCGTTTTTTCGAGAGCGACCGAATATTAATGGGAGTCACTGTACATGATTTACTTCATATTTATAACACATACATGTTTAGCAATTTCTTAGGTACAAGCAACTTTTTTCCATCAACGTGATACCTTGTACTACAATTTCAGTTTTATCTTTCGGTGAATTTCTATGAAATCTGTCTTTCGCTCTGGCTTCTTCCATTCTCCTCCCTATCGGAAATGGAGCAATCCCAATTTTGTTTCTGCTACCAAGATTCCCGGAGACAACAGCGTTCACGTAACGTCGCGGGAATGAACACGTCGCCGTCGCAGTGACGTCGCAGCGTCGGGACGTCGGGTCCGGGAATAACACCGCGTTTCCTTTATTAAAGCAACACACGGGGCTCGGCTGTTCCCGCTTTGAAACGTGATCAAACGTAACCGTGACGGAAAACGAAAGGAACGAAGCGACGGATGACGAAGATCGACGAGACGTCCGCTGACGAACGCCGACGTCTGACGGAGTTAGTCATTCGGAACCCGTTCGACTATCGGGCACCGAAAACGGCCGCTCTATATTTCGGCAGCGATTAATCCGCCGCTTAATTGGCCGAGCAATTAGCGGCGGACAGTGGGCGTTGTCTTGGCCGGCGCTTGCTTATCGCCTTGCTGACTTAGGCTCCGCTAGCTGATTCGGGAATGCCGACTATGGGTGCTGAGTCCCTTTGTGAGAGTAAGGTCTTGGAAATCACCATTGCCCCTATGTCAAATTTTGTGTCTTCCGTGGACGAAGAATACATTAATATGCATTAAATGTGTCGAATTTAAAGTAATTAAATAACGGCGTCGGTGGTCCTCTCTTCGAAGTCACCAATGTTTATAAGTCATTTTCAGGCGTTTAACTAGTTCGATTGGTGCTCTAAGGTCCAGGTTAGGTGTTCATTGGCATAAACGTAACCGGAAGCGGCAGACGCGAAGCGACGGTTACCGAACAATGCCGGGGCAAACTCCGAACCGCCCAGTCCACTTTGCATCGCTTGGTTGCCGGCTCGATGGACGGGAGATTGTCTTTTAACGATGCAAAATGCGCGCTCGTCACGCGTGTCACTCGACGACACGCGAAAACACTCTCTCAGGTGGCGCTCGAAAATGATACCGCATTCGATAGCCAGCCCGCGAGGAACAGCAGCGAGCTGCGAGCTGGATCGCGATCCATTTGATAGCGGGACGGAAGCGCCGCGCCGGCCTGTGTTCTGTATCGATTATGCTCTTCGGCACGGGGATCGGCCTCGATGCTGTCACAATAGTACTCGTAGGTGATGTCCTGTTGTCGGGAGGATCTCGAGCCCCGTTTTGTAATTCGCCGCGGAAAAATGAAGCGAGGCATCTGTGCAAAGGATCACTCTGCCGGCTGTCGTTCCTATACACGAGCTGCGCATTTGCTGAATCGATTGACTTCGCAAAATAGACAGTAAAATCTGGAGTGAGCCGTTTTGACCCAGCTGATCTGTGGGTTACTTCTGGATTTTTCTTTCATGTGTGGAATTTCATCTATTCTTATTTTAACGCGTTCAATCAACGTTCCGAACACATACACTGTCCGCATTCTGTTTAAATGAACTGTTGAAATGTTTTATGAAATGCGCAGTATTTATTATTGTAATTTTGAGTGAAGAGATCAGATTATTTTTCGATTCAACATTATGGAACCGTTCGAGGGTATAGAAAGTTTCCATTGTAAGCAGATTTCGAGAAGAAATGGCGCATAAAATTTAATGCACACTTTCAGCCGCATACATTACGTTTATGTGTAACTACGTGTATACATAATCGCATAAACTTTCGAATAGAACCTCGGCCATCTTCGAACGAAGCAACAGCTGCGTTAAAGCGACTCCGCGTTATACTTGGGCCAATTAAGTCCGCTTTTCCTTGTTTATCTAATAGAATCTCCGGGGGACTAGATATTAAGTCAGTGTTATGTAGATTTTGTGTTAACGCTTTAGAATTTATACGTACAATGAAAAATTACTAAATTATTGGTCCATTACTGAAAATGTTGCTGCAATTGAGATATTCATTAAGAATCTATTATGAATTACGAATACTCAAAGATTATGATATAATCGCCGATGGATAAACTGTTAGCACAATCCTCTGTTCCCACTGTTTCATTTAATCGATTATACCGTGCATGGTAGAATCACGAGGCACAGAATCAGAGGCAACAATGAACATTACAGAGGGTGGCAGGCATAAACGAGGTCACTCAAACGTTTGATACAATATGTTCACAAAAGCGAATTTATGTTCCGATGGACTCGACGAATCGCTATTTCCGCGAATAATTCTCGAAAGACGCGAGCTTGCATAAGCATCGGCCGATCGTTTCCCGTTCCGCTGTGTCTGTTCAAATATTTAGGCTCGCTGGTTTAGACGATGCACGGCCCGGGCAATTCAGCACGACCCGTTAAAACACAGTTTAAGGCTTCGTCGGCAGCAGCTACCACCAGCCAATTCTTTTACATGAAATTAGAAATTAGGTGAAATTTAAAATTAGCAATGAGCAATAAATTGGGATAAAATAGTGCTGAGATCAAAGTAAAAATACAGAAAAGCGGACATTTCGAGGCGGGGGCAGCGAGCCACGGGGGGCAACACGAAGGGGGGAGCCTCGTGAAAATATGCGGGCGCGAAGTATTTCGTTCCGTGTCTCGAGCGTGGACCGATAAAACGTGAAAAGTCGAGTGGTTCTCGATCGGTTACGAGATTCCCGTGTGCGATTGAAAGCCGGGTCGGTGGTAGTAGGTCGAGCCGGCGCATCGATGCGTGACGGGAAATTAGTTAAGTGGGCATTATTAATGAGTTTTGTCGGTCCACTGAAAGCTACAGATTGTACGACACGCGTATTAACGAGTCGGCGCCAAACGGTTTTTACGTAACAGCCTGTGGGACCGCGAGTGTCCGAGTGCGTGCGAATAAGTGCGAATCGCTTTCCACGCGCGCGCGCGAAACGAGAAATCGGGGCTCGTAAAAGCGCTCGGTCGAGCGGCTGTGTGTGTGTGTGTGTGTATGACTTTTATTATTCCAGAGAAACAGAGAGAAGAAAAAAAGGAAATCTCTCGTATCTGTCAATACAAAATGTCGCCGCGTCCGTGGTATCGGCAAATTAGTGCTTTGCGCCGCGAAAACTGGGCGATCAACGTCTCTGTCGCTCGCTGACGCACGAAGAGATATCAATCGGCCGGCCAGAAATTCCAGGGATCGGGCACCCCGAATGGGTCCTTAAGAAAATGGAAATCAGTCGATGGATAATTGCCAGCAGGTTCGGCGACCGGCTGCCAAGGCAGCCATTTCGTTATCGGCGCCGGTATCAGAAACGTATAAGCAGCGACACTAAACGCTACCGTGGAAACCGCTAAAGGTATCCGCATTAACACGTCCGGCAAATCTTGCCCGATCGTTTTCGATAAGCATCAATGATTCAGATGGAATTCAATATTCGCCACGACGTCGGTTTTAGATACCGATATCGCGGCGACTTTGATGGAAAGACTTTCTCCGGAATTAACAGTCGATTTTTCTGGTTACGTTGCCTCCCATCGTTTTGGATAAATAAACCTACCTGGGAGATTCACTTTCTCTGGTACGTGGTCTTTGCCCTCTTCCGTGGCCAATTACAAAGTCGTTCCGTGTTCTTGGGAGTTCTTGATGGTTTTATCCTGGTTATGGCACGCTCGTTCTCGCTGTTTCGTCTGGGTCTCGAGAATTTGGAGGTCTTTGGCCTTGCTACCCTTATTTCAGGACTTCAGGTGGCAGGTAGAGGAGGTAGAGGATTGCTCGAGGATTCAACGACGGAAGCTAGAAATGGTACAGTGGAGAAGTATTGTGGCTTAGGGCGGAGATTTGTGTGTACCTTGATGCAATTCTAAATTGGAATTTCGAATGTTTGTAGACGCGATTTTGCAATTCTACTGTCATTTATTTATTTATTGTGCCGTAGCTCTCGTCAAAAAGCGATATAATGTATGCAGCCTCGTATCGAGGGTCTCTCAAATTATGTACTCTAGAATTCAAATGAAAAATCAAGGAATATTGTACACGATATATTTGACATTTCGTAGTGTTCACATATCTCGGGACACTGTTCCCGCTCAGGACCAACAGAGGATCGCAACTGAAAAGAAACAAAACGTTTCGCGGACATTTTGCCGCTAGCAACGTGTTCCGCTGCAGCAGGTCTTAGTTCCGGGGTGTCGAGCGTGGCGGACAGGAAAAGGGACGAAGAAAACCCCGGTCCGTGGACACAGAAAGAAAGTTCTCAGTATGGGTAATTAACGCGAGCCACTTGCCTCGGAGCCGACGGGAAGCTCGAAGGGGAAGCACCGCACCGGCGAGAACAAGCTCTGCGCCGAGCTTCCCTCGGAGACGCCAGAGGGAAATTAGGGACGCCTTGTAAGGATATTTATAAAAGGGTTAATTAAGCGGGGCCCTCTCTACGTAACGGACGTGGCCCGTGGCCAGAAATCGCTGCTCCGGCGCGCGGTTCTCTTCTTCTCACCTGGCCGTGTCGTAAAACGTGATTTTTAATGCGCACACCGAGTTTTCGAAATGGCTCCAAAGCCTCCCGTATTCATTTCCTCGATCGGCTCTGAGCCCCGGTTCAACTCGAGAATTCGCATCGAAACGGGAGGCGATCTTGTTTAATTAAAGCCTCGATCGTATCTACAACCGCCGCGCCGCGTCGCGCCGTCGCGAACGGGAACACAGTGAGTTGTCCATTTTCGGTAATTTCGGTCGTTCAGCCGGACGATTTTCTCTGGATTCTTTAATGCGGAGTTTACGATTCCATTTTCCGCTCGTTGCCCCGATGTGTAAGAGGTCCTCTCGGACTATATTCCGCTATCGGAACCGTGGATTACGTACTAAAAAGGACGATGTTCGTCGCCGAAGCAGCTCTCTTGGTTGTGCTGCTCGACGTCCTTATGAACTTCATTTCTCAAGGCGCTCCCCGTAAAACCGAGGAAAATATTTTTCCGCGCCGCTTTCTGAATCCGACGACGACGGTCGCTCGTTAGACGGGTACCCCCGAGCATTCGTTTACCAAACTGGAAGTACCCCCTTGCATATTGGACGAATTATTATTTTATTATTATTATTACGACTCCAGTGGACGGCATTGTAATGGCTTCGCAACCGTGACGCCGCACGAGGATAAATAATAGGCGAAATGTTGCTTTTGATTAAGTCGTTCCGTCTCGGAGTCCTGGAGATAAAATTCTGGGTTTCTCTAAGGTAATTGCGCATTTCAATTTTATGCTTCCTCTCTTAATGGCTGCACTTCTGTTGTCAGACATGATCCTGTTGGAGTTGCGAATATTATTCGAAAAGTACGTATTTCCAGAAAAGTGAGTTTATGAAAGTTTCGCGTAGTATTTGAAGTCTTTGATTGTCCAAACCAGGATCCAGCCGATTTCCGACGAACGGGAGCCGCTGGCGGCCATATCCTCGGCCAAGAACGAATCGTAAACAAGCAGCTAGGAATGTGTTATCTGCGATCGAGCAGGCGAACCTTTCGCCAGGAAATCGTTCCTCCAGTGACCTTGCGACCGGAATTACGCGAGCGGAACCGGGTTCCGTCGCAGGGAAACCAGGCAATACTGTACGTCAGCCTCGAGCGAGTAATGTGGATTATCCGGGACGATCGATCAGCCCTCTAATAGCTTGCTCAGGGGGTAGGGGCGGTGAGATAATGCAAAATTGATGAGAGTCCCTGCGAGTGTTTGTAATCCCGAGAAATATATTGAAATTGCCGTCGAGCCGGCGCGGCGCGGCGCACCGTAGTCGACGCGACGCGACGGCTGAAAATCATTCGTCCACGATGTCCCGGGGCAATAATTCCGGATGATTCGGCGAGGGTCGGAGGCTCGCGAGAAAAATCTGGCGACCATCTTTTCCTTCTCGCGAAACCCCTCTAGGATCGGCTGTCCTGTTCAGGATCGGCGTTCCTAGCCGATCTGTCCACCGCCTCGTTAATCCCCGTTGGCCGTTCGTTAGCCGGGGTCGAGGCGTGTTCGCTGAAAACGCTCGAATCTGCATAATTAACGAACGTTTCTCTCCTCCTCTACCCCTACCCGACGTCTATCCGCCGGTTTTTTTATCGTCTTCGTACGGCGCCGATTGTAATTTCTCCGGAGAACCTGTTTATCTCGGTGAAATGTTGCCGGGACGTGCTCCCGCGACTTCTCCGCGGCTCGTCGGTCTCTGATGTATTTGCATGAGCACGGAGAAACTATGAAGTGGACGCAAACGAGTCCCGATTAGAGGACGCGCGCGGGGCCCAAGGTCCTCGTTTAATCCTCCGCGCGGAGATAAGCGACTTTCGCTCCGCACGATCTCGTCGATGCCGACCGCTGATTGCGAGATCGCCGATGGAAAATGAGGCTCTGCTATCGGAAACAATCGGCCGACTCTAATGATTTGAGTGACTCCGGGCCGCAACGGGCCCGGGAAGACTTTAAACCCGAGCGGGAACCGCTTTGGACGCCGGCCAATTAAAATAATCCGGTTGGCGGCACGAAATTCTAAATAATTCTATTGTAACATTGAAATGCGAATTGAATATTTTTTAACAATTAAATTTACCGTCAAATTAAAATTCCAGAAATTGCACCATAATAGTTGAAGCACGATTGACTTGGCTATTTTACAAATTTTTCAAGCAGAAGTTGTGCAATTCGGTGCAATAACAAATATGTTTGAAAAAATTGGTGAACAATTGTCTAAACCGAATGAAAAATTGCCATCTGTACTATCATCACAACTATCTGCTTTCCGAGTGTATTAGAGCAATTCTCCCACACTTCATATTCTTCCATATTCACCTCTGCAAAATCGCAAAAAAGATGTTCGCATTCCACGCGGCTCAAGCGCCCGCATCGCGAGAAAGTTCAGGTTCACCGAACCGTCGATCATCATTTCTCCCCCGACATACGCGCCAGCGCAGCAGATCCAAAAATAAGTTTTTCCCAGTCTACTTTCGTTTCATCGGTGCACAATGGTCTGCAACAAAAAATTGAACAATGGTATCCCGGCGAACGGAAAAAGGGTTGGACAATGTCCCTGGGAGTTACGTAAGCAACCTGGGACAGAGAATCGGGCCTCGATTTCCTTCGCACTCGAATTGATCTATTTACGGGTGACGGTCATGCGCGTCCGTTCCATTACCGCGTGTTTTACGTATAATACGCACTCGGAGAGCCGGAACGTTCTGTGTGAGCGCGGCGCGGCGCGGCGGGACTCTCTCTGCGCGCTTATTCAAATGGTAGCTCGTTCCATTTGCAAGCGGATTACCCGCCGCGGAGATTGTAGTCGTTTAGGTTACAGAAAGCTGCGATTGTGTCGGTGCCGGTTACAAGGAACACGCCGGATTGTAACGCTTTCAATTAGGTTTCGGCCGCGATGGTAATTACGTATCCGCGTGATACGAATTAACCGAACTCTCTCCACACACACACACACACACAAATGAATTGTTCATCCCGCGCGAAACCACTTTTAAACTGAACACCGTTCCCGGTCTCGTGTGGTCTGCCCGCAAACCAAACGGGTCCTTCTTCACAATATTGATTGCAAAGACGAAATCATCGAGATTCATGAAAACTTCCAAGAAAGTTTAGCAGTCGAGGGCTGACTTAGAGTCACCATTAGAAATTGCCGTACCATTATTCACAATATTGTTTACATTATTAAATATGTTCGTATCTAATCAATCACTACACATTTAAGTATCGGATGAGATATTATATCAATTTCATATCCATAAAATGAAGAAAATCCATATACAATTCCATGTACAATGGAATTAATCTAGTTCGGAAGAAATGTTTAATTTTCGAGTGAAAATAGGTCCGACTGTAAAGGGTTAATAGTGGTACAAAAACTGAAAATTGAATGGGAACAGTGACTTGACTTTACTTGCACGTCCGGGTCACGAATCAATTAAGACGGAAACAGGTGTTCGGCCTCCTCGATCACTATTTGAGAAGACGCTTTCAACGATCGTGTATCCCGAATCGAGCGGTTCGTTCATAAAGGTGAGTACCCCCGGGTCCACGTATCTGTCTGGGAATTCGCTGGATGTTAACCAGTCGGTGCATATTAATTCCGAGGGATGAAATATCTCGACCTTTGAAGAAGAAGCCAGGAAAAGCGAGGGGTGAGAAGGGATGGCGAAGGAAAAGGTGGGATCAACGATGAGGATACCGCGAGTAAAAAGGGTGGTATGGGTGGGATGTATGTGCAGAGTTCTGGCTTCCTCCTCCTTTAAAGGCTCCGGGTTCCACGAAGATCCTCGGATTTCTTGGTGGGAATTCTTAAGGTCGTGCAGCCGCTCGCTAGGGTTTCCGGGATCAGGATGGAAAGAGAAACGGGAAGAGAGAAAGAGAGAAAGAAAGACTGCTGAGGGGGTTGGAGGAGATAGAGGAAGCCGGAAAGCGAGAGAAGGGACGAGTTATTAACGATTATCGAGGTCTCGGGTCTTCCACTTCGACTCTGAGCGCTCCTCCCACTTGCACCCTGGCTGTCTGCCCCCTGCTAACCCCCTGCTAGCCCCCCTTATCGGCTGGCATGCGATTAAATACGACTAGCTATATTAGCTACGACTCGCTCCGACGGCGTACCGATATTGAAATGCGGAGCCCGTTGCGAGCTGCGCGCGAGGAAAATGCACTCTGCTCGGAGATGCAAAGCGTGCCGGTGCACCAACATATATAAAGAGAGAGAGAGAGCAAGTTCACGCAGATGCAAAGAGAAAGAGAGAGCAAGTTCACGCAGATGCAAAGAGAGAGAGAGAGAGTGAGAAACCATGGCGAATACACGTATGGAGCACCGAACACACCATAGTGCAACGGGGCGATGCGTGTGCACGATTTACCTGCGTGCTCGGCCGCGTGTATGTCGGCCCGGTTCGTTCGTTGGTTCGTTCGTTCGTTTGCATACGGCCTGGCGCAGCATCCGACTGCGGAATCGCGGGCCCTCGCAATTCGATTTCGTTAATGGTCCCACCGCTGGATACACCGGCGTGTCGTAATTTTTAATGAGCTGAACGGCCGGCTTAGAGAGCCCGCCGGCATGTAAATGCGGCCCGAATCGGGGTTTGATGATGCGCGCGGACTGATCGCTATGGTGACGTACATTTTCTGCGACTGGACCGGACTAGATTCGAACGACACCCGGTTTACGGTGATTTACAATCGCCCAGTGGGTACGATGAGCTGTGGTGTTCTAATTGTCAGTTTAAAGCGGACTTTTTCGCAGGGGAAATGTCCTTGAAAATGGTGACGAAAATCAATGTTATTACCAGACTGCGGATTTCATGGAAGATACAAATTGTGCGGATTAATTGCAAGGTACAGGATCCACATAGACATCAAACAACAATTTCCTCACACCAAGAAATGCCTGGAACAATTGATGCCACAATTTCCAGTGTGAGGTCCACGAAGGTGTAATTAAACGTTTTCTTTGGCGATACCCGTGGCGCGAGGAACACGGCCAGAGATTCGCGTAATCCAATAACGTTCCATCAGTTGTGTCGTCCCGCACGACAATGTTTTTCCATTCGGAACGGCTCGCAATCTGTTTCGGTGATTCGTGAACTGGTCCCGGAGCTGGATCTCCGTAGCGGCGCGTTTACGAGGCAATAAAGGCTGGCTCGTGCTCGTAGTCGCGGACACGTCCCACGGCGTGTATTTAGAGAGGTTCTTGCGCGGAAAGCTCGCTGGTTTCGCCGCGTAACATTCGGTGTACGTCTTATTTATTGCCTCTCGCCTCCGCGTTGCCGAAGGGACGCGAAAGTCCGCCAGTCTCTCTCGGAAAGTTGAACGAGAAGATATAGAGAGGAGGACGAAGTGAGAGACGAGAGGATGGGAAGAGGAAGGGAAAAGAGGAAGAAGGAACCGAGGGAGGAGGGGAGGGGGTAGAAGATGGAAGGGCCTTCGGCCCATCTCCAGCTTGCACTTTCATAAGCCTGGGCTCGTCTCTCTCGCGCATACGTAATCAGCCGACGGAAAGAAGCTGCTACGCCGAGATAAAGTCACAGCCATTCGGTGGGAGGGAAAAGATGGCACGGGACAAGACGAAAGAAGACGAGCCTGGAGGACGAGGAATAACGGGGAGAGGTCGAGAGGAGGACAAAGGGGCCAGGAGGGGACGAGCTTAGTCAAATGCACGCTTCAGGGGCTCTGCATAACTTGTCGACTGCAGTCCTCCACTCTTTTGTTTCGCCTACTTGCCTGATCCTTTCTGTCTCTACCCCTTCTCTCTCTCTCTCTCTCTCTCTCTCTCTCTCTCTCTCTCTCTCTCTCTCTCTCTCTCTCTCTCTCTCTCTCTCTCTCTCTCTCTCTCTCTCTCTCTCTCTCTCTTTCACTTTCTCGTCCTCTCGCCTGCGCTCGTGTCACGGAATGATGTTTCCTCCGACTCCCCCGCCTCTCGCACCCCGTTAATATGATTGGGGCGTCTCCTGAGTATCGGGGCTTACTTAAAGAAACCGTCTTAAGATCGCGAGACGCGATTTATCCGGTTCCACGGATATTCAGCTGGCGCGTCGCCTGTAAATCCGACGAATTTCGACGAACACGGTCATAGGCGCGTCTGAACTGTGCCTCGAATATGGATGAACACCCTGAGAGGCCTGACTGCGACGATGATCAATGGAAAGCTCCCAGGAATCGACTCGACAAGAGATTCTTCCTGCTGAGCTTTGATTAAGTCGTTAACAAGTGTCCGATATTGGAGCTCATTGCAGGAATGCGTACTGGAAAATATCGTTGGAAGGTTTTACAAGAACGGCGTAATTTAATGGACAATTGGAAGGTCGAATCTTGGGATTTTTGGTAATAGATGGCTTCAGGATTTATTTCAGTGGTGTGAAGACTTCGAACAAAGTTCGACAGGAATAAAGGAAAAGCGATCGTATTTTAGAATGTTTATTAAAGAGCCAGCCACAGAAGCTAAACGAATTTAATAAAAAAAGTACAAATAGCGTGTGAAGAACTAAGAAGAAACTTGAATGCTAACAGAAAAGGATAAATCCAATTTTGCTGTACTAACAGATCGTCGGAAGAGCTAAGAATATCTTCACAATACGAGAAGACTGTGCTTACGTTACGAAGGAATCCGAAGCAAATGAAATAGCAGCAGAAGGCCAGCAATTTTTTGTAGACCCAGGAGACCTAACCTGGGGCCAAGAGGGTTAACGATCGACGTCGAATGAAGTAGGCGGTTCCAAAAGCGGGAATAACGTCCGAATGTCGTATTAATGGAAACGGAGACAGCCGAGCCGCGGCATTAAATTGGATTTTAAATATACGATTCCCGAAGCAATAACCTGTATAGTTGACGGTCGGTGGGAGACAGGAAGAGCCTAGCCGGCGGGGCCCGTGAGCTTGGCTGCGAGGAGGCGCACGCGAGAGGCCGCCACGAAATTGCATTATGCATGCAGCGCCAAGTACACTCGGTAATTACTCCTATTAATAGAATCAATCTCGCCGCGCATGCCGCGTTGACGTTTATTAGTGACACGTGTTTGCTACAGAAGCGGCTTTATGCCCGGCGTTATCTAGCGAGACCGACTGAATAGCAGTGATACGGATCACCTGTTGTTCTATGGGGCACCGTCATTTTTCCCCGTTGCGCTGTTCGAAGCTTCTTCTCTTAGACCATATACAGGGTGTGGCCGGACGGGTGGTACAACCGAGCAGGGGGTGATACTACATGTAAAAATAAGTCGAAAAAAAGGAATAACATTTTTTCGTTTGACGCTTCGTTTTCGAGACAATCGAGTTTCCAGGTCCGCCAGATTCGCGTGCTTCAATGTAGACATAAAGTAGAATTGGTTGATCATGGTCAGACGCGTCAGACGATTCCTATGTAATGGCACGTGTATTCGCTGCATTTTCTTTGAACAAAGCATGCTATCTGACGCTTTTATAAGTATACATATATGGTCTAAGCTTCTTTTTGTACCTCCGCCATATTTTTCTTCCAGATCGGACCGGCAGCCGATTCTTGGGTTAGGCTCGCGATTTGTTCTCGCGTCACGAGTACACATGAATGATGAATTTGAATTGATTATGCCCGGAAATCAGGCGGAATGATTCATCGAGACGGGTATTCGCGATTCGGCCAATGATCACGTAGCCCGCTTGAAAAGGACGCGTCTGCTATTGACGCAAGTATTAAAGCCCGCAGGCTCGCGCGAGCGGATTTGTGTTTTTCGCGGATATAACCGCGCGAACGGGCGCGCGCGCGCGTCGCTTTTCAATGGAGGCAATCAAACAAAACCAGCGACTGTAACTTATAATTAATCGAATACAAACACTCGAAGCAATTGGACCGAGGTATTACTTATTTGCATGCGGATGTTGGCGCCGGTAATTGTTGCGGTGCCGTCTCTCGCGCGCCGAGTTTATTTTTCCCTGGCCCAATTAAAATAATTCATTAATTAAGGCCGGCCTCAGCAACGAGTTCCCCGGTCGGGGGAAAGAAATTAAAATTTTGATTAGCTGCATCGATCGCGACGTAACGCGGATATTCTCCTACACGCTTCGGAACATTTTTAAATAATCAAACAATCGCTCTCTCCTCTCGGTATTTACACTTTATTCAACGCGTTGATGGCTGACACAGTTCTTTGTACGGACTTCAAAATTCATTTCCACGGGCGGCGCTTGCTCGATTATACGTTGAATGTGCGAGATTTCATTAGGATATATGAGATGCAAAACAAGTTAAAAGAGTAATCACCGGACCGCGGATTTTACGTATTTATAGAACGTCCGCGCATTTTCTGAAATTCCTCCGCACGCTGGAAGCTTGTTCAATTTTAATAAGCTTCTCGTTTCATTTAGGGTTTGATAGAAGGCTTAATAGAGAATAAACAATTTCCCCTTGACTCCCGGTTTCTCTAAATTACTAAACAATGCTTGTTATTTTAATTTTCGGGTAATCCAGGGTGAGATGGTTTTGTAATCAACATGTGAAACGTGCGGATTACAACGAAGCCTCGCAGTTTGTTCAAATATTCATCAATCTGTTCTCTTTTTCACCGCTAATTACTGATGTTATTCAGCATGCGTAACAGAACGATGCAGAAATCTAGAAATGTTGCGAATTTCCACGTTTTTGAAGGGTGAAACACGAAAACATGACAACCACTAATTTTCTGCATTTCAATCTACAGGTTGTACATTTGCAAATATATGCAGACAACAATATTCCATTTGAAGTTTTATATTAAATTGCCTGAAGTATCGAATTATGCGACATTCACAAAAGATGTTTCAAACAGAATTTATTTATTTCGTCGAAACCTTTGTGTTTCTTTTACTTCTACACCATTGAAATTTGGTTACACGTTCGGCGTACCCGCTTTATCTGCCGCTACGAATTGATCTCACCTGGACCCTCGCTCACCGAACGTTCGCTCCCCTATCAAATCGCTATCAAACACAGCCGGCGACTTGAACTGACAGCGCCACAATGCCTGAATCTTTGAAAAACACGTGTAAACCTTCCACGATCTTTTTATTCGCTTTCCCACGTGCTTCGACAGATAAAGGCCACCTGAACAAAACTATGTTCTTATGTTCGTCAAAAGAAAAAATTAATGTACTCTTTGCAATTCAGCACTTTGATTGCTAGCTCTGATGGCTCGAAGCTTCCGCGAAACAAAGCTACATCGACTCTGTATGATCAGGGACCAACTATCAAAAACGCTATCGAGTCCACAAGATTCCCGGTGTTTAAAACCAGCGAGATCGCCTCTCACTCCAGCATACGGACGCTTATCGAATCCGGCGCACCAAATGAACCGGCACCTGTTTCCCGGTCAGACACGCGTAAAATCGTCCAGAGCGTGTAAATTACAGACCAGATCTGTGGCAACACGAGTCCTACGGTGACAAGACGGGAAAAGCGATCCGGCTAATTGGCGGCTTTCACGGGCGTGAGGTGATTGATGAAAGAAGTTGTCTATCCCCGACGACGTGGTCGATTTTTACGGGCGCGCCGCGTCTCGTCTCGTCGCCGCGGCGCGTAATCTCCGGGTTGCAAGATTGTTTTAATGAAACAGTGTTTTTCAGGCGGGCTTCCAATCCATCATCATTATCATTCTTTCGCGCTCGCGTTCCGCTCCGCGTGGTTGCGGTGTTCCCTGCGCCCGCTCCGCGCGCAGCTTCAGGGATTATCGTGCGCGTCGATCGCGAGAGGCTGGTTCCCGTATCACGGGTCCCGGCGTGTTCCGATTTCCCGGCCGATAAACCGAACGATAGTAAAACTGGCAAGGTGTACACGAGACACAGAGGAGAAAGGGCGGGAAACGCGCGGCGCACGGTAGTGCTCGAGCGATTTAACGCCGCCATCAGGCCGGCTTTTAACGCGTCGCGGAACGGAATTACGAGCGACGGAGAGAGGCCAGGCCGTTCTCCGGGACCGTGGATCATACGACGCTTGAAATTTCATCCTTCAATAAATTCTGAGCCATCTCTCTGGTCGCCGTTCTCGTCGTCGTCGTGTCGCTTCACCTCGCCAACCGTCGCGTCGTCTCGCGGCCCTTCTCGCTACGCTCTACGCGTCCGATAATATCCGTAACATCGGTTGTGTCGCGCGTAAACGAACCCCCCTGCCGAACACGCCTGACGACCGCGCGATAACGCGCCGATAAACGACTCGTCCTCCTACCGATTTTCCTACCGGCATCTCGTAATCGCCTGTTACATCCACGGATTGCTACTCTGACGCCACAGTTCGGCGCCGATGCCAACGATTCGATTCGCGGCTGAAACGCGCTTCGAACGTGCCAGTTGAAGCCTCAAAATTTAAGGGTCTGAATCGGTAACGGGAAAACCGATTTTCTTAAAATCGATACAACCTGCAACGAAAGATAGGTAGATCACAATTAAAATAGTGTAAATATTCCAAGAATCTAAAAATGCTGTTTCTTATTATTTCGGGTTTATTAAAATTCTGTACGCCGCAATGAGAATGTAGACGATTTTTATTTTGCATATAAATCCGCAAAAGTCCCTTTTGAAAGACCCTGTACATACTTCTGGATCGGCTGCAGCTGCATGTTTATAAAAAGAACCACACGAAATCGGCATTTTCCAGCAAAAATAAGTGAATTCGCTGTTAAAAGTTGCGGCTCGCGTACTCGCAGATACGCCGTCCGCGCTAATTAACAATCACGAGGAGGAATCGTTCCGTCGGCGCCGGACGACACGTCTAGCCGGCCGTTTATCGACTGTACGGCCGTATCGTTGGCTACCGGTGCACCAGCGTAACGACATCGTTATCGTTCCAGCGATCGTCGATCCCTGCGGTTCCACCGATATTGTATGTACGCTCTCTCTCGGTCGGCCCGGACCCGATTTCCTGCCGCGATTGACCCGGCGCGACACTGCGAATCCACGCCGCGTGAATTACAATCGCCACTTGGCCGATCGGATATCTCTTACGCAGAGAACAGTCTGTCGCCGCAAACAACGAGCACACCCGCGACTCGCCGTTGTTAACGCCACCGGTGAATCCGTCGAGATGCACTGGGCTCCGGGAATCCCGCATCAGATGCAATCTCCTATTGACTCGGTTTCCGCTGATGCGCGGCCTAAATGCGCCCGGAGAGCCTCTTCGCCAAAGTGTCCCGATCAGAAGACATTTTACGTCGACTGGGAAGTCGATATTTGGGCCACGATGAATGTAGGAAGTCGCAGATTCTGCAGAGGTCCTTGGCTTACTTTCCGCGTCGTCAAATAGCCGTTTCCGATACGAGTGCAAGAGACAGTCGTCCTAATGTCTGTGCAACATCATTAGCTTAGATAAATGGCTATAAAATGTTTATGCAGTATTTCGTGCATAAAACAGTTTTGTATTAGCCCTTCAAATTTTCTCTGTCAATTTTAACGACGATTATAGTGGGTGTCTAACATATTAATAGGTGTCTCTCATCTTTGGCAGAAATAGGGCTAAAGACAAAACTTCCAGTGACATGTGCTTCAAGATGTCTACTTGGGAAGCAGTTAAAAGAGTTACGTGGTTCTGGATTGTTAAATACTGATTTTGGACCAGTTCGGCTCGACGCGCCGACGTCGTCGCGTACCGGAAGCCGCGGTCCCGGACCTGCAAATAGCGACAGAAATTCTGAGGCATTGTGGGTCGCGTTTCTTGACCGCTGACGACCGTCGCCGACCGCTAGGAATTACCTAACAGACATGGAGGATCTCTCGAGGCGCCGCTCTAGCGAATTCCGCGACCATTCTTCCGTCGGTGAATCATTTAACGCCGAGGTTCTAGACGTCGCGACAGGTATCCGAATTCTTGGGTTAATTTCGTTTGAACTTTGGTCTCGGGAGAACTTCCAACGGAATGCGTTACGCAACGCTAATTCAGATTTCACGGCGGTGATCTATTGACGATCTTCATCAGGCTTTATGCATTTCAGCAGTGTTTGCTCGATTCTGCAGCACCGTAGAATTTACGAGAGCTGCGTCCTCGAACGAAGATCTTCTTGGATCTACAGCAAATGGTGCTGAAGAGACTCGAACACTTTGAGATTCCTTCCCAATATACAAAGTACATAGTAAGCTTCCATATTCCCTCAAAGGTGTGCATCCATAAATTCCCCAAAAATTGAACTTGATCATTGCGATATTCATAATTGTTCTAGATCTAAAGACTCCGAAAGATCTGTTGTGTATCCAGTGAATCTTAGCAAAGAATTTTTGATAAGTTCAAAATGTTGTTGGTAATAGCGATTTTATTTCAACGAAGTAATTATATGATCATTGTAAGAAAAAAAAGGCAGTGCAAGGGGTTAATCTATTTCGCGCGAGAGAATGTGCAACAAATGTTCGATTAAGTTGGCCAACTGCATTTCTCCCGTCTTAGTCCGCCGAAGGGGTTTCGGATCAAAGCGTTCCCTCTTCGGAACTATCATAGTTTTCTATTTGATATCGTTCTCGGCGCTGAATCACTGCCAACTTCGCCAGAATCCATCTACGAAATCGTGATTGGAAGGCCAACTATTCCGAAGCTTCATCGATGTAAATTCGATCGTGTCCGTTCGTGCGAACTCCGTGCGCGGAATTCCCGCGTAACAATGTGTGCCGGCTATTCAGAAGCGGGCTTCTCAGGCCGCGGATTTACGGTCTTCGGAGCGAGAGAAACGCGGGAAGCCGAGAAACGGCGCGGCGCTTCGCGGCGTGTGCGTAACTTTTACTACTGTCACGGTTGATTATGCGAGTGAATGGGCAGCCAGTCGAGCGGCTCGTAAGCCAAGCAAAATAATTAGCAATAGTGGTTGCGTGATACGCGTCACTCTCCTTCCGGGCTCGCGGGTAATCGTCCTCGCGATGACGGCGACAAGCAAAGAATTATTCAATTACTTTCTCATTTGGTGTATGTAATCAACGTCGTTTGCCTATGCAGAAAGGAACGCGTCGATTCGAATAAAACGGGAGATCGTCTAGTCATGCAGCACGAAATATGGCGAAACAGTGCAATGGCTTTCATTCGATTCTTCGTTAATAATCGGCGGTTTGGTAGCGGCGCATCGATAACTGCGTCTAAAGCGTGGCCGCGCCTCGTCCCGGCCCGAAATGAGAAATTTCGTTTTGCAACGATCATTCGGGGCGTAGGGGCTCCGCGTAATTTACGCGTCCGATAAATCAAAACCGTTCGGAAATCTATGTAAATATTATCGTCGGTGATATGTGGCCTTGTTACCGAAACGATTCGGCATCTCCTCCTACCCACCGCGGAGCGAAAGAAAAATCGCCAGCGCGGTGTTTATTGCTGAAATATCGTTTCAGCTATTACGCCTAATTATTGGTCGTACCAATAATAACGGTGATTTACAGTCTGCTTGAAGCGTTATACTGTTTACGAGCCATTAGTTCGAGAGATTTACGGTGAACGGTTTTCGCCTCCCCCTCCCCCCCTCCCAACCCCCAACCTTCGACTCATGGCATCGTTTTAAATGAGTTCGAATCGATTCATCTTGATTAATTAAGGAAATATACGAGCCGGTTGACGTAACTCTCGAAACCTCGATATTACCACCTAAATCTCCTCGGCTAACGAGAGAGGCCGGCTTGTTGCGACTTGTGTCTTACAGCGTCCTTCGAGGAGCTCTTAACCTCGAAGGCGATTTATCTTCGTGTCTGAAATTATCAGTGCCCGAGAAGAGGCATAATCAGGTTGATGGTGATGCATACGAACCTACTTTCGATGAAGAATGGCTTAAACTTCGCTCCGCGCGGAGTTTAATCATTTTTTAAAGTACTCGGAGTAGTGCTAGAAACGCGGGGATTGAATGATCCAGTGTACGAAAAGCGACGTAATGTCTCATAATTTTTTTACAGCGAAGCAGTGCTAAAAATTTAGGGGTTGAGAGGGTCGTAGGTCCAAGAGCAGCCATAAACTCAATTTAGCATTTAATAATCTTTTTTACCCTCGGGGTAGTGCCAGAAACGCGGGATAGCGAAAGCTGAAGCAATACTGTCTTGAATTAGTAAATGAACTAAATTATAAGCAAATACTTTTGCCAATTTTAAGGCAAGGTGGTGAAAACTTGTGTGTTTTAAATTATTCTTTCATGGCTACGCGCATTTTCGGCGATTCGGGGTTGAAAAGTTCGAAGAGATTTCTTCACTACACGATGAACAGGTTTCCGCACGAACATAACTGCCGAAACTTGATTCGTGTGTTGTAAATTATTGCTGCACATAGTTCGTTGCGGCTCTAAAATTGGGGGTGGAAAAGTTTGAAACAAGAGCTTCTTCCTAAAGGAATTCGCTCGATGAACAAAATTATTCGCAAATATGTGCAGTGGCTTCGAAGCGGGTTCATCAAAAGAACTGTTCGTCTTAAGTTATTCTTTAATAGTTTTGTGGAGCGAATTAATTAGAGATTTCAGTAAACCTTCAGGTACCTCAAACGAATTGAAAAGTTTCAAACAAAATTTTCCTTCGTTCATAATTTAATTAAGTTCCTGATTGCTACGTGAACTCGTAGCATTGATCGGAGAGAGTCGTGATCACAGGTTTTGTTTCACGTCCATTACTCTACTAATTAATCCTGCTGTCCTTTTCAATTAACTATATACTTTATATACAGGCCACAGTGCCGTGAAATACAGGAATTAAATTTTAGTAATTCAGAAAGGTTTCCACAATTTTTTAATATAATTTTGTATTACTTATAAGAGAAGAAGATAAATAATATATTTAATTATGTCACTGTGTGAATCTTTACAAAAATTCTGTTCTCTGCTTAAAATTGGCAATAATCAAGAAACTATTTTTTGAAGTTTTGATTAAATTTTGGGAACGAAATTCAGAGAGTAGAAGGTAAATTCTGAAAAATTGAGAGGTTCAAAAGAATTTAGAATTTTGCAACACGGTAAGAAGGTCATTGTACAATAAAAAGTTCGCCAGGGTCGCAAAGTCCTCTGATTAAAATTCCAGTTCGACTCGCGGAGTGTTTAAAACAAAAGTCGAAAGGAGCCCCAGCTGTTTTCCGAAAGAATCGGCGAGTCGGTGCGGAATAAGTCCTAATAGCGGTGTCCCGTTCGTTATGAAAGTGTAATTATTCCTTGCTCCTCGTGCGGGTAAGATCATAAAAGGCTCTTTCGCACGGAAGAGTGGCAACGCGGTCGCGAGCGTAGCGTGTCGCGTAAAAATCCGCTTGGTGCGTCGTAAAAATGGAACGACTTGCTAGAGAGAGGCTATAGGAGAGACGGAGACAGAAGAGAAGAGAAAAGAAGAGAAAGAATCGTTGAATGTTAATAGGTTTTCAGGAGAACGCTTGTGGAAATGAAGCTTTCCAGCTGACGTGTGGCGAACAAGAAGCCTCGGTGTTTGACGGTGGTCGCGAACCGATTTCGGGGATCGGCTCTCGCGCAAAAAAGCTCGCGCCGCGCGGAATTCACGGTCGCCTGAACGAAAACAAAAATTGAAATCGAACGCACCGGGGTGCGCGTTACGGCGAAAGAGTCGCAGCTTTAATTTTCGCAACTCGCCTTCGCAATCGGCCCCGGAATGAATAGGCTCTGAGCGGCGACGCGCGCGGAAATGAGATTTTTATTCCTCGTCCTCACCTTTGCCCGCGGAGAACCCCCTGCACACCTGTAATTTCGCGGCCCGGCCGGCGCGGCACATTAAATGCGAATTTCAATATCGTTCTCTTGCTCCTTTGCCACCGCCGATATTGCTCGTTTCCGCGTCCGACCGTTGTTGTTTATGCCACTCGCGCACCTCGGATTACGACGCAAAAGTTATCGCGATGGAATTCCGTCACCCTCGGGAAAAAGTGTTTTTGATGTCGCACCGGATAAAGTTCGTGCAATAACCGCTTTTCTCCTCGCGTCGCAGTTAGCGAAACGCTCGCTGTTTAATCCTTTGATGGATGCCGCTTCTTATCTGCCTGCGTTCGACCCCTCTGTCCGCAAAATTGTTTATTCCCACGGAGACTGGTTTAGGAACTTCCGAGTTACTGTGGGAAATTTTCTCTGGAAACAATTGTAGCAATCAGTATGATCTATGAAGTGTTTAAAAATTGTTGCAGCCCACGCAAAAAATCCAGCTGCCAAGAGTGTGAATGAATTTCGGAGTTGAGCGGATTGTGAGTTCAGATGAACTTTGGAAAGATGCGGACGAGGAGTCAGGTGCGAACGGGCGATAGCAGAGGCGTCCACGTCGAGATTGGACTGTCAGGCAGCCGTTCGATGAAAATCGCAACAGACAAGCGAATTAACAATTACACCAGAGTAGAGCCGTGGACGCGTCCGACGGTGTTAACCGGCCGACGAGTTTTCAATCGATAGGGTTTCATCGAAGCTTCGATTCCACAGCGAGGCTGAACTCGCGGCGCGGTTTCGAGTGCCTTCGGCTGAGTGCTTTCGAAAGTGACCACTCTAAATGAGGCTGGTGTTTGCAGTCGGCTTCAGCAAGGCTTGCCTCATATGTAAATGATAGAATAGAAAATCAAGTGGTCCATTCTTTCGGCCCGATTAATTTCGCGTTTTATCCATCGGGGGAAAGGGGTGGGGGGTTGGCTGACGTTTTTCATCCGGGGTGTCACTCGCCAGATCAGCCACAAGTAGTCATCGACGGTAATCATCGAGGGATTTTAATAGTGGCTCTCTCGGCTGGGGCTCCATTAAATCCGGACAGGCCGCGACACACGCGAAAATTCGATTTTGAACACCGGTGAAAGGCTTCGAATGTAATTTATGATCATGAAGTGGAAATTTACTAAATGTAATGGCCCGAGGACATTATATTTCCTGTCCGGAATTTTGAGACCGTACATTTTCAATCTGGAGAAGTGCATCTTTCATTTCCTGGCTGAAACGAATGATTTTCTACTTCAGCTTCATGTGTGAACACTACATTTTTAGTGATTAAGTGGTTTGTGCTTTCCCAAACATAATTTTTGTTTCGACAATCAAACGATTATAAGCAAGTAAGTAGCATCTGTCCTTAATGGTTCAAAGTCACACATTTATGAAATATAGCATTTATTATTATTTTACAGACGCATTTCTTTAAAATTTCTTGAGAATGATCTAAAAAAAGATCGAAACGTTGAAATAAAGATTTTGTGAAAATTTGCAAATAGGGTTTATGTAGAATATTTGATCGAACCAGTGCGCTGAAAGCGTTTAAAATTTAGTTCTTAACAACAATATACGATCGATATAACCAAACATTCATCAAACGATTATGTACACATCTGTATATCGATTCCGTTCGTGCCGAAGGTATCCGAACCAAGGAGCTGGCTCACCGTGAACCGATGTAAACGAGCGATCGTGTCCGATCTGCGGTCGATCCGACCGATCTCTCGAGCCTCGGCCGTGTCCCGGGGCGAAGGATCGACGGCGCTTGAGTAATCAGCGAAACACTTCGTATTCTTCCTGCTTCTAATATTCTCGGGACGTGCGCCGACTCCTCTCGTGGAGACCACCAGCCTCGCCACGGTACCGGTTCTCCGGTGTGGTGCGGCAGGTTATTACCGGCCAGCTTCCCGCTAACCGATTCTCGTGTACGGAACGTCGTCGGCACGGAATTCTTCCTCGCCGTGAACACGTATACCCGCCGCTTCTTAACTTGTTACGCGCCGACCGGCCGGGCTGATTCGGGACCCAAAAAACGAACAGCGGGATTACACGCGGTTACATAATCAGAATGCGCTTTCGACCCTTCCGGATAACCTGAGGCTTGAAAAAAAAAGAACGCTGTGGTGGGGACCGTTTAGCGAGATTTATGCCACCGTGGAGTCCTCGCGAATTCTTTTTACTGTCCTCTTTTTGGACTGCGAGATGATCTAGTTGCTTTCACTGGAATTGTCGAGCATCGTTTTAAGTGGATTTGGTTGTTCGTACTCGGACAATTTATGTTCAGTAAGATTTATACAGTTGTGGATTCTTTGTTAGGAACCTCTTAGGAACATTCTTCAAATTTGCACCCAGTCACAAAAGCTCCATTCACTAAATATGATTTGCGTTCTTTAGAAGACTGTCAATGAGGAGAGGTCCGTAATAAATCAAACGAAGTTTCTCTAGCCAGTGAAGAATTTATTATTCGAGTTAGAAAGTTGCCACAACCGGATGTTTTTGTAAGATTTGAGGTTCTGGAGAATCTTGTACGCCTCATTAACAAGTGAATGTCTCCACCGAGAGTATCTGCACTTCACCAACGCAGTTCAATGAAAAAATCAATTATCTACCACACTGAATTTCAGCAAATATTTACACATTGACAAAACAAGACCTCAAAATCATCCCCAAAATTATTAAATTGATAAAGAGCGCAGTTTTACCTGGCTGAAAAATTCTCGAAGGCGAAGTCGAGCATGAACGAGGACTGTCACTCTCATCCCAATATCGCAGTCAGCTTTCTATTTGCACAGCAGGTCGGAAAAGAGGTTCAGATGCCCGTGACTCGTTCCGAACCGGAAGCCACTCGTTTACCGGCCCACTGTTCTACAAATTAAACTAAGCGGCGCAGATTCCCTGTCGGTAATCATAAAATCGAGACGACGGGTCGCCCACGGACCCGTACGATTGCTTTCAGAGAAAATTCCGCTCGCGGCTATTAAACCGGCGCGACGTTGAGAAGGATACGAAACGAAAAGAACAATCGTCTGTTTGAATAGGAAATATTTACGTTAGCGTTGCGGCGAGAGAGCCGTAAACGGGCCGCTGCGCCGCCGCCGGGCCCTCTCGTCGAAGCGACTTAATTCCCGTTTGCAAAAACCCGCACGCCGCCACTGCTCGGCGTGTCAAAGCGCACTGAAGAGGAGGACGAGCAAATAGAAATCCGTCGGAAATCGAATGTTCGCGATTCGATGACCAACGCTCGTCGAGTGGACGTTTACAGGGAAACACGGATCGAGCGATCTGCGAAACGATGTTAAGGATCCGCGTCGATTTAACGAGCTCGCTGTTCGCTGTTTGGTATTACACTTTTTTTGTTACAGCTTTCATGGACTGCCGGAGATTGCAGTTCGCGCGCCGCTGAACTGCGAGACCCGATTTCTCGCAAAATATTAGTTAAACCAATAAAATCGCGGAATTATTCCGCTGGAAATTACAGCCTCCGAACAGCTTCGGGTAGCTTTACTGCATAATTGCTGAATTCATTACGCTAGTATAGTCCAATAATCTGAAAAACTTTGGTCCTATAAAATATAAGAAAGGCTGTTCTCAATTAACGCTAGATCTGCCACTGTTGAGCAAATGAAATTGTGAAGTTTCAGTCATGAAAAATAATTAGATAAAATCTAAATAAATTCAATCACTTGTCATTTTCACTTCTCAGTGAGTTCAATATTAAAATCTCGTTGGCAGTTTTGTCAGAAGAAACAATGAGCAACTGGAATCCGGGGATCGGTGAATGTTGCAAACGCGGAAATTTTTCATTGTACTTATTATCCACGAGTGGAGTGAATTTCGCGCGTTAGTTGGGTAACCGGGCACACATTCTTTTTTTAATTAAACGCGTGCACGTGACACGAATGCGGCGCGGCGCGGCGGCCCGAGATCGACGAGCGAGAGCCGGCGCGCTACATTATGAATAGGAAACGTGTTACATCCGATGCAAATTACATGAGAACTCATCGAGGATGCAAATATACGTGGAGCGGCCCGAAAACGGAGCGAGTTTATCGTCCCGGTTGGTTGCGCCTCGGCAATTTGCTTGATGAAAGCCTGCTTGACGTTTCATTTGCACGGGGATGCTCATGCCCGAGGTAAAAGTAAGGCCCTCTGGTACCGATTCCTCGTCTAATTGTGTGCACCGAGCGGAATGGAACCGGCGCGTTTGGTCTTGTTCTGTGAAAACTCTGTAGCATTCGGTCTCGTTCCATGCTAAAATATGTAATTACTGGATTCGTTGATTGCGGAACGCATTGATTGTGGACACTCGAACGCATTGATACTGGTTCGTGGTTCAACGCGCATCGTTCTCGTCGATTCTTTAAATTTCCTTTTAATTTTTCCGAGTTGCGGGACCATTTTAAAATATTTTTAATGTAATACCTGGTGAGACACCCTACACCCTTGCCGTTGTATTTCTAAATGGGTTCAATGAATCCATTCCTCCTATACAACAGAAGAGCTTACCCTGCAAGTAAGATTGCGGACGAGGCTGTGTTCAGTGAAATTTCGTTAATTTTATTTGAAAGTGATCATTTTCACACTGTTACAACAGCCGTATTTGTCCGCAAAGGATTAACGACATTTTCTTCTCTCAGCAAAATTCAGAAAAATTATTCCGCGCTCTAAGCATCATCAGGTGTGAAGTTGTACTTTTGAAACTTCTCACCGAGAAGTAGTTTTAATCGCGTTTATCTCGAAACGGGTAGAAAGCGAAGCAGGTAGAGACGCTAATTTATTAAGTTCTCCAATTCGGATCGTCGAAACGAACCACCCCCGAGGGTTGCCGGTCGCCGATAGCTTGGCTGCAACTTTATTAGCAAGTACCGTTGAACCAGCCATTCACGGGGAACAGCCGGTTCCCTGTGGCAGCGCGAAAAGTAAGAGCACGATAAGATAGTGGGTGCATGTAGAGGCTGCGACCCTCGGATCGTTGTTTTCTCAGCGAAAGTGCCCTTTGGGCAGCATCTGCGCTGTGTGCCCACGGTATTCCAACACCCACGAACTGCTCGTCCTCTGAAGAAACGACGAGATAAGCGCCGAAACTCGACCAGCTCGTAACGGCGTGCGCGGGAAACAAGAGAACGGAGCAGTAAAACGCGCGTCGCGGCGGTGCAATCGTCGCATCGCGCAATTACAATCGAAACTCGAATCACCGTGGCCCGAAACGTCTTCTGATACGGGCCGAGCTGTTGTTCTCGGTCTTTTTCTCTCACGGGCACGCGTTCTTGGTTCTCTTCTGCTTCCCTCGGCCTGGTTCTCCTCTCTTCTCTCTCTCTCTCCTTTCTTCTCGAAGAGAACGGGTTTACGAGATCTTCGAGAAGCAACAGGCCCCTCGTTGGCTCGATAGCATCGCGATGCTTAATCGACCGGTCGATAAGGCTCACGAGAGGAGCCCGCTTGCCTGTCGGCAACCTGTTTATTCTAATTAGCGGCCGTCGCGTCAGTGGGAAGAGGGGCCTCTCTCTGCATTGTGTCGGGCACAGAGCGCAATCCCGAACTACATGAAATGTCCGCGTTATCGGTACACCGGCATGGAATTTTAAGAGGCAACGATGTTCGACAGAAACCACCGCTCCCCTCCCTAACTCCCCCGCAGAAGCGTAATTGTCCCCCGGGGGCTGGGACAATGATGTTTAATTCGGATTGCCCGAGCGTTTTCCTGCTTCCGAGCCCTGCGATTGCTCGCGTAATTGCCGCTTTAGCCCCGCCGAGGAGAAAATGGCCATAGGATCGTTCTCTAACGAGTCGTTTAACGAATTGATTCGGATCTTCTTCTCTCGGGCCGATGCTCTTCGAGGATGTTCGAACTATCCCATCGCATCGTGCCTTCAATGTTGAGGTATCTCGGTGATTTTCACCCTTTAACACTCCAAGTGCCACGTGATATGTGAGCGACGCAATGCTTTTACCGAACTTGGAATTTTTGGGACCCGCTGTATATTTATTCCTATTAAAAGGAGGAGGAGACAGGAAAAACGAGGAAAAACGCATTTACATTTGAACTACGTATAAGAATGTAAACGTGTCGACGTTGTTCTGGTGACGTTCATGTGAGCGACAGCCGTTAACGAGCACGAACATAAGGATTTCGATCTCCATTGTCGTCGACCGTTTCCCAAGACGACGATCAACTTCCTGGAGCTTCGTTGCAGTTCTCCTGTGGCTGACAAAAGAATGCACCGCATCTTTAACGAGGTTTCCATCGAGTTACCCGAGACTCTTTTAGCCGCAATTTCCCCTCGGAAAACGGGCTTTAATACTGGAGGCGCATGCCGGGAGGAGCATTCGGCCGAAAAATTATTTACAGCGGGAAGCAGCGAGCGTTTCCCGCATCGTGTGTCGGCCTGGGCTCTGGTTGCAACGCGTTGCACACCGCGTCCTCTTCTCTCTCCTCTGCTGTGCTGTGTGCGCACTGTTGACACACGTCCGGGTCCCGGTTCCCGGCGTTCCCGGCGTTCAATTTTCAACAGATTTCTATTTGCCCCTCGTGTGTACCGTTCGGTCAGTCGAGCAGCCGCGGCACCATTGTCCGTGGCCGGGTCTCTTTTCATCCAGACGTGAGCGTCTGGCCGCCATAAATCGCGGACGACGAGCGGCCAGGAATCCACCGCGACACCGGCCGGCGTCGTCGGCTCGCCACGGGAGAGAAAATCGCCTTTTGTCCACGGGGACGTTAATAATTACTCATGCAAACGAGCCGTACGAAGACGGCCCCACGCCCCCTTCCCCTCCTCCCCCGGCCGCGCCGCGACTGCATTCACTGGGTGCACCGGAAGTGTCTGCACCCCTCCGCGCCCCCGTCTGCTTCGTCTACCCACCCCGGACGGGACCACTGGACGAACCTTTTTCGCGAAATTTACGGTCGGAAATATCTTCGAGGACATCAATATTTCAGCCCCTCTCCCGGTTCCAGCCGTGGGATGTGTCCGCGCGCGGAACGACTACGCTCTCCTCGACGTGCCCGTTTTAACCGACTGGATTAGTCATCGCGATACGTTTGCGCATCCGGGGAATCTTATATGTTTGGTGTTGGATGTCATCCCGGCCCTTGAGACACCGTGAGGTATGGTCGCTCGTGATCCGCGTCGAGAAATTCATCGAGGGAAATCATTTTCGAGAATTTTTTATGCAAATCTTCCAGCCACAAACTTTTAAGAGCTGCTCCTCCTCCGGTAAATATCTTGCAAGAATTACTGTTTTATGCATTACGCCTGAAAGCATTTAGCGTAGTAATCTTTATGAGTTGTTAAGTCCAGAAACCCTGAGTCACGAACTTTTAAGTAAAAACTACTTCAACGATAATTATAGGAGAATCACTGTTTCATGTGTCGTGTATGCATGTGGAACATTCCAAATGATTCTGTACTGTTCAATTTTTCAGAAATTTCGTAAGGATCCAATACTTTCCCATTCGCTAGCTCAAAATTTACCTGAGAAACAACCATGCGCAAGCAAAGGGTGACAGAAAATATTTTCATCGCCACTACTGAATATTTGCAAACGGCACGGGAACAATATTCGACCGGTTACCGAGTCGAGCCGGGTTCCCACGGCAAGCCCGCGTCGTCACGCGAATTGTCAGAGTTTCGCAGCGTTTTGCAGCGTTTTGCAGCGGGTCAGCCGAAACTTTACGCGCGACGGCTCGCCTCTGACCGTCGAGAACAATAAAACCCGGGTTATTATTATTCGCCGGTTTCATTGCAACCCTTATCGCTTGCATAATACACGCGTAAGTTACACGGAGAGACGTCTCCGGCCGGTCGGCTCGTCGAGGCAGATAAAAATCCGACATCGCGTCGTGTCCGAAAAATATTTCGACGGGCAGTATTTAAGAATAACCGAGGGAAACTCGTTTTCGCGATCGGGCCCGCTCGATCGATCAGCGAATTTATCGACCTGTATATAATCATTTGTCGTCGCTTTGATAATCTGGGTACCGGTGGTAATTCACGCGAAATCATCGCAGACAGAGAGAGAAAGAAAGAAAGAGAGGAAAGCAGAGCCAGTTTTTACGGGTAAATCCTCGCGGGTCGTTCCTGGAGGAATGATATATCCATAGTCATTGAATATTAAAATCGGGATTACAATTTGCTCGGGCCGAGAGGAGGACTCGGTTTTCCAAACAACTTGCTCCTCGTGTTAAACCGCGTTGATTTATTCAAATCCGAGGGAACCGGCGTCGAAAGCGGACGCCAGCTTTCGAGTGTTATGCAGATGATAGAAATCGACGAGGAATCTTTCGGAACACGGGGCGTCTCGAGGATCATTAACATCCGGACGGTCTTGAACGTCCGATAATTTCTATTCGTTCCCGTTCGATCATATTTCTCTGATGGCCAGCGAGTTTCCCAACCGGGCAGATGATATTTCATCGGTCGTACAAATTAGAAATTCAATGAGCCGAGGGAAACACGATGTAATAAATGAAGGAGGTTAACGATACACGCGGCTTCGAACAAGGAAACTCGAGACAGGGAAAGCAGAAATTGTCGGATAGAGAGAGACGGAGATTATCGTTCGCAATCACAACTCTTGTTGTTCGACGTGGGCTACGGATTACGTCTGATACGTCCGTCAATGGACGACCAATTAACTTTCCTTTTTTTCCCTCGTTCTCTCGCCGACCTCTGGACACGATGTATCCAATCGAGAAAGATTGAAAGGGTAGCTACGCAGCTGCCCGCCACTACGCCGTTGAAAAGGGTAGCGCCCTATGCCACTCGCTGGATATTAGGCGCTGGATTAACTGTCGAACCCGACAAACCGCTCGACTTTTCCTGTTACGAACACGCCAGCGAGCAGATTGCGCCTCGAACACGCTCGCTGATAATTAAATATACTTATCGCACCTTCCGTGACGAGATAACGCCCGCGGACGCGCTAAGCCGATCGACAATGGGATTATCAAGTAGAAAGGATTAATATCGCTCGTGTTTGCGCTCTCGACAATTAAAAGGCGAGCCGGATTTCATCCTGACGGTTTGCCGATTTTCTTAAATGAATTTCTCTCAGGCTAATGCTGAAATTGTTACAGATTTCTACTTTCTTGCTCAATGTTTTAGGGAAAAATTATATGCTTTTAAAACAGCTTCAAGTTCACAAGATCGTTATCAAAATTATTTTGAAAATGTTCTCGTATATCTGACAATTTTATTAAAAGTATTTTACAATGATTAGAAGTTCCGAAAAGTTTTCCGTGTCTATTTGAAAAAGTTACATGACATACGGAAAGAAAATTTGTTGCAACAAACAAGGTATTTTCCAGGGTTAATCATCGCAGTTGCGCGTTCAAGAATGGTGGAACGAATCGGAAAAGCGTCTCGCCGAGTAGAATAATTTACACGCAGTCCCGCGTGCGGAAGAATAAGTTGTCCGAGAAAATGGAACAGCCGCCCCAGAGAAAACAAGAAATCAGAGGCGCTGCCGTGCGGAAGTCACAGGTTTCTTTCACCGGAAAGAATGAAGATTGCGAATGTGTGCATCACGGCGCAGCCAAGATTTCTTCTTTCACCACCGGTCGCGTGCATACGAGGCGCCCGTGGCATTCCGCTTTTATCGGGTCGAATCGGAAATACATATGAAGAAGCCAGTGAATTTTCCCACGTACTGCATTTCATACCGTTCAGCTTCCGATGCGGAGCATCCCGGTGCCTTTCATTCGGCCCCTTGTTCCTTCCTTGTACTCCATCCAAACCTTTTCGTAACATTCTAATTTGCTGCGGAAGATCACCAGTGAAAAATTAATGTCCTCACAGTATACATGCTACTAAATCCCTCTTCACAGAGGTACATAAAGCAAGAGTAGAACGATTTACCAGGAAAAATACAGGGTGTCTGGTTTGAATTCTTTATAACTTTTTTATTTCAACATTTTTTCAATTTTTTTTCAGAATTTTGTAAACAAGGCTTCTAGAATTTAATATGGAAAGTTACACAATCGAGCAACGAACAAAAATCATCGAATTTTACTTTCAAAACCAACGATCAATTTGTATTTCGCGCAATAGTGACTTCAACTGGCCACCGCATTTACCGAACTTAACCGCTCCCGACTGTTTTCTTTGAGCTTATTTGCCAGCGACCATTCCCCAACTGAAAACCAATATTCGCAATGAAATCCGTGCAATAACACCTGAAGTTTTGCGAAAAGTCATGGAAAATGTGTTAGAAAGAGCACGAATGTGTCAAGCAGAAAATGGCCGCCATTTGCGAGATGTAATCTTTCACGTCTAGTTCATTAAAATTCCTCTTCCGTACACTATATATTTTTCCAATATTTATTTATTTCACTCTAAAATTAAAAAAGTTATAAACAATTCAAACCAGACACATCATTTTGCGCTACCCTGTACAACAGGAAGATTGTAACCACAACTATAAAAATGGTATAAAATTAATTTCTCTGCTTAGTGCGAGTTACAACAGTCTCCGAAACAAAAGTACACAGTTCAACGATTAATCGGAAAGAACATGAGAAACGATTGGTACCACGACTGAAAAGGACAAAAAGTCTTACAGCAGAAAGTTATGCCAGAGCGGGAATTTTAAATGACCGTGTCAGAAGTTGGTCCGTGGGTGCCACAGACGGAAAAACAGTGTCAGATGCATAATTCATGGGATCGCGAAGAAACTCGGGATCTATCCTCAGCTATCTGGGACCGGGCACCGGTCACTGTTAACGATGTAATAGACACATCGTGTCGGATCAGGTCGGATTAGCCGGTTACACGGTCACGACGGGGAAACAGGGCTCCTTCAATCTGCCCAACGAACCGACGCGAAATCAGTTTGTAGCGTTTCAGACGCCGGCTGAATTCTATCTGCGATCTGTTGTGACAGTTGAGCGATAGCGTAATAAGTTTTATCGGATCGGGGCCGGTCTCGTTTCGCGCGTACGCGCGTTTCATCTCGGCCAAGCCACCACCGGTAGCCAACGGAAGGTTCAACCCAGAAAGGACCAGACGAAGAAGAAGAAGAAGAAGAAGGAGGTAGGAAAGAGGAGGAGGGATCAAATTATACACCTGGCCGTCCGGCTCATTTGCATACGATTTGAAGAAAGATTTTTATACCGACGACGAGGTGTATACCCTTCCGTCCTCCTCATACAGTTGCAGGCAAAAGTATTAGGCCTTAACGAGCCGCTTTTTATTGTATTCTATTATCGCTCCGACGAGCTGCTCGGCTATTTGACACGCCCACTGTGCCCCTCAGTGGCCAAAATGGAACCTAGTATCTTTTAGGCTGGGCTCCGAGACGAATTTTACCGTGTATGTTGTTCTTTGATGAGATACGCGTTGTATGCTCTTTGGGGCAGTGTTTTAGATATTTTTACGTGTTCGTTCGTACAGGGTGGTTCAGAATGTGTAGGTGTAATTTCTTTGGTGCATTCGTCATATTTATTCTTGTATCATAATAGAAACGTTACATCGAAAAGAATAAATACGCACAATATGTTGGAAATATAGTTCGACAAATCCTTCCACGTTTGTCTACATTTTTCCTGGTGCACTTAGCGAATGCAGTCGGTGCAGATAAACAAAGCAGCAGCGTGCTGAGCATGTCGTGCATACCTAAATACCGATCCTGGCCCTGTATACTGGATGCCTAACCCATATACCAATCCCCTACACATGCATAGTCCCTTCGAAATGCTTGTCACGTGCATTTGTTTCCATCTACAGTCTGGATTCCTTAAAAATAGGCTAAATTATTGCATCGGTCGTTTCCAGAGAATGCAAACATTGTTCCTTATTAGATCTACAGTGACGAGGATCAGTCGATATATTTTGAGCCCCTGTTATTTGAGACCTTGTGCTCAAGTTCCTATAAACAAGGCTCCACCGTAGAAATGCAAATATGAACAAAGGTGAGGAATCTTTGACGTGACGTAGACTAGCCAATAGATTTTGAGCCTCTGTCACGAATGAATCAGGAACGGTCTCGTCGTCAATGGCCAGATGAACGAAGTTCCATCATGCGAATGCAAGTATTAGCGAACACGGTGGATGTTTTAAGTGACGTGTACCAGACGATAGATTCCGTCGATGACTCAGGCGCGAGAATACTTTTGTTCCCAACTGTATAGGCCCGTCGCGTCGTTGCCCGATAGAAACGTACGGCATTTTTATGCAAATCCCGGCATCTTCGTTGGATCCTGTCGAGCAAGAGAGCCCGTCCGACCGGTCGAAGTTCGGGCCGAACGGACAGGTGGGGTTCGGCTTTTGTTTTACGAGCGTCGAGCCGCTAATATTTGTCGCGGCGCAGCGCGGTGTCTCGCGGCATTAAACTGGCCACGGTCGACCGGCCGGTTTTATAGTCGGCGTTTAAATATCGCGGAAAAGACGTCGTTACCGTGACATTCCCTGCGCGAATCGTCTCGTTAAGAACCAATGACTCGGTTCGCCGCGTTTTTCGCGCCTGACTCGGGGGCGTTCCTTCGACGCGGTAATCGCCCGGTGCAATGCAAAAGCCGGCGTAAACAATGAGGCGGCAGTAAATTTCATTCCGGGCCGCGGGTATAAACAATAAGCCGGCCGTAAATTAGCTTTCCGCGCGAGCGTAAATAATATCGCCAAGCCGCTGCGCCGTCGCGCTCTCCGCTGCGTTCTTTTCCATCGAGGGGAAAACTTCGTTTGCGAACGGAGCGAACGGCTTACGCGAAAGTAGACAAATTCGCTCGGGCACAATGCTGTCCACGGACGGGACATAATAAGCTGTCGAGATCAGGGAGTTCGCCCCCCTCCCCTCTGTCGTCGCTGCTTTCCCGCTACATTGGCTCGCGGTGGGGGTGACGATAAAGAGGAGTGGGGCCGTATTCTGAAACTTCGCGCTCTGTACATAACATAGCAGGTTTCGCAACTGCTCGTTGTGTAAGCTGTGCAGGCTCTTCTTTTAAGTAAATGTTTGTTTAACAAACAGTGTGCATCGTCAAGCGGGCAAAGACAGTGCCAAAATATAATACAATCTTTTAAGGAAATAGATTTTCCACCCTGTACCTAGAAGAAGTTACGATTTAAAAAATTACTAGCTAAAGACTAAAACCATGGACCTGAATATCGCCAATTTTACAGTAATTACAACAACCAATAATCTACCGATACTAAAGAAGTGTACTACAGTGGAACTTCGACTGTTTGGACGTATCTCAGTATATTTTGACAGGATCCACAAACGAAAGAAGTCGTAATCCCCCACAGAGCGCCAGCCGAGCCTCGAAAACATTGAAAGAAGCATTTCTTCTCCGGCTGAATCGAACACATGTCTTCAATGAGACTCTTCCCGTTCAAAGAAGTCTGTTGAATCGGCCCGGTGGATGTCCACAGGCGAGCATTCATGTCAGCGAGCGGAACCGGTGGACATTTTTAGCCCGTGCACGCGGAAATCCATTAACTGCTCCCGGGCGATGAATTCTTCTTATATTAGGTCGGTGCAAAAATAATTGCGGTTCTCGTCGCTTTAACCTTCGCAGCCTATTTTAACCTCGCGACACTGACAGGCCCACAAAAGACCATCCAAAATAATCTACACACTTCTTCCATACGCTAATATTTTCTGCTTTGATCTGACCTGGCCCAGCACCGTATACATTTATTATATGTCACAATATTTTTGTTCTACACGGTGTTGGGTCTGTGATTAAATTTATTTTCAATAAATTTGATCAAACATAATTTGTATATCATCGCAATCCTTGGACGGACTATCTTGTACACGGTGCTGGAATAGAATAATATTCCGTGGAAGTCGATGGCTCGGAACCGCAATTATTTTTGCACAAACCCACCAGTAGTCGTTCGAAACGGCGATAGGGAATTTCGACGGCGGGTTTCGCCGGGTTCGTGTCGGGTTCTGGGAAAAGTTAGTCGACGGGGTGCGTGGTTCCGCCACCCTCTGCCGGCTCCGCTAAGTAGTTTTGTCTACGCGAGGCAGACGCGCCTGACCCAGAGAGTCGAGTCTGCGTGGCGTGGCGCGCGTCGCCGAATCGTGGCGAAATAAATTCCGGAAAAGACGAATGCGTCCGACAGGACGGAATGAAACGAAGTGTCAGCCGGGGCTAGAGCCGTGTTCCGTACGTGCGGCAATAAATCGCCGTGTCGCGCGCACTGTCGGACGTGTTCCTGATTCCATTCCGACCACGGGCGTCCGCTGGAAGGTAGGCAGAGGCACAGAGGCAAAGAGAGAGGGAGAGAGAGTGCGAGAGGGAGAAGGAGAGCGATGTAGAGAGGGGCAGGCAGGTAGGGCGAGAAAATAAATTAAAGTCTTGCCTTTTAAAATAGCCACGGCTCCGACAGTTCCCTCCCCTCTTGATTCCCCTCTATTTCCACCCCCCGATCCTCGCAGGAATATGCAAATGTATGTTGATTCGAAAGATTTTTAGGCGCATGACATAATGATGATGACGACCGATCCACAGGCCACGGAGATAGAATATTAAGGGTTCCCCCTTCGGAACACGGCTGCCCTATAATTTCCGAGGAGAACGCAAAGGCTCTTTCGAAGCATGCTCATTCTCACGGCAGTCTCCGTCTCTCGGACCGTCGTCGCATCGTTTAAACGCGTGGTTTCGTTTCCTAGCTGATGCTAACGCGGCTTAATCGCGCGTCCTCTTACCACGAATCACCGCTCTTTTTCCTCCGGTGAATTGATGCGCCTCTCTATTAGCCGAGTCCTCCGGACAGCTAAATTGGAAATTTCGGTGTTGGAAATGTGAATTTATCCGCCGAGGAAATGGACCCTATTTTAGAGCCACGGGGATATTATGGTGGACGGGGAACGGGGAGGGGCGTTTCGTTATGGGGCACGTAAGTAGACTCATCTGCGCCGGCTAGAGCCTGCGTTGGACGCCGAGGTGTTTAACGATCTTAATCTTTTTCTCAATAACGGGATTCTTGCACCGCGCGCTCGAGAGGTCTCGGTGCTTACGTGAAAATGTTGTCGGGCAATTTTGTCCTGCAAATGCGGGTCGATTGTTCGAAAAATGATGTTGTCGGATTTTATACTCTGGTAGCATTTATGGTTGGCATTTTGTTGGGTCTTGGTTGCAATATTGGTCGGCCAACCGTTAGGAATGTCGCCTTTTTATGCAGGTGGGACAACGATAATGGCCAACGAAGGACCAGTGTCAAGTATGTATGAAATATAAAATTCAGTAACATTTGAAAATCTCGTTATACTCTCCTGAACTTATAATGATCATATCCGCAGTCGTTGATCTTGATCTTTCGTGAAGTCTGAGAATAGCCAGGGAGAAAGAGAGAAGGAGAGACCGTTCCGTCATCGATATTTTGGAGCCTACCCGATCTCGAGAATCCGACAATTAAAAGTCTCGGGATCCCTGTGTTGAGAAGTGCAATGGGGAGCTGGTCTCGTAGATGCATCGTTAAATCCTCATATGACGCATCAGCGGGCCGCAAATAAATTTCCCCGCGTCCGGATTAGACAATTCGGAGAGATAAATCGGCCCGGGCGCAGAATAGTTAAGCACGGGCGAGGTCCGCGCGCCACCGCGATCGCCATAAATCGCAATCGTCGGTTGCAAGGGCGTAACACGAACGTTAATTATCGCGCGGACGATTGAATTGACACGGTAAAAACTAGCTGCCCGGCCCAGCCCGCAGGGGTTGGGATCGAACGGCGTGGCTAGCCGCTGCGGTTGTCGTAAAATATGTATTTCCTGATGTCCGAGCAACATTTCTCAACGAACCATTATTAGACATTATTGCCGGCGACTTCCGTGGTCCACGCATTACGCTAACCAGTTTTTATCCAACTCATTTTGTTAGAGTAATCTTCGCTTAAGCGGGCACCCGCTTTCGAACGTTAAAAACAGGGTGAAATTTGCAATTTTTTTAGGAACTGTTGGACGGTACTTCATTAAACTTTTTGGATAATTTATGTCGTATTCGAGGAATTATAAGAATATTTTTGTTAGCTGTACGCGAGACCTCATCATCGAACGCGAACATGAAGATAGATAATGTTATACAACTCCAGTATTTCGCAATTTTCTGTTATAATAAAAATATGAAATTGTTCCACCGCTGCAACAAGAAAAATATTTAATAAATGTTACTCGGCCCAACCGCTCGCAGATACCATTTCGCGTAGTAATATGTCAAACCCAATTATTAGAAGCAACATCCGTCCGTGAAGCGTCGTCACAGGATGTAACCAGGCCACGCATAATGACTCTGAAATGAAATAATTATGGTAATACTCGCTACATTATTACAAAGTTAATTCCCCGAGCCGAAACGAGGAAGATGGAAGCTCGCCGTTGAAACCGGTGCTTATCTTTGATCGGCGGCGTGTCTAAGCATCGCCGACCGCCATTAAGCCGAATACGTAATTCCTGTCAATCGTGGGAATTATCGTGGCGACGTAATAACACGTCGGTGATAGCGACGGTGGTATGGTGTGGCGTGGTGCTCGCTGGGAAATCGGCTTGGGCGAAAATCCAGCCAGCGCTGCGTCGAGAATGGAACTTTATGCGCTTTATGTCATCCAGTAAATTCCGGTCTATGGCATATTGAATTTCGATTTTTATACGCATCCTTAAACGCTTCCATTACTTTGGCCAATAGCGCATCGCGCCGGTAGTCGCCGGTATGCGATGCTCGCGAGGTTTATGCATATTCGAACGGTGCACTCTGCATATAAATGCGGTCTCCGGCCGTCCGAAAGACGGCGTTTAGGGGAGAGGAGAGGATGAGGATCGCGTCACGTTCATCGAGACATTTTTCGCGGTGGATACCCGGCCCACCGACACTTCGTGCAGCTACTGGGTGGCACTTAGAAAGTGGCACTCGAATCCTAGATCCGATCAGTAACCATAATAATATCAATCTGCGAAATTCGCGCGTCGCCATCCGCTCCATTAAATTGGCTGCGCAATTCTACTCCTCTCTCTAGTTTAATCAGCACAATTCACATTTCTTTCAAACGAACGAATTCTTCGCAACGAATGGCCCTTTTTATCTGAATAAAAATTTTATTTACGGCCTGGCTTTCCATATTATCTCTAGAGCCCACTCTATAGCACATAATGACATACATTACCGAAACAAAAATTATTCGAAGCATGTGCAATAAATGGCAATAACAGCGGCGAGTCTCTCATGCAGTAACGGCGAATGAACGCAATCTCCCCAGTAGCGTAATCGGAATCCCGCTAGATAAGTGGCGGGGCGAGCCACAATTATTTTTTGTCGCAATTAGCTAATATATATAATCCATTTAAAATTACAAAGTGCAGAGGTAACGGGCGATGCAATTACGTGGCAATTTGCAATTCTTATAGCCGGGAGCACCAGCTTCTAATTACCCCCGATCGCTTCGCGCGAGCCACCCTGTATGCACGTATTTATGTACACAGAGTGCGTGCTACTCGTATTTATACGTGGATCGTCTCTCGCCCCGACGGAACGGTTCCAAGGATTATAAAGCTCGCGAAATATTTTCGGGCCAGGGCCGTCATAACTCAGCTCCGGCCGCGCTCGTTTTATTTCCTCGGTCCTCCGTGCTCTCTTCTTCTTCTTCTCTTGCTCGTTATATTTCTCTTTTTCTACCGACGGAGCAGAACCACCGGCTTCCGTTCGCACAATGGACCGTTCGCGAAATATGGATGCACATTTGTCGCGCGTTATGCTTATGCGCCCGGTGGACGTGTCTATTAGCGGACGGTGTCGCGGACAAGGCGCTCGAGTCGAACGCTACGGCCACCGTAATCCGATTTCATGCGGTGGACGGCTGCAGTATGCGAAATGCACCGCCACTGCGCGCCACGCCGGCGAAAAGCTTGCTAAATCCCCCCGTTAAAAGATCATGGGAATTGAATCGCCGACCACCGCTAGACAATCTCTCTCCCGACCATGAATCTATCAAGGGTAGCTGCAATTAATGTCGTTTTCCATTTATTTCACATTTTTTATCGATTCCGTGAACTTTACAGAACCTACGAGAAGAGAGCCCGATCAATAAGCGCCCGAACCTATACAATAAAAAATGTAGGGCTTCCAAAAGAGGCCTGAGACATACGACAAAAAATTCTAGTGCCTCTGGCAATATAAAGATCAATGTTCCCGTTTCTGTGGGAAGGGATTAAAGACGAAGTAGTTATAATTATTCCACTTGCGAAGAACCTAATCTAGACCTAGCCCAGACTCCGCGGGCTTCGACAGGCCGTAAGTAGCAGGAGTCCGCGTTCACACGAATGCTAATCGAAGCAGGTGATTAAGAAAAAGGGGTGGAGGCGCAATGTCCCGCGCATCGTCGTTCGTGGAAGGGTGGAATATTCATGTCTGGGCGTGTTTCTCTGTTTCTTTTTCGCCAATCGAAAAACCGACGAGAGGTCGAAGGGACGGTATATCTTCGTAAAGGCACCGGAACGGATACTTGGTTGTCACCAAACAGAAATAGTTTCACGTACGGCGAGACTTTTATGACATTTACGAGCGAAAGGGGGGGTAGGGTTGTGTCGGAGGTAGGAGGGGAGGAAAAAAGAGACGACGACGGCGATGAACAGAGAGCGCGGCGCGGCGTCTCTTCGAGGAGGCTCTTCTTCTCTCTTGCTCTCTCGCCAGCCCATCCTTTTGCTATTCACCGTGCTTCGATCTTTATCTGGAATATTATCGACGGGTCAGGCCTATACTTTAATCTAATTAATCACGCCGCAAGCTGCAATTGTTCGCGCTCGCCGCCATTAAACACCCATACAGGCCGGGTCGGGATTAAAATTACCTTGTCGCTTAGGCCCCGCCGAATTACAGGCATTTACTTAATTCCTCGACGACCCGGCCCGGCACCGTTGTGTTCCTTGCTTTTTAACGTCCACTTATGTAATCGAAGGGGAGAGAGCCGGGAGTTACGAGCTATCGTTTGTCCCTCGTTCATTCCGCGTTATTATACTTAACACTTCCGTTTAATATTCATGCCTTGAACCTGACCGCTGAAGAAACATCGAGAACCTGAGCGTGGTCTTATTGCGAGTCATTGCCTTCGTCCATTCTCGATATTTGGCGAGGTATGCTCTTAAAAATATTGTAAAACCTTTGCGAAAATTGTAGAGCCTGTCAAGAAATTCGAGGGTCTATTACATAAAATGCAGGGCTTCCAAAAGAGGCCTGAGATCTACGAAATATACTATAGTTCCTCTGGGAACGATCTGGCACGCGCGATAAAACTTATAGTGCTTCTGAAAACATTTTTGAACCTACGACAAATGGAACGGTTCTCCAAAAAATTTTGGTGTCTCTGGAAATAAAAATATAAATTTTCCTCTTCAATTAGGAAGTGGTAAACACGGAACAATTCTAATAATGTTAGCTCTGATAAAAAATGCCCCGGAAGGGGTTAACCTCCATTCACCTCCTCTGACAAATCCCCATGAATCTCCCAGATATTAGCCAGTCCAATACAGACAACAGGACCTCTATAGGGACCATAACGCAGGAATTCCTCTCGCCGGTGCTGGAAGATTGACACATAACCGCGACATCGCCCGCGGCGCGTCTCGGCGTCATAAAACAAGAAGAGGCACCGAAAATGTTTACGATACGATGGCTCCGTAGAATCCGGCCTTTCAGAAGTCCCGGGCCGGTCGCGTATTTCGCGGTCGCGGCTGCGTTTCATTGACAGTAATAGACTGTCGGTCGCCGGTGGTGCACAGCACGGGCCGAACGGCGACGGTAAATCACCGCGGATTATATTTTCCCGGTGGGCGAGGTAGTCTCTCTCCTCTCTCTCGGACTTCGGGCCGATCCGCTGCTCGAGGAGCCCGAGCAGAGCAGCAGAACGTCAAAATACGTCGTAAGGATTTAGCATCGCGCGACATTACGGGGCGGGCGGAATCGGCGCCGCGCGCTTCGGCATTCATGTATTCCCGTCGTAAACGACAATGACATCCTTCCACCGTTATTTCCATTCTTCCCGAATTAGAAGCCGGCTTTACTGCCGCCTTCGCGGTATAATTCATGGGAAAGCGTTTCCTTCGGCCCGCTGTCAGTTGGCGTGGCGCGGCTCCAATTTGATTATTAATTTCGATTTCGCAGCGGCGCGCGACCCGCCACTCTGGGGAAATACTTTCCCTACCACTCTCCCCTCCCTGCGTTCTAGGGAAATAAACTGTCAGGCTTGTTCCGTCGGCGAATATTTCCGCGGGACCGTTGCGCTGCCGCCGCGCCGCCTGCTCTTCGTCTTTCGGACAGTAAGTGCGCTCTCCCCGGGAGCGTTTTCATTTTCAGCTGTTCAAACTTACACGACGCTTCTCCGGGACGATTCCACGCGAAACGGGAATGGGAAAAGAAAGATGTGCTCTGTGTTTGCTACTGGACTTGTCACTGGGGATGGTAATTTGGAGACGTTTCGCGACTGCTGCGGTTGAGGTGGATGCTTCAGATTTGCAAGCTTCTTATTAGTTGGAACAGCTGACGTTTGGTTTGGTAGTAGGAAATTATGTGTTTGCTAGTGAACTCGTTAATAGACTGAGGATTTTACATATCTGTTGGGAAAATGAGGCCTGTTCTCAAATTCGTCAAATTGAAGAGGAGGAAGTTATGGACGAAATCAGGTAGAAATGACGAGTCTTTTTATCTACTCGCAGGGACAAAGCGCCAAAGCGTTCCCAGTGTTCGTCCACAAGCGTGAAACAGAAGCTCCACTCCGCCATGCGAAAGGACTGTCGAAGACAGCGTATTTCACAGGGGAAGGCCACTTTCCCGATGGGGGAAAGCATAACATTACAGTCTGAACCGTGTCAATACCATTATTCCGTACGACGTTGCATCGTCTTCCTCGACTTGGACGTTGTTCTAACGTCGTCGGCGTCGTAACTGCATACGAGCTGGAATTCCCCGAATGTCCAAGTAGCCGACGACAACGACAACGACAATGGAACGGCATACGGTTCTTGCGTATCGATCGAGTGGATACGCTCGTAAAGCCTCTCCTCCCGGTGCTATTACTTTCCCCGGGGGAAAGCATAACGCGCTCATAACGCGTGTAACTCGCGCGTAGACGCATCGCGACGACTCCGGGCCGCGTATTAATGCCGCTGTCTAATTAAAAGAAATATCGCGTGCTCTCGCCGCGCGCCGGAGAGAAATTGATTGCCGGCCGTCGCATTCCGCGACGTTGAACGCCGGCCTCTGTCAAAAGGGCAACGTTAAACGTATGCAGCGCCGATTAATAAAACAAATGTCGCAATTAATGGCCGATATTATGAGCGCGTTTACCCGTGCACCGTTACCCGTTAAGTGGCCCACGGACGGACCGATTAATCGTCTCGATCCTCTGCCCGGGCTTCGCAATCCATTTCTGGGAACGATGATTCATTTCTCCTCGCCGGATGATTTGCGAAAAAATAAGTCGATTAATGCCCCGCCGTTCTCGAAAGGAGAATCGTGTTTCGATCGATGAATCGATTTTCACGTGTGACGGTTTCGGATTGGAAACTTATAGCGGAGGGGAGAGCCTCTCAATTCTATCCGGTATTATCTCTTCCCATGATTATTCTTCTCCTCGAGGATTTCTATTAGAAACTTTGATTGGAGTATGATCAGAGTGCTAAGTGCGCCCACAGTTTCCGAGGCTTATGCGAAGGTGTTTGCTGATCAAAAACTATTTTCGATGTGGCAGTCATGCCACTCAAAGCTCACTAGAACGAATGATAGTAGCCGTAGACCAAATTTCAGGGATTCGTTGCACAGAGGAAACAAATTTTCCAATGTTTGGAAAAAATTGTTTAATGTTGGACATCTCAAACACTTTCCGCCACCGTATTCCGCCCAGAGTTCGCTACGACGTATGTCGAGGGACTAGCCGCGATTACAGTCGTTGCCGTGGACACTTTACGAGCGAGCGAGCGTTGTTTTCTTTCGTTGTGTTCGTCGGGTAGCAAACTCGGCTCTTCCGGCCGCGGACGGGCCGATATTTTTTAATACGCCCGGCATGGGTAGAGCGGGTTGTTGCCGTTTCGGCGCGGTCCCTCGGCCCCGCGTCGCGTAATCACGTAATTACGCGCATTAAAAGAAGCCTGCTCGTAGGTACCAATTTAATTTCCGAATTTCCAACGGCGAATTACCTCGACTGCCGCGGAGGCAGGAGGGCGAGCAGCGGACGGCCCGGCCGTCGCAATTCAGGACCATTAGCGAAATTACTCGGCGGGGAACGCGGCGTTTGCCGCGGACCGACCCGCTCACCGACCCCTGCGACTTTTTTCTTCGGTCGATCGGCCGAAAAACGCGGCAAAACCGGCCTTCCATGGACCCGCGAAACACTCGTTCCCGTGGTTACCCCGTGGAACCACCTCGGATAATCTTCGATGAAACATGAGCTACGCGTCCGGTCGGTTAGGTTAACCGGCCGAGCGCCCGGTACAAACATCGCGTCCCGGAGAGTTTCGAGAATTTATAAGGGACCGAAACTCCTCTCTCGCAGGCCTGTGTTCAGTCAAATTACACGGCTACGAGTCCCCAGTGCACCGACGCGGCCTGGCGCGGTGGACGGGTCGCTAACAAACGCGATGGTTAGACCACGGCCGCGATTACGGGTACTTAACGGGACGATTTACGTCGGCCTCGTGATTCCGTGCTTGCGTTATGAAGACTGGCCCCGGGACGAAGGAAGCAAGTGATAACTGTGAGTAATGACCGGCTGGGAACCGTCCGGAGCTTGTTTTCTTGGATATCGACGGTGTTTCTGCATTCAGTGCGATTGGGATTGCGGGAACTGATCGCCTACCGGATGATGTACATTGATGAGGTAGACGGCTTCGTAGGTGGGACGATCGGGAATTTGGCACGAGAAAGAGCGTGGTGTACCTGAACAATGTGTAAAGCCTCCAAAAAAATTGAATGGGCAACGAAAAAAATTGTGAAGCCTCCCCAAAAATGATGTGGTCCAGAAAAATCTAGCGTGACTCGAAAATCCTGAATTACCAACAAAAGAAGCTGGCGAGGAGACAGTCGCACGGTTGCATCCGGGCGGGCATTCGCAATTCGCGTTCGGACAATGTGTCCGAGCGAAACCGGACACCGGCTGGCAAAAAGAGGATCGCGCTTCACGGCTCTATTGCTCTTTCACTGGAAACAAAGTCCAATCCGAAGTAGATCGGTTACATCGCCGGTCGGTCGGGCGGTGCACAATAAACCTCGGGTGCGCAGACACCGTGGTCTCTATTTCACATTCGACCATGCGGTGCACGGGAGTGCGTGAAAAGACCTTCGCGCCCGATGTTGGCTGGATGGGAAGAAGAGAGAGCGAGAGAGAGGGTCGGTAGTGGTAGTGAAGTGCGTGCCAGCGAGGCGGCCAGTTAATTTAAATTTATTTTACACGCGTCATTCGAGCCCGGGGGTGGGCGGGGGTGTTGTACAGCTGCGATTCGTGGGGCTCGAAAAAAGAGCGGGCGCGGGCATTGTTGGCCGTGAGATTGCAGCGTCACGGCTCTTGAAACAGCTCGTAAAATTGCGAATGGTTCGAGAGAGGCTGCGAGAGAAACAGAGAGAGAGAGAGAGAGAGAGAGAGAGAGAGGGAGAGAGAACCTCGACGTATTTATCGGATAGGCAAGATCGATGCCGGTCCTGGCACGACACTCCTCGCTGCCTCGTGGATGCACGTACGTAAGCGCCTCCCACGCGGCCCGATAATGGCACATCCGCGTATCTTGCAACGTCTAGGGACCCCAGAGCGGCCACGAATCTGCACAAACGATTTTCTGGGCCCGAGACGCACCCGGACACGGGTTTTGCGTGGCCGGCGCGCAGCGCGCACCGGAGCGCGGGTGTATTTGTCTTTATTAGCCTCGTAAGGAAACGAACGACGCCGGGGAACCACCACCGCCAGATATGGAAATTTATTTCCGTCGTTACACGTGAAATACAACCGCTACCGCTTCCACGAGCGGGACACCGCGCCGACGAGCTTACGCAACCGAGCCGTCGATCGCACTTTCTGCGGGTACGCCACTTTCGCCGATTCCCCAGCCCGATTGTCCGGCTTATCTACCGAAAGGAATCGTTAATGTTCCAGCCAATGATTCTATCTTCTCGATTTGCGACTCTACAAGCCGCTGCTCTGACAACGAATTTGTCCGCTGATTCATTAGCTCTGACCCATTAGGTTGCACGCTCTGGCAAATGAACGCTAATGGAACATTGGGTTTCAGAGAGACGCGGATTTGATGTTCAGAGGGTCTCGGCCAGAGAGTCTTTCATTTTAATATTTGGAGATAATTGGACGACATTGTTAAGGTTAGATTGAAATTAACTTGTTAAGAATTAATTTGTACATCCAATATTTACCTTTCGCAACAGAAAATTAAGATTGCCGATCTACTCATTCGAAAAAAACGTCATCCAATAGTAAGCGGCTGTCATCATTTCACTCCAAGAGTCCCGAGTTCGCTGCAGGCTATGCTAATTGACCAATTAAAGACAGCAACGAGCGGTCACCGACTCTGTAAACCACTGCCGCAATTTCGTTCTTATTCCCCGTCCGCTAAATCACCGCAAGAATTTCCATTCCAGAAAACGTTTCTCCCGTGTCCGCCCATGAACAGCCGTAGCTACTGCGGAGTACGCAAGCTCTGATCTGAATCCGGCTAACAGGAATAGTACACATATTAGAGATCGTGGCAATGGCCGATTTCGAATTCCTTTATCTTTTTTCCGATCGTGCGTTATCAAGAGTTTCCTTTCCGCGTCTGGGTAACGTGGAGATATCGTTGGCGCACAGTGAAAGGATGGAGAGAGATATTTTCATTCCGAGTAGCCGCAGCGATTCGCTACATTAGTTTACGTCGGCGGCTAAGCGCTCCTTAAACGGTTCATGCATTATGGATCAAGGAATCTGAATTCCCGCGAGCGAGCAATCAGAAAAGGCTGCGAGAGCGCGCGCGGGGGCCTGATACCCCCTGGCCCCCTCTTTCGTTGCCACCCCCCACCATTTGGCTCCCTTATTCGGCAGCATCGCCGACGATGATAACGTTAAATTTATTCAGTGGAAAACTCGAGCGCCGAAAAGCCACCGCCTCGCCGACAGCTTTCACCGGGGCGGGGGCCGGTTCTCTTTTCAAACTTCAGCCATCGGGTAGGGGACGACGCTTGCCTGGCCATTAGCCGCGTTCACGTTCTCTTTACAGAAGGCTCGTTTCAACCTCTACGAAGTTAGCCGCGTTTTGTCAATAAAAAAGACTCGTCTATCCAGGAGGATGTCGCGCCGACATGATGGCTTGTAGCGCTCTCGTTAACGCTGGAAACCTCGTGGAACAAAATGACAGTCCGCGGGGTGAACTTCAATTATTTATTCTATCCGATGCTGTTGTTACATAGATGAAATTGAGTCCTGCACATCTCTCAACCTCGCAAGCTTTCGGAGGTCCCGGAGCCAATACTCGAGACTGCATCTTCCAGTTCAATTCTCTGAAATTCTTCTCCGCTGCAGCGTAGAGTGGCTCGTTACAGCTCCAACCCTTAAACCCTGTCGGTGGCGCCTCCCCGGAGCAATTCCCTCGCGCGATACGGCGATCAGGCAGGCGGCGAATCCGCTTTTGGCAACAATTTGGCGGAAAGCGCTACGCCGGCGGCGTTAAGCATGACTCAGTCGGCGGAAGCCGGATCCAAGCGCGCGCGTGGCTTCCGCGAGATCATCGGATCGTTGGGGATCTCGCCGGAGGATTCTCGGAGTCTCGACCATGCTACAAGTTCCTCTTCTTGCGAGGGGAGGAGAACTGGGTAACGCGTGAGCGAAGCTGGCACACGCGTTCTCCCATACCGACACGCATATACGTACGCACGCTTTCTCTCTCTGCTTCTCTGTTTCTCTTTCTGGCGTTCGTCTACTCGCGAGCGTAAACGCCCGCGCTCAGCCACGTAGCCTAGAGGGGTGGCGGACTTTATTTGAGGAACGTGCCGCGGGGATAGCCCGAGAAGCTTTTCGGGTAAAAATAGCGGAAATTGCATCTCGACGGGGTGGTGGATGAAGCTCGGTCCCAGCCTGTACGTGACAGTCGCGCCAAGCCGAGCCAAGCCGAGCCGGGCCGGGCTGGGTCCCGCGCCACCTCGCAAGCGCCCCTGACACCTTGTGTCTGTGTACTGTCGTATATTTGGACGCGGTGTTGACTCTTTACAGCTGTTACCTTCGTACACCAGTCGGCCAGCCCGGACTTTTTATCCCGCCGCAGCAGGAAGGTGAAACTGGACCGAGTTTACCTTCTTTTTTGCTTTTTCTGTTTCGTGGACTGTGAGACACCCGTCCCGTATGTCGCGTATCCGGACTACCGAGTTTCGACACTTCGTTCACCCTCCACGAATTTTTGTTACGAATGTACGGAAATGGGTGTACTGTAGAGTCACGATACGTGCGAATGATATGTGCGCGATATTTGAGCGAAATTTCTTCCTACTGCCTCCGGATGTATCTCTTTTGGTGCCCAGAAGCTTGATCATCGAGAAGGGTAACAGATAAAGGATCAATGTTTTGTAACTTTTTCCTTATTAAAATGACTCCAACCACGACACAAAGGTTGAGAGAGCACTATAAAATCCACGTCAGATTCCACAGAATCTTCCATGTCGTTAATGTCCCAGATTTACACGACAGACAAATTCATAAAGATACATAAAAGCGCTTTTGATCCTCGGTGTTTAAATCGTCGCCAGAAGATATTAGCCAACTCGCATGCCGAGTCGCGTTCCGCGGGAGATGTCGATCAATCTGGCTTCCGGTAATCATGAATCCCGACAACGGTCGCGTATATCTCCCACCTGTCCTGCGTTTATCATGTTCCCTTTGATGATGTCGACGTTTGTTTTGAGCCGACTGGACACGTTAGAGACATACGGTCGGCTCGGTTTCTCTCGTCGCTCTTTGCGTCTCGGATCGTAATATCCTTCGGGGATGCCGTTTAACGACTTGTCATCCGACTATAGCATGATTCTGCTGAGCGCGTGGACCACGAACGATTAAACGCATGCGTGAGGCCTTACGGAGGGCGGTCCAATTAAGCGGCAGAAATAACTGAATTTTCGGGGATTGTTTTGTGGGCGATGGCTGGATAGAAGTTCCTGACAGTTTCGCTACTAATCATGAAATATTCAGTGATGTTAATACTGAAATGCACCCCAGACTGATAAAAACGTAAATAAAAAGTTAACGAATGGAAAATTTCTAAGGATTTTCTAGGAATGCTATCCGTGATACGTTTCAATTTTTTAACAAATTTTTTATTTATGTTTTGCTCCAAAAATGTACGGGGTCTTATTACACTCGTGTACATGGTTAACATTAGAATAGCAGTACACAGAGAGAATGTTGAAAACACACGGTCCACGAACAAATGAAAATTGAGGCTATCGGAAAGTTCTCCAGGTACTCTAAGACTCTAAGAGATCCCCGAAGGCAGCGTCGATCTGGAACCGTGGGATCGGTAAACACGAGTTGACCAAGGACCGCTCGCTGGCAAAAGGAACACTGTCAAGTGGTCCGGAGGGGGGTGGCAGCAGCAGCCTCGAGTTTCGACGGACGCGACTTAAGAGTAAATTGCATCTCAGGCTCGTTGTTCTCTGGCGATGCTCGGTGCCGACCGGAAGTCGGTCGGTAATAGGGGCCGTAGAAGAGAGCAGCGCACTTGTCGCAATAAAACTGCTCTCCGGGGCACCACGGGATCCCCTTGGTCCCCTCCTTGCACCCCGTCCCGTTGCACCATAGCTATCTCAACTACCAGACAGGACATTCACATCGGACCGATACAATCTAGCTCTGTTGCTCTCTCGCTCCTCTCCTCTCTTGTTCTCTTGGTTCGCTGGCATCTTCTCGGCGTCCGCACCTTGCCTCTTTTCTTCTATCCCACGCGTACAATTTCTCATCCCGCCGAAACGGTCCCGACACCCCCTTCGGCGCACTGTTCCCGGCGAAATTTGTCAGCGGGCAACGGTGATAATTACTCGCGTCAACGCACGCGATAGCCCGGCTCCGTCGGGACCGTAATTCAACGCATTTATCATGCTCTACCTCCTTGCACGATCGGACCTTCGTTCGAGATGCACGCCGGTTTATTTACGGTTCCGGGTATTTATCTCTCTCTTCATCTCGCCCCCCCCTCTCTCTCTCTCTCACACACACACACACACGACTCTTTATGGGCACCCGGTGGAACTCGTACCAACGGTGCCCGGACACGTGAGCAGCAATTAGGCGGTGACGAGACCAGATAGAACACCTGGAAGATGAAGTTCGATCGGGTGTCAGGCGCAAGTTTTAACGCGGACCGATAAGGCGAACTTTGCTTATGGTTCGGCGTGCACTGTCAGCTGGAACTTTGCCACTACACCTGCGAGTGTTCTTCAGCGGTTCGAGGACCTTCGGAACAAAATACACGCCGATGCGGGTGATAGAGCTGAATGCCATGGGATGTTGTGCTCTTGATTCTCGACAGAGGATTCTTGCTAGATAATAGCGTTACATTGTTTCATACGGTGCCACGCAGGAAATTTTGGAGATATTCCCGAGAATTTTCCGAGTCTCTTGATGAAGAATTTTATCGTTTTTTTTCGAGAGTCTCGTGAAAAGATAATGGTTGTAAATAATTGTACTGCTGTCGCAGAACGGAGACTAATTTTTCAAGAGTACAAGTTCGACGGAAGAGACGGGAGTGCACGGAATGGCGAATGCTGGGACGTCTAGCTCTGGAAACAAAGGATCAAGGACCCCGGAAGATGATCCGAGGAGAGCAGGAAGTTCATACATCTCGTCCCGAGGAGCTAAAAAGCGGCCGTAAAGCAAGCCCGCAGTTACTTTGCCGTCGTCGTCTGCTTTCTTCGAAGTTAACACAAAAGAAACGGGGGCGGCGCGGCGCGGCGCTGCGGTTCTCCACTTTACAGCAACTTTACTGTTCCCTCCCTCAAAGAGACGAGACCGCAAAGAGATCAACTCGAACTTCAGTTTTCCCTGCCTCGCTGAATCATCGTTATCGCGGGGAACTCGGATAATCGAGCTCCATGACCCGGCTCCGCGAAATTATGGCTAAATACGCGAGACAGTGATCGTGGCATTAAAATTTGAAAAGCATCACCAACAGGACTGAAACCTACCAGCGACGGTCAAATAATGGTCATCAGGTTTCTTATTTTGCAATTATTGAAATTATAAACATGCATTGAGTAAGGGCATTTATTACAATTAATTACACCTGGTCGGTATAAACGATCATCAAGAGAACTGACTTCTGAATGTTTTTCTCTTAGTTTGTGCACACGCAGCGTACTGTGTAGTCGACACGATCATAAATTAACTCTCATAATATGTTTCAAGGAGTATATACGCACACAACATACCATCTAGCCAGCCATAATCATAAATTAACTCCTATAATATGTTTAAAGAAATTGCCTAGCTGCAGCATTCTCGCAAACGTATGTTCATCCTTCGAGAACGTATAGTTAGTCTCAGCCGCCAGAGCAGAGAACTATTCTGATCGTATCGTTAAATTCTTATTTAGACTTTACTGGTTTTGCTCGAAGCACAGCACAACAGCTTTTGCAGTTTTATCCAACACTTAATAAACATTCAGCTTTATTGGATGCATTTACACTGCACTCTGGGATCATACTATGTACTTCGTGTTCTTTCTGACTAGTTTTTCACTGCGAGTATCAAACGAACAACAATTTCGTTACCAATTTAACCCATCAAATGGTAGAACATTTTTTCAATTGGCACAAATCAAAAATTTGGTACCCAGCAGGTGATGCAAGCCTGGAGCAACAAGGCTAGAAGACATCAAGATGGACGCTGCAACCCCGTAACTCTTCAGACCACAAATTATTTAACCGCCCAGTGTATACACTGCACCTTTGCTGAACAAAATCCTACCCCCACCGGGGACAGCCTGAATATTTACAGGAACTCCCACTAATAGCCCGGCGTCCTATAAATTCCGGGACACCGTAAACCTGGATCCGTAATCGATCAATCCCTGTAGCCACGGCTGCGGGGTCCGTAGCCTATCAAATATTGACGCCGGTATGAATAATATCGAAGGTCGGCTTGGGTTCCTTGTTGCGGGACGGACCTCCCGAGAGGCTGGCCCGATCGTTACCGGCGATCGAAACGCTTGTTCAATCTACACGTGTAAAGATAGCACGGTTGTTGCCACGGATAAACTCGATCGCGGCGTGTAAGCGGCCTGCGGGGGGCATCCAGAGAATCATGAGCGTGCGCCGATAGCCTCGCGATGATAACGGCCACGGGAATACGGTAATCTCGGCGGCTACGTAACCGTATCCTTTCAGGACCCCTCTCTATCCTCTACTCCCAGCGATGAACAGAGGCATTTAACCCTGATCTCACTTCTTCCAACCGTTTATGAACCATTCACGTTTCTATTTTAAAAAATCGGATTGCAGTTGCAAAATGATAGTCTGGTACGAATATTAACCCTTTGGTTACCCTGGACGAGATATTTCGCGCCCCGATACTTCCCGATAAACGCCTTTCGCGAGATATCTCGCGCCCCGATACTTCCCGATAAACGCTTTTGACGAGATATCTCGCGCCGCGATACTTCCGGATAAACGCTTTTGACGAGATATCTCGCGCCGCGATACTTCCGGTTAAACGCTTTTGACGAGATATCTCGCCATCTAGCACCAATATTTTGACACTATAGACAAATATATTTTATACGTAACTATATTCTGATTTGTAAAAGGAAGAAATTAATGAAATCTTTATCTCGGGTAAAATGACCGAATAAAACAGAAAATATTTCGTCTATAATGTGAAACCACTGGTGCTAGGTGGCGAGATATCTCGTCAAAAGCATTTCTCGGGAAGTATCGGGGCGCGAGATATCTCGCAAAAGGCGTTTATCGGGGAGTATCGGGGCGCGAGATATCTCGTCAAAAGCGTTTATCGGGAAGTATCGGGGCGCGAGATATCTCGTCCAGGGTAACCAAAGGGTTAAAAACAGTAGACATTGTCTAGCTCAAGTAACATAGATTTAGGGTCTTCGTTAAACATGTTCACAGCTAAACCTTGCACAATTCCGATCATTTTTATGTCGTAGTTTAACCGTGTTCACTGAAATTGTTGCAGTAAGATCAATCGTCAAAGATTGCTCTTCGTTAAACGTGTTTGGGAGAACGTTGTCGTAGGATTATGCTCGCAGTATCAGGCTCCCCTTAATTACTCCTGCGGGGCATCGTTCAAAGACGTATCCGACCAGATCGTTTCAGGATCGAATTCGTAGCGTCATCATAATCGCGAGTATACTTTAAAGCCACGTGCATCGTGCTCGGTGCACGTGTGCCGGCCACCCCGGATCGTCCTTTAATGGCGGTCCTTATCGGCCGGTCGGGATAATCCTGCGATACTCGAGACGAAATCTCGGCAGCAGGGCGAAAGGAAAGCAGCGGCTGTAATTAGGCGGTCGGCCCCCGGGTAATTTAATTTTTAATCGGCCTCTGGATCTACCCAGGAGACCTCGGGAACGTGCGCGGAGAACACACTCGTGGTAATTACGATTATACTGCGGATTCGCGTCCTCGTAGATCGTGAACGGTTGCAGACGCTTCCGTACGTGTTCCTCTTGCTGCACGCGTGAATCGCATTGCAATGAACTGTTGTTTTAAATTTTTATGAAAGCAGGAATTTCTGCGTTATTGCTTTTAGTAATTGATTTTACAGTTGATTGGTTCTTGCTACGGTAGAAGCTCGTTCTAAATTGTTCGCAGATACTTACAGGACATAAAAATGTCTTCTTTGGAAACCTCAGAAGCTGCCTTCTCAGAAGCTAGAAGTACAAGAATCGTGGACAGTGCCTGTACCGTTCACGATTAAATGTTCACGTGGATCGACAATCGATAGTAGTTAAACTACAGAAAATGTCTCTCTGTCAGCTCTATCCGCCCCAATAAGAAGAAATCGTCGATTGTTCCTCAACAGGAGGACTCTGCCCGATCTTCGCCGATTAAAACCGTTCGCGGTCGTTCATCCGGTGGATACACAACGGACCGTTTATCCGATAAAGTAACAGCGCCAGAGCCGATTACATAATTCCGCTTTCAAGTCGTCGATCGTACCGATCTCGTACGACGATGAATATCCGGTGATCCGCAGCCTCCAGCATCAAGTTACGATTGTAGCGTTCATCTGCTTAAAGAGTTCGGAAACGGGTGCTGCACATTCAGCGAAAGATCCCTGCCACTCGGTTCATCTTGATCGTTGATTTCGCTCGGGGCTCTTATAATCGACGGTCGAACGATAACTAGAACGAGCGAGAAAGAGAGAGAGAGAGAGAGAGATTAGATGAGACAGAGGAGAATCCTGATGGAGCAAGATCGAGATACATAGAGAAGGGGCAAGAGGAAGATGCGATGCGTGCAGCGATTAAGCAGCGTCAGCATCAGCGGCTGCAGCAGCCAACGGCAGCAACGACCACACCGGAAAGCGGTAGGAACAACAGCAGCAACCACGTTGCGGCAGTAACGTGGCTCGCATTGCCAGCGCGAGATATCGATCGAACCTTCGCCTTTCACCGGCCATTGTCCACAACGGTGCCAGCGCTGGAAATCTAACTGCCGATAATTGCCTTCGAACCCGTCAAGTCATACGCTGTAATAGCATAATAACCGGGGCTAAGCGATCAGATTAAGGGAATGACTGCCCTCCGGCTGCCGCTCCGCGGCGCGATGGCTAGGGCCACCGCTAAACCCTTCTGCGTACGCCTATCGCTGTTACGGTTCTCTGTTTCGTGCCGACACCTCTCGCCCTCTCTCTCTCTCTCTCTCTCTCTCTCTCTACTTTCTTCCTTTCCTTTTTCCTTAATTGTTCCCTGACAGGCGAGGAAACTTTCTTCAAATTATTCTAGGTTACTTGATTTTCGCTGATCTGGATTAGTTACCATTCATCCAGATGCCCTCAATGCGTTGATCAATACAGTTGTCTAGTTCACCACTCTTGTTGTACAACTGCTTGCTTCTGCTCTAATATTTACTATGTACATATTTTTCACTTTTTACAGGCTGTAAATACAGGATGTCCCAAAACTCCTTCAAGTCCGGGAAATGGGAGGTTCCTTGGGTCATTTGAAGCGACATTTTCCTTTGCAAAAATAGCCGCAGCGGCTTTGTTTAGGAGTTATTAGCGAAAAACACAGACCAATCTCACCAATCAGAGCGCGACCTAGACGCGAGCTGGCACTGTCGGCCCGGCGCGCCAACTGTCTATTGGCCGACTGTTCCAAGTCGCGCTCTCATTGGTCCGTGTTTTCCGTTAAATAACTCCTAAACAAAGCCGCGGCGGTAATTTTTGCAAAGGAAAATGTCGCTTCAAATGACTTAAGGAACCTCCCATTTCCCGGACTTGAAGGAGTTTTGGGACACCCTGTATAATTATTATTAATATTCACGTTCAACTGCATCGTAGACTTAATTCGCTTTCCTCCACCCAGACGTCTGGAACGCGCGCTGGCAGTGACAATAGTCATCATTTGGACTATTTTATCGTACAGTTCAGTGCTACAGGGTATTTCTTGTTCGTGATTCGGTCGGAACGAAGGAAACCGGAGCGGAAACGGGCGTTCCGGTGCGAGTCGTGGCCAGAAGACTGGTTTCTCTAATTCCGGCTTCTCCTCGCCCACCCGTTCGAAGGCTGAATCAAGAACGATTAATATCGACCACGGGCCCGGCCAATCGCGGACGTCCGTTTTCGCCCTCGGGCGTCAACGGAGAACCGTTCGAACGATATTTACGAGCGGCTCGCCCGCGGCCCCGCCGACTTTCTTAGTCACAATGTAATAACGCCGCGCCGGCTGCACACTCGGAGCGGCGGCGTACGCGCGTTTACGAGGCGTCGTCGTCGTCGGCCGAGTTTCGCCGTGGTGAGCGTGGGCGGCACACCACGTGGAGAGCCGGCCTATGGACACGAATTTACGTCCATTGTCCGGCACTCGACACTTTTCTGCGATCTTCGCCGGCGGTGACGTGGCACCTCAACTACGATTTTCCCTTAAGCGGTTGTGGCCGGTCAGTGGGACGTGGAGAAGTGATTTATGAGAAATTTGCTACATTCTTCTATATTTTAGTCTTGTTGATCGCTTACATTTGATGTTTCAAATGTTTGTAAGAAGGAAGTTCGGATGTGTAGGGACTGGAAGGGGAGGAGTGGATCCAGGGAAGGCAGAGAAGGCCCAAGAAGGGTGGGAGGATCCAGGGAAGAGAGGGAGACTGTAGGAGACTGTGTGAGGGTCTGGAGAGGGGTGGAAGGATCCAGATTCCCCTCCCTAGGGAAATGTGAGAGGAGATAGGGGACAGTATGGAAGGAGTGCATCTGGGGAATGGAAGTCGGTTAGGAGGGGATCTAGGGGAAGGGGAAAGGGCGAACGCAACGACGAATGGAGGGGTTAAGGGGAAGGAGACCGAGGAAAGGAAGGTGTGGGGGGGAAAGCAAAGTGAGGATGTCCCATCAGGATCCATCGGTGACCTATGTACATAGAATCCACCAGGGTCCTCCAAGGTCCACCTTTCAGCGAATACATGCTATAGCTGGCACAAAATTTTCTGCCTCGCAACACGCAATAAAATGCCAGACTCTTACCTAAGAGCATCAGCAACACCAATTTTCCCGGGACTGCATTCAACGCATAGCTTCGTCGCGGAATGGCTGTCGTCGTTAGAGAACGGTTCATTAGAATATCAGGTCTGCCTGGAGCAACGTTATGCCGACCGTCCATTACGATGAACCCCGTCGGGAAACGCCATCGAGGATGAAAGCGGCGGCAATCTCGACGGAGTTAAGGCCCCGAAAACAAGAAAGACTGTCCCATTTCCCCGGCAATTGCGATAAACACATCAAGCGGGTCGGCGTGCCGGTGCTGGGAAGAAAAACCGATGCCGGGGGACACTTTCGCCCATCTATCTAACTAATACCCGACAGTTAGTCGATCTCGCGGCACCTTTTCCCGGGTACGTACCCGGAGCGGGTACAAGCCGCGCGCGCGCGAGAGCTCTGTTTACGATCGCTCCAGCTCCAATAGAGATAGCCACCTGAAAACATTCTGAAGCGTTTCCCGGTCACGGGTCCACGAACATTTCGTTAGCGCCGTTATCTCTCCGCCACATCGATTTCTCTCCCCCCCTCCCCCACACACACACAGAGGAGACAAGACTCCGAACTGACCACGGAGCACTGTATTCGATCGGATCTCGAAGCAGCCGGTTTTATTCAGAGTCCCCGGCGCGTCTCGCGCGATCAGAATTATCGTAAAATCTACAACGGTGATACCGTGGACGGTCAGACGCAATTATAAGTCCCCACGCTTCCGCGACACAGCCTCGCTGCCACGGTAATAAACGCCCGGGTACGCCTTCTCGGTCCCCTATTTCACGATCGGAAAACTCATATTCGTATTCCGCGGCTTCGATTCGTTATCCGGCACCTTTATCTCCGCGATCGCTTTGAATTCCTGTTTCCAGTGCGTCAGCGTTATCGTAAACTCTCGGCTCCTTATTTTATTGTCGGCAAACTCCATTCAGATTTTCCAACTCCGTTTTCCAATCGTTATTGATTGATCCCCCGGTCGATCATTTTTCTTAATTCCTTATTCGCAGTCCATTATCGGGAACATCTAGATACGATTGCGGGGCTCTACGGTTACTATAGCTTTATCTTCAGAGCAATAAACTATCATACGCTCGATATCTTATTTTATTGCTGAAAGAGTTATACTTGTTCCCCGCGCTTTCCATTTGTTAGAACTTTTTCGCGAGTGTTCTGACTTCATGGACATCTCGCAGTGACGTTTACTGTTCACCACCCGTACAGTATCATCCTTGGAGCAGTAAACTATCATGATCTTTTTAGATTTCTTACTTTACTGTCGGGAGGCTTATGGGTCTCTACGCTTTTCATTCGTTGGTTAGAACTTTTCATCGTGGCAACCGTTCATAATTAATTATTTCCAGGCTGTTTACGATTTCATGAACGTCCTAACGCGACTTTAACTGCCTGCTATTCTTAAAGCATCATCCTTATAGCAATAAACCATTAAACTCGTCGTAGATTTCTTATTTTATAGACGGGAGATTTATACTTGTTCTCTGTGCTTTTCATCAGTCGCTTAGCACTTTTCATACCGGTAATCATTCACGATTAATTGTTTCGAGAACGTTTACGATTTCATGTTTCACGTTATACGTGAGCAAGAATCTTTCCGGAATTTCTTCGTATGGAGAAGAGTCGATGAATTCCTCATCGTCTGTTCCCATGGGGGTTCTTGGAAGCAGGAAGTCCAGATTTGCATTGTCTATAGATAGACATTACCGGTATGTTTAACCAGTCGTAAACGTCGGTGTCCAGCGTGCATGGACGTGATCGGAAAGATTCGAGCGTATGATAATGATTTCGGCGTGTCGATCGGTCTCGTGGGACGCCATCAGGATTGTGGTGAACGACACATCCTTCGAAAACTACGAACCTTTTCGCTCGGTTCACAGACAAATGACGCACGTGCCTATCGTTCGATTCTGCGTGTTCAACATATACGCTGATCGTAATACCGTGGTCGCGTCGTCGGGTACATCGTACATCATCGTACTGGCAAGAAACTGCACCAAGAAGCCCACGAACACTCGTAAATTTTACGGTCTTGGATCACAGATTTCTTGGAGCCTTTTATGCTCTTGGTGATAGGTTCCTCTACTGGAATACAAAGACTGACAGCCGGGTCTATGCGGGCTTTGGTTTTCAAAATTTCGGATCGGATCGCTTTCGTTCAAGGTCTACGATCTTTAGAATCTCTCGTTATTATGGTAGTCGTAGACTAATATTTGGGGTATTTTATACTTCGATGCGCTGGAATCTCAAGTTGAGAGTGAAGCTCAAATTTCATACAAAGCAGCATCGATATATTTTTGTTAATAATTGTTTAATACTGCACGTATTGTACGTGTATGTATTCCCGTCTTACGATTGAATATATTTCTCGGTTCGCAGGAGAATCGATTCTGAAAAAGTTTATAGCCTGTGCAATTCCACTATGATCTCCGTTTAATTTCCCGGTGGCAAAGGAGACGATAAATCCCTCTGTAACGAGGAAATCGCGGATCGTTAGACTCCGGTAGGTTCAAGGTCTCTCGCATCCACGACTCACCTTCCCTCCTCCTCGTCGCCCCTCGTCTTCTGGTTTTAATCTCCACCGGTTTCGAAGGGAACGCTCGTTCCCCACGAATTCTTCCTGTATCTCCGTCCAATAAGAAGTAAATCGGCGGGCATCCATTTTCTTTGAGGATCGCGGCAATCGCCGGCCACGGAATGCCTCTGTGACGGGTTGCGCCGCACAAACGGATCTTCCTCGACTGCAACTGCTGCGCGCAGTGTAGCTAATTCCCCGGCGAGGCAACAAAAATCACCGGCGATGCAGGAAAACGATAACCTGCGCCATCTGCGCGACGCATTGTGTCTGAACTCGGGAATCTCGGGCAACCGTTAACAGATCGACGTCGAACTCTCCGATTATCTGATCAGAACATTTCAACATGCGGGCAAATCTTCACTTACTAGCTTTGTCTCCAACTCTACCCTTCCCCTTCTCCTACGCTATTCCCCCACGCTTCCGCCACGGTCATGTGACACATAAACACTACTCAGCTTAACTTTCCAGAGGTATTTCCAGCAAGCACCTGCGCCCCCCATCCCCAAAGACAGATCGAAGATCGTCTCGGTTTCGGATGGTCCTATTTCGTCGGGTTTACTAAATTATTTCGCTTTTTGTTTCGGGAATCGTCGGAGAATTGTGGTCGGTGCCACGTTTCCCCGTGATGCCGCGACGTCTGGTACCCTTCTGGTGGTCTTCTTGGTACAGCTATTCCACTTCTTGTTGAGCCAGCCAATCGACTCCTTCCTGTTTATATGTCCATTCCATTTTCTGTTCCCTCGCTCGTCTCTCTACTTTACGAGTTCTTGTGTTCCTTCCATTCACCTGAACCTCCGATGATCGTCGACGGTTACGAACGTTCTTTGGATTCTTGCCACTTCCGCATCAATGGACCTTGTCACGCCTCCGCGTCTTGTTATCGATCTCCTCGGCTGTAGTTCGAGGGCAGTTTTTACTGCCGACAAACTGGAATCGCTTTGGTGGGGAAATCTCGCTTAATGAAGTCCTAGCCGTTGCCAGAAATCAGGCTTTTTATTAGGTACATTCTTCAGCCGTTCGTACACTCGAATGCATTTACATCCTCGATCTGTCAATTGTGAAAGCTGGCGTTTCCTCCATGGGAGAATTACGATCATAGCAGCTGTATAATTAACTAGGGAGGCTTAGTTTATGACCTGGTACCATGATTTTTCTGAATAAGAGACAACGGTGTCTAGCTCTTCAAGAATTCGTGAGAGATTCTTAAAGCAACCTCCGATGTGAAAGTATTCGATTATCGTTGAGTTCATTGCAGTTGGAGAGTGAATTGCTTAAATAGGATTTGACATGCAATTGATTCACTGAATAGAAAGTTTCTTGTTTCTTTAATAATTTCAATGAATTGAAGATGATGTATCGTTCCTAAATTCATTTTATCTTCCCATTATTTTAAATTGCATTTTCTCAATTTTTGTCATGAATGCATAAAATCTGCAGTCTATTGATAACGAATCGAGAACTCGTTGCAGGGTACTGCTACTATAAAACCACTTTGAAGTCCCGTAGTCATGAGAAGAGTTCCAAACCATTTTCGGACTCGGACTTCAGGTTACGAAGAGCCGAGTAATGGGGAGACGGCAATTTACATAAATAGGAGAAGACGAAAAGCAAGCACACGGTCGAGGGACGCATTTTTCAGAGCCGAGCAATTACCGAGCAACAGTACCGTTCCCCACTTATCCGAGCCACCGGCCACGACTCCATTGCACTAGGTCACGAAGAGCTCGACCCGAAAAGTTGCGCGGCGGTTTCTTGCAGGGACCCGGCGAGGTTCGGGGAAGCGAACCAATTAGTGTTTTGCCCGGCTAATGAATCGTCATCCGGACCACTCCTGTGCCCCGTCCGCCGTGCAAACCGAAGGTTAGAGGCGGCGGTATGCCCGGCACGCTCGGAAGGAGAACCGGGTTCTCGCAGTCGAGCGAACGAGTCCCAGCACAAAGGACGAGCAACCTCGAAGAAGAGGGTTATTAATTATCAGTGTCCTGCGCCTGTCCCCTCCCACTACCTGTCCTACCTGTTCCCGATTGTCTGGACCACGCTGCTTCCTCCTGAGCATCTGGAATAACCGTCTGAGATTTGAGCCCGGTTTTTCGCAAAACATCTGTCCAGGATTCGCAGTTGTATCTAACCACACAGGTTGATCTCTGGACATCGTAATATAAAATTGACCCCTATACGCTCCAAAGCAAAATTCATATGAGAGCTTGGGACAATATTTCACTCATCTTCATATTACACATTAAAGCAACAAATGATGTTTTAGCGTCACATTTTAAGGAAATATTCTACAGTATGTCAAAATTGTAAATGGGTGAATTTGATGGACGATTGTCCAGGCCAGTCCACTAAAATTGGTAGTACCACATGTCTCTAGCCATGCCCCACCACAAACCAAACTCGTCCAATTACCTCGACAAACAAAAATCATCGAAAAACCTCTAACATCGTGACATCCTCTGGTCGCCCTTACGGTCGCAGGTGCGTGCAGGGAGGACATTCGCCGCGTTTCGTCGGCGCTTTAATTCCTGAAAGTTTATCGCGCGGGCACGCAATAAAACCTCGATGAAAATGGTATTTAACGAAGCGGTCTCCGAGAGCGCCGACCAGCTGAGTGCAAATCGAGAAAACGAAAAGGAACCAACCTCTTCGAGCTCGCCGCGCCGCGCGCCGTGGCGGTAGTCAGTCCGTCTGTAAATTGAATGCAACTGGAACCGGCCCTGCAGGCTTCGTCGGAGTCCTTCGGCGGGTTGAATCGGCACGCACGCGTCCGTACGGTAGCCGATTGCATCGCGATGCACTTCTCTCCTCCCTCTCTGCATCTCGCGAGCCGACGGAGGCCGGGTGATGAACGCTGCAACTCTCCGGAGGTCGAGGAACACGCTCGAGAAGGATCTCGGGGGGCGAATAGGGGAGACGCGAAGGGGGTACGGGGGAGCAAGAACTTGCGGAGGCAGCCGTGGCGGCCGGCGGTCTCCGAAGACCGCCCACTAAATCACCGGACCGAATTCCATTTGGCTTTCGGGGCTCCTCTCCGCAGAGTCAACAACGTATTTACCCGTCGATTTGGCTCTTTTGCGGTTGGGCCCCCTCCTTGAGCCACGGTTCCCTCCGTTCGTCATTCTGCTGCCCCACCTCTGGGCCTCTTCTTTTCTCTTGGCCCCCTCCGCTGGCTTCCACTCGCCTAATTCCTGCGCGCTTCTTCTTTCGAACCTACAGTTTGCTATTTCCATAAAGCGGGAGCTGATTCAGGGATTTTTCGTGTTGCGATATAAAACTATTGATTTCGATTCCGGATAAACTACAATTACTAAAATCGATGTGGAAAATTTTTATTTTGCATAAAGATCCGCAGTGGCGCACATGGTTTAAACTTTCAGAATAGATTCTTATTTCGATTCCGGGACAGCAGAATCCTGATTTGGCACTCTCCTCTTTTCTCCGATGCTCACCGCATGAGGTCGGCGTGCCGCACGTTCCACGGATGTCTCCAGCTCCGGATTATGAATATTGATAATAGCAGCGCAGCGAAGAAAGTCCGACCGTCCAATGTAAATATCTCGACGACCTCTCGAGCCCTCGCCACCCTCTCTCTCTCTCTTTCTCAGCCCAGGTTCTCTTCGTGGTCCTCGTTCTTCTTCTTCCTCTTCCTCCTACGTTTTCGCCTGGCGCGGCGCTTTTCTTCCTCTTCCCAGTTCCTGTTCCCTTCAGCCTCTGTGCACAGGCTCTCTGACCTTTGCACTCGACCGGGCCCGGAGCTGTTTCAGCGAGCTACCGAGGCTGTAGTTCCGCTCGAGGAATTCTTCAGCAACGGATCGACAGGCGGAGAGGGCGGCTGCTTTCGTTATTCTTTGCCCTGGCCGCGGTATTTACATTCCGCTGTTGCTAGGGCTGCTTCTTGCGCTCCCCCCCCACCCCTCCAGTTACGACCATGGAAATGATAGAGGTGCATGCTGATCGCTTGCTCCTTCGTTTGTTCGTTGGTTGCCAGCAGACGTTTGTGTACAGGGAAAATATCGGAAGTGCACTCGATTGGTTACCAATAATACCCGGCCCTTTTAGTCCTGCGGTGTACGAGCTCCTTTCATACTTCTTCCTTTCTCTCTTCCTCACCGGCATGCTTTTGTTGATGCATCATGGCTAAATATTTATGCGGATTCCGAGTTGTTACTGTTCGGTGGTTACCCGCAGGATTTCTGAATTTAAAGCAACCTCCTCAGCCGCGAGACAGATTTCAAGTAGCGTGTAGTACATATTTCATGCAACGTTTCAGCGCGAGAGTTTAAAGAAACTGTGTTATCGCGAACCGGAATATTGAAAATAAAATTACACACTGTGACGTTTTGCTGGGAGTTCTCTGTTTTTCTTTTTTAAAGATTTTGATTCGCTATGATGCACGAAGGGGGCATGGCTATTTCAAACCCGATAAAACTGTCGGCACATGAGAGAATTTTATTTAACAGGGCATGGAACATTCTGGTCGAGGGAAATAAAATTTTAACCAATTTCCTCTACTTTGCCGGGAGGTTTTATTGAATTCGTAATAATCCTATTACGGTCTTCGTTTCGCTGCAGTCCTACTAAATCCATAAATCTTTTCGGCATATGTAACTATAACTAGTCTATGCGCATTTCACGAGAACTTCAATTTCATGGCAATTAGGATCGAATGAAAAATTAGTTGCTTTAATAGAACTTATTTAATTTTTAAATACTGCGAATTCCATACGCATTACAATTCGACGATGGTTGTGTCTATTCCGACCCAAGTTTTTGATTTAATTGAAATTTAATTAAAGCATGTTGTAAAAGAAAAATGAATAACACATATAGAGGCAGTTATAAATTAGGGCACATTATATTAGACATACGTGTTCCTTGTTTAGAGAAAAGTTAGTACCAGGACATTTATTTTCAATTTGTCTTTAAAATTCGCTCTACAACAATTTACTGTAAAAAATAAAACCTGACAACTACAATATTTTGGACTGTAAATGATTAACCGTGACAGCCACGAATTTATTTCTACACCTAATACTTTCAACTCACAAAAATACTGAAATTTCGTTGAACTGAGCATGCTTCTGGTCTTTTGAAATACATTCCTACAGAAGTAATAATCATAACCAAATGACGAGGGTGTCGGCCGAAAGGGAACACCGCGGAAAATCCGCACGACACCCAATCCCCGAAACTCGCGCATAACATCACCGGGGTGTTACGGTTATGCCACGGAACGGTTATGCGGAAGCTTCTCCAGGCACGCTGCGCCCTTGGTATTCTTCCATTACCCTGAAATATTTTTATACCGGTCCGGGGCGCAATATTTCCAGCCGTTAACCAGTCAGCACGGCAGAGAAACAATGATACTGGATGGTCGGAGGGGTGTCTTCGCTTCTTCACGAATATTGCTTTCGCCAGGCCCCCTGCGTCTTAATAATCTTATAGCACGACGAAGGAATGGGGATGGAGCCTGCAGGGATGATTTTCACCTAGCAGGAATCCGTGGACCCTGAAACATCTCACGGTGGTCTGGAAAGCGACTTTTTGCGGGAGAAATTAAAAATATCCCTCGAACAGCCCGGGAGATCGATCTAAACATATCGCTGAACAACATGATCCCAACAATTTACAGTGTACAGGGTGTTTCAAAATTATATGTCGCGACTCATAGATTTAACAATTGAAACAAATGTCGCCTTGAAAATCTTACTGAAAGTTAAACCTCCTACGATACAAAGGTGTATAGTCCCGCTGTAGTAGTCCTGATACATAATTTTAAAACACCCTGTACACGGTAACAGGATACATTCAAATGTTCATCCGAGATCACCGATAACTCCCAGCATCTTTGCCCCACAAGTTCCACCCTGGAAGCGTTCCGACGTTCTCCCAAACAAGGAAATCAATTCACGTTCTATCAATAGCGGAGCGTCGAGCAGCTAATTATCATTTCCTTTTCAATACTCCTTTGTGGGGCCTCTATCTCGAGACTCGTCTTTTATCCTCGTATCTGCCGGGTCTGCTAGCGGAGCGAGTCCCTTTTCAAATCGTGTTTCGTTCGAAAGTCGGGGTGATCCACGCCCACGACGGTGTCCGCGTAGCCGAAAACGTTCGCGAGCGGTTCGGCGGCCTTGGGGGCGTACGAAAAGGTGGCCACCGTACATTTGGAAGGCATTAACGCGTCACTCCGTGAGGCCGACAGGGCCGACAAAACCGGCGCTCATTAAAATTCCATCGGGAGTCCCCGAGAGCGGGCACGACGCGACGTCTCATCGGCTTTATGAGTTCCGCGTGTGTGTCACGAGCTCCGCATCTGTCCTGGAGCCAGGACAAAGATCGTCAACGTCTTCCAGGCCGGCGTGAATCGGCCGACGGTGACAGGAAGCTTGTCCAAACAGGGCTTGAGCACTTATCAACGCGTAAACGCGAGCGTCGAACTGGTTCGGTGGCTGCCCAAACCACGGGAGGTTTGAAAGAGAAGTTGGTGGGGGAAGCAGGCGTTTCAGGGGCCCTACGCTGTCCAGGCCTGATCTCAATTGTATCGTCATAGAAAATCAAGAAAGTACCGCAACTACATTAGCTCCATCTTACAAACACGCTGACGTTGATATACTCGCTATCTTCTCCTCAACGTCAGCTGCAAGAGATGAAGGAATAGCAATTGTACACGTGTGACCACGATTCCGAATAATTTTAATTGACGGTCCAGCAGATCCAAGATGAAAAAGAAGCACAATATCCTTGGCGACGCTTCGGGGCAAAGTCCTGCACCGTCGACTGGTTAAGCTAGCCTTTATTATCCCGGGAACGGGAGCCGAGTCGTAGCGAGTCCAGGATTTATCGGCAATATCCGTGGTGGCGAAGAAACCGCACCGAACTCGGCTGGAGACCAACGCCACCGTCACCCAACACCGGGGACACACACCGGCTCCCTCGGAGGAGGTGTTCTCTCTCTCTCGGTGTTCAAACTTCCCCGTCGTCGGCCCGAGCCCGGGAACATCGGCGTCGTCGCTTAATTTCGACGTAGTTCGACCGTTAAAGAGGAGCTTTAAGACGGGGGCGGTATATTTCTGGGGGGAATTGCGGGCTTAAGACCGCAGAACCGGCCCTCCCGGGCGCTCCACGCATATCAAACACCTCGGTACCTCCTCTGTCTACTGTTCTGTCACCTTCTTCCGTGGCTCTTCGCCGGCGTCTTTGACCTCCCTCCCTCTCTTCGGGCACACGGTGACGATCCCGCTCCCTCTCTTTTGTCTCGCCCCCTCGCCAGAAGGATTACCCGATATTACGTGGGTTTGACGGCTCGCCTCAAGTGGAAGCTCGTAAAATAAACGGCCGCCCCGACGCCTGTATCATCGAGCAGATGCACGGTAGTCTGCCGAAGAACCAGCTTCTTAGAGCCGCCGGATTCTTCAACTTGAATATTTTCGACGGATCCTTCTCACTACAGAATTTGAATCCTTCGAAGCTTCGAAATATTATTCATTTCGTCTGATCTTAGGAAAAAGAGGGACCTCTAGATTCGTAGCTGATCAGTTTCTGACATCCAGCCACAGCAGCGTTCAACTTTACTGATTTCCATACGTTGTCAGTCTGGCATCCTAGTTCCATCATTAAAATGGACCCTGTATGTGCTAATGGCGCAAATAGGTTATAGATGAATTTAGTACGACTACAAATAAATGTTCCAACCATACTGAAAGAGACAATGCAATACAGTTAGAGGAGAGACGTACAATTTGAAGCCTAAAACATTCCGCGCCTCGTGGTCACGATGCGCTCCAATTCGTAGACCCCGCTCGTTTTGTTTAGGGAACGAAATAGAGCGAGGCGACATTCCGGCGCGTTACATGCCGGGAATTATTCATGTGAACGTTCTCCACCCTGGCTGCACTGTTTATCCGCGGCAGTAGCGCGGCAGTTCATCATCCCTTTCTGCCCCCGTAGATCCCGGCCCCCGGAGTAATTACAAATATTTCCCTTCTAATAACTGGCTGGACCACGGCTGAAAATAGAGCGGACTTGAGCCTTTCACCTGGACGGGGATCGATCATCATCGGACTCTCGTTCCGCGAACCGTGCTCGATCTATGCATCATCCTCCTAATTACTATGGAAACACGCTATCGGCTCTTTCACGTGGCATCGGGCTACCGAGGAATTCCTTGACCCGAATGTTCCCGAAGGTGAGTCGAACGGAAACCTTAAAAATTCGGTGGCTCGTTCTTCTGTTGTTGCGAGGATTGTGGAGTGAGAAGTGGTCGAGGATCATTAGTGTACCGTGCATTAATCATTATTAGACATTATTCATTTTACGCAGTCACTGCACAAGAACGACCAGATAAAATACAAAATTCTTCGATAAGAGAAATACGAATTTGGAACATTTTTAGTATATGATCATACTAATTAAATGCTTCGGTAAAAAGGAATTGTACCGCGTTTAGGCAGCTCCGGAGGCACTATTGGACGATCAGGCGAGTGTGTCGGCCCCGACAAAAGCGGCTTTGATGAGAGGATTAATTCCCGTCCAGAAACATCTCTAAGCGGGGTCCACCTCCTCGTTAAGAGCCCCGGAAAAATAATCACGACCGGAAAGGGAGGCGTGGTCCAGCAGTCGTTCGAAGACACTGGTGTATCCCCCTAAGTTTCGCCTAATACAGTGGCTTCCTCGTTTTATTCGCCGGAACATCTGTCGCTGGAATAAATTTCCTCGTGCTCGACGACGAAAAACGAGGAACGAAGAAATTCGAAGACGAATAGCGTCCGAAAAGGAGAAGAAGAGAGAGGGAGAGAGAGAGAGAGAGTGGCTGGCTATCAGAGATCCGGGATTAGACGGGGCGGAACTTCGCCGGAAATTCATTTCGCGCGGAAGTTTTAATATCCCGCGGAACTTTTTAATGAAAGTTAGAGCCCTCGCGGACTCACTGTTAACGAGTAAATTAATTCGGCCTGCGGGATGGCCGTCGCGACGCGGCTCGCGCCTCGAACCAGCCCAGGCATCCGATGCATCCGGCTGATAACCGGGGAAATTGTGAGACGCGTATCGTCCACGGGCGTATCTGGTACCGATCGGAACGTGCCGGTCGATAGACAACTTCCTTTCAAGGGTAACGACGCGAGTCCTGAACCTTCCGACGGTCGTAAACCCTACGCGTACCGTAAAAACACGAATCCTGCTCACTGATTTATACATCCGGCGATAGCGCGTCGATACTCTGCCCGGGATGCCTCTGTATTAAAGTGTGACAGACGGGACCCTTGCTGCCACCAATTTTCATATCTTCCTGCGCGATTGGACGGAGAAGTGGCGCCGATAAGCATGATTTTTAAAGGGTTCACCGGGATGAGAACCATAAAGTCTACAGATAGATAAAGTCTACAGACGTTTTTAAAGTGCACGAGAGTATAGTTGGTCGATGGGCTATCGTGCACGATGAAGTGTACCATTTTTGGAGAAAAAAAGGTATCTCCATAGCCTCAAGTAGACTGCGATTACACCACTGCATACGAAAACGAGACGTCCGCAAACCAAACAGTGGCTACACTTTCGAATAATGGTGTTCCACCTTTTGTATCATCAGTCTCCGCGGCAACACTCCAGCAACAGCTCCAACAGGAGGATCCTTATCCGTTTGACGAGTTATTCAGAAAAGCTCGGACTTGCTGTCGCGCTGAAACTCGCAAAGTGATCTATAACTGTTTTCGCACCAAACACCGGCGAAACTACCGAACGAATATCGCGGAAAATCAACAGGAGGTCCGTCCCGGTTGCAAAACGACGAGAAAATCAGTTGGTGCGGCGTACGCGGCGCGTTCGACGGGTTAATCTTCTGTGCAGCGGTGGTGCTGGGTCTCTGATAACGATCCTCGCGTTGCGATCTAAGGCTCCGGGGTCTTCTTCGGTGGGATGAAGTAGAGCGAGTCGTGCGCGCGGGTTCGCAAGCTGGAGGAACGGAGAGAGAAAGAGCGGGGCTCGGAATACCGCGGACCGGGCGCATTTGTCACCGGGGCTGAGACGTTGTGGCGAGCTGATATAAATAGGCGCGCCGGTGACAAACGACCGGTTCTTATGGGAAAATAAGCAAACACGGCACCAGCCACGAGGATTGGGTGCTACTCCGTTGTAGGTGTCCGTCTCTTCGAGTCGCTGTCTGGTGTCCGGTATTGGGACTCCGAAGCGCCTCTACCTGTTCCGTTAGATAGACTCTTGTTCGATATTGTCCATCGATAAAAAGATTTCGAGGAATGTTCTTCAGGGATTAGCGGAACAGCATTTTATTTCCGATTTGAACCGACGGAAAACAGCATTCTTTCGTCAAGGAAAAATGCAGCGCAGCCTCGGTCGCTGACATGACACCTCAGGATGCGTCCTGAAGGATGCACCGAGTCGCGGATTATACGATGTCACACCTCTGGAGGATGCGTCCGCGAAAGGACGTCTGATCGCCCTGGTTTGTATTTCTATCGGTCGCGCTGTGACGAACCCAGAGGAACGAGTTAGAGGGCGTTGCAGAATGCCACCGGCGCGAGATATATCCGTACGGACGTGTGTCTATATTTACGTGGCAAACGATCGAGAGACTAGAGTCCCGGGGCTTGCATCATCGGCCGATGAAAAATCTCGCGTTTTCCCGATGAAAGACGATATTTATGCGTGGCCCTCTGCCGATCCTGTTACGCGAGATCCTCACCCGCACCGTCGCGTCGGATGCAGAATTTTACGCCGATCGACCGGCATAAACTTATACGATTTTTGAACCCGTGCACACGCCGACGCGACGGATCGACGTAACACGCATACGCTTTTACGAGAGTCTCTCGAGCAGCACGCTGCTGCTCCCTGGGAATATGGAGCCGGCGAAATGGCTCCGGAAGATGGATCCCTTCGCGAATATTTTGTTACGTCACCTGGGAAATCCTGTGTCTTCTTCTTTTTAATGCACGCCTCATCTGGTTGCCTTTGAAATTCATTGAAGAGCGTCTTGAAGCACCAGGGTAGATGAGCAAGTTACAACCCTGGTTAACCCTTGGCACTCGAGTGGTAACTCAAAGTCACTACTAAAAATTGCTGTACCAAATATTGTCAATATATTGTTTACATTATTAAATATGTTGGTATCTAATCAATTACTAAACATTTAAGTATTGTATGAGGTATTGTATCATTTTAATATTCATACAAAGAAGAAAATTAATATAGAATGGAATTATTCTACGTCGAAAGAAATGTTTAATCGTCGAGTTAAGATAGCTCCGAGTGCGAAAGGTTAAATTTTGTTTGGACAAAGAAATATGTTCATTGGGTAGGTTTTATGATGATCATTAATCATTGCATTTAGTTGCAGATTTCAAAGTGATCATCATTTTTCTTTTTACGTGAAACTGTATTTGTTCATTCAGCCAGGTTTGTAGCCTTTTTCACGACGAATTCATCGACCTAGCGATGTTGGTGTTCCAAGATCATTCAAGGTCGTTTATAGCTGTTCAATCCTCGCCAAACGATACGCGACGAAATCGTTTCTTCGGCGTCTTCCGTCATTCCGAAGCGGGCCCGACGTGCAATTCGGAATCCAAGAGACGGACAGAAGGGAAAAAGGTCGATGACACCGCGATCTTAGATCATGCTACCCGAGACTGCTCGAATTATTTCACCGAGACCTCGCGCACGTCATAAAGAGAGACGTACTGCTCGGGTTACGGTGGAAACTCTCGGCGTACTCGTTTTGGAGACCGATCCAGCTTCGTCGAGCCGAGACACTGACACTGTATTACGCTGGGAATATATGGCGAAATAACCAATGAAAATATTTACGATCTCACTGTTAAATTTATGTTGTATGTGCAACGCTCGCCGCGCCACGTTGGTGAAATAAGGCGGCGTGATCTTGTTACCGTGTTGGGCTTTGCTTGACGCTTCTTCTCTCAATTATGAACATTGATTTCTAAACATACCATCAGTTTTAACTATACGATTACTATAACCAAAAATTTTCTATCCGAATCGATCTCAAATCTTGTATTATTAATAACTTCGTAGAAAAATCGAGGAAAATTTCGGAGAGCTAATTTTCGGGAATTTCTCTAAGCGAAGCGATTGACCGAACCGATTTCAAAGTTTGCAGGTTCGTCCCCATGTATCATTAGCTTCGTACGAACCCGATACCTCAATAAAGTCGGAATGCATGTAGGTCACGGCGAATCGAGCGAACGTCGCATTTCCCTGATCTACGCGCTGGCACCGGTTCAACAATGGCGCTCCGAACCTGGCGACGCCGAAATTAAATTTCGCCGGCTTCATTTGCGCCCGGCTGCTCCCCGCATTTTCTTCTGTTTGACCGTGGAATTGGTTACATTCCAAGTAATATAAAAGCCCTTTCCCAATGACCGGCTCTTCCCCTGCCCCCACTCTTTCTCTCTCACTGGAGCTCGTTCGTGGATCGAATAGACACCGATTGCACACGCTCTCGGCCATTTGCATACGATCGCGCGCATCGCCCTCGGCCATTTCCCGGCTGCGTGGCGAGAAAGTAATGAGACTGTGAGAAACGCTAACGATACGACGAGTAATCCGCCTTTTGTCGCGTGCACTGCTCTTCCGATGCGTGTGCAAGCCATGAAGCGAATCGTGGATGCACTTTCTGCGCCATCCATTCGGTTTTTGCACTCTTCGTCCTTTTATAGGTTCGTGAAGTTGGAAATTGTTGCGTTACATGCAAATTCGAAGTCAATTTTTGTCTTTTTATACAGCATTTTATGCAGTTTTCACTAAAAGTACAACAACTTATCGCCGGCTTTCCAATAATTTTCTCGAAGTCAACGACTTCCAAAACCGTCCCGAGCCCGAGTCCCGAAATTACCGTGCAAGAGGCCGCCGGCCGTAAAATTAGAGCGCGCTGGCCGGTTGTGCATCGTCGAAGATGCGCGCGTAGACGCTAGACGCCTCGAAACATTCGATCGTCGGATTGCCCAGCGAAGCGAGATTCATCTCATAACGACTCGCTTTCGCGAACAATTTCCCGGCCGAGGGAGAGTCAGTCGACTATAAATAGCCACGATTTTCCGGCCCTTGCGGAGCCGTTTCCCGAGTTCTTCCAATTAAATTCACCGGGCTGGAGAGTGGCAGGTCTCGGGCCCCTGTCACGTAAGAATCACGCCGGAGGATGCGATGCTCGGAAAAAACAGCGTAGACGGAGGAAGCTGACGGAGGTGGGCGAGGAGGGAAAAACGGAAGTGAAACGTTACATCTGGCTTAACCGGCGTGGACGTTTGCCGTTCGCGTTCTATATTTAACGGATTCCTGTCGACGCACGATTCCTATACCCGCCGCGATAAACGCCGGGAACCGGCGACAGATTTACTCGAAGGGTATTTCCTGGTTCGGAACATTGCTACCCCTTATATACGCTCGGGGATGTCGCGTTTATTGTACTGCAATTCATCGAATTCTGACGACGGTATCGATCAGCAGCCAATAGAGATTGATGAGGCCTTCAATAGAGAAGTTCACTAAAAACATTTCTCCGTCAAACATATTCACAATTTTAATTTTTCTAAAAGAACAAATCAGGAGCAAGTCGTCTTCATTATACACGTTGCAATTCCGGTGTATTTCCGGTTACAAATCTGACGCTACTTACATTGGAGGCATCAAAACAATTTGTAGGGTTGAAACTGAAGGGTTCTCTTACGCAAAACACTGAGAGAACAGAACACAGAACAGTCTCCTTTCTCTCTTCTCTGATTTTCCTTCTGTCTTACGTTGGTTCTTCGTTGGCAGATCGACCGGCGAGATTATGGGGGTGGCTGCTCCGTCGAGAAATCTTAATTGGACCGCTCGTCGCCGCGCTGATACTCTCGCTGGCTACCGTGATCGGAAGTACAGGCAATCTGCGTGATAATCGACTCGCTTTCGTTAATGAAAATCGGCCGAATCGCGCTCGAGAGCCGTCTTTTGTTGTCAAATGCCGTGTCATGGGACACGGGTTCTCGGTAATGAGCTTGCCTTCGCCTTCGTTGCGAAGCTATTAGTTTGATACTTTAATACGGATTAGCCTCGGCTCTCATTACGCGAGGGTGCAATAAGAAGTCTGCGATTGGCAGTAGCTCGCTCTCCGTGAGAGAATTCTTCTTTTCATTCTAACTTTGTCGGCGCTCATTAAACTCTACCTTCTGATCGTTTAAGTCTTAAGTCGCTTGGAATGTGCTGCACCAGTCGTAGAAGTGACAGCAGTTTAAGAGCAAGTAATAGGTAACACCATAATCCATCTGTGGATTTTTATTAATATTTTAGGGTTAAGTACATACGAATAACTGCCTGTTTCACCACAATATAATCGTCGAAATTATTTAATGAATAAGCGAGGAACGTATAGATATTTACACGACCTACAACGGTTCTTCAATCTATTGTCTTCCATTCGTGTCTTTCTTAATGGCTTTGTAATGTGAATTCTGTGATGTGTATACATAATAATCAGCATTTTAATCATCAGGCATGAGACTAAAAAGATCATCAGTGCCATTCATTTGATTTTTATACTTTGGCGATGGTTAGGTGAATATGTCGATAAAGTTAGGTGAAAAACAAGCTCGTTAAAGCAGCTAGAAAATAGCTGTGTCTTTACAGCGACGGTGTAATTCATTTTCTTGTTCTTTCTCTCACGAAACTGTACGTCCTTTTCTATGAGCTATCATTAAAATCACATCAACCTCAAATTCAGGCTTCTGGCGACTGAATATCCTAACAATTTTATATTGCAGTCTGAAATTCTTCTCCCAAAATTATTGTTTCCCAAACGCCCAATTTCTAGAAATACACAGACAACACAAAAACAAGATCTTCGTCCACTAGCTCAACACCTTCGGTTATCAATCCAAAACGACAACGACCAAAAATTCGCGCGACATTCGCAGGCAGCAGTTCAGCGCCTAAAGGGAGCAGGGTTCCGGTGGCACGAGAAATTCTCTATCCGGGGACCGCGGCACGTGGACACGTTTTGTTTTGGTACAAATAGGAACACGGTGCCTTGGCACCCGGAGCGGATTGGCTTGTCAAGTTGCCAGGGTCCCGCGAAAACGGGATGCCCCCGGGTTTAGTCACCGCATTCCTGGAAGCTGTGCTGTGCGCTGCTACGACCGGGCCCGATGAATTATTGCGCCGATTTAGAAAGGTTCCCCTGCGACCGGTGAATAAACCACCTTGATCGCGAGTAGACCTGCACGGTGTTCCAGCTCCCGGACTAGCATCTCCTCCAGCGAGTGTCCAGGTCGCTGAAAATCCGCTACAAAGGCGACTTTGTAAGCGAAAGTTCGCTACGGAGTCACTTTGCGCACGGAATTCCCGCTGAAATTCCGCGCGGGAAATTTCGGACTCCTTAGGTTGCCGGAAATTCGCCAAAAAAATTCATCCAGCGCTGTTGATCGAATGCAATAATATGTCTAATTGTTAAGAGAATCATCTAAAAATGTTTTACCTGCAACTCTGGGTCCCTCGGATAATTTTAGTCGCTTAATAGTTGAGAGAGTTATCTAAAAATACTTTACCCGGAAGTCCGCATCCCTCGGGAGCGATCTACCCGCCCCCGCAATCAAACGGATTACGATCTGTGATTCTCTGAGAAGCCGCAATTATTTTCACCCGGATCTAACAGCGGTCTTTGATCTTCTTCATGGTAATGCAAATCTGACGCGCGACGCTCTCATTCAATATTCGATGGATCCGTCGAATCATTCCGATGATTTCGAATTGTCTACCGGCGTTACCCGAACGTCTCAACTAACAATGAACGATACACACGACCGATTACCATGTGTAACGGGACAGCGTGACTCGAAACAGATATGCACGGACATCGAGAAACACGCTCGTCATTCTTGCGGTTAAAAAGCGTCAGTAGAAATCGATTCGATCGATCCACGGAATCGGGTTCCTCGACCACGCGACCGGACCTACGCCGTTTCTAGGCTGCGGAACCGTTTATGGCGCGTAAAACGCTATCGAGGATTTGCAACCAGAGGCATTTTATTATTATGTCGCCTTTAGCGAGCGTAAGCCGGAAGAATCGCGTATCGGTGGCTACGTGGTCTCGCCGGAAGGATGAAGTGCGGCTCGCGGATGTTTAAAACTTGCTCGAGAAAGTAACGCTGATGTCGAGTTATGGTATTGAGTTGTGATACCGAGTAGGTGAGGAGAAAATAGAAGAGACGGAGGGAAAGAGATAGCGGTAAGAGATCTAGCGGATTTTATTTAATAATTGATTGTCTTAATATTCCAGTAGGTGAAATATGAATAACAAAGGGGGACGATTAGAGCTCCGAGAAAGGCAAAATCCCCCAGAGACTACCATGCGCCACCAAATGCAATAAAGTACGAATTGAAAATTGTTGAGCAATGACAATATCGTCTCCCGGGACGGGGTATACCATCTATTTGTCTCGCTATAAATGGAGTTTTACCGCGGCCATCAATTCCCGCCGATTACAAGGCCGCTCAAGTCCGAGGGCGACTCATATCCCGGCGATCTACGATTTTTACGATTCCCTAACCAACGCGCGTCCCCGCAGACAATAGTCAATTCTCTTTGCTTCGTGTGTTCCCGGTTGGCGTCGGAAGGTTCGTCGCTTATTATAATTCCGTTGCACGGAATCGATATCCGATTGTGGGCCAGGTCTTTACGATCCTTTCTATGAGCGACTTTACGATCCGATGGATCCCACCGTTCCTCTATACGCGGAGACTATAGCGAGGTGTGCGTCACGGGCGGAAAAGGTTCTGCGGACCACGTGCCATTACCCGCGCGAGACGTTGAAACGGTGATAGGTTCCTTTCGTTGACGTTTCTTGCTGACCCGCAACGATCCGTCGATGGCGGTTTAATGGCAACGAGGACAGCGAGGGTGGAGTTAGGGTAGCTTCCCGCGGAGATGAGTCACGACGAGCCACGAGATTTATGCGCGCCTCTTTTCGCGCAGCACGAGTAAACGAATTTCCCTTATTTCTCCGTCTGCGGGAGAGGGCGGATTCTACGATGGAACTCGAGAAGAAAGCGGAGGGCTGAACCTAATGTCAACGAAGACCCCCTGCAATCCCTCGATGCACCCTCGCGGGGTGGCGAGTCTGAAAATCCTCGAAAACCGGACCAAGAATCCCTTCGAGCTCCGCCGGATCCGAAACGATAACGTCGTTTGCCACGGTGAATTGCCGATGCGACGGAATTGGAGCAAAGGGGAGCCAGCTAATTTTACCCTTATCGAGGTTAGAATTGATACTTGATGCGGGATTAACCAATTCCGAAGTTCTGGGGGCAGTGCGATGCTTAATCGACGATACAACTTTTCGGATCTGGGGGGCACGTGGAATTTCGAACCGGATCGAAAGGCTGATCTCTTGATAACTGTGCGCGTTCGGAAATTAATTGGGGTTTGTGTCAACGAAGATTCGAATGGGTAGTTGGACTTCCTGCTGGATCTTCGCAAAGCGTTGAAGTGGAGAAAATTCGTAGCCATCTATTTACGGAGAACTGATGACAGTGGTCCACTCAGTGGTATACTCATAAAGTTAGTTTCAGGACCATGTACTTTTAACAACTCGTTTCGAGGAAATCGTGCACGGTACGTGAAACAATTCGAACGTATACGTCAAAGACAAAGATCGTGCCGCAGAGGAGCGAGTTGACAGAACCTACAGTACATATTGGTCTAGAAGTTGCATAACAAGAACGAGGCTCACGTCTGCTCGAGTTACAGTTCGGAAGGCGAGGAAAACGTACAAACTCCGTTCACCTCGAAGAACACGCAGAGTCGCCGCAAGACCTCAATAATTAAGCCAACACCAGCTCAGAAGAGCTGGAAGCTCGAAATCCGATAAATGCAACGCTGGTGCCTGGTGTGGCGCAGCGCGACAGAAGGAGTCACTGATCCCCTTGGCGAGAATATTCAGGACGCCGCGAGAGAGGCGAAAGGTTTCTCCTTCATTTTCCCGGGGCTCTGAAATGTCGATTATCATGGAAATACCGGAAGGAGGTAACATTTTAATGCCTGAATAATAGTCTCGTCATGTTCCGGCGACGGGAAAGGTTGCGCGTAATTCCGCGGAAGCGTCGTCGTCTAAGGAGGGGAGAGAGGAAGAAGATGCGGAGTAGGTGGGAAAGAGGAGGATACGATGCAGCGGGGAACTATAATATTTAGAGGGCAAGCTGACTCCTGGATTTCACGAAGCGTGCATCCCAGTGCATTCTGGACTACCGGGTTCGCAAACGGTGGGCGCCGTAAACTAGGCTACCGAGAAGAAGACCCGATTCCTCTCGTTTTACCCGCACGCGTGCGCGAGTCGAAGCGCGAGCAGGAGCGCGAAGATCCCACGAGGCATTTGCATTATTGCAAATTTATGACTACACCGTACACCATCCCCCGGCACCCGGCACCCGACACCGCGCCGGTCGCGCTCTCCGTTTCAGAAATGTATTATGCATTATCTTTCCAGCACGTAGATCAACGTTAGTCGAAGTTTCTGAAGGCGGCCACTTCCTACCGGTCACGATCCGACCGCGCGCGCGGGTGTACACCCTCGTCCGACGAGTAAATCTCAACCGTCCATTTCCATTCCCGTGGCCCGGCCCGCAAGCCCGCGAAAAACTTTTGATGGAGTTTCCGCCGCGTGGCGGATTGTCGACCCGATAAAACCACCCCCGAACGAACCTACGCCGCGCTTAATTCCTCCGGCCGGGGGAAGATCCTCCTCGCGGAAAGTGTTCGTGATTATCGCGAGATCCTTGCCCAGCGTACGCTCGTTGCAAATTGAATCTCGCGGCGGAACAGAAATTACTTCTTCCACTCGCCGACGCCGCGCCGTTTCCCCAGGATTTTTTCTGGAAGCTGGAAAATTGAAACGGGGTTAGCTCTTTTGGAGGGATGGTGGCTGGAATTGTCGACGTGATAGTGGCAGAATTAGAGCGTTAGATATGACCTTGTTAAGTAAATATTCTTGATTTTGTTCATTTTTATCTAAACCTATACTACTGGTCTTTTACATACTTGTATTCTTCATATTTTGTATATTCCTTGTATTCTTGACGAAAATACATTATCACTGTGGTATATTTTCAAGGAATTCAGTGGTAGTATTTTTTCTCAGAGAATTTCCACCTCATCATTCTCTGCCTACACTTTTCATTTCAGCGCAAAGACAAATGTAGTAAAAGAGCAACATACCGCGATGTTGTAACAATATTCACAGCGCTCAAGGCCATTTCCCCGCAATTGATGACATAACACGAGCCGACGGCAATTCCCGTCGGAGCCGCGGGTGGCCAAAGCAAACGAATGAAGTCGTTCGATCATCCCAGGAACGTGGTTTTTGTCGCACGACGCGCGTGCACCTTAATCAACCCGGTAAGGTGGTTTACCTTACCATAAACGAAGGCGTTAAAGCAAAACGGGGCTGCCCGGGAATGGCGAGGAGCAACCAGAGGCTGGCTGGCTCTCTGGCGTCGTCGTCGCCGATAGAGACTCTTAAAGAAAAACAGACCGCGGCCAGATGCCGCTAAATTGGCACTCGAAGTCGTCCCTGGGCGGCCGTGGAACGGAAACGGCCGAATTGGGGACAAATTTAATTTGCCCGAAAGGGAAGTCCGCGACGCGTTAAGACGTCGAACGTGGCAGGGTCGCACCTGTTTCCTTCCACGGCACGTATCCACTCGGGCCATTTTTACCTCTGAGCGTTCACCTTACGGAATTTTTGGCGACATTGCCCAGGGATCGAAACCCCAATTCACTTGGGAAAGAATCATCGGAGAACATTACTGGACAAGCAGCCAATCTTCGAAGGTCTCGGCTAGAATTTAATTCCGTTTACGATTTCGTTTGCAAATATTCTCTCCACCGCATTTGGAAGATGGGAACGGAAAAAGATCGGGCGATATTCACTAGGTTATTGTAACTTTATGCAAAATAGATGTTTTCACTTGGAAATTTCTTTCTTTCCATAAAATTTTCTCGATTGAATCTTTAATTGTTTTAATCTTTTCACCATTTTGAATAGCACACAGTCACTCTTGTCATAAATGCACAAAATCTGCATTCAATCCACGAATAATAATGTACAATTGATGGCAAAATATTATTTGAGAAAATCATTTTTATTTCCCCCTTTGATTCAGGCAAATGACTGGACATCGCTTGAGGTTAACTGTACGCCTTTTATGACCTCATCCTTCAAATCTCGCGAAAATCAGCAAAATCTCGAGACGGGGCAATATATTTCATTAAAATACCAGCGTAACTCTCGAGTGACACATCAGTGGACGCGAGGAGGCGCGGGACACGTTAAATAATGTGTTAAATAAAAGATGATGGCACGATTTCCGGGAGCGGAGTCGTCGTCGTTGTCGCGTCACCAGCCGAGAGGGAGAGACCGGGTTCATAAACCTAGCACTCGACCAGGCCAGCCAATTCGAATTTTCATAAGGAAACCGCGGCGCGCAGTGAAGCGTTTCCCGGAACCATTACCGAGGCCGCGGAGCTCCCGGTCGCTCACGGCTGCATTACAAATTCAAAGGTAATTGCTCGCGAGCCCATAAATACACCGACGGTAAATTCTAACTAGCTGGGCCCCGAACAAATGATAACGAAAATTCCATTACGCGCGCGTCCCGGCCAAGAGAGCTTCTTGAACGAAAACGATCGGCCAAGAGAGGAAAGAGAGAGCGAGATCTTCCTCTCCGGTGTGTTTGCTCGCGCTGAAACCGAGAGCAAAAAGACGGGAGCAGTGGCCGAAGCGGGCAGGGAACGAGGCGGGGCGCGAGTCCGCGAGCTAAAGGCCGCTAACGAGGCCTCCGGGCGATTAACATCGGCATTTTAACTGCGCCGGGGCCTTCGTTGATTTAACGGGGCCCCTCCACTCCTACGCGTAATCACGTGCTCCGGAGACAGAGTGGGGAGAGCGATGGGACCAGCGGGGACCAGCACGGCGGACACCGACTGGGTCTGCGCTCCGATCGGTCTCACTCGATCCCACTCGGTTATCAACGATCGATATCGGGCCAGCACGTGATGGGGCCATGTCGAAATTTGGGCACGGTCCCAATCTGGGATCGATCGATACTAGATAAAGAGGATCGGGGAATTGAATGCGTTTGTTAGCGTTAATGCGATCCGCGGGGCTACACGATGCGTTGTTACGGCCCGTGGGATGGAATTCGGGACACGTGGCTCCACCGAGGGCACGAGAGCTCGTGAAAGGACCTGCGAAGACTGTGATGTTCTTCCTCGAGGATGGAGTTTGAAGGTGGTGCGCGGGAATTTTAGGCTGGGCCTTCGTGAATGTCGATCTGAGGTCATCTATTTAGAGTCCGTATCTTCTCATAGACAATTTTGGTCTGTATCAATACTAATGTTTAGAAAGTATTACAGACATTCATTTTTTAGTTGCTTCACAAGTACTAAATCGAAGATATTTTATTTCAGTGAACAGGTCACTCTATTTCGGGGAACGTTTATGACCGATTCGGTGGAAATCGTCGCTCGATTTGCGTTCAATATTTAGTGTAATTAGTTGCGACCAATATTTATCCGTGCCAATTGCAGCTCCACCAACAGACTCGACCGAGGACAAATATTCCCGGGGTTTTTAGGATCTCTCGATGGAACGCGAAAATACGTGGCGGTAAAGGGAATCGTGTTCGCGCGGATCAAAAACGGAGGTTCGTTTATATTTTCCCACCGCCTTTTATTCTAGAATCGACCGCGAAGATGAGTAGCGGCGCGGCGCGGCGCGGCGCGTCGGTTGCGATTGCTAAACCGGGAGACCAGGCGTGTCTACTTGTTTTCGCTGGTTGTGTATTTAAGCTCAAAGGGGGTCAATAAAATATCGGGCAAGCCTGCTTATACATATGGGCCGCTGGTTCGCAGTTGATAGAATAACAGAAACGCGTGTTTGCTTTCGCAACAGAACTTCCCCGGGGCTGGGGCCGTGATTTTCCTTGTAATCCGCGAGCGGACGCAATTGCGAGCGTGTTGGAATGTTCCCTCGGTGACGATCCGATGTAGCTACCGATCGGACAACATTTCCCTGGATTCCGGGCCGGTAGCGGCCTCCCCTCGTGCCGTTTGCTCACAATGCTCACGCACACCCACGCACCGCACCGGTAACCACCGCCATACATAACGCAAATCGATTTGGCATTAGCTACGACGGGACTAGAAAAATATAACGCACTCCGTTATTTAGACATTAAATCATTAGTCCGTCGCGCGTGTGTTCCTTGTATTCATCCCTTGCATTCGTCACTTCTGTTTCGGTGAAAATTAATATAAACCCGAATTACGTTCCACGAGATGTTTTCGTTCCCACTTTTTCTAAAAATTCGCGGAAGATATAAACGCCAAACAACGTTTAATTTAATATACACTTGAGTACTCTCTTTTGTAAAACGGGGCAACGAACTCGGTAATTAAACCACTCCAAACACGAAACTGCCATTAAATATTAAACGTACTCTCATGAGCGAATTCATTCGAATGGGTTCCCTACAGCTAACCCAACATTGCACAATTTTTCTATTTTACTTACTCTTAAGATACCGATATAACAGAAAATAGTCTTATTTGGATTCCATACACGGCGAGTAATTAAAAGCAAATATTCTACATAAGAATTCTTCCACAGGAAACCGTATTTAATAGCTTTCATAAGAACACAGGTTCTCCAAACAGTTCTCTACGTACTGTAGGGTTAACATAAACAGTGGAAACGTACGATTAGAGCTCCGAAAACCGAGCGCCATTTGCAGATTACAAAGCTACCCCCCGACGCTTCTTTATTGCAAGACCGGCGCACAGTTCCCTTCCATTTTTTCCAGCGGCAATTAATGCGCGAATAAAATTCCGCCGAACCTGCAACAACCATAAATTCGCCGTCCCATATACGATCCCGGGGACCGCGAAAAAACCTTGAGGCTGTACATCTAATTCCCCCTGCCCCCTTCGGTCCACCGTTTGACCACGGCGATTCAACGAACGGTGAACAACCGGGGTCTCTCTTGTCGCCGTGGCGGAATGGCCGGAGGTTTATCGTTTCCTGGCGCAATTGTCGCGCGGCCGGAGAGCTCCTTCTGAGGATTAACGATACTTTTATTGGCCCTGTTACTGGCTAATTGCGCCGCGCCAGCTCGCCTACACCGGCCACCAAGAGAAGGAAGAGCCACGAGATCATCGGGATCGCACAGCCTATTCGGGACATTCGCGATACTGCACGAATGTAGTTTGAAATTCACGGGCTATCTTAATGTATTAGATATTAACCCGAGGGTGTCTTAGAGTCACCACTAAAAATTGCTGTACCATAATTCACAATACTGTGTACATTATTAAATATGTTGGTATCTCATCAATTCAACATTTAATAATCAATTTCATATCCACAAAATTAAAAAATTCAGATACAATGGTATTATTCCAGGTCGAAGGAAATGTTTAATTTTCAAGTTAAAATAGCTCCGACTGCGAAGGGGTAGATAGAACTTTGGTAGATAGAAAGATCAAATAGAGAACTCAGAAGATCTGTCCTATAGAATCATAAATATCGTATCATGATTGAATAACTGTTTCCACCCAATCACGTAACTCAACAAAAATCAGTCTAAACAAATTCAGTCTACACTGCCCGGTAGCTTTATTATCGACACGACTTCAACAACTATTAATTACACTGAAAGTACCAGACCGTCATCAGCTACCGTGTACAGTACTCCCCAAATCAGCCGGTCGAGCGGCATTACAGTGAAACAAACAAACCGGTTCCGCGTTGGTCGGCGAGAGTAGCTTTGTTTACGGGGCCCACCGGGACCGTTCGTCGCGGCGCTACCGCGCTTGAATTTATATAAATGGGCCCGCGGACCGTGTACCCGCGTGTTGAGTCCACGTTTCCGTTGAGAGCGTGCATCGGAGCGAGCTGGCCGGCACGGTCCGGGCTTTAATCAAGGATAACAGCTGTAACGGCGTAATCAGCGACGATCGCGGGGGGGAAAGAGCGAGTCGTGGAACAGAAGCGACAGAGAGCAATAGACAAAACGAGGGAAAGTGAGAGAGATAGAGGAAGAGAGAGCAGGGTGCCACGAGAGCAGCACCACTATTAATATCCATTTGGAAGTCGGCTTTTCCCTCCCGTCGCCTCTCCGTTCCTCTAACTGCGTTTTTCACCGGCCCTGTCTCCCATCCGATCTCCTCTCTTTCGCGGTCTCGTTCCGCACCCCCGTTCCCGCGTCTCTGTTACGCTCCGGCACGCAGTAAAATTGAACGAGGGGATGCGGATAGAAGGGTAGGAGGGTCTGGGAGTCGAACCGAACCCGACGGAACGAACGCGACGCCGCGCCTACGGAACAGAGAAAAGGGGTTGCGAATCGATCCGAAAATACCAAACCGGAAATTGCTGCGCCGACTGCATGACGGCCCGCAGCTACTTTCGAAACCGATTGCCGGAGACTCTTTTTTTCCAGCATTTTTTTCGGCCCGCCTTTTTGCTCCACGTTGCGCCGGCCGGAGCAGGCGCCCTCCGAGATTCGGACCGGTTCGCTCGACCGCCGAATTAAATTGCGACGAAATGGAGGAATGTTCTTCGAAAGAGCGGCCGGGCTTTATTTGTTGCAGGAAACACGCGCTTTTCCACCGGCCACCGATCGGTGTCCCTGGTCCACGATGATGCGCCGCAGATCTACGCTGCCAATATGCAGAGCGGATCGAGTATGGTGTCTCTCGTCGACCAAGAGAGAACTGGAAAAGTATTTTTCATTTGAGCTGTTTGTTGACTGTGCTTCGAGTGGGAGATGGGAAAATTATTGGAGAAAGGTCCTGATAAAAAGGAATCCTGAATTCTATTCAGATTTGAATGTAGGAATAATTTTCATTTTGATGGCTGGCTGAATTGCAACCAGTGGGCGTTGGATAGAAATTGATTTTCTTTGTTAACAGGATTAACAGGCTGAAAATAATATGACTGCGAATTTGATGCATTTATAATGAAAATGGGTAATTATAAGATGAAAAAGTAGTAAAATTAAAAGAATTGAAGAGAAATCATTAGACAGCGGATGCGATGCATTTATGACAAAAATGAGTGAGTGCAAGTTAAAGCAGTGGACAGACTAAAACAATTTAAAAATATCAACGTCTTCGTTTCAACTGATTAAGATCATCAGAGGGAGAATGACATTCCTAAATGGCTCCTATTAGTCTGCATAGAGATCCGCGGTCTACGAAAATAGTCTCTTTGGGTACTTTCAGTTGTTCCAGTGTTAATAGCCTCCATCGGTTGAGAATAAAATGTGACAATATTTTTAAATTATGCGAATGATGTTACTCCTTTAAGTTCACATTAACTCCGCAGTCTTCTTATAAAAGTCTAAACAGTACTGAACACTTGCTCCAAAATAGAATATGATTCACTGATGTAGAAGCACCTTTATAGTGCTCCCACACCAAAAATAAAAAGCTTAAAGTGGAACGTTCGAACCTGTCCAACATTCCCGGTGCTAAAATTGATTACCAAACACTCTAAATTCTAATTCGAGCTGCGAGAACGAACAGAGGGATGAGATAGCTCACGACGGTAGCAACACTGTTAGACGACAGATTATATTGCAGAGTGACGTCGACCAGAACCTGTTCACATTTGCTCAGTATTACGTAAAACGATGATGAGTATGGCCCGTTGACGTCCAGCAGGGCATTAGAACGAGTAACGAGGTCGTACATCAATCGACAGCTCGTTGTGACGCTGGCACGATCTCGAAAAAATCAGGTCTCTGGAGCGAATAGACGCGCCACGTGTTTTACGATGCCTGGGAAACGTGTTTCTAACCCATCCCTCAATTTTGGTTAATTCGAAATAGCTGTTTGAATCGCGCAAGCTCAGTTTTATTAAACTTGCGTGAAACATTCGAAACATATCCGACATTTCAAATCGGCCACGTTGAAGGGGTGAAAACAACCCCTCAAACGTTTTTTCAAGTATCTCGGAAACTGGAAACAAATTGCGCGTTTCCGAATTTACAAGGATAAAGAAATTTTTTACAAAAATGTATTTGTTTAAATAATATATAAAAATTCTGTATTTTTATGTGAATGAACCAAAATAGAGGGCACGGGTGATAGCTATTTAAAAACGATTCTTAAGTTGATAATAATTATTTCTCTGATGCAAAGGCAAGTATTGTACTTAAGCTTATACATACTTTATAGACAAGCACATAAACCTCCTGACGTTTGAAGTTACATATAATGCTGTGTTAGATGTCGCTGGTTGTTTTTTCAATAGAGGCGATATCCCAGTTTTTCTCACCTACTCTACACACATGGTGGCCGATAAAAAATACTGGTTAGATATTTTTCCAAGAGCCACAATGTCCCACATAAGTTCCATCGAAATCGGCTCGTGTAGCTCGAACATGTTCGCCTGTTAGTAACCGACGAAAAGGGCCCCTCGGAATTCGAAGAACGCCGTGGTAAGACGCAGGGGTTTAGAAATTGTTATGTCACGCCATAAACTGCATCCAGCCAACCTATTTCTCAGCTTAATAACCTCTCGGATAAGATTAATTCATTAACAGGTCCCCGCTAATAACGCCGGCGTGTAACCACTATTCACTCGATCCCCTGAGCATGGAGGATGAAAGCGTGGGCAATAACATCCACGCAACCTTTCCGACCGGCGCGGCGTGCGCGTTCTCAAAGAACCTGGAACGCGCTCCGAGGAAACTGGTCCGTCTGCCTCGCATTCCACCCGGCTGAAATCTCCATCCTGTAGAACGGAGGCCACGCGACGCGACGCCCCCATTTACAAACTTCATTGTCGCCGGGACTCTTTGACCAACTGTCTCCTTTGTCGTCCAAGAGCTCGGAGAGCAAATAGCTCGTTATGATGGCAAAGCATTTGGGATTATTATGGATCGAACACCCCTAGATATTTGGGAACGTGAGTGGTGCAAATTAGTACTTAGGTTGTAGCGAGGAGGCTGCAAACTATTATCTAGGTTGCTCATTGTTGTTCTAAAGAATTTTGAATTATTTTCGAAAGACACCTCAAGGTTTCTGTTACTTCTTTACTCGGAAATGTGAAGGGTACTGATTTAGGTTAATCATCGTGGATAATCTCTAAGAATCTAACGAAGCCACACTGCTAAAACTTTAACCAACAATCTCGCTCAGCTCCAATCCCGAATAAGAGAGTTCACGCACCTGCCGGGCTAAAACGGCCACCGAAAACTCCATTATAGCGACCGTGTCCACCTGACCATGACTCCGCAAGGTCGGCGAGCAGTTAGGGTAGCAAAACGGCGGGCATCCGACGATTCAGTCCGGTCGTTTCGGCTCGCTTTGTGCCCCTGGCTCTGCTCAAAGTGATACGGGGCGATGTGTCGCGAGCAGCCGCATAATTTTTCGTGGCCGGTGTCACCCTCTCGGTTTCCCAGGCAGCTTGTTATAACGAACTTTCGCGAACTAGCCGAGATTTGCATGGCATTACGCGGGCTGTGCCGGGGCCGAGCAATATCGCGAGCTGCGTCGTTTTAGCGGCGTTTTCCGGCGTCGGTGGCGTCGGCTGCGTCGCGATTTCCATACATAAACCGTGAACGCGCCCGCGCGCGCGCGCACACGCCTCAAGAACGACAAAACTAACCGGTGACATAAACTTGTAATTCCGTGGCGCGGCTTCCACTCTTCCCCCTTACCGTCGCCTTTGTCTCCGGCGTCGCATTGGAAACGGCCTGCTGTAAACCGTGCGCGCCTTCCCGTTCCCCCCATCCCACCCCCCGTTCGTCTCGTCGCGATTCAGCTCGTTCCGAGCTGCCCACGTAGAACCGGAACCGAGCCGCGGATTTTTCATGCGAACGAATTTTATTGTGCAATTGGTGAAATTGAATGGAATCCATTCGCGGAGACAGCCTGCCTACGACTGGCCGGAAGACCATCCTAGCTGCCGAAGAAAACGCCTGACGATAGCGACCATACATGGAGTACTATGTTGTTTTTCACACATTATTTAACGGCGACTATTTAATAATTTTTTTAGTCGATCACTGAAGATTTTTTAGTAGATTCTTCAGCAGCAATACCAATTTCGACAAAATTCGCGGTCTGATTATTAACAATACTGTCAACATCATTCTTTCTCGAGACACATGGTCCGAGTTAGGTGCTAAGTTGTAGACGTCGATTCAAAGTAAGCTAGCGTCTACTAAACAAGATAGTGTATAATTAATCGACAGATGTTCATTCGAACGAATGTTAGAAATAGGACAATTCTATATTCGGTTACTTCCCCGGCTCTCTAGATGGCTCGAAAGGGGCCGGGACACGGAGGACGAGAGAACGTTCCTCCTGATACGCAATTAAACGTAATTAAATTAATTGGGACACCAGACAATCAGGCCAATTACCGATACCAATCAACGATCGAGCCACCTACTGCCGCAACGGCTACACCCACGGGGCTTTTTTATTCGGATGACAAACCCCATTAATTACAGGCCCGCGGAGCCAACCCTCCGAAAATTAGCACCCTCGCCGGCCAGAGTTGCCAATTTCAGGTGGAAACCGTTTCGCCTATCTTTCCGCGGATAACTCACCCCCTTCGCGCTGATTTCGCCTCGGCGCGATACTGTTCGCGGTCTGCCTCGTTCGCCTGCAATTTGCACCTCGGATCCATCGTTTAATTCGCTGATTTTGCTCTGTATCGCATGTTTTACAATTCGTATTAAGATGTTTAGGGGATGTTGAAGTTGAAGGGGATTAGTTCCAAACCAACCCCTTGCAGTCTAATAATTCTTTAAGGGTTCTTTGTGTTTCAGACGTTCTGAATGTATAATAACATTAGATTTGGAAAATTGTTACTTGTGAAGCAGCTGATTATGTTTGTGATATGAACTATGTATTTTGTGCACAAAACTGTAAAGATGTTATAATAATTTTACGGATATCATTATACATTTGTTAAAATCGTTGAACGAAAATGTTCATTGCCTATGTTTTATCTCTTTTACAATTGACTTAAAAAATTCTCACTTGGTTTGCAAAGAAGAGGAAAGTATAAAATAAATTATCGTAAAATAAAAATATGACTACCAAACGTTTCATGTTAAAACGAATTAGAATTGGTCGCAAACTTTCTCGCTAGTTACTGAATTGTCACCAATCAGTATATATACAACTTTCCTCAAAAAGTCTACAGACACTTGTGTCTAACAATAAGGCAGGACCCGCTAGATAGCCTTACTGATGAGTTCTCTAGCGGGTCTAGGACGAAACACCTGTCTTTTTCTAATAGAACACTTCTCTATAGCAAACGTGGTCTCAGGACGCAACTGATTCAATCCGAATCGTACGTTTGAGTTTACTACAAAAATTGTTATTTAGTGTAGAATTTGATCGAACCCGTGCGCCGATAATATCATTTCCAACTTTGGTAGAAACCCTCGCGATCGATAACAATCTTCTTATGAATTAGAATTGGGATTGGAAAAGAAGTATTTAGAGTTTAGAAAGAAGAAGATAGATGTACGTATTTTAGCATCATAAAGATAAATGCATCCACACAACGACACAAATGATAATCAAAATAAATTATGATAGGGATCAGAATCATAAAGACCGATCGTTGTCTATTAACGCACACTTCTGCCGATCTTCGGAGAAGGATTGCCGAGGTAAAGATCGTCGATGATAGAATCAGCTGCCGGAACACGCAAGAACCGGTCATCGGTTCATCGCGTAATCCGCTCGCGGTGCTGGAGATCTTAAACGGGAAGGAGATCTTAAACGTTAATCCGTGAAAATTCCTAATTGCACGTTATATGGTAACGCGGTCGTTTCGCAAGTCCCAACTGGCTGGCCGCGCGGGATCCGGGGCCCCCGGTGATTGCCGGGTAATATCGATATCTCGCGATTAAACGATTACCGAGATTGATATCTCAATTGGCGGGTAACGATTTCTGTGTTATTATAGCGGCGGGTGTTTCCGCGTCAGAAAATATCTGCTCCCTCTATCTTTCAACGACGCCGAGGTTTCACTTGTCAGCGGCTTGCCTCGTGGCCGTGCTCCCGGCTACACTTGAAGTTTACTGGCTTAATGGAAATACTGGATACACTCATTGCTAGAAAACGCTGCGCCCCGACCACCTCTAATTTAATTGGCTCGATTAAACGCCGTACAAATTGCCCGACCGGATCTACAACTTGTTTTCGTACAGCGAACCACTATTTTCAGACAGGAAATTTTTCTGTGGCTTTTTTTATCTTTCCTTTGGATTTCGAGATTTTTATAAATTGTGAAGCAGTCCATTTTTTTGAACTTAGGGGCGTACACGTCGTTAAGGTTATCTAAATACTTCGTATATATTTCAACCCGGTTGGAATTTTTGTTAAAAACATATGATAAGAACTTATGAAAAGGGACTGCAATGAATCACTGGTAATCGTAAAATTTATCATTTCAGAAAAACAAATGCGGTTTGAAATTGTTACCGTGCTGCATTACGAGATAAACAAGAGAAATTTCCAACCGCAGTCGGATTTTTGAAGGACTGCGAGAGTCATGTCATTAATTCTGCATTGGTCAACTCTTGGACTGCGATGCCTGGGTCTATTTTGACCCGTTTTATTTTGGCACTTTTCGAAAACTTCAGCCACTTTCATGTAATAAAGCAGCATATTCGAGGTACCACAGTTTCAAGGAATCGATGGAGTAAGGGACAAAGAGTCGAAGGGAAGAACGCAGAAAGAGGATTCCATCGTTCCGAGTAATCTGTTGGTCGATCAAGCCGGGGTCTCAACCCGTTATTAGGTATGTGCGGCTCTCACGAAAATCCGCACCCTCGACGGCGCGGGCGGCTAACAGAAAATTATCACGACCGCGTATCGTTCCCGGAGGGCCCTGCCTCGGCCCCATTCGAAACTCACCCCCGTGGCGGGCGCAGCCACATTATGTATGCGGTAGCAAAACGAGAGAGAGAGAGAGAAAGAGAGAGTAAAAGAGAGAGATTGTCCAGGGGCACACGAGGGGATTCCTCGCGGTATTCGTTACTAATGGGCGTTCTATTTAGCGGCGCCCTCGGCCCTCCAGGGACGTGTCACGCGTCACTGGGTTCCCGCGCATCTCCCGCGCTACAATGCCTCGTAACGCCGCTCGATGTCAAAGAGCCCCGGCCAGAAGTCAGGGATCCTCGCCTATCAATGTTTTTCCTGCGTGCACACGCTCGCTTCTTCTCCATGTGTGCTGTTATAGGAACCACCGTCCCGGTAAAAGTTCTGTCTCGCGACTTTGACGCGCGAGGGCTCCGAACAAAAAGTTTTTGATGGCAACGGCAACAACGGTTCCAATGCTGGGATATGTCGGCCGATTTTCGGGGAAGATGAGGGACACGTGTCTTTCGTATCTCGCAGTCGAGCTTGACAATTTGATGCCGCTTTTTTTCGGTCCGCTCTTTGTCACGGACGCTTTTGTCCTCGTGCAGATTTTTACATTGGTCCGTTCAGCTGCTGCTGGATATGAATATCGAATTTGATCGAAGTGATATCTGTGTCGGGAACTGTTAATCCGGTAAGCGATGGAGCTGGGTCTTGGTTGAACCACGCTCTTACGATTATTGGCGACCTTTTTCGCTGTGAGAAAACAGATCGTTGTGGATTGTAACGGGAAATTATTCTCTGTACTTCACTCTTTTGTTTAACAAGTACGTGTTAACAAGTTCAGAATCTATTTTAGGGGATGAAGTGGGGGGGGGGGGGTTGAAGGTTCTCCAAGACAAAATTATGGGGGAAAAAATTAGGGGAGTTGAAGGTTCTCCACGACCAAATCAGGGGAACGAAGTTAGGGGGGCAGATGGTTCCCCAAGAATTAGAAATTACAGCAGGCTTAACGATATTCGCGAATCGATAAAAGGTCCCTCCTCCGGTCAGGACAGAACTTTCCCGGTCGCCTAATATCCGCTCGTCTATATCAGTTAACGGGTGCACGGGAGCGTTCACGTACGGCCGCGAGATTCCATGGGGCGACACTTTTCCGGAAGGGGATGCTGCTGTGCGTCGACGGTGTGCCCCTCGATCAACGTCAATCAGCCGTTAAACAATGACGCGCCGCGCAAAGAGGATTTTATTGTATTGCGGAGAGAGGAAAGTTGCTGGCACAATGCGCCTCCACCCCCTCCAGCTAGGGGGTTGCAACACCGGCAAGTCACCCTCGAATATTCTCCGGCAGAGAGGCTTGCGCTATCGTTGTACATCCTAGTTCTCCTTTCTTCATCCCTCCACGCTTTTGCCTTTTTACTCGGTGCATCGGGGATGCGCTTTTTCGACTGCTTCTGCTCCAATGACACGCTGCCCTCCAGCAAGCCTGATTCATTTCTTTCGGACACAGAAAAACTGCTGACAGTGTATCTCATTCTGCGATTATCCCTTTGTCTGTTGTTGGTTTTGTTCCTCTAAGGCCGTTGATCAAGCAGCTTTTTATTGGATTCTTATTTATTAACTGTTTTGAGACCACTGTTTGAACATTGTGCCTTGAGGTCGATGATCTTTTCATTTAATTTTTGTTCATCCTTTTTTGTTTTAGGACCACTACCTTAACTTCTCATTTATTCTACTTATTCTTTTATGGCAATAAGAAATGTCACAGAAAAACATGCTTATAATGGATCGTTGATGTATTTATTAAATTGCTTTAATATCAATATTCAAACATGTTAACCGCTTACAATGGCAAGGGTTAGGAGATAAATCAACTATGCATTCACGTCGCAAGCATTTCAACTCTAGAATAACAAAAACTGTTTCCTTTTCAGCTAGTTCACCAACAGAAAGATAAAAAAGAATGTTGAATGGCATTTCTATGAAAATATTCTTTAATGTAATCACGCGACAAGGGGTTAGGCCAGTGCAGCGATAAAAATGCACGAACGAGAGATGGATGGAGCGTCCCACGGGACTTCGAGTCACAGATTTCGAGCTCCGAAAACAAACCCCCCGGGGGAAAGACACGTGAGAATCGGTTCCGAAAACACGGTGGCCAGATCCGACGGCTAAGGGCGAGTGAAATATTACGGGGAAGGGCCACGGAGATCGAGGGATGCTCTCGTGGAGGGGTTAAGGGCCCGTGGCTCCGGCCACACAGTTTAAAGGGGGTGAGCCTACAGTGAAATGGATCTTGATACGGCGACGTGTCAATGCGGCCAACAAAGCGGGGCCGATGTTAGGGTATTAAAACGCGTCCGCGTACGCTACATCCAGGCCAGTTGTTCTTGCTCCAGGCGTGGAGGGATGAATTACTGTCGCGTTTTCAGACAAACGGCGACAGGGATTAAACTGTAATACCGTGTATATGTGTACTCTGCAAGAGTTTGGATTAGGCTATTGTTATCGGATTTTGTAATTTTTTCAGCGGCTTTCGGTCCTAGACAATGTAGGGGGTGGACAGCAAAAATGAATTAATGGGGGATGTATTAAACTGTTGTTAGAGGTTGCTGTGATTCAGAGAGGTACAAGGTGCAGGAGCCGCAGAAGCTGCAGGAGGTACAGGATTTAGTTGTCGACGCGGTTTGAGTGGGCTGGGACGTCAAACTGTACCAAACGGGGATTCGTTGATCATTAACACTAAATCTACCGAGGATTAAATGTGACTGGTATGTGTTGTCCAATCTAGTAGGTCAATCTGATTCTGTCTTTTGGTATTTTCACATTATTTTTCAGTTTCAGTGAGAAGTTTACTTCTGTAGACGCGAATTAGCGATTCGGTATTATTTGCGACTGGCAGCCGCCGCCCCCTGTCGGCTAATGCGGAAAAGGCGGAGTTCGGAAGATGTTTACATACAGGTGTATCGGAGAGCAGAGAGCAGATAGAGTCCAAGGTTAGACTAGAATACATATTGTTCACTGCGAAAAAGGACTGTCAGTGTGCGTGTGTGAGTGCGATACTGGCCACGAGGGACTGTGTGCCGTATCACGTATTGAAGGCCGTAGAAAAGGAAGAACTGTTTCCTTTTTCTATATATTATTTTCTTTATATATTCTTTTCTTTTATGATTAAACTCTTGTAATTCCATTTTCAAATAAAAAGGTATAATCCTGACATAACGCAAACTGTTGCATACACTTCAGTTTCACCTAGAGAAGTAAAATTTTCGCATGCTGTCCTGCATCATCGAAGAGCTACGAGCCATATTTCGTCGCGCGGTGCAGTGATGCATGATTTCGACTGACTGTACGTAACTGCCTTATTGTGAGTCCGGCCCCGACGGCAGTAGATAAAGAGCAAGAGACGGATACCCGTTCTCGAACTTGCCAGCTGCGAGCCCACGCGAATTTGGTGACTCACTTTAGAGCGCATTTGTGTACCTACGCGTGTCACTCATGAATGCCCCGGTGCGGCGCGGCCCTCAGCTGAGACAGGGAATGAGGGAAGTGCCTGTAGCTCGTCGCGAGGATAGAGGCGGGGTATCATATTGTATGCTTAAAGCTCAGTGATCCCGATAAGATCCTGAAAACCGTCCGCGAACGACTCCCCGCGCTCCTTTTCCCTCCTCTTGTCTCCTCTCTCCGCGTCTCTGCTTCGCGATTTTTTCACGACGACGGCCGGTTTTTCTGGTCGCCGCTCATTGTTTTGCCCGCGCGTTATTCATATGTATGAGCGGCCGAGAGAGCCAGAGGTAATGGGATGCCGGCTTGTCGGATTAATAAAAATGTTTGTCGTGCTCCTTTGAGCGGGAATGATCGAGAGCAAGAAATAAACGAGCCTCCGCGCCACCGCACGGACGACGTGTACCCTGAACTGTGATTATCCTGCAGCTACAGGAATTTAACGATCCGGTCGTGAAGCCTTCTCGCCGAGTCTAACGGGTAAACCGATGCAGATCGATCGGCCATTTTGGGAATCGCTAAACGGGCCTGCTAGTCGTTTCCACCGAAAAATTCTGGCCACGTTTATTCAGAAGTTCGCTATCGCCATTACCTTACCTGTGTTAACCTTTGAACTGGGTATGACGAGGTAATTCGTCATTTAAGTATCAAATGCAATTTCATACTGTTCATAATTTCGAACAAAGTTTAATTTACCATTTTGGGACACCCGGTAGACATGTGGAATGAAATAGCTTCCGAAACGTTAAAGTTGTTTTTTAAGAGAACGGGGTTCACTTCTGAACCATAATTCCTGTGAGACTTTTGTTCTTCGCGATCAGTAGGATAAAGTGCCTAAATATGGTATAGTCCCCTATTATGGCACTATCTTATATCTTGTAAAGGAGAAGTCGCACTCTGGTGAGAACATCCCTAAACAATAGTTTACCATGTTTACTCAACAGTGTGTAGTGCATTCGCACCATTCTATGTATAGATTTTAGTATCGATCCTCCTCCAGTTGTGTCTCCACGTGTTGAATATTTTTGTGGTTAGATTTTCGATTGTATCGTTTTCGAGGAAGGTAAGTGATTTTGAAATGTTTGAACATATCTCTGTAGTTTCAGTTTATTTATATTAATGTTTGCCAACTGTTGGTTTGGGCTTAAATTCTTTTTCTCTTTGTCAGTAGCTAGTATTATCAGTCCACGTGGAGTTCCCAATATGGCACTACCAAGGGTTCCCTAATATGGGAATACCCCTTTCGCTGGAACCTGCAATGACACACCACAAAAAATATATTTTTCCCAAACTGTATTAATTTTTTAACAAAGTTGACCCCAGAATGTTATAGGAAGGAAATGCCTCTACAACTTGTAATTTTTTGGTCGAAAAAGAGCATACTAAAATAATCAAAGAATGACATCAACAAAAAGTGGTTCATATTTGGGCACTTTACCCTACCATAGGATGTATTGGAAAAAAGTTTGACCTTAAAAAAAGGGTCAAGGTTTGCGGCACATTTCCGGATCTGCACCTATCCAGAGGTGCTGAATCGCGTATAATTATGAAACACCCTGTACATCTCGAGCATAAAGTCGAACTGAAAGAAGAGTTCTGAAGAGCGTCCACTAAAATTCTCCCTAAACTGTATACTCCAAACGAACGACACTCGTGCTGAATCCTGGATGCAAGAAAATCCCAAAAATCGGAGAGAACCAGCAGGAAACAGTTGAAAATAGTTGATCGCGGACCAAACAGAATCGGGATCCCCGACCAAACGAGAAACGTCCCGCGCGATCTTCTGCTTAGCTGTACACGGAAAACGTCGCATTCGGTAAATCCCGGGATCTCTGGGAGATACGTGTAAATACGACGAAGAGGAGATTACCAGTGTCGGCGCGTGAGACACGCCGCGCCGTCGCGTCGTCTTGACGAGCCGACGTAACGGGTAATATGACGAGCGTGTGCTCTGTGCATTTGTGCAACGTATTTACAATAGTCTGGATAGTAACAAGGGGATGCACCGTGCACACGCCGGCTTAGTGCATCACCGTGTGCACACGGTGTTCCATATGAAATCGATTTCTCGACTAGCCACCGGTCCCGCAAGATGGTGGTCCGGTCCCGTTGTCTGTTTCCCCATTCTTCGATTCTTTCGGGTAAAAACTTCTTCTCCGCGAGTGAAGTTCGAAACAACCGTAGGTCATGCACCGAACGTTTCGCGTCGCGGTCCATTCATTTTCTTGATAAATGCTGAAAAGGATCACCTAATCGTGCCGAGAATCCTTTGTGGGCAGCCTTGGCTGAAGGAAACGAATCATCCCGACGGCGAAGATTAACGAGGTAATCTTTGAAGATTGGATTTGCCGAGTGCCGCGATGAAAGTAATCAAAGTCCCGCGTTACCTGCTCCACGAGGTTCTGGACCGTCTGCAGGGTGTCTATTAATCGGACAGCTTCCTGAAAAGATGTTGGCCCATTCCCTGGGAAACGGGGAACGATTGTTACAAGGTGGAGCGTCCGATTTCTTTGGTACCTTCAGTTGAAAGTCGTGTCGTTGAATTCAAGTGTAAATGAAATTGGGAGGATTTATCGTATTACTGTATTGTAATCTGTATTTGTTATCCGTTTTGTGAATAATTATCTTTTATACTACTGGCGGAATGTTTAAAGTCATTCTGTTAGCTGGTGGCAATAGAGATACGCCTGTTGAGTCAACGAACCTAAGTAAGTAACAGTAATTGCACAGGTTCGTGGACGATAAGACAATCACTACAATACAGTCTTATTTGAAAGCAAGTTCATTAACCTTTATGTTAATGGCAAGAAGTAATTGCAAGAACGAGTCAATATAAAAGAATAATGAATGAACGTCAAAAACTTTCAGTAGCTACCTGAGACGAAACGCATCACGTGACCGGGCCGTGGAGAGGGAAGGTTAGAGTGGGGGACAAGTCTTAATCTAACGACTCTAACGGACTCAGTTGCGGAAAAAGTGCAAGTTGTATAATAATGACGAGTGCATTAACCCGTTAAATTGAATCTGTCCTAGACGAGAGGTATTTCTTTCATCGTCGGCTGGCAGAGAGGCCACTTTAGGCGCATCGGCCGGATAGAAAAATTCACCGTTAATAAAACACGCTTAATGGGCTCCGTAGCGGGTAGCGCGGAGCATGGGATCCCCGCTGCGAACCAATACTATTATTGCATTACTCGAATTACCCGCGGACGTATTTATTCCCGGCGTGTCCGGCCGTTCTGTTCGACCACGGCGCATTCTAATTGATCTTCGCGTGGTAACGAGCCGCGAGCCTCGCTCGTTTCTTTCCGAGTCGCTATTTGCGCTGCGATCCATAGTATGCAGCCTGAGGCGAGTGTCCTAACCGATCTGTGTGCGATTCCTAAGGATGCGTTTATGTTGCGGCCTCGGCGATAGAAGCTGCGAGAGCCTCGATCAGAGCGGCGATCAAAGCTGCTCGAGAATATCGTTCTTTAGTGTGTTTATAGTCGAGTTGTGGTTAATCCACGGTCCGGTTGATGTTCAGGGTGTCAATAATAGAAATTTTGTCATTTTTTATTATCCTACTTGCCTTTAACCCTTTGCACTTAGAGCTATTTCATCTTGAAAATTAAACATTTCTTCCGACCTAGAATAATTCCATTGTATACGACATTTTTAATTTTCATGCAATATTGAAATGTGTAGAAATCGAAAGGTTTAATTAGTTATAATACCGTAATTTATTGGTGCCAGGCATCCCAATAAATTTCCCAGCAATTTTACTTCACATTTCGAAAAACTTTCGACAGAATCATCAAACAGAGCAGAATATTGCCGGAACCATTACACCGCTGAAAGCGTGGAATTCCGCGCGATTGTTCCGCGGCGATTTAAATCAAGCGGAATGAAAGGAAAACACAGCGTGGAAAAAAGCGAAAGACCGTTTCGCCCCAAATTCGCTAATCAAACTCAATTTTTCGTCGCGCAAAAAAGGCCATGCAGAACAAACACGGATCGCCGCGCCGGAGCGGCGGACGAACGCGCAGAATTCGAAATAGTCCGCGCGCATCGGTTCGCAACTTTCACTGGCATTTCGACGGCCGGCTCTTTTGTACTGGAATATCGATAACGGTGGTCGCAGAGAGAACAGCGAAAATCGGAATAATAAAATGCTGAGGGTCGTGCATGAAAATCGCATGCGAAATAAGGCAAGACCGCAGAGATTGGCGCCTTTAGGCGTGCTCAGTGCTCACGCGCCTCCGTTTTTCCGGAGTTCGCTAACGGCGGAGGACGGTAAACGGGGCCTTCGAAGATTATGGGTTATCGACATTGTTTGTCATGCGTTACGACAGCGAACGCTGGTGGCCGGAATCGCCAGGACGCGGCGCGGCGCGGCGCTGCGAAGGAATGCTCGTTCACTTTCATCGAGAGACTCGCCGCGATTTTACACCTCCTTAGGGCTCGTCCGTGCTAGAGCCGCAATAGACCATCGCTACGGACAGGAGAATCGTAGTCTATTGTTTTAGAGACGAGCTGTTTACTTTGGAACACTGCACGGAACTGTGCGATGCCCGTTTGACGCGTCAAAATGCAGAAAATGCTGTTGATCTTACAAAATGTGCTGTGAGAGAAATCAGCTCCAAAAAATTCAAGAAAAAAATCAAAGGTTTATAACTCGGCAACAGACTTTATGCGAAGACGTTAGACGATTTTAAGTGTATTATTATTTTATTTACGATCCATTATTATTATTGAAAGAAAAGATGCATTTGTACTCAACAGATTTGTACAATTTAGGTACAATTAGGTACCACGTTCCGCAAAATCCAGTTTGATAAAGATGAAGGACATTAACACTAGAACTACCGGATGAGTAAAAATGACTTTCTCCTGATTTTTTCTTTTAGAAATATTAAAATCATAAATATGTTTTTCTGAGAAATTCTTTTAGCGAACTTCTCTATTGAAGTACATATGTAAACAAAACTGCTTATAAGGCAATGTATGTCAATTGCGTTTAGCGCTCGGTAGTTGTAGTGTTAAGATCGAAGTTTAATTCAGTTGAAGATAAAAATTGGAAGGGATAGGATCGCATTGCAAATCTAGAAGGACTGGCTCATGAGGGGGCAAAACACGGCTCAAATGCGACAGAAGAACAGAATCGTCCGTCATTCGGTATCGCCCGGTGCTTTCTCGCGTTACCATGTCACGCGTGTCCGCTCCAGCGCCCGGAGACAAGAAAACCCGTGACAAGAACACGGAACGTGACCGCGCAACAAAAATCAGCGCGACACCGAGTCGCGAAAAGAAACGAACTGGACCGGACAGTCGGTTGTCCTTAATGACGATTCGACGTGCCAATAAGTCGTCGAGTGTCGCCGGGGAACTGTGGCGAATTCGTCACGAGACGGTAGGAGTTCGGAATCATTTGCACGCGATTGTATTTACTAGGAGAAGCTGCTGAACAGATTCGCGCTTGCTTAACGCGTCGACCCTGTTCTTTGATCGGGTTTAGAAACAATGTCTCGTGACTGCAGATCTTTATGCATTTGTGAATGAATAAGTGTTTAAAACAGGAGAGGCGTTCAAAGAATTAAAGGAAATTGTTGGGAAGGAAAAAATGTTTAAGTGGCTCCTTTTTCTTCTACTTGATGCAGAGAATTTTTATTTTGTTGAAACATCTATTGTCTAGTCATGAATTATTTGATTTGTAGCATGTGAAAGTGTTAACGAACTGGAAATAACAATTAAAAGTATTTATGAACATGAAAATATAATTCCCAGTTTCTTAAAATTGCGAAAGGAGAAAAAAGACGTGTTTCTCTTCAACTCTTGTTTGGTTCAATCTATGCAGGAGATTTTAATGTTGCAGATGCAGTCAAGTATGCAGATGCAGTCGCCAGAGTTAATGAACAAACAGGTCGTGGCAGCCGAGGAAGAACAACGATCCTGTAGTGAAGATCAAGTGGCTTTAAGCCCCGAGATAAGGTAAATAATCTCCATAATCTGTGGTGCAAAAGTAAACTGATTTGACTCCGAAGGAACTGGAACCTTGAAAAGAAGAGTAATAGGAGATCATTGGCGAACCGGAAGGTATTTTTCGACGGTGATCGCTGATTTATAGAAAACAATCTTCGGAGCAGTATCTCTTTTGAATGACCAACTGGCGTAGCGTGGAATATTAAATTATCCGGATCGATAAATTCATCTTTATCCCCGTTCTGCCTCGGGGCGAGGCGATTCGCGAGGTGAAACAAACAGGACGACGCGATTCAAGGTATGTATCGCGAGAGAGAGACGTTCTCGCGAGCAGCCTTATAAAAGCCCGACTCGATACGACTCCACTTTTCGTCGATTCGAAACCAGTCCTCGGAGCAGGTTGATCAACCGGACGACGGGTATTTTCGCGGATGAAAAATCGTGCCCGGTTTTCGAGCCTCGGAGGAAACGATGCTCCCGATCAAACCGAACCGTTTCGTCTCTCGTCGAATCAATTCACGAACGAAATTGGAAACCGCCTGTTCGGAACGCCTTCGACGCGACCGGGCACGTAATCACCGGGTATTTAGAAAATCCGATCGTCTAATGCTGTCAACGCGTGGAAACTTTAAGGATACATTCCCCGTCAGCGGTTCACAATCGCGCTCGAGAGGCTCGGGAAAGAGAGCGGCCCGCGACGATCTAATTAGATTTAATTACGTTCGTTAACATTTCTGCCGTTCGTGAAATCCTGACGTGCTACACCCGTAATCCGCTCTAATTTCATTCTTCTGTCACCGGCGAATTCGCTGGATCCAATTACAGATCTGCCAGATTCGCAGATTGCTGATCTGCGTCGACGCGGAAATGGAAGAACCGTATTGCATCGGTGTAATCGAAATTTCATTTTCCGTTCGACAGGTATCGTTTGATAGATTTCGTTGTTAGAAGAGATTAGAGTATAGAGAATTGAAACATACTTTTGCACGTATTGTCCCGAACCATACAGAATTGCAAGCGTTTGCACGTGCATCATTTCACTGAAAGGATTCACTGGGTTCATTGATCTCCTGGACTCATTCCACAGTTTATCACAAGAGGAAGGACGCCGCCGTTCGAGGAGGTATTTGATCACGGTCATTTCGTGCTTCCCGTACGACTGAATGAACAAGCTCGAGAGAATGAATGAAGAACAAGAATCGTGGAAAGAGGTCCAACAGTGAGTCTAGTTTGAATATGATGGATAATTTGTTAGCTGTTTGGATACTCGTGCATCGAAGTAGCCGCATGGCCAAAAACAGTTTTGTCTATGTAATAGGCTAGTTTCGACGATGTTACATCGCGGAAGCATGGGAACCGCTGCTCGAGGGGTGTAATCAAGGCACGCCTCCCGGTAGACGCATATCAATGAGCATTCGACGTGCCGAGGTGTCGGCCTCGCGAATAGCAAAAGCGGCGTCGGAAGCTCATCTCGTTGGCTCAGTGGGGGAAGAAGTAACCGTTCCTCTCGAGCTATTTTTATGGCACTTAGACTTTCCGACCGGCAACATGCTGGAGCACTTGAAGAACACTTGTGTGCGCATTCCGTTACGTTTACGCAACGCGACGACGACGACGACGACGACGCGTCCGGACGCAGGACACTCGAACCGGCCGGCTCTTCACAGTCTTCCGCGACCAGGATGAAGTGGAGACGGGTTTTTAATTTTCCAGTAGGCGCGGCTGGCACTCCTGGACCTTCTCTCTTTCTCTCTAGTTTCAGGTTCGTAACAGTCTCGGATCCCTCTGAAACGCCGGCGTGAGAAACTGAGTCACGTTTCCCGGGTTTTTTTCCACCGACGACGCTCTCTCGTCCGCGCTCACCTATCAACCGCGCGTCACCATTTCCATCGCGTTGTTTGCCCTTTTAGCTCTGGAATTTAAATTAATATCGTGCACTCCTCGGCTGTCTAGCGCAACCGTGACGTTCCCGTTCGCTGTCGCCTCCCTTTGACCGTTTCATTTCCATCCAATAAAAACCCCGGAACGCAAGTCCACGTTTCTCGTCTCGAATCCTGTGGAAACTGCAAATGAGCATCGGCTTGCTCGTTCCGGAGACGGAGGTTGTTCAACATTAAAATTTTTGTTGCTAGTTCATGTAGACTGTTTCGAAGAATATGAGGTGCATTAAGAGTTGCGATAGATGTCCTCGCTATTCGGAGCATTCAAATGTCAGCTGTCCATGGTGGTTGGAGTGGGGTGGACATTCCTTGCGAATGACAGCAAACCTTCACTCGTCCCATTTTCTGATTCAGATATTCCTCCTGGCCTGACCTAAAAAACTGCCATTCTCATCCGCACCTTCTGACCTGCTGCTGAAACCGAGAGTTTATAACAGAATGGAAATGCTGCGGTGCTCTTCCGTTGTATTGTCGTACTATTAGTAGCTAGTAATTGAAGTAGAACATTTTCATTTCGCTTCAAGATCTACCAACATGATGGATGTTAAACCAGTCAAAAGTAACCTGCAGCTCCACCACAAGGCGATCCGCCGAAAGGTACCATACGCCATAGAAAAACGTGAGAACTGTCGAGTTTCCCGTGGCAGCTGTGGGCGGACATCAGGAAGAGTTGAAGAAAGCGCACCTGGCGAACCTGTCTGCCCTGTCAGCTCGCAGTTAGCACCGGTACGAGGAATCAAAGAGCAAAAACTGCGAAGAAACTCGAGTGTGTCGGGTGTGGGTGGAGTCGTAGCACAATTGACCATAGCAATCTGACGCAGTCTAACGAAGGATCTTCGAATGCCGATTCGATCTGCGAGTTCCTCTTCCCACGAAGTGGAAACGAAGAAAACGGGTGCGAGGCGAAAATTGCTCGAGCCGAAGAATCTTCTCCTATTCATCCATCAAGGCATCCCGTTAAAGCGTTCGAACGATGACGCGATAAGTCGGAGACAATTCCGCGCGGCAAGTGGCGGACGGGGAAGTGGCGCGATAAGCGCGTTACATGGAGAAAAAGCTCCCGCTAAAGCGTCGCTCTCAGCCGGAGAAAAGGCGCGGAGTGGTGTGTACGCGTAACTGGTATCGACATTTCGAAATTGCAACGTTCGATGTCCATTGTCACCCGTCTCTTCCTCGCGGACGCGTACCAACCGGCGCAGGTCCCGCTGCAAGAAAAATCGAGGAATATTCCGCACTGTAACCTCTCAGACCGGTCGAGATAAAGACGGGCGATGCTACGGTGGGAAAGGAACGCTCCCCTGTCTCTGTCCGACCTGCTAGAGACGGAATGGTGCCCTGTACGGGTCTCAGTCATTGGAACCAATTTCATTTGCCGTAGAATAGACGAAACACTATAAATTCGAATAGCACAAGATCTTGAAATGAACTCTGATTGAGATGAAAACAGAAAATGCTAAAGAGGGAGAATGTTCTCTGTGGGACCGGAGTGGAGACGGTGTCTTTTGAAATGATCAGCGATACGTCGATAAAACGCATTTCCCGGCCGCAGAGCCCATTGTGCACGGTGTTGATAGACCATGACGGACGTTGTTTCGTGATAAATCGTGGGGAATCGCTTCTCGTGCGTCGCGACGTCGCGTGATGCTCGTAGAAAGCGCGCTTGCTCGAGTTTCCGCGGAAAACGCGAATCCTGTTCCGCGAACCGATTATTCGCGAGAGTATTTTATTTTCTTTCGCGGAGAATTGGAATATCTACCGCTTGCATCAATTAGAACCGGTCTCTGAAAATAGTTTATGCAATTTTAATACTGCTAATATTACTAAAAATGGGTCAGCACTCTTTTGTAAAGAATGGTGATTTAAAATGTAAAGAGTATGAAGAGAGCAGTCACCCGAATTTTTAAGGTTGCCGAGTTTGCAGTTAAATTGCGGCGGAATCATAGAAGAACAAAGAATCGTGCAGTATCACAATTGATTTAATAACACGTTGTCCGAATCGTTTGAAACCCTTCAAAAGGGTAGAATAATTGTTGGACTCTAGACAGAGCTTATCGGCAGATTAAAAACTCGGCGAAATTGTTTATTAAAATCGTTCCCTCCGCGCGTTTAATTTTTGTCGCACAATTCACGCGATTCTTGCGGGTTCCGAGAACAACGGCGCGGCGTTCAGGTAAAACGTTTCGAACTAATCCGAGGATGTATTAAGTGCACGCATCGTGGTTTCACCAGTTACCTGATATCACGGAATCGAAAACACGATATAATGACGGGACACAACCCGACCACATGGAACTTTGCAACGATTACTGGCCAGAATCGTGGGAGTCCGCGATCAATGCCGACTCACTCCTTCCAGAGAAAGTAAGATTCTTACTTATTCTTCTTCGTCGTCTTCGGGCATTAGAGAGCCCGCGTTCGTATCGTGTTACTCGTCGTCCCTACAAGGTTTCATATTTAAGGGAGGTTTCGTCATCGGCGACTGAGAATATTAGGCGAACCTACCGAGGGATCACAATTACGAATTCGTTCTGGCGAAACTCGATATCGGCCTGTGAAAAAGTCGAGAAACCTTTCGAGGACTCTATACACCCAATATCCACTTTTTCCAAACAAAATGGAGGTCTCAAGTTTGTGTCAAGCGCAGAAATTAAGGCGTGGCTCTTACAATGAATTTATTTTATCGAAAGGTTTTCGACTTTAATGTAATGTCGTGTTATATCTAGCCACATGAACAATAACATTTTAGTTGCCACTTACCTTTAGGCAGTCCACAGCAAAAACGAAAACATTTTTATATGAACAGGAATGTAATTTAGATGAACAATTGGAGAAAAATTGAGACAACCGCTCGAGGTATACAAGAATATTTTATTCGTCGAAAGTAACAAATATACAATCTTCCAAATAAACTTGTGTCGATTTAAATCATCGGATTTCTCGCGGATCGTTCTACGCGATCGAACGTCCGCGCGCGATTCGCTTCCACCTACATGTCTCTCCTCTCTCCCACTCTTTCTCACTCTCTCTTTCTCTCTCTCTCTCTCTCTCGCATTTCATCTCGCCATTTTTCGTCGCGTTCGCTAAAAAAAATCGTATCGTGTATCGGCGCGGAGTGTATTGTCGACGTGCACGGAAAGAAACACGGCATTTTTCAACAAACTCTGAATAGAAACATCAACGGAAAACGCGTTTCGTTCTTTGAAAACCGAGAGGTGTGGAATTTTGGCACGATCATCCTCCAGGAAACTGGTGTGTCTCTCTGTCTATGTGTGTGTGTATATCCGTTCGTTCGGGTGTCTGCTCGTGCATGTTCCGTTTTCCATATACATATACATATAAATATATATATATAACAAATCGATAAAACGCGTTCCATTTACCATCAGCATTTTTCGCCCGTTTATTTTATATCGCGCTGGAACGATGCCGATATCTTTCACTTTCGCTCGTCCTTACTCGATGTCTCCTCTACCTAACTACCTATCTATATATATATATATATATTTATATATACCTTTTCGTTATTTATATATAAACATCCGTTCAAATGGACACACAGATCCATTCTTCATTTCTCGCGAGTTGTCTTAGTACGTATGTACACATATATCCATCTAAATGCACAGTCTCTAGGTTTTCTTCTTACTTCGTTCACGATTATTATTAACATTACGGTTCTCAAAACGGCTTGAGTCTTTTCCTTTTCTTTCATTCTCTCTTCTTACAAACGGGGTACTATGTACAAAGGAGCCGCGCGTCGAACGCGCACAACTAAGGCTGTGTTTCGATGAGTTCGCCACGGAGAATGATTACACCGTGGTTCGCAGGTTTATTCACCACTGGATCATTCGTCCACTGACTCACTGAATGTCCCTTTATCATGGCTATCACTCACCACTGGAATTGTCTCGGGGTTCACCGGTTACTGTTCAAAGCCACGGACCAAGTTGCGCCTCTAAGATCGTCGCCGCGTCCGTTCTGCCCATCACTCGCAGATGGTTCAGCAAGTCCGTCACCGCTGTTGGCTCGTGATGCTTGGCTTCCCACAGGTCCAGGATATGCTCAGTCGGACTGGACTTCGTTGCGAAGTAGTTGATGTACCTGCAAAGCAACGGGGATACCCCTTTTGTTACCTAGTCGGACTATAGAAGAGCATACTGCTATCGGGGGAACTGAGGCACTATCTGACTTGTGGAGAATTGTTAACATTCCCCTGAACTGTACGGAATAAGATGTCACTTAAAATATCTCTGTTGTTCTTAGTTGTTATTGTGTTTCTCGAGGTCATAATTTCTGAAAAACTTCATCGTATAATATATATTGACCCTCGAATGACCTTTCGAGGAGTCATCCTGTATATTTGATAATAGCTGCTACCAAAATAGGCATTACTTTAAATCGAAGACATTGGTGGAAGAACCGGAGTTTTAAAATCGTTAAATTCTGACATCAAGGTTTTTCAAGGTCTATTCCCCGATTGAAAATCCACGGAAAATTGAAAAATAAAACAGCACAGTGCGAAACCGTTTGTTCCCCGCAAGCAACAGTGCGAACGACGGCAGCTACTTTGCGTCACCGTGATACGCATAATTCACTCGTCGAACCACACACCGGTCTAGCAATGAGGGTATCGAGAATAGCCACCTGTCAGTGATCCGTAAAGAGGTTGGCTACTGTAACGGGCATCGCGTGCAATATAAGAAGGATAAATGACTACCCTGGCTGTCCGGCACAAAGAATACTGTCAGGAGTTGCTGTACAGGGAGCACCCGGGCTCGGTTATAGCGAAAGGATTAAGCTACTGGTCGGGCTACGAGCGATCTCATGTTAGATCCTTTAAAAGACCCTGTCCGACGGTCAACATTCAAAGAAACTGGCGAAGCGTCCCCCGAGGACGTGCCGTCAGTCACCGGTAGCGGGCGCGCACGTTCGCGAAGCTCATAAGATTGCTAACCTGTCAACCTGGAGCCTCTGCGCCAGCATTCTCCAGTCGTTGCCGAGGGCGTTCGGCGGGTCCAGGCACTGGCAGAGCTGCTTCCTTAGGGACCTGGTAAACCGAAACGGTCTGAGGGTGGTGGAGTCTGTGGTCGCGTTATTAGCATGCCCGCTGCTGACCACGGTCACCTCTCGCAGCGGCCTGGTCACGCTTCCGGAGGAAATCAATTGCTTCGCGCCGTCGTAGACGATCCTGAACACCTGCCTGGTATCAGAATTGCCTTGGGAGACTTGGAGCTTGTAGCTCCTGGTAGTGGTAGGTCCGAAGGCAGCGTCCAGCCCAAAGGTGACGTGTTTGGTGTTCTCCTGGCAGTTCCACACGTCCCTGAACGAGACCTCCTGTCTTTCCGTAGGCGATTTGCTCTGCCATTCGTTGCCAACCTCCTCGAGGCTGACGCACAAGGTCTCGCCGTTGTCCTGGAACAACAGCGTCCTCGGCTTGTCCAGCAGGTAACCTCTGATCTGTAATTCCTTGTCCACGATCGCCTTCATGGCTGCCTTGGTGTCTTCCACCGCGTACACCCTGACACAGCATTGACCAGCCTGGCTAGCGAACAATGCTAATCGCAGCCTCTTCGTGGCGATAGTATTCTCACAGCTCTGACCAGCTAAGACGTATCCACGGAGCTGCTCCGTTACGATGAATGCCTCCGCGTGGTCTAGTTGCGTGAACAGCGGCGTGTTGATCGTCTCGTTGCCTAATGTTAACACCCTGGTCCACGTGATCGACTGGTGATCCTTAGCTGATGCAACAGCCATACCGTCCTCCACGCTTAGTCCATCGCAAGCCCAGACGCTTAGCTCCCACGTGGCGGGGTGCAGCATCGCGCAGTGCTCGAATTGCAGGATCACAGGCTTGTTGAACGTCGCCGAGGATGGGCCGCATGTCACCACTGCTGATAACTGCGTGATGCCGTCTGCGGGCAAATAATCAGGCCTGCTGCGAATTCGGTTGGCGGAGCCGCGGATTGAAAATCTAATTCGCGACCGGGTCGGCTTACGGCCAGACCGCGGATTTGTTATGCAAAATCAAAAAAATTGTCTCCATCAATTGCAAGACGTGGAAACCGAATGTACCGATAACGCGTCGGCCGCACTCGATGCCACAAGTATTCTCCCAGCGGACAACAATTAATCAATACCGAGTCCAATTATCCTCCGAAATCTGGATCAAGTATCCCGCGAGAGTCAAAACAGCGAGAATATGTCGAGCGGTGTCGTGAAATGTAGAGCGCACCTTAGGGGCCTCTCAACGTCACCGTTCGCGGGTCAGGACGAAAAAGGTAGTTAGCTGGTCCGAGGGGGATCCGTCAATATTCATTACCCGAAGGTCCTGGCATCGGTCGGCGGGACCGCCGTTGATTGAATCGGATCGATATCCGGTCGGCGGAGCGGCAACGGGGTAACCGTCATACGCACCGGGCGCAATTAATAATGCACGCATCGCTTACCGGGTAATCGAGGCCTAAAGCGATCCTCGTTGAGCACCGCCAGGTAGAGTTCCTCCCTGAGTGGCTTGGGCACAGCTCCCTCGGGCACAGACATCGATATGCCTGCATCCGGAAGCACGAGTAGGGCGCCCCGTGTGTTCACCGCCGCCCCCGCAACGTTTCCGGTCTCGAGCTTCGGTAAACGGACGCTCTCCGAGGCGACATTGTAGGTCGAGTCCGAGGACGGGTACGAGCTAGTGACGCTGTTCTCGCAGTCGGAATGGATCTGTTTGTCGCTGCATGACTCCTGGGTCGAGGTGCTCGGCGTGGGCGACATCGGAGACGGTTGCGGCGCGATCGAGAGGTGGGGGACGTCGTAGTGGTGCTCGGAGAGGGATCTCGACATCGACAGCTTCGGGTCGAAAGGATACTCGTAGCAGGCCGGCACGCTCGTCGCCGTTACGTCCGGCTGCAAGCTCAGCTTCTTGTCCTGGTCCGGGAAGAACTCCGGCTGGAATTCTGAAACGCACACCGCCGAGCCACGGCCCGTGGGTATCTCTGCGCGCTGCGGACAGACGCCGCTGTGACACTACTACGACTACGGGAACGCCTCGGTATATGTGAAACAGGCGCGCACAGTTTTTGGGACTCATTCATCCCCACTTCTGCAGGGTGTACACACCGGGGGCCTGGAAACTCGACCGGTGAGAAGTGGAGCGATGCTGATCCAATGACAAAACACTTCTCTTTTCCATTATGGTTTTATGGAAAACAGAAATATGCCACGAGTACGTTAGCGAAGGTTTCATTTAAAAATCATCAGAAATAAAGAAGTTTTGTTACTGGATTCATGTTGTCTCCCTTCTATGTTCGATGCTGTAGCATTAAGAGATCAAGGAATGGAGTCCGCACGCAATGTGAGTGACATTTATTTCAGGTCCCGAGGTTTTCACATATATCGAGGCATTACTGTACCACGTGACTCTCTGCTCGCCGCTTTCATCGGTTCTCTTTGCTCGCCATCGAATTTGTTATTCCCTCTAGCATGGGCTGACCATGGACATCGATACTGGGTGTGGTTCGATCGGAATATTACCCCTTTGCCTTGGGATTCTTTTTACGATTACTTTATTGTCGATAATACTCTACACGAGAAGCAGAAAATTTATATTTATTGTGTTCTTTTCCAACCTTCCAATTTCCTTTTCGGATAAAATACAAACTCGAACTGGAAACTTGTAAATTTTCGATAAAAATGTTCTGAAAAGCCAGACCCTTTTCGCGACTCCATCAACGAATCAGCTAAATTGAAACGTTGTAAATAGAATCGATAACGAAGCGCTCCTCGAAAATTTAAGCCCCCATTCATTAATAACTCTGTTTCCAAGAGGATCATCGAATGGACTTGCTGGCCCCCGTCCCATAGCGGGTAACTAGACCAACGAACCTCGCGATCTAATATGATTTACTCCATTAGCGGTCGCAAAGTTTCCACAAAACCGTTGTGCAACAGAGCCAGAGTCTGACTCGTGCTCGTTCCAGATACGTCACCGTTAACCGAGCGTCCATTACGAACGACGTATGTTCCACTCTATTCTTACGATCGTTTCGTGACCCGTTGGATGAAAGCAGCGAGCACGTAATGTCAGTCAAACTTCGAAACAGTATCATTCCGATCGTGCTTTACGAGCGAAGGACCGGGAATGCTAACAAATTCGCACGGGCACTGCAAACTGTGCTTAAACGCTCTCTGCTGTTAAGAAAAAGATCATTCGGGATGGAGACAGGGGTTGCAGAGCTCAAACAAAATTCCGAAAATAATTCAAACTATTGCACGATCGTCTTAATTAATTCTCATTAGAAACAACAATAAACGATTCTAGAACAACAGGTCTAGAACGCAATCCATATTGCAACAGTTCGCAAGCCTGATTCTTTGAAATCGTCATTTCGAGCGACAGCAACCCAGTAACCAATCAGACATTCTTCCGAGTGACTTCTCTCTGCGAGACTTCAAGGAAGAAAACAGGTGTAACGAGCGCAGTAATTACACCGTGTGCGGCACCTTTCGCTCCTTTGTTTGCAAGGTGGAAGGGGTACCTGTTTTTCGTGTCGGAGATGCTTACCGTTACGGGCCATGGAGTAAAGGGAATGGTCCCGACCTTTGCGCCTGAGGAACTTCGCCAGGAAAAAGACCAGGCCGCCGATTACCACGCAGGCGACAGTCAGGCCGACGTAGAGAGCCACGTCCATCTGCCGGTTCGCTGTCAACATCAAACGTTTCCGTTTTAGTACGCTTTTTTTTCGCCGAGACACAACGGAACTCTTTCCGTTTCACAAGTCTGTACTCGCGAAAAGGGTCTGGCTCGACGAAAGGATAAAAAGAGAGAACAGGAAAGAAAGGAAGGAAGAACGAGAAAGAGAAGAGAGATCGCCGGCAGACGCTAATTCGAAACTTTGTCACCGCGTCTCTCGGCGGGATTATCGCTTCGCGAGGGATTAGAGTAACCAGCAGGCGTTAATTCCTCGCTTTAAGGAGGCGCTCCGCGAGATACGATCTGCCGACTCTCTTTCCCTCTGCCGACGTTCAAGACGTTGTGTGTCGGGCGGTTTAAAACTCTTTCTGCCGTCTATCTTTATCCATCTTTCCGCGTTGAAGAAGCAGCGTGCAAATGGAGACGGTAATTTTCGCGTGTCCGCGAGAAGCGTGCCCTCTCTCCTCGTTCGCGCGAGACCGGACGACAACCAACAACCGACCCCCCCGCTCATGAATAATTTACACTCGGCAACTTTTATTTACTTTTTACGGGTCCGAGACGTGCACCCGGCTGCGCGGCGCGCGCGCTCGCGCTCACCGTAACATTTTCGCCGGTTGGAAGAAGAAGGACGCGTTTTTAAACGGTTCGTCGTCGTAGCAGGAAAGTTTTAAGGTTCCTCTCCATTTACGCCGAGGGACCCAGCGAAGGCTCGTTTCACCCGGGGGCCGGTTTATCGTTTTACTGCCCCCCGCGCGTTATTCCGCGCGGCGATAAAGATTCGGATCGTTATTATCGTGGCCATTAACGCGTCCCCAAGCAAGAAACGGTAAAGCACCGACTACGGGAATGTGTTGGCCTCTTCATCGGGGGATTACCGATTCGCTACGTGCAACCGGATTTTTTCAGAGGCTGATTGATGGAGAGAGGAGAGGATAGTTGTGGATAATTTGTTATTTATTTGCTGGATGAAATGTGGCCGGGCTACTGATTTATTTTATTGGGATTTGCGAGAGCCTCGACTGCGACGCGAATTTTTTTCGAGGATGCAATTTAAACGATTGAACTTCACCTGTATGTTCTTTTATGTTATATGAACGTGGATCTGTAAACGGCTACAAGAAGGTTGTAAAAGAAATAATGTGCGTATGTGCCTGTATATTTTATTATATTTCTTGAAACCAGCTCATGTTTTTACTAGACAGCTGTGCATGTCTATGTGTAAGACAGGCTAAATCTTCAGGTTCAAGGAGTAGAATATCTGCCCCTCGATCGTGAGATTATCGATTTCACAAGGCAGATTTTAAGAAAAATGATCGATGAAGCAAGCTAAAGCCACGGTGGGCCGACATGGTGGTTTTAAAAAGCTGGAATTAATTTTCCGATCGGAATCAGGGTTGAGCGGGCCGATGGCAATCAGAGGCGTATAAAGAGCGAAGATTTACGTGCACGTTGGGTTTCGCAATAATAATATAAATGTTCGAGAAGTAATTGCGGGATAATCGCGGCGGTGTATCCTCTGGTTCGACCGGGACTTATTTCGACCAATAAAATTCATTCGGTGCCGGGGGATAATGTATAGTGCCATTAAAAAGGCCTACGACTTCGTGTGCAACAACCTAATAATTTCGTGTCGGTCGCGAGAGACGGACAGTGAACACGATGGCAACAAAGGCTACGTGGGAAGCGATTAAAAGGCACCGAGAGGGACTAAGAAAGGAGAAAGAGGGGGCACAGGAGAGAGAGAGCGAGAGGGAGAGAAAGGATTGCGCCACGCTGGAATAGTCTCTCCTACTCCCTCCTCTGTTTCGCAGTCCGTATGAAATCGGGATTGAATTACCTGTATGCAAAGTTTCACCGAGATTCGAACGCGTTTTATGAATTATGTAACAGTGAGCTGCTCGCAGTCTTCACGAGATTAAGGGAACGGTCTCGCAGCCGTAAATACAGAACGATATACGGCCCGTCATAAATCGAGAAAGTTCGCGGATATCAATTTACGAAATTATTCTTGAAACTTTTCTCATCGCGATGTGCACCCGTCCGACTCTGTTCCGTAGCATTCGTCGACGAGAGAAAGAGAACACGATGCCTCAACCTACGTTCCAGGGCAACCCGGTTGCTAAATTGATTCTAACTCGAGCCAACTACGTGTCGGTTAATTTTTAACTAATTTGGCTCCCGGTCCTGGCAAGCTGCGGCTACACGACAACGTGTAAGTGCCCGAGAATGCTTTCAACCCTCGGATAATGCGTCACTCATTTCCTCCGCACGCCTTAATCCGACAAACTGTGTTCTACTTACAGTTTTTATGTTTCCAGCAGGTGCACGAAGTTGGAACGAAATGTCCAGGAAATTAAGGATTTGGAAAGGTACTTGGGAAATGCGGAATTTCTGCTCGAAGGACAGGGGAGGGTTCACATGAATATTCAGGTGAGGTTTAAAGCTACGTTAGTGTATGAATAAAATTTCCATACCGCGAGACGATCGGGCTCTTTGGTAATTAAATTTATGAAATTAAGACCGGCAGGTTCTATTCGTTGGACTCGAACATTTCATTCAATGTGAACGCGCTGCGTGTTACACGCGATCTTCTGGTTTAATGATTTGGAAACTGAGAAACAGACAGAGTTTTTGATTTTTCTACGATTGTGTCGAAATTTCCTCTATTTGTTCAAAGTACAAAATAGTGTGAAGGTGTAAAATCGAGGAGTGTATTAATTGTGTGTTCTAATTACTCATATGAGAAATCGAAACGTACAATAAACTTAAAAACTGACAAGTATGAAAATTTCAACAGACCCTAATTGCGCCAGAAGGCCGAGAAGACGAACGTCGGGGCTACACGTCTCCGACTTCATCGTGGCGTTTAGGATGCGCGTGCCGGCCCGGGATTTTCAAGAAATACCGCGACAAACCGATGGCTGATGTTCCTAAGCTTCTTCCAATTTTAGAATGTCAAAGCCATTCCCGGTTGTAACCCCGGTACGTGACTCCGAGAGAGCCGTTCCTCCTCCGCAGGATCATGGCAGAGTGGCGGCGGCTGCTTGGAGCACGCTTACCCGTCCCGGGGACACGTGCTCCGAACATCAATATACGGCGGCGTCGAAAACGCATACGAATTCGTGAACAGGGGGAGAGAACCTCCCCTAAAAATGCAATAGTTCCGCGTCGTTACCCTCTCGGGGGAGGATCGCGACGAGGGTGCGAGTGAGAGAGAAAGAAAGAGGTATAGCTGTTCGCGAGTCTCACCCTTCGCGAGGCTGAAAAGTGGCGCACAGAGGGTGCCGAGATTTATTTTCTTAGCGGCAATTGATAACGCTTCATAACCCCGACCCAATGTATCCGAACGCCATAACTCATCCCAGCGTCCCCTGGAAAGTCTGTGGACGGCGCGGCGGCCGATAGCCACTTGCCTTTATCGAGCAGCCACAGGTCGCCCAAACCTCCAATCATACGACACAGGTACGACACACCAATGCAAAATCGCAATGACACTCGACGCATGAAGAAGACTGCGTGAATTGTCTCGAGAGACAATCAACTACCCACTGTTTATTTGACGAATACAATCAGGTGAACCGTCATCAAGGTCTGCGCAGTGTATCCACCATAGTTTAATGTCATAAAAATTTTCGGATAAATTCCAGCAATTTTACGGAACCAGTCCACCGAATGGCGCCGAGATTATGCCTCGAGGATATCTCTTAGAACCTAATTGCGAGCGGAGCAGCACCGGTGGAGGAGCGGGACTGTTGTTCTTGAAACGAAATTATCGAACTCGCTAAGTTCGTCAGCGGGCGAATGGAATTAGCGGAACTTCGTTCCCGGGAGATCGCGAAAAAGATGAACGAATTAAGCTGGCTTCTAAATTCCGAGGAGATTCTAGTGCAGCTTGGGTCGTGCCAGGTTCGCGAACTTCCTCGAACTTTCCTCGACGTTGTATTCAAAAGTGTTCGTGTACGCGAGTGTGCTCGAAAATCGCGACGTTCGAGGTCGGTGATTGCGACTCGTCGCTTCTTATCGTGGCCACGCGAAAATCGAACCCGACGGTTGGGGCGAAAGGGGGTAGTTTCTGGCCGGTAATCCCGACAGCGTATACACGTTCGGGGCTCTCCTGCTCGGGATAATGGCACTTTATTTGCATGCACGATCAATTTCCCCTGTTGCAGGCCGCTGAGGGGCGTAACGGCTACCGATTACATAATTTTCTTCGATATTAAAGCGGCTCCCACCCCCCGACAGCCGGAGACCGGGGGGTGAAACCGTATCGCGTGCAACTTTGATGTGGCCTGGTCGATAGAATCGTCCAGCTAACCGGGGGTGTCTGGATCTATACGGACCACTGGGCCACCCTTGACTACCAGCCGCCATCTCATTGTTACGATTGTTTGGACCGGTTCGGGAGGGGGGCCGGCAGGCGATCGGCCCCCTCGCGGAGCGTCAATAATTAACCAGTCGCGTAATTAAAAGTAAATAGTCGGAGGGGGGCCTGCTCTCGCTCTCAGCCGGCGCTCGTCGTTGACGCGGAAAATTTCATCGGCAAACCCACTTGAGCACGATTGCGTCCTTTCGATCGCGAGGGGCTCGTGTTTGGAACGCTGTTCGTCAATTTTTACGTCGATGTGCTATTGGAAAAATTTGTAATTGGTTTTCGGGAAGATGTTCGACGCGTGGGGACATTCCTGATTACTGAGACCCGTGCGGGGTGTGAATTACGCAAGTATCACTTCCTGATTAAAGAAGGAATTTATTTTGTGAGACAATTCGGAGTCCCATGTTTCACTACGCACGCCAGGTGTCTTAGAATTTATGGATAAACTCATGAAGTCATTTGTGAACAAGTAGTGATAAAGTTATGTCCCATATTCGTCACAGAACACCCAAATATAGGGCTGACACACGGCTGCCACCAAATGGAGATAACTTCATAAATATCTTTCAGGACGTATTCGACTCCGAACGAAACCCTGCACGAATAGCTACCATGTTACGTATAAATATCCATCGACCCGCATATCCCCCGTTGTCATTACCCTCGTAAAAACCGGCCAGGGAGGTAATCAATGATGAATCGACGAATTCGTCTCTCCATCGCTACAGGCGTCCGCATTCGTTCCATTAACCCCTTCTACTGAAACGAGCGCAGCTCGTCAGGGGCTTTCTGTGCCAGATAGGCAATGACTAGACGCAGTCGTTAGGAATTGTTGAGAAATGACCCGTCAACTTCCACGTTTTTGAATTTACGATTATTGAGATTGTAAGGGTGTAGAGAAATATTTTGTTGATATGATTCGCACAAAATGTGAATAAACACATACTTGATGTGTTTATGGGAAAAGTGGAAAGATGCAATGCAAAGTTATGTTAATCGAATTTGAAGAGGCAGCTATATTATCTTCCCAAGTTATTGAATCAAGAAATATATTTTTAGGTGATATCCGCTGCTTACAGTCGACTTGGAAATTTTGTATTTTGCATAAAGAACCGCAGCCTGTCAATGTAATGGTCACTTTTAGCGGTCTGTAGATCCCAGCGTTAATACACCCGGAATCGATGCGTATCGCATCGCGAGCAACTGGCTGGAATAGAAGTCGGTCGCGGTGTTCTATTTAGTCGTCGGGACGTCCGATTTGAATGGTATCAGATCGCGAGAGAAACCGTAAGCGCCACGTTACACCGAGAATATAAACGGCCGAGCACCAGCCGTGAAGAATCCCATCCGAGAATGTCGCGCGACGAGTTCGAGACGCATTTTCTACGCGGATGGTCGCGCCCTGCAAGCCGCCTCCTACTCATCGAGAGAACGAACTTTTTACTCGATTTTGTCCGCGTCGACCATGAGCCCGGAACGAATCGGGGGTGGTTCCCGATGGATCGCGAATCGTGGCTTATCTAATCGCCGAGCCTATCCCTTTCCACGCTGTCCCATGACGCGGCGGGACTTAATGAGAAATTCATTCAAACGTCACACTAGCTGAATCAATTTTCTGGTTATCTTATCGACGTCCTAAGAATATCTTTGAATTTTTCCACGGGACATTTTTCACTGAATACATACAGGTTTTGTCATTTTGAATAGCTAGAATAACATCTTCGAATGTTATCGTGGAAGTTATTTATTATTACGTGTACATTTTATTCGTGCATTTAGGTATAGGTTTTTGTTATATTTGATATATTCGATTTATACTTGAATCATATTTTTTTGTATTTTACTCTTTTGAATCCTCAGAATAGAATATTCATGACACTTTTTTGTAGAGTGTTTTGTGTTATTTTAATCCTCGGAATATATTAATATATGTTATCCAACAACATATTAATGTTATTTTTACAATTTGTAATATAAACGCCGCGAACATTCGACACAAGCCAATATTTTAATCGCTCGTGAAACTTCATGAGCGAAATGGGGAATCGCATGTAGCTGGATTCGAAACCCTGGCCATCACAGTGGCAGTTCGAGCCGCAGGCTCACGAGCCACGTATGTACGTAGATTTACTTAAGCATGATATATTAGGTTATCTTGTGCATGAACTACCCCCAAGTCGGTGATCTACAGCTTCGGGGCAAGGTTCACGCTTCACGGAAGGGTTAATAATCATTTTATAGCGACAGTAACCAGTTTGACGCGAGTATTTCTATTATTTTCCGGCGCGAGGTGGACTTAATGGCGGATCCAGCGGAACCGTGCACCGTCTTTTGTCTCGGCGTCGAATATTACATCGTCCGAGGGTTAATGGAGGCGAAAGGAGATTAAACCCGTGGGAGAACGCGCCTTTTGTTCGTCGATGGACTTACCTTCCTCGGTCAAGTGAGCGCCACCCATTTTCGTGCCGCCGTCTGGAAAAAAAAAGAGAACGAACGGACTCTAGAAATGTGGATGTAATTCAGGGCTAAGTGGGTGAGCCACGGTAATTGACACGTAAAAGGGAGCGATTCTTGGATTCCCTCCGATGGGAACCGACTCTGAGAAATATCCTCGGCTAACGCGGCTTAACATCGTTCGCTGCCATTTTCTATGGTTCACCGTAGAGTCCTTCGACGCGTTATTAATTCCCCATGTAGCCGACGCGCCGCCCGATCTATACAACCACACGATTTTGTTTTGCAATTTCAAACCGCTGAACAAGGAAGGAAGTATGACGCGGCGGATTCACGAGAAGCAAATTGAATATCACGACGTGCAATTCATTTCTTCGACGAACAACGAGATTGATCCACAATGGAGTTAAGACGATCAAATGAAATATTCCTGACAGCGAACGCGTCAAGACGTAATCGTATTTCTTTGAGCGCGACAGGAAATAAGATTACCCAGGCTTTCATGGACGGGGCTCTCGCTGTTGATATTGTCTGAGGCTTCCGGGCATAACTGGAGCGACAATTATCTTCTCGAGAAAGCAGGCTATATTTACGTTCAATCGACAGGCGCAGAAAATGTAAAAAGGGGTACTGTTAGTCGATTATGCGAGAGGTAACTACTCCATTCCACGTATTCCTGCGTCTTCAACAATTTATTCTGTAAATTAATGTTATCTTTATTCGTGGGCTTGTTCCTTCTTTATAAATTTAATATTAAGTTTTTCCTACTTTCACTCTTAGTTCACTCTCAATTTCCGGAAAGGGGAACTCGCTAAAGATCCGCAAGCTATTTGCCTGTGTCAATATTCAATATTTTGCAGGCACCGTTTCCTCGGTATTTGCCACAGAAAAGTCAATTTATTAATGGAAAGCGAAACGTAAGAGTCGTAGTACCAACTCGGTACAAAGTGCCCAATTTCTAAAGACAATTTCTCTACACTCCGTGGTCGCGGGTTCGATCCCCGACGCCGGCACCTCTGGAAATTCCATGTGCTATTTAAACTGTGGTGCCCAAGGTGGTTCGGAACCCACCTTATAAAAACTGTAGGTCTCGTCGCGAAATAACCCTGGCAGTTAACAAAGCGACGTAAAAATAAAAAAAAATAAAAAATTTCTCTACAATTGCAATTGAAATGGTTTGGTCCATATTTAAAAAAGTTATTCTGATTTAAATGGGCCCTTCTTCCAGACACCCATTCAATTATGAGACTGACTGTCTACCGAGGCATTACTGTACAATAGTGTGAAAATTAGAAGAGGTCACACCAGTTGGGGGTTAGGCAAAGAACACGTGCCTGGAGGAGAATATTTCCCGCGTAAAAGAAGAACGGTATATGGGGGTGGGGCGAGAGTGAGTCGTGACAAGTATAGAATAGAGTTCGCTCGTGACTTACTGTTGCACATGCCGCTGGTGCAATTCGCCACGCTGATGTCCCTACCCTGGCAAGGTCGGCCTCCGTGGCTGGGTGGCGGATCGTCGCACGACCTCCTCTTCGTGTGCGTGCAGTCGCTCCCGCACACCGACCATGCCGACCATCTGGACCATGCACCGTCCACCACTGGCCAAGGGACAAAGAACAGAAAGAAAAAAAACGGATGCTCGGAGATCGAACGTTGCTCTTGTCCCGTTGCGGAGTCGTTAAGGCGACTCCGATCGACGTAAAGCGACAGTAAAAAGTTACGGCGGCGCAGGACACGGGCTCGTAACTCGTCCCCTGTCCCCCGTCGAATCTTGTTCGAAACCCGGTACTTGTCAATTCGGTTAGATCCGAGCCGGGCCTACGTCGCATCTTTTTCCCGTTTAATTGACTCGTACCGGCACGTTTTCCCGAGGGGAAAAAAAAACATCGGAGCGTCCGTACACCTTTATGTAATCTCCGGCTAACGACTCGATAGCGACGATACTTACAAATTATTCCGATGTCTTTTACTTTTTTTCGACGTTCCGAACCGTAGAAAGACCTAGCCTATGCCAGAGGAATTATTTAGTTCCAGTTTTTATCTCGAATTGTGTCGTTGACGCTAGAACCACCGTGCGAGTTGAAATAATTGGATTGTTTGCTCTGCAATTAGCGGAATTGTGAACGTGCTTTCGTGGAAAGTTGTTGAATGGATTCCTTAATACCCGGAGAAGCTGTAGTTACTACAAGTTAAGCGACTCTGGCTGTTATGCAAATGTAGGTTTTCGAAAAAGTTTAGCCTTGCATTAGAGATTCTACCATTCTGTAAACCGTTTCAAACTTTTTACTGTGCCGAGTTCTAGGAGATTAAGAATCCTCCGAATACACACAATCCGCATTCTAGCACTTAAATCAAGCCGTTTAGAAAAATCGCAAATATATACAAGAAGCAACGAGTAACCTCAAAATGGCGTATTGTTCAGTATTTCGTATTTGGTCTTTCTATAGTTAGGATAGGATCATTCTTTTTGCGAGTTCCACGCGTGCAAACGGCCACTTACCTAATGTGTTGGTGAACTCTTCCAAAGCGCCGGCTGTTCCGGAGTAAGCGTCAGACAGAAAAGACACGTGGGTGCGTTAACGAAAGCGTACAGTTAATTGGTGAAAAGGAAAGCGTGACACATTAAAAATCAACCCCTCGTCCATAGCGTTAATGTATCGAGTGTAGCAAATTTGGTTAGGGTCTGCTAAATGCAAGAAAATTGGAAGACTGCTCTCAGCAGAATAAATCTGAATATGTATTTGAATTTTTATTTCATTCGATACTTTGACTTTATGGTATTTTTAACGCTGCTGTATTGATGGTCAGATTGTTAAGACGCTAGAAGACTTTGATCTTCTACCTCAAAACGAATCTTGGAAATGCGGTCAGTGGCATTCCTATGCAACCGCGGGTGCACCGTTCTGCTGCATCAGAATTCCCGTGGTGTGACTCGTCAGCAGCAGACGAGGGGTTAATATTTCACCTGTCGCCTCCGCCGGCGTCGTCGCCGCGAACCGTGGTCGATGGACGTTGGCCCCGAGGAGCGTTTCAATACACTCCGCACGACTCTCGGCTCTCGGGGCTGTGGCGCAGGTGTCTTCGGAATGTCGCAAACGTTTTCGAAAGGTGAATACAATTTAAGAGTGGTGACGACGGAGGCAAACAGACGACGACGCGGAATGACGAGAGGGGAAGGGAGGGGAGAGAGCGAGCAAGCGACGACGACGACGACGACGACGGTGACGACGACTATGGTCGCGCAACAGATAGTCGACCGTGAGAGGGAAAGAGGGAAGCTCGTAAATCAAACGAGCGGCCGCGCCGCTCTTCGGCATCGGTAATATTGGTTTGTCGTCGCAGAACCTGCTTGGCTGTCGTCTCCGAGCAGCCCACGTACCGAACGACGATACCCTTCCTCTCTTTCTTTCTCACCGTGATCGAACACAGTGGAACATCGCTGAGAAAATAGACAAGGAAGCCACGCCGTGGCAGCAGAACCAGCAAGAAACTACGATCCGCGGAACCTAACGGCGACGTTAACGAAGCGAGATGCTTCCTTGGAAATCTCGTGTAAGAATGAAGGGAAATAACACAGTTATCTGAACTGACGATTGTACAAATTGAAAAATGCTCTCTGCTGCAACCGCGTAACCATTGAACCCTCATCAAGTACGATGATTCATAGTCCCTTAAGTCTTTAATTTTCTCTTTTGCAACCTAGGGTGTCACAAGCTAGAACACTGCTTCTATGCTTCCAGTGTCGAAAGAATCCGTAGTACTCTGGCACAAGTTTTCTTTCAATTACACACACGTCGCGTCTAAGTAACTGCATTTATAATTTTTGAAAAAATTGAGACTTACCGGGACAGTTGGTGCAGTCCAGCTTCTGCTGCGAAGGGCCGAGGCAAGGCTGCCCGCCGTTCATAGGCGAAGGGTTCGTGCATGTTCTCGTTCGTTTCTGGCCACCTTTCGCGCATCTCGAGTGACACTCCGACCAGGGTGACCAGGAGGACCATCCACCGTTCACTGCAATGGAATCGACCAAGGGATGTATCTCCTTTGATTCCCATCGAGCCACTTTTAGGGAGCAGACACGAGGACGGACGAGGAGGAACGTGGGATAGACTCTCCGTCGAACCGTGGACACTTGGGATTGGGGAGGCTTTCGTTTCCTTGGCGACTGCTATCGGCCGGAGCGTAATCAATTGAGCTATCTCACCCTGGAGATTCTTTTCCTCTAATCTAATGCGGGGATGCCGTCTGGACCAAAGTGTATCGCAGTCTGCCGGTAATTGATGCATTACGACGTCTAAATATATTTCTGAGCGAACCGCTGCTTCTGTTTATTCGTTCTGCACATTATTGATCGTGAGATGCGTCGGACAGATGTATCAGACAACTATTATAGAATGGATTATAATATTTCTAATTGGACACGCGAGACCACCTGTACGTATATTAATAAGTCCCACAATTTTTCAAAAAACACGCAATAACAATTTCTTCTGCTACTGCAAACCTGTATAAATACACCTACTCCGAGAGATCGAGGAGCTAAGACATTTGATATTACTCTGCCAATCTTTTTCCACTTCGAAAATCTTAAACAAGCTGCCACAGTTGATTTGTCAGAGTAAGAATGAAGTTTCAAGCCCTAGTTCTTTCGTGTCGCCGTTGGGGGATGAAGGCGGCCAGTATCCAGGGTGTTGGAAGCAAGAAGGGCGCGCAAGGTGTAATGCAGGATCTTACCATAAACCGTGAGGCTGACGGGCTCGCTGAGTCTCTTCGCAGCGATGTTCTCCGCCACGCAAGTGTAATTCGCCTGGTGGCTGAGTTTCGCTTGGCCGACGAGAAGATGTCCCTCGCTCGACACTAAAAGCGTGTCGGACTCTATGTCGACGGGCACGTTGTTCCTGAGCCAGTAGACCCTCGGAGACGGTATTCCCACCGGTGGCAGACACCTGAGTTCGGTGCTTTGGCCCGCCTCCACCGAGACAGAGTACGGCGGTGACTCGAACTGCTTCTTCAAGTCTGCGGAAATGGAATTACGAGGCTCAGAGAACGAGAAAGAGAAAGACAGCGCGCGCGCCAGAGAGAGAGAGAGAGAGACGATAATGGCCGGAGGCACTAAAAGAATCGGGAAAGTTGGACAGAAAGGATTGATGCCGATATTTCGCATTGTTTCTTTTCTTCTCCCGTTTTCTTACCCTTCCCTTATCGTTCTTTTGTAAGCTTTGTTTATCGCCGCTGAAGGAACTTGTTGCCTCGGGGAGGAGCGGCGAGTTATCGTCCCTGTTTTCGAGAAGCTCGTTTCAAAGGGACATTACGTAAGCCCGACGGTGAGCAAACGGTCCTACCCTAAATTGATTCTCTTAGAAACTACGGTCATTGCTTCGCCGCGCATTAAGGGTCGGAATTAAATAATGACCGAGCGCGCTGGAATCAAGATAATTAGATGGGGCGAGGCTAAGGAGGATGAAAGCTGGCTTCGCTGGAACACGATCGCACAGATAGATGTTTGTTGCGTAAGCTCATTCCCAGCGGGTATTTCATTCCTACCTTCCCAATCCTTATATGTACTATGGACGTTGTACTCATTGATAATAAACCGATCATTAGACTGCGGATTTTTAGGTGAAATAAAAGTGTTCGATAAAAATGTTGCATTCATTTTGCATAATACAGTAATCGCTCCTTCGTTGTCCTGAATCGTGGGCACGATCGTTGTCCAGTGCCTACCCACTCCACTGCCTGTCAACGAGAGGATTAGGCCTGCGTGGATCTGGTCGCCAGATGTGTCCCAGGACTGTCTAGACCCGCGCAGAACGGAGAACAATAGGAAAGGAATATGGCAAGGAAATAAGGAGTTTTTTAAAGCCAGACAGTTGATTGCTTTCGACTGCGAATGTTTTTTTTGTCATTTAACTAGCCGTTTCACTAAAGACGCAGTCATAAATCAAAAATAGTGTCCGGGCACGATCGTTGTCCGTTCAAACTCCCGGCCTTTGGACAACGAAGGAGCTTTTACTGTATCAGCAGTCTACCGATCAACTTCACACTCAAACGAATTCAAACGACTCGAGTTCCAAGCTTACCAAGAACATCGACATTAAAAAATGGACAATTACGTACTAACAATAAGAGCATTATTATTTTACACTCACATGCAACATCGACAGTGGCAGGCTGACTCTTGATCTGGCCCGATCCGGACCAAGCGATGCACTCGCACTTGAACTTGTCTCTGCCGAAGTACTCCTCTATGTGATCTCTGGTCACGTTCAGTTCACAGTCAACGATCCTAGTCCCCGTGTGGGGATCCACAAAGTCCTGTTGCTGTGAGTCTTCGGCTCTCGCGTCATTGCACAGGAAATAGATTTTTAACGCGTGCGCGGCTTTACAGCGCAACGTGGTCGGCTTGTTCTTCACCACGAACGAATCAACCGGTTCGGTGAGGAACACGGGCAGATGGCCACCTGCTTCGGAGATCAGCTCGGTGTCCGTGGCTATCGTCGCGGAAGGCACGTCGTCCTCCTCCAGGAGGTAGGAATCCTCGTCTTCTGCGGCATCCTCGCCCTCTGCAAAAATTTAATTAGAGATTAATGAGAGGCGCCACCTGCCGATCCCGGCTTATCGATCTTCTTGCTTTGATCCGGCCGCATTTCTCGAGAACCATCCGAACACGTTCGGTGGTCAATTATTTAGAGTTAACTCTTTGCATTCCTGCCTCAAAAGAATTTAAACCAGGGATCGAAATGAACAGTTACCTATTTCGTTTTTTTAGAAAATGCTGTTCAAATTTGTATGCCTCGTTTAATTAATTGGAGGCTGACGATCGGTGCCATCTGCCGATGGATGCTATTGATCTTTTTTTTGCTTCTGCAAGAAGCTTCTTAATGAGTTCGGTGTTTAATTATTTAGAATGGAGCTTTTGCATTCTTACAGGGATTGAAACAAACAGGTGTTTCGTTTCTGAAGTTAAAATATGTAGGATTTAAGTCGTCAATAGAATAATACGATCGTAAACACGAAATATTTTAATAACGAGTGTGGATGAAGAACGAGTCTTTTGAGGACTATTTCCACGATAAAATTGTAAAGGCGAACCGTGTACCGATAGACGACGAAGTTGAGCTAGTCGACCACATCATCGAGGGCATCCGTGACGAGCCCCCAAAAATGTAGGATTTAAGTCGTCAATAGAATAATACGATCGTAAACACGAAATATTTTAATACGTAATTTGAAATATAATGAATACAATTAATTAAATTATCCCGTCTGAATCTCCGTCTGAGATCAAACACGTCTTTTCGTTTTCACACGTCGAACCAGAATGACAAAGATATCGCATATTACAAATATGAATGACGAAATCGATAAACATAATCACAGATATCGAATCATCGCGTCGTTACAGTTACTAACGACGTGACATTCGACAGAATTCTCGCCGCTCGGAGATGGCATCTCCCTACAAATATTTACTTTGTATGGCATTTTAAAAGTAAACAGCTGGAGTGATTTTTAAATCATTGCCCAAGTTGAAGCGAATTGAAAACCAAAATTAAAAGACGGTGTGCCAGAAGGTATCAGATGATTAATAGAGGGGTTGAAGACCGCACAGCGTCCTTCCCCTGTTCCAAAATGGCGTCCAGTTTAATTACGCTTGTACAGCGTCTTATCACCGACAGCTCGAACCTAATTAACATTTTATTCGGAAGCACATGGATCGCGAACGGTCTATACCGCCCTAAAACCGGGTTGGCCCTTCCAGAAAGCCGTTGTTTAGGTAAATTAGCCGGCTCGTGACACGAGAAGCGATCGCCGGGAGGATAACGCAGTAAAACCCGGCGATTCTACCAGCGATTGAGAAAATTAGCTCGGAGTCGGATAAAAATCGTCCTATTTCAGGCACGGAACGGTGAAACAGAATCGTAATTAAACCCTGACAGTGCACGACTCTCGTTGAGCTGCAAGCGCACCGCGAGGTCCCGTCGAAATTTTATAATCCGCGCGCCGACTGTAATGATGAAAGTCGTTAGGTAGAGAGAGCCGCGCGACGGCTCGACCCGGCCCAGCCGCGGCCGGCGCGATTTAGCGAAACGAATGCCGTTGCTTATTATCGGCGCACAATAAATTCATGGAATTGGATTATCGTCATTATCACGGCAGGAGGTAGTCGCAATCAGGCGAGGGATCACGCGAGGACGCGCCGCGGCGCTGGACACAGTCAGTCATTTGAATTCAAAATACCGAACCGGTAATCGTAATTTACGATCGAGTTATTAATTCGGACCCGGGTGCGTTTGTTCGGCCGTGGCGGCGCCATTTCATCGGGAGTCGTGAAAATTCTATATTTGCTTGTCAACAATGGCCATCGGCCATCGCACCCAACGCTCTCCCACACCCCCTTTGCCGCCCCTTTTTGCCACCCGTTCACCCACCCCCATCTCTTGTAAATCCTGACGGCGGACCATTAATGCCGCCGTTTCGCAGCCCGAAACTCTGCGTTCTGGCTACGAACAATCGGGCACCGCGCCGCACCGCGCCGCGCCGCGCTGCAGTAATGAATTTTCGGATTTACGCGGCGCACCGGTGCACAAGTCCGATGCATTTCCCGCCAACGAGTGGTTAGACCTTTATCCCCGTGCGACATTTGGCCGGGGGCCACAATTTTCATCGCGATAATCGGCACACAGCCCCACCCCATTTCTATACATATATCGCTTTCGTTTCGGCCGGCTCGCGCCACTTGAAAAATCAAAAAATATGAAACGTCGAAACGAGAAAATACCGAGGATCGAGAAAGTGTGACGTGCCGCGAATAAAGTCTCCATAGTTGTCGGGACAGGGGTTGTGCAACTCGGTATCGCGAAGCGGTCGGTCTCTCGTTCCGCCGTGAATAAGCACGCGACGGGATCACGAACACTTCGCGAATTAGTTTACTACCCTGTAGCATGAACAGGGTCGAAAGGGTGCCGATGTGCCGCCCGGTGGCTCGCGGAATGTCATAATTCGCTTGCGACGCCTGCTCGTTCACGGGTGATTTGTTTTTCTGGCGAACTTTGCTAAGACGGTCGAGTGTTACAGTATGGGTTGTAGATGTGTTGTTAAATCAAAGAAATTTATTCAACCCTGAGAATGTTCTCATAAACAGTCGTAACAATAGATTTTTGCGTGACTCGTTTCAATTTTTATTCGACGGTTTCATTTGACCACTTGTGGTTTATTGTTGACTTTGCATATTTCAACCCTTGTGCACAGTTCAGGGAATTACGACGTTTATATTTTGAAAATTAAATTGGATCGCGGTTGATAAAGGATTGTGGAAGAGAATATAATTGTTAACTGGCATGCAATGTGAATTGCGAATTGTGTTCAGGTTGAATTAATTCGTTCGTTACAACAAGAACTGTGCACGAGGGTCAAATCAGTAGCCACATAAGAATACAATCAAGTCCTAGAAATTCAGGTTCTCATATTTCAATGACACGTTGACATGCAGACCTAAAGAATGTATTATTTACTTAAATTACTAATCATGTCTACACACCAGCTGAAAAATTAAAGTTTAAATAAATGAGTACCGTCACTTTGCCAGATATTTTTCTCCTGCAGAAAATCCGAAAAAATCGCACAGTCCCCAAACAAGAAAGAGCCTCTACGGAATTGCAGCTCAAATATTTACACAAAAAAATCCCATCAAAAAGAACAATAAAATTCGATACGTTTCGTCCGAGGCAAATCAAATTTGTTGACGCGTCCGCGCGGTTGTTTCGCGGTGGAGGGACGGCGCGGCGGCACCGCGCCGTTCGCGAAATTCCGCGAATCCCGCCCCCTTCAAGGGAAGATCCGCGCGGGCCGTCAAACGGCGCGGCGGCGCAGCGTCGCGATCGACAGACGTCACAACCGCGCGTCGCTGGTTTTTATCGTTCCCGTTTCTGGTTATTTTTCACGCTGTCCAGGTCGGCGTTGCGCAGAGTGAGAGAAAGAGAAAGAGAGATAGAGTGATAAAGGGGTGTGCGTTCGCGAGGGGTTGGTGTTGCAGGGCAAAAATTTCTCTCGCGCGGAAAAAATGTCAGAATTTATAACCGATGCCGATGCAGATACCTTCAATATCCTGCTCGGGCGAGATGGGAATCGGGGAACGGGCGAATGAGAGAAGCGTCGGCGGCCGAATGAACAAAAAAAAATAGCAGAAAAAACAAAAACGACGACTCATACACACACACACACACACACACACACATACAGAGAGGGAGAGAGAAAGAAAAAAAATTCGGCAACGTGGCGAATTGAGGCGCGACTAAAAGAGAATTTTCATCGGTTTCCGATAATGGGTCTCGATCGGCTGTCCGACGGGGTCCGGCGGAATCGTGGCAGCCAGTTTTCCCAACCCCCCGCACGCGAATCAGTTCGTACGAAAATCCTCGTTAGCCACTTTGGACGCAGCACCGCGAGCCATATCGTTGATTGCGTCCACGATGGCATTACAACGTTCGCGTACTCTCGCGATTTTCCCGCGATCTTCCCTCGTCGTCGATTCCAAAGGTCCCCGTCCAAAAGTCGACAATTCCGTTTTCACGAGGGATATTAAAATAGAAGTCCTAAGTCAACGTCCCGGGCTGATTTATTACCGGGCGTAGTTCGACGTCGCGGCTGACCGCGTGCAACTTTGTCGTGCGACTCCGCCCTCGATAAAATTGACGTATCGTGAAGCAACCTCGTCGCATGGCACCGCTGCAAGTTCTCTGCAACTTTTCCACTCGCTAGACTACGATCTCGCTGCTGGTGAACTCGCTGATTACCGGCTTCTGGTATTATCGCGTGTTACGGGAGATTTTTAGTTGATTCTGTATTTATAGACTCGGTGGTATGCCAGTTCCCGTGACCGGCTCAAAAATGTCTGGACATCAAAGTAGTTTATATAAATCAAAGTAGTTTGGTTAGTCTAATCAATGCTAGGATCTGCTTGTCTTCCAATCCATCGACAGAGTAATCGTCACAAAAAAGGACATGTTTGTAGAGGCTAGTATGAATAGAGTTAGCAGGGAATATTTTAGCCGAAGTTTGGAAGAAGTCGCGGTGGGGAAACGCTTGGTGAAGGATCTCGGTGGACTAACCAAGTGGAGCAATTAACGGTCAGTTCATTAACAGCGGGTCACGTAAATCGTGGGGGATTCCTTGCGGATGGGGTGGCAGAACGATTAAAAATAAGTGACGCGTGCGTTAGCACGGGGGGCCGTAATCCGTCGAGTGTTTTCTTTTCGCGGCTCGGCCCTTTTCCAGCTCGTTCGCGAACGTTGAAGACTGCTCGCGCTTTATGTGCACACGTTCGCAAACACCGGCGGAGATCGAGCATCGGTAACGAGAAGACGAGAGAGAGAGAGAGAGAGAGAGAGAGAGAGAGAGAGAGATAGATTGAAAGAGAGAACAAGGGAGCGAGAGAGATAGAAGACTTAATCGGGCGAAGCCAGCCGTGGAGAAAGGCCGAGCAACGAAAGAGGATTTCCATCGATTTCCGATAATTGTGGTGATCGGTTCCGCCGATAAAGTTCCGCGGAATCGTTCTATCTAATTCCTCTCGACGAGCCCCGGGCCCGTATAAATTCCCGTTAGCCATTTCGGCCGCATATACCGTCCGGCCGTATCTTTGATTACTTGCAACAGCGCGTTCGTGTACGACGCTAATTCACCTGCGCCCCGAGCCAGCCCCCTTTTCCTTTCTCCCTCTATCTTCTTTTTCTCTATCTCTCTGTCCCTCTTTTTTTGCTTTATTCACACGAAAAGAGATAGAAAATAGAGTAACAAGACAGACGCTTAATCGGTCGACGTAACGCGAGCGCCCGCTCCAACGGATCGGGAAAAAGAACTTGCCCGATTGCGCCCGACGAATCGCCGAATCGACTGCACCGAATCGAACTGTGTGTTACAACGAATACGAAATCACGGCCCCGAGTCTCCGGAAATCTGCAATTTACTTCCGCTTTTGCTGTTTCAACCCCTCACCCCCTATGGCGTACCCTCTTCTTTTCTTTGGGCGGTAAAACGCTCGGTCGGTCTCATTTCGGAAGCTGATACGGAACACTTGATTAGGGATACTCATTTAGTGTTTATGTAGATTTCTATTTACGTTGGCGAATTTTTACACGCGATAGTTGAACGATTTTATGACTGTGGAGCTATTCGTGATTCAGCAATTTTTTTGGATGGATTTTCAGGTACTGTTCTTTAAGATAACATTCATTCTTTTTGCTTCTTATTTGGTTTGATAGGGGGATCAATATTGATTTGAAAGAAGTGAACAGAAGACGTGGTAATTAAAAATACATAAGCTTTCTCCAGAAGATTATCTTACATTGTTTTCTGCAATAATAAGTCGTATCTTCATGTGAATCTTACAGTCATTCATAGGATGATTCTTAGAAGAAATATAATTATTCCAGTTTCCATGGAATATCAGGACGACGAACATCCTTAGAATTTGCATCAGCCCGAACTCAACCGGAACATCATCTGCTTAAGAAGTTCCGCAAAGTACCAGGAACCCTAACTCCCCTCCCAATTAGATCCTCAATCAGACAACTCACTCCGGAACTCGACACAACCCAGACCCGCCGCCACCCGTTCACTCCAGATCCCGACAAGTTTACGCATCGAAGATCGTTCATAAACATCTGATAATTCAATTTACATTCATCATGTCTTTCCCATCCGACCCTCCATTATCTCAGCCGACGATGCTGAAGCGCGAAGGATCAGCAGTAGTGTCTGGACTTCGTCACGTGTCACGTCCCATCGAGATTCTGCAACAGACGCCGATCTCGGAGACACTCGCAGTCAAACAATCTATTCTTGAATGACGTTGAACAATATCGACGCTGATCGACAGTGGTACGCTACGTGTATACCAGTTGGAGAGTATCATTCATATATGTATAATACGTGCACGGTACGCAATAGCGAATTGAACGAAATTAATTTAACACCTATTGCATTTAGAGAAGCGATTAGCGATATTAATAACAATTGTTAATTATATGATAATGCAGATTTCGGGGTATACTATAATCTAGTTAATTGCGGGATTAGTCAATTGATATTTGGTCGTACCGATTTTGAATCATTTTTAAGCTGGTCCTGGCAACCCCTGTGGTATTCAATGTGTTAGAGGCAAATTGGCTTTTAACACTAAACCTACCGACCATCAGAAGCGAATGATATGTTATGTATTATAAAAATAACAAGATTCAATTTATTTATATTTTATACTGGAATAAAAAAAACTGTGTTCAATCAATTTCCATGAAAACACCTTCTTTTTGATTATAGAAGATATTCTATCAAATTACAAACGATAAATTGTCGCAGAGTAGATAAAACGAAAGTCGCAAGGGGTAGATCTGGGATCAATCCGCGGATCAGGCACACCCACGCCGCCGCGCGCCGCGCCGCTCAGATCAAGCTAAGCCCTTCGCCGTTGAAGTCGGGGTTGTTGTTAGATCGCGCCACGGTAATTGCCATACCCCCGACGGTCTAAACATCGCTTCTGGGTCCAAGGAACAGGAAAAAGGAGACTCGCCGAGGTTGCAGGGGTTGCCGGCCGGACTTAATTGAGCGACGTCACGCGACACGCGAGCGTTGGCGTTGGCTAACCGCTCGCGGGTCTCAGAGGAAAAAGAGAGCCGGGGTTCATCGGTTTCCGATAATTCGGAGCGGAACGATGCGTCCACTCTCTCCCCCACCCTCTCTATCTCTATCTCTCCCTCTCTCTGGTCTGACAGGGTCGAATCACCGGGCAAGGGATCATCTCCGCGAGGCTTCTCGTTAACCCGGAGCTCGTGTTGTCTCCGTCGGACGATGCACTACGTAGTGCACGTGTGTTTGCATGCACGAACCCGGGCCACCACGGTGTGTGCACACGTTCCACGCGAACCATCGCGTGGCTACTATGCGGCCTGACCACGTATTACGCCGGCCAGAGACACGAGCCCAACCGTGTACAGTTTCACCGTGTACCCACGGCCAGGGGACCACACATGACGCCTCTTAATTAACAAAGGTACCTGCGCCACCACCGTTCGTGCACGGTCTGCGGGGTGCACGGACTGCAGCCGCGCACTGCACCGCGATTGCCACGGAAGACGCTGATGATCTGCCTTCTTGCGAATTTAAACTCTTTATGCCTCGGTGCATTGGTTAATACTAGGGCTGTTACTTTCCTTCGAAGGTCGAAGATTTCGAAGTTTCGAAGCTTCGAAGCTTCGAAATTTATTTGCCAACCCAATAGAAAACAAAAAAGAAACGAACCAGGGCGATGCACATAAACCGGCCGCTATAAAAAAATACGTGTCAAATATTTTTGTGAGTTTTATATCATACCAAAATTTCATTAAAATCGGCGTCTTACGGGTGGGTAACTTCCCTTGTAAGTACATTCCTGATATGATCCCGAAATTTATTAATAGAATGGAATTTTTTAAATTTAGTTTAATTGCGGAAAATCCAAACGGAAACTTCAGTGTCAATACCGGTGACTGACATGGCGCTTAACGTGTTCATATTTTTATTTATCAAAAATCGTGACATGGTAATAAACTCATAAGTTACAACTTCATGCGTTTCGAAGACTGAAATTTTGAGTACCCTTCGTTCCTTCGAATCTTCGAAGAGTCGAAGCTTCGAAAAAGTATCAGCCCTAGTTAATACTCAGAATGGAATTCGCATGTGCTCTAAATTGAGCTGTTAGTGGATGTCGATACGAGGCCTATTATCAGCACGCGAAGAGCAATTTAGAATGTCTCTTCGCTGATCGTTGCTTTGAAAATGATAAATGTCGCGAAACAGTCTCATAAATGTTTATACAATACTTCCGACTTCGATGTCAGACGCAAGAGATCAAGGATGGTGAGTATGCACGATGAAACTGACGTTTCGTTGGCAATATTTTCACATACATATGTACATACATATCGAGGCATTACAGCACTACTCCGTTGAGAGGAAAAGTGCACCAGGCGTGTGAACAGTCGTTTCCCGCACTTCCCGGCCCGTCAACCGAGACGAGCGGTTTTTTCGAGAGGGCCGGATAATCCGGGACGACACTTATTCCGGTCTCAAGAAGTCAGAACCAGGTGCAAGCCAAATATTTTGAACGACTTTTCGTGGAAAGGTGACGGCGGTCGTGCACTCGACGGTAACGTCGCCCGGTGAATGCGAACGACCCGAAGGAGAGTGAAGAGTGCCGAAGAGCTGAAGAGCTCCACTTCCGTCCAAGAGAGTGTCCGCAGCGGCTCGAAAGCACAATGAGACGGCGCCTGGCCATTGTGCGGCCCGCCATTCACGGATCACGACCTTCGGGCCCCAAATACATAGTGCCAGTCAAGTTGTTCGATCGGGTTCCCTCTCACGGGGAGAGTCAACTTTGTTGTGTTGTCATCCAACTTAACGAGAGAGAGAAAGAGAGACGCACTCCCCCCTCGACATTGATTTTAGTGAACCTAAAGTAGAACGGAATAAATTGCTCTTCTCGAGTGAATTGTGGCATCTCATCCACTGACAATTAACGCGTGCAATTAATTTTAGATTCTCTGCAAAATTTATTTTAGCTCTTGCACCTTTCATCTTACTCCAACATCGTTTCGTTGACATCTTCGTTATGTTTCATCAAAAGCTGTATCATGATCAGTGATCAATGATCAATTACTGCAGATTTTATGCAGTTATGAGAGAAATGGGTGGACGACATTTAAACTAGCACAGAGAGAAAGAAATTTAAAAGTAGATTTTATTAAAATGATTGAAATAATTTATTTACGACCAGAAATGATGAAATTTGAAGAGACGATGAAAAATTGTTGAGAAATGAATATGAACACTTTGAGACAGACGATTTTTTCTGCGATTTCTATGGGAGAAGATAGAGAGAGGAACGGTGCTCGGTCTCCAGAACGAATCTGCAGGGAAGGGTTCCAGAGCAGAAATCGATGGGCAGCCCGATTGCTCCGCAACGATCGATGCCGAGATGGAATCAGGTTGAAGCCGGACGATTCGTTTCGTTTGGACAGCGGCAGATTATCTTCGAATGCCGCGCGACAAGAGCCCCGCATTGTATTCGGAATCGTGGTCAGGGGTCAGAGTTAAAGGGCGGTCAGTGGACCCGGGATAGACTTCTCAGGTGGTGGAATGGCGCTCGAGAACCGGCGACTGTCGCGTTTTCTACAGCACACCGTTATACGCCACGGGAAATCCGAAACGAATACAAAATGTTAACAGTCAATTTTTCAAACACCGTAACTTGCAACAATTGATCCAGCTCCAAAATGTTGATATCGTTTCTAATGGCTCCTGGTTCCCAATAAATTATCTCGAAAATACCATTTACTCCTATACTGAATTACCTATACACAATTCTGTATATTCTATACACAATTTCCCAAACAGTTCCCACCGATTGATCCCCACGATCTTTCCAAACGCGACTTTTCCCTGTTCCGCCACTCCGCCGAAATCAATCAGCAATTTCCCCGATTCGTCCTTTGTCAGTTTCCGGACACGTTGCAATCAAACGGTGGCCCTTCGGGGTTCGACTCGTTGGTCCGTGGTCAGGAACTTAACGCGATTCATTAACAGGGTGCATCCATCAAGCGTGGCGATTGTTTCGGGCGCGGGCGATGAAATTTTTCGAGCGGTGCGCGAGCAGGCCGACAGACCCGGCCGGGCCGGGCCGGGCCGGCGGAAGAGAGAATTAAACGAATCAAACGGCTCGAAAAACGCGCGCGCGAACGAAAAGGGTGAATATTAAAAGCTGCGAGGGGGGCGGCAAGGTGGGGGGTAAGGGGGTAGAGAAGCCGGAGAGTATAAACCGGAGGGTGATGATGCGTATTACACGAGTCGATTGCAGCACCGGCAGCGAGGCCTACGTTAAGGCGTGTAATTAACCGAGTAACAGAATCAGATACGACTGCTTGGTTGCGTGCTCGCCACCCGCAGTGCCTTCTTTCGCCAACTATCGATAACGACTGTGGTCGTTGTATCGAGCAAAGCAGAACAGAGCGGGGCCGAGCGGATTCGAGCGGTGCAGGGTTGACTCGCTCCTGCTATTGTGTCGGCCAGCCGTCGAACTGGAACAAAATTTCACGTCCCGGAGTTTTGCGGATTCATCGTTCCATTCGCGAGACACAATGGGGCCCGTGTACCGATTTGCATTGAAATTGCGAGCACCGAAGATTCGAATCTCCGCGGCGGGGTCGAACCCGGAAAAATCCCGATTCGTCGCTCCTCAACCTCTATCTGTTTATCTCGGCCGTCATCGTCTGCTCGAGTCACGTACATAGTCGTCGATACCATTCCGTTTCAATCGCGGCTCGCAGAGAGTTGACGAATTTAAACTGCCACGTGAATCGTGCCTGATTCGGAATATAGTCGATTAATCCCTTGTACGCGAATTTGTGAGATATTGAAAATTATTCCTCATTGATCTAGATCATGTATGAACACATAAAATTTTATAGGGTCGAGCAAAATAGAACAGCACTTTCAAATCCTTTAAATCTGTTCACTATGCATTTGATCTACTTATTTTTGTGATAAATGCGTCAAATCCGCAGTCTAGTAATAACCATGATGATAAAGATTATACCCGCGTAAACGAGAGCCCGATCGTAATATGTATTTGAACGAATAACATAGTCGTTCATAAAAGTTAAGAATCACGAATAAAATTGTAATAAATTCTTCTATCGTCTTCACAATATCGTATTCGACCATTTCGTTCTCGTCTGAAATCCATAAAATCCTGGATAACTTGATGGTGTTACATTTCGAGAGAGTCCATCAAACTGCAAGCACATGATCGAAGAATCAAGTGTTTGACCGCGCATAGAGCTGGAAAATGGGCGAACTTCGCCGAAGGAACTAAACAATTCCTCATACCAGCGAAACTTCACCAGATAATGGTCCACTTACGCTTAATCGCAGCTCGGCTGTGTACTCATCGCCGCGATTCACGAGTTTCAATCACGATTTATGTTCGGTCCGAGACGGTCTGGTTCTCTCCGTCGATCTCGGTACACTCCAGAGGGGGGAGGGGGGATGTATTCGTCGGGATTTTATGATATCTGGCTGTCGTAACTCGATCGTTCGATATTTCACGATCTCCGGAGCCGAGCTTTCCGCCGGGGCTTGTTCCCCGCGTGGTTTCTCCGCGATTTCAACAATAATCGGCGCTTGCACAACGTGCCTCCTCTCTCGTAGCGCGCTCTCCCGTTTGATTTACGATAATTAAAGCTGACCCGACCTTTCGTCGCGGCCGGAAAAGAATGGTAGAGGAGAGAGAGAGGGAGAGAGAGAGAGAGAGAGAGTCAGGTACCGGTGCCGATGAGAGACCACGGAGAGATTAAAGAGTGTTTTTCTCCCTTCTCCCGTCACTCTGCGATTTTTTCCTCGTTTTTGCATTCGAGTCTACCAGTCACTCTGCGCCGTCTCTCTCCATCTACTATTTCTCTCTTTCTCTCTCGGAGCTGTCGGTTCGAGAACGGGCCCCGTAGAGCCAACCGAGTAATTGCTCGGTCGAGCGAGCCCACCAACCAGCGTCCACGGCGTTTGCATTTTTGCTCGAGGCGATTTTACGAGATCCACCATCGACCTCCCACTATCTACCGAAGCCACGGCCGCCTCCGTGATCGAAGGTCGTATCGCGGACGTTGATCGCGATTTACTTATGATACTTATCGGGGGGAACCGGGATGAGCCGTCGCCGATGAGTAATAGGTTCTCACGGGCACCGACGAATCCACCGAGTACTGTTACTACAATGAGACCCAGAGATAGATGAACGGAGAACAACCAGAACGGATTCCGAAATCGGGATATCGTGACGCGACCTTTGCTTCGACGCGGATGCAATTTATTAGTCATCAATTTGAAGCCTGCTTTCCGCTCTCTTGGACCGATACTCTTTAGAAACAAGCGAAGTCGTAGCAAAGGGTTGGAACCTGTTCTGACTGTTGTTAGTACATCGCTAATTTTGATGCTTTATTCTTGTTTTTAATGGCTACCGTAAACATATGAAAAGCATCAATCTTTCGAAGGTTAACTTGCAACTTGATGGACCTCAAAGCTGTCCGACTTAATGTACAGGGCGCAAAAGAGAAGGAGCTAAACGATCGTCAAGCATCCCCCGGGCTTCAGCGAGCACAATTAACGCCTGGTCGCATCGAACCCCCAAGCAGAGAGCTCGCCATAAGCACAGCATAGCCTTCCCCCGGACCCAGTGATTTACGGATCACCGTGGTGGCGATCGATCGGATGATCCAAGGGTCCGTCAGCAATCAGCGTCGTCCTCGCAGAGGGGAGTCTGCGAACACGGACATGCTTTTTGCGATTCCTTGCTCAAGAAAGGAAGCCCGTGTTCATACTGCGCGGTGCTAGTCACGAGCATGATCTCGGCGAAGCAAACTGAGAGGGGAAGGAACGTGCTGAAGGATGTTGGAGGTGGAGAAGGTGGAGGCAGAGAGAGAGAGAGAGAGGGAGGGGGGTCAGGCAGATCTAATTATACGGCAAGTCAGCGTCGCTGATTAGTGGTGGGCATAACCGGACGGTTACGTTACACCAGCCGTTTTCGATGATGGATTACGCTCCCCCGGAGCTAGTTTTAAAGCGACTATACCCGTCCGCGAGAGAGCTGCCCCTTTCTTCGCTCTCCTCGGTGCTCTCGCGGGACCACGTGGCCGACTAATTAGCGTCCCCGACACATCCACCGAGTCTCGTCATCACGACAAGCCAAATGATGAATGACGACGCGACGGAAAAAAATTGTTACATATAACGATAGAAAGTTCGCCGTGGTTCTCGCCTAGCTGGCTACGGCTTTTCGCTTGGAGAAGGGTTAGGGGACCTCATACCGAGCCGGCCGGCTCGTTAGTCTTCCCTCGAACTATGACGGAACGAATACTCTCAACTTTTTCGCTATCTGGCTCTAATGGATCCTTCTCTTCAACCATGTTCTAGCAACCCCTGAGCGCCAGCGATAATTCTTGATGGACTTTGAACGGGCTTGGATAAGTGTAATCGTCATTTCAGTTCCCCGTGTTGAAGGGAAATATTAGCTTCAGTATTCAATCGTTCCTACCTAGATGACTGCGGAGCTTTATGCAAAATGAAAATTGTCTACGTTAATTTCAAGACATTGGAGTTCAAGAGAAAGATCTCTCGTTTCTCCAGAAATTTATTCACAAGCTGATAGTAATGTATAGATTTGACTATTTAAATCGATAACGGTTCGAACGTTCGCAGGATCCCAAGACGAAGAAGTCTTAATCAAGTGGCGATGCGTTTCCACCGCAACCGTGCGCGTCCGTTCCTCCAGGGTAACTGTTCTCAGAAATTATCCGAGCTCGCGAAGGAATCCTAACCGATAGCCAAGAAAGCAGCAATTTGGTGGCCTAAAGTTCCTCGCGAGAGACCATATATATTCGTTCCGGCGGCTATAATTACAGTCGTTAACGCGGTTCCAGCGATGCACGGTGCACGTCCATAACGAGAAACCCCGATGCAAATTGCCCGCGCCGACGTTCCGCTCGCACGAACGCATACACGGATACAGTGAGAGAGAAGCGCATCTTCTTCTCGTGGGATGAAGCATCGTGAGCTCGGAGGCGCCTAAGAAAATCGAGCGTGAGGCCGTTTTCACCCGGCGCGGCGCGGCGCGGCGCGCGGACAGGTGAGCGTGCAAAGAGCGCCGCTGCTCGCACGCACACGTGCGAGCCTACCCGTGTGAGTAATTACACCGACGATTTATCGCGACGCGATATCGTGTCATAATTTCGCCGAGACTGGCGCCGCGAAAAATATTCGCCGCGTTAATTATTAACGAGGGAGAGCAGCGTCGCGCCGTGGCCCGAACCAGGATTTAGCGCTTCGAACTGAACAATATGAGCACGTGTTCAACAATTTGAACCTTTCACCAAACGCCATTATGTTCGCGCGAGCGCAATTTAAAACGGTGAACAAATTAAATTAATTAAACAATGTCGACTTATTATTTACAGCATATTAAAATTATTAATAAGAGAAATAAATGTTCAATTAGCTCCTGTATTTTGCCATAGATGCACAAAAATATTATTTTCCATGGATTGTTACAGGTAATTTTTATCTATTTTTATCTAATTTTGACAGTAGAAAATTTCTTGTCAAAAAGAAATTGTTGGTTCTTGAGTTTTTCGGTTTGAAAATTGGGGTAGCTGATCGTGCCAAGTGTTAACATGCTCCGAACCATGTTTTCGCGTCTCGACTGTCAACCACCGTATCGATCCCGGTCGATTTTTCGCAGGATCTGAACTTTCGAAAATTTCACTGGGTCGCACGATCCTCCCGCGACCAGCCGAGCTTCGTTAGCGGATCGTGATGTGCAGCGTGGGCTAATGGGTGATGGATGATGGGAAGAACGAGCTTCCTGCTCGGACCACGTATCGGGATTCTCCACGAGCGAGCGAGCGCGAAAGCGAACGAAAACCGTGGTGAGATTGCATACGAGCGTTGGGTCATTACGGATCAGCGCCTCGACGCTCGGGTCAGTCTTAAATGACAGTTACGGATTGCCAGTCACCCTTTGCTAGCCACCTCTGGGTCCAGTGTCCTGAGAAAGTTTCGTAGATCTATGAGCTTTGTGCAGAGACCTGCAAAAAAGGATCCTTTGTGTTCATGAACGAAACGTTGGATCGATGCAGATTAGCATACTGGTGCCGAGGTTAGTGTTAACTGGCAGTTATGAATTGCTGGTCGTCTTTGAAACTGAGGTTGCGTTTCAAGAAAGTTGCATAGGTTTATAAACTTGAAGATCAATTTTTGGATTTGTTGTCCTCGTAAACGAGATGAAGGAGATAAAAATGCTGCTGCAATTTGTAATAAATTACTTTATTAACGCTCGGGACAGTTTTAGCTAACGGTTCCAGGTTGTTAATAAGTTTTGTGAAAGTTTCGCAGAGCTATGAACCTATTTAAGAAAAGCTTGAGTCGTGGGATTCTTGTTTGTCATCGGCGAAAGGAAGGTTTGAAAGTGTGCAGGGTGAATGCAAATTAGAGCACCGCCATTAAAGTCAGTCTAAACTGACAGATTGCTAATCACCTTCTTTGTCCAAAAGATAGAATTGCTTCCAGTGAAAGTTTTACGAATCCGCTCTCGGAGAAGAAAGATGGAAGAAGAAGAATTAAGAGCCTCCTTCTCTGTGAGCAAAGCGATATTACCAAGCAGCTTCTCCAAAACTAGAGCCTCAGAGAAAGTTGCATAAATCTATGAAATTATTGAAGATGTCTTCCGACAGGTAGAATCTACAGTAGATAACCCATAGGTGCAGGATCATCACACAAGACGATGCTCGCTTCGAAATGACAGATAACAATTTTTCGCCTCCAAAACTGGCGTCGCAGGGAAAGTTACATAAATCCACGAATCTACCGAAGAAGCAACGAGAAACTCGATGTCCATAAATCTCGGCAAGCTAACACGCTCGAGGCCCATAAATTCGTTATCTACGGCTGCTAGCTAATTGCCCTATCCGGGGTTATAAAATATTTGTCGCAGTTTCACGGAGCGAGTTTCCCGTTTTCCCATCTTATCTCTCGATCTATCGAGCAAGGGCAGTTGGAACTTGCCGAGAGTGTTGTGCGTCTGGTTCGTCCGTCACAGGTGTCAGTCGTTCGACTTTCGAATCGCATCCACGAGGATCAGTCAAAAGCATCAGTTTCTTAATCTCCTCATCGAAAATATTCTGTTCAATTTTACATAGTTCATTCTTTTCGGTGTGTAAAGTATTCAATTTGTCTGCAATTTTCTGCACAGTAATTCCCCCGTGTACCTCAATCAATTCCTCGACGCGTTATAACATTGACATTCGTGGTTGCAGTTGACGGCCTTCGGAGCCCATTCACGAATAAAATGCACCATTTTCTAATAGACTGAAGAGTCGCCTTATTGAGACCATAAACGTCACGCAACAGACGACAAATTTCAATACGGAAACACTTCGTTGACACGTTTTACAATTATTAACAAAGGAAACGCGATCGCAACGTCAAAACGATTAGTACGGCCTCAGACTAGTCTCCCCACTTTACCTTCCCCTTTTACGGCGATCCAGTACTGGCAGGGAGCGGATAATTTTTTCCTCTCGAGGTATCTTTGTCACAGAAAAAGTTCGAAAGCGCAGAAGCTAACTTCTCGACCGCGAGCCTCGACAGAGCGCTCGTTACAGATCGAAACGTAACGAGGCAGCTTAACGAATCCACGGGGTATTCCAGCAGGCGTTTTCTGCGCCGGGTCTCCTCGCACCCTCCCATGACTTTTTCCACCCCATTGTATATTACTCACCTTCGCCGGATGTGAAGGGGCGCACCAGGCCAGGCAGCAGCACGCAGAACAGCAGGAACAGGAAACACGATTTCGGCCTCATCGCGTGCGTGTCACCGTCGTCGCGCGGGTCATTCGTTCATCTTACCACGAATAGGACATATGCGTGATATTCTGGAGAGAACTGGTCACTGCACTTTCACCGGAGAACAACCTCCCGACAGAGGATTACACCTGTAAAGCAGAAAAGAGGATTTGTAATTCGAGAGCCGAGATACGCCGCACCCGAGCACGGCTAGTTTGTTTCTCGATCGTTCAACACCTAACGGATTAACCGATCGAACCTCGACGATTCAATTGGATGTGCAAACGATTTCTTGGCTCTATGTAGGATTCTTATTATTATGCAGCGAAACAGACAAGAATCTCGTTGATCCATTTCAACCTGTAACTTCGTAAAGTCCAGTGTAAGATTCAAGCGACAAGATATAATTTGTTTAAACCATTTTTTTATGCGTTACACTGGAGTATATCAGTAGAAATTGTGTAGCTACCACTGTACGCTATATTCAGACGTCAGGAGAATCAATCAAAGTAACAATGGAGTTGAACGCACTCTAAAAATTGCAATACACTTTCCACGCACGTCCAGCGTCCTCATTACGAAACACAAGTAAGCCGTAACGCAGACCAGAAGCTATGCCTCCGCGAACGGCGCTGGCAATCAGTAATTTGCCGGGATCAAGGCCTCCAAATTAAATCCCTGAAACGAATATTTCCCTGTAGCACGCTCCACAGGAAGTCCCGTTTTCCACAGGGAAACGTTCAACAGCGTTCGAACCCACGGAAACTGCGTTTATTATTCGAGCACCGGTGCGAGGGGTGCGTCGCCGTCGAAAAAAATGCGAGCTGCAGCCGCCGCCGGCTGTCCCGTGTGCTTTCGAAGGTGGAAAAAACCTCGAAAAAAACGAAAGAGAAGAAAAGGGAGAAAAAGGAAGAGCAAGATTGAAACTCGCAAGCGGCACGCGATGGGGGCTCCCGAAGAAGGCGAGCGGATCGGCGCGGATTTAACGTCGGGCTTCGTTGTTTCCAGCGGAAAACGTAAAAGACGGTTAGGAGAGGCGAGAGTGCCACTTAGGGCACCGGCTGGCAACCCTTGCCATTTAAATATTCCGCCAACACCGGCGCACTTTCCCGCACGCGAAATTTCCTCGTGGCGCCTTCGTTCGTTCCCTTGGCTTGTCGTTCCTCGATGCGGGGGTGTAATTCTCCCCTTTCGCCCATTCATTCGTTCCCTTCGAACGAACGGGCAGATCCCGTCGGGTTCTTCCCGCGGCCAATTCTGGTCGATAACCGACGACATTAATAACTAACGACCAGCCGTCGCGTCGTCTAGCTGGAACTCGATTCGGCTCCTCTCTGATTGCCGATCGCCACCAATCGAATCCGACCACGACTCGCAGAAATTAAGTTTCGGAGAGCCCGCCTTCGGCCACCGATGCCGCTCCACGACGTTTTGTTCCTTTATTATTTACCACAGTCTCCGTTTCCGCGCTGGAATTATTTGTACCGAACGGCAAAGCTCGAGGGTGAGCTTGTCCAATTTGCAAGGGAGGAAGTTCTGCGGCGGCCGAGCCACCGGGAAATTAAATATTGCTGGGGCGAAAACTTTTCCTGGTGGGAGACTGTTTGGGGGTGTTTTCGGTTTATTGCTTCTCGCATGTTCGTTAAAAAGTCCGGCTGATAGTTTATTTGTTCTTGATTTTTTATACATCAATTTTTTTTAAATGCACAAAATCAGTAAAAGTATGATTTCTTTGTGCGCCAAGAAATTAGTAAAGACCAAGATATAAAGCATAGAAATAATGGTTCAATGTTTAACATGTTTCAGCGTAGAAAATGCAGTGTCCCATTAGTTATTCGGCGAGTAGATTAAACATTTTTGGACGCTGTTGTTCGGTGAAATTTTGCAACAAACAGAAATCCGCAGTTCATTAATCAGGAGTAAACGAACCGCGCACCGCGCCATAGAGTTTGCAAAGCCGACAGGGGAAACTGGTGACGGTTCCGGCGATAAAATCCGTCTCATTCGATTAACGGCGAACGTAAAAATAATTTGCAATCGGGTTTAATTAGGATTGTTTGTAACGAGCTAACATAGATTAGATTAAACAGTGCCTGGGCTGGCGTGTTTGCCAAATAGTGGGAAACCCCGGTTTGGCGAATCCCCGCGAATTCCAGGAGTTTCAGCAATAATGTACCATTCAACGAATCTATTCGGCGTAACACGACTCTCCGAGAGTTGAATATTTACGCGGGACTAGCCTGTTCGCGTTGTTCAAAGCCGCGACCGGGCATTTTCGATGGAAACCCCCGTGGAAACAAACGCGGGAAACCTGTCGGCAGGCGGACTTGTACGATTCTATCCGTTCTATTGGCGGATTGAAACGCGGCGGAAGGATCGTTTGTCAATGTCTACCTTTCCGAGGTCTTTGTTCGAAATCCGGCCTCTGCTCGACGTAGGAACTTTTCCTTGCCAAATCGGATGCCGTTTCGAAATGTACAAATTGCGTAACACGCCTTCCAAGAAGAAAAATGCATGAAGAATTTTCTTTAGAGTCAGGCCGCTCCTGACCATATAGAAGCCGAGGAACAGCTGGCTGGTACATTAACATAAGCTAGTACATAACCATTCACAGAGACAACGATGGATTCTCAGTTTGCTTCTGTACCATCGACATTGGACGATATCACAATGATTTGTAATAGTGGACGATGTTACAGCAATTTTGAAATATTCGATTTTGAACGATTAAGAATCTCCCTGTTCAAGCACACAATACTACAATAAAAATTGTGAAAAGTCTTATTACATTCAATCTCGTTATTTTTATGAAAGAAGGGTTATTAGTCACGCATTCATCGTCCCGGTACATTCAGTGTTATTATGTACTAGGATTTGTCCATTTCATTTAGTATTTCTCTTCAGAAATCACGGTCTTCAAACCCGTCAACCCGTGTGCTGCCATATAGAACTGTATGCATAATATTGCATAATGAAATGCATTCCTGCATTTTAATCTGCAAGCTTTAACCTTAATCATGAAGATTTGTTTCACTGTAATATCTTTGTGTCCGAGATGTTGACGCTTTTAATCAAATGATTGAATTCTTTGAGGATAATATTTTAGAAATATGTTCCTCCATCAGTATAAAATACTTGAAAGAAATTATCCACTAGCATCAGTAAAAATGATAAGAATAACAGAACTTTATCTAATTCGCGATTAAACCTCATTGCTGGCTAAAATCTCAACTCTTTGCGCCAATCAGCGTAGGTGCAATTCGAATACTAAGCTCATCCCGCTCCAATCGCAATCGATCGGAGATCCTAATATCCTCGCCGGCTAAATTACTAATCGGCTTACTCAGAGAAGATCGCGGCACCCGTTAGCCGAGCAAATCATAGTTCCCGTGAATCGGCGCTAAAATTCCGTTATCACGTAATTAGTTACGGGGATCCTATTCGGAGGGGGATCTTCCCCGAAGAAGGTACAAATCACCGGCACCAATTTCTGGAGGCGGAGGATCACGTCATGCGACTAGCACCAAAACACATCGAGATTCCGTGTCGACGCGCGAACCGATGCCACCCTAATTATAACATAAGCTTAGCCATCCGCGCGCACTGTGCGGGATCTATATGTAGGGGTTGCTGCAGGTGTGGGGGTGTTCGTAGGTTTTGGCGGCCGTCAAATCGATAATTCCCGGCGGGTCGTTATCTCGAGGACGCAGAAAGTCGATGAAACCGCGGAGAAACACGGGAAACGGATGCGTATGGGGAAAGAGGGACTAGCATCGGAGCAAGAGAGTAGGAGAAATGTGGATGAAAGGATGGAGAGAGAGGACGCGGGGCGAGAATGCTCTCGGAGATTCATGACGCGGAATAATCCACGGGCGAGGAGCCCGTGGAACGCGCATTATGCGAGCGTATCGGCGTCCCTACACAGATTTCCCATCGCTGGAGCCCGGTCTAATCCTCCAGGACGAGGACTCAATTTATAAACGTGCCCGGTATTACCACTCAAAGGCTTAAAACACTCGACACCGGAGCGACGTCGTGCCGTGCGGACGAACACATGGCATTTCACACTGCAATTGCCACGAATGCCACCTTCTCTCTTCACCATCGTCCGCAGGGTGTCGCCTGGCCTCTTTCGCCACCCCCTCCTCTTCAGCCCCTCGTCACCAGGATAAGCGGCAACCGAGAACCTCGAGTGCTATTCAACGGACCGCTCCAGAAAAGCTCTTTCTTTTCACAGGACCTGTTCCGTAGGCTACGCTGATGCTCCTCTTCGCCACTTTACAAGCGGTCTGCAAGCTGTCCGGTCGTTTCGAGTCGCCTCCTCCTGTCTCCTCTTCATCCTCTTCTTCATCATCCTCCTCCTCCTTCTCCACTATTTCTTCTTTGAAATCCTGGCCCGCAGTTTGCCGACTACCTCGGATAACACGCTTTCGATTATACCAGTATTTTGTCTCGATTTCGACACTCGTTTCGAATTGTTTAACACTCAACCCATCGCAGCTGGTCAAACGACCGGTTCCGAATTTTTTATTTTACGATTATCAAAGTTATAAAGATGCCTTCGTAGGAATTGATCCAATAGATTTCTTTACTCAATCGTACATTGTAAAGTTTAGTTAATAATTGCCTCGTGGATGCAACCTTTACAATCTCAATAATCGTGAATTAAAAATATTGGAACACGTGAAACTGACACAGCGGTTTATCAGGCCAGCACCATTGTTAGACCTAGTCCCCGCTGAGGACACCGGTCCGGCGATTTCGAGGTGAACTGCGACTTAAAAGCGGTTTAAAAGCTTCGAAGGGCAACCTGGGTATCGCGTGACAACAGGTAGGGGGAATCAACCGAGCCGGATTCCCCGGAGTATTCAGCTACCGGTTTGCCAGGCTGTTCTCTCCCTTCGGATGTTTCTATTCCGCGCCGACGGAGAACGAATAGACGAGAGAGCTAGCCCCCCAGAGGAACAACGCCGCGATCGCCGAAGAGTGGGTCTAATGCGGTGGAAACTGCCTCCGAATGAAGTTCTCTGCTCGAGGAGCACCGGTTCCCCGGTCAGGGAATTCGTCGATGATTGTTTGTTTCGGTACGTTTGAGTTTCACGGAATATTTTCTGCGGGGGTGGCTTTATTGGGTTCCCATGTTCCTGGGGTGCGAAGTTATAAATGCATCATGATCGAAATAACTTGCCCCGCATTCCCTTGTGCCGATGGATTTTGAAGACTTTTGCGGAGATTCTGAAGCAGCTGTTTCCTATGGATATGCTTGTAACCTTGTTGCGGTTTACAAAGGTATAACAAGGGTAGGGTAAGAAATCTACTCAGTTCTATCGAATGAATTGATGATAGAAATAGCAACAAATTTTTGCTCCGCATGAAGATCTTTAATAACGGCGTGCTGGGTGGTTCTAGAAGCCTATGGTTGTTCAACGAAGCGAATCTGTATTCTTGCATTTACAGTCCTGTTTCCGAGCGACTATCGAGGCTCTACAGTACTCGGCCCGGATTAGGGGTACGAGCGTGAATCTCAATTGCACCGAGATAAAGCCAAGAGCAAAATCGAGAGCATGCGACGTTGCCACGTGTGCAGGGTGGGGGTAGTAGCTGCAGTTGTTAAGTGCAGTGTCGCATAGCCGGACTAATCTCGTACAATGGCTCTCAATGATTCGTGTTGTTGCTAGGACAATGTCCCTGGCAGCTCCTAATCTCTGTTGTAGGGGACCTACCATTCAACGGGGACCTGCAGTCTCTACGTTCACAGATTGCTGCACCATGCTGGCGTTTTGTTCTAAGTTCTAAGGTGTGGCTAATCTAAACTTAAACTCGATTTTTACCTGGACCACTGAAATTTATCGCAGCAACCTCTGTCTGCAATAAATCACTCAATAATAATAAAAATAAAATAATAACAAATTTTCGAATCGTATTACAGAAATTTTACATAGATTTTATTATTACTCTGACTTATTAAAATTGGTAGGAGAAGGAATGCGATTCTATTTAAGTTAAAAATGCACGAAATCCGCAGCCTACTGATTAGAGTGAGTATATGGAGGCTTAGGGGCTTGTGTCGAAAAAATTCGGAAGCTTGTACTACTTGTAGGGATTGAAGTAGTGGTTGTGTAGACAGCTAAATCGAACAAACGGTGCATTATTCATTATGCTAGCGGGGAAATTGAGCTAGTCGCAATAAGAGGCAGCCATTTAACGAAACTTGTCCCATCTCGAGGGTCCGCTGGCCAAACCCAAAGGTCTACAAAGATCGATCTTCACCCTCGAACCGAGAAGTCCAACCCTCGAACGAGATATCCCGGAAACATTGCACGATTACCTCGACTATAGCTCGTGGAAACCGGCATCGTATTATTTAGGAACTTCTTCCACAACCTCTTCGCTTCTCCGCCGTGTAATCTCGCCGAGCTATAACGCACGCCGTAACATTCCTAATGCTCACGGAGTATTACGCATTTTATCCGAGTGCCGTATATATTATGACGCCCCCTGGCGCCCCCGGGCTACGATAACTTTGCATGCGTTCACGTACCACGCAGTACGAATTTCGCCGTTTACTGCATTCGGTTCCTGCAACTACATTCTTCGAGCAGGCTGGCTGCGAAGAAGGGGTGGTTCTCAAACTGTAAACGTCATTACAGTATACATTGTGTTCGAATGGGTTGAAGAATATCAAAGAAACTCTGTTAACAGTGTACTGGGTGCACCATATTAGAAAAAGATATCTTAGAAGACGTCATTGGATTATGTTGCCCAGGATGACTTATTGACATAGATGACACAAGGTGTCTCAATTCAAAAGATGTTAATGCGAGCTCTGATGTTAAAATGATTAGATACACACCGTTTTAGTAGCACAAACAAATATTCCTCGCATAATTTAGTATTTTTTCAAAAAATGGATGTATTGCTTTTACACATGTTCAGAATTGCATAAGTGATCCAGTGAAAGGGGAAGCATTTAGCAGTAAAAATTAGAATTCATCGCAGTCACGAAGAACCGCTGCGAAGGGTTGGAACTGTCATTGCGCCATTTAGCGCACCCCTCGACCAATTTCCCCTATCTCCGCCATTCCGTCCCAGTTTCCAGGATCACCCAGTATGTATGTAGAAACGCGGGTCCAGGGGAGTCGTAAATTTCCCGAGGTAGGGGTTTCTTTCCTCCGTTGAACATGCTCGCGCGTTTCCACTATTATTCTCCAGCCGGTTACAAATGAATCCCCTCGCGGAACGGTGGTGGGAGGGAGTTAGGTAGGGGGGGGGGGGAATTACTCGAAACAGGACTCGAATGTATTAAGCCGATCAAGGATTCATTGCTCGAAACGGGGAAATTTATTATCTAGACGAAAGATCGGGGTTTATTGTTCGCTCCTCGCGTCCGTGGAGCCTCTAACAGTAAAACGGGGACTACTATTTCACCTTATACGAGCCTCTTGCGAAAATTCACTCATTTTCCCTTCGAGGATGCTGTAAAACAGTCGATCCCGTTCTGATTGCTTTGCAATTCAATCTAGTTGACTAAAACTCGCTCATTCTCCACTCGCAAAGGCTATAAAACGTTCCAGCCTTCTCTGTCTGCTTTTCTGTTCAATTTGCTCGCCTGAAATGCGAAATTGTGGACAAGGTAAAATTTGTTTAATTAATCCCGGGAGGCTAGAATTTATATATTTATAAAAATTAGAAGTCTGGACGTTGGAAATTTTTATTGGAATTCGTCAGAAGCAACCAAAAAATAAAAAATAGTACCTACTCCAACATACTAGGTCCTATGTGTTTCCCAGTGCCGTGGAGCATTAGCCATATGCAGAATCCCTATAGCTGACCTATTACTCGACTAAAGTTATGCAGATGTGTGCTCGCAGGTAACCACAAGATGCCCACAATGTATCCAGGGGATACACGTCAGGGCTCAGGTAGGTATAGTGGTTTCTCGTTCGTCCGGCGAAGGCTATCTTTTCTTCGGCTCCGTTTCTTTTTATTCTCCACCCCCACAGACACGCTTCCATTCTCTCTCTCTGTTACTCTCAGTGCTGCTCTCGGAGCGAACGTAATCCGAGAAGATTACGAAGCGAAATAAACATGTCAACCCCCCCGCAGAGGGAAGGATGTGGGTTCGCGGAGCGTCTTTATAGACCGTGCGTAGAATATTCCTTTCTTCTTCGCTCGTCTTCCTCTTGTTCGGCTCGCGTTCCACGTAGGTAGTCTCCTCCTGCGGATGAAGATCCTTCAAGATACACTGGTCCCGGGCCGGACCGGGCCGGACAGAGCCGTTACTTAGGCCACCGGCAGATGCAGCGAAAAAGTTCACACGCATGCGATCGACCGCGTGCCCTATCTTCCTACGATCTTGACCCTCGCAGATACGGAGTTTCATACGGCCGATAGGGCGTGTAACGTGTAACGTTTTTCCCCCCTTGTCGAAGACTAACACGGTGTCCTGCGATATCTAGATCGACGGGCAGCAGCCTAATCTTTCGAATCTCTAGACCCCCGATGGAAAAATAACAACTCTAAGAAGACAGTGTCGTCTGTAGTTTTGTAATACACGGGGCTCTTCAGAGTCCCCAAATCTAATCAATTTCCCATCAGATTCACCTTCCATTATTCTCTTCCCCCTCTCTCTAAATTCAAGATACACCCTGCAGACACCTCAATATTTTCAAGGGGACATGCCGGGGTGGTGATACAATCTCGGCTCCGTTTGTGCAAATTTGTGGCCACCTGTAAATGTCTTCAGTTTTCTAATGCACCGGCTATAGGGAGTCCCTGAAATCCTCTAATCAAATTCCCATCAGAATTCTCCTGGTATTACACTTCCCCCCCCCTCTCTCTCTAGATTCAGACCTCCCTATGCCCTGTAGACTCCTCTCAACAGTTTCAAGAGGCCCCGCGGGGGTGGCGACGCAACTTCAGCTTGTACAAATTTGTGGCTACCTGCGAGGCGGGGATTCAATTCGACCGGACTCGGCCCCGGCGCCGATTTATGGGTTTGTAGACCATTGTGTGCCCTTGTTGAGGGGGGCTGCGGGCGGACACAAGCCCGTAAGCTCGCCCATTACAAACTCATCGATTTATCGATCTTCTGCAACGTGCCCAGGGGGTTGCTTGGTGACCACGTTACAAGAGAGCAGCGCCCCCACCCCTGAATCCTTCGAACGTCTTTCTAGAGAGAGACTCTTTCAGTGAAAGGGACGAGCACCGGATCAAAGTGACTTTCGCAGGACCTGGGTTAACCCTTGAACGACGGCTTTGACCCGCGGAAATTCCACGGATCAAAAGATCCTCTCCCGGGGGATGCTGCTGGTTGAAAATTATGAGCGGCGAAAATGAAAATCCAAATGTTTTGTCGGCTTTTAGGAATGTTGCGGCGTGATTCGAGCAAATGCTAGGCCTTTGATCTCGCTTGTTTCTTAATTGTAGAGGATAAATTGAATGAATGGCTGTTGTGTTAAGAATAAGAGAGAGACTAATGGGCGATATTGAAGCAACGCGATGTAAGAATTTTCTGGAGTTGCTATAATTCGTCGAAGAGCGTTTGAATTTTACGGAGCGAGTTTCAGGAATTTGAAAGACTTTCGTCCTGCAGCCTCCCGGGTTCAAGGCGCAAAGGAGTCACGGAGAAATTGAAATACCTACACCTTGGCGACTTCTTTGATCGCTTCGTTAGGGCGGAACGCGACTCGCGGTTGACGAATAAGAGCGTCGGGACCCTCGCCGCTGAAAATACACCATCAGGCCACGTGTGCGAGGCCCGTCTAGCCGAGTCAACGACGCCATCAGGTTTCCGTGGACCCAGAGAGGATCAAACGCGCCTCCCACACGCGCGATTTTCGCCGCGGTGAAAGTTATTTGACGTTTTCGCATGAATATGAAACGCAAGACGAGAGAGCGTGGCCGGCACCGGCGTCGCGACGCGAATATCCGTCAACGGGGGAGAACGTGCGCTTTTTACTCCCTCGACTCTCTTTTTCTCCCTTCCTCTCGACTCTCTTTTTCCGTCTCTTTTTGCCTATCCGTACCGCGATCTTGACGCGGATCCTCCCCCAGAAGAAACTCGTTTCCCAATACGGTTTTCCTCTAATCTCTCGTGTCCATCGCTCGCTGACTCGCATCGCAACCATGCTTTTTCCCGGGGACCTGATGAATGGGGGTGCCGGTCGTGTTAGTTTATTGGACGACGTGAGCTGATTCGCTTCGGCTTGTCTTCTTTTCGGGATACCCGAGATACTCATCTTGTTTGTTGCGGTTTGTCCTCGGTAAATTGTTTGCTGACTCGGTATTGTACTCCGTTTATCCAAGGAAATTTACCACTCCTATTTGCATGGAGATTTATCTTCGCTTCTAGTGCAGTATCAAAATATTTTGGATCTTGTATCTTCATTTATTGAGACATTGTGATATTCGTTTAAAACTCTGTTCCTTTTAATTATCACGGGTCATTGTACTCTGAGATTCTTCTTTAGTGACCAGGCTATAGTAATGACTAAATTACCATGCTATTGGCAAAAAATCTGAACTAAATTTATAAAGACAATTCACAATTACTTAGAAGTATAATTCGCCCAAAAATTGTCTGCATCAATTGCCAGGAACAGTAACCATATATCACTTCATTTCTTTAGTTTCATAATTTTCTGGCGCCAGGAATGTATAAAGATCGATAATCGATGAAAATAAAAGTTGTCAACCTTTATTAACAAACACATCAAAGTTTTCAGGCTAACAAGGACACTTAAACGTACCCAATTATTCAACAATTCTCGTTGTATGCGCACACTTAGCTACTTTTCTTTAAGGAAGTTTATTGCCATACGTACTCCAATTTAGAAACTCATGTACAATACCTACGGGAGTATATCCTGAGAGTCAGTGCTAGGAATATACAGTCCGGTTAACGTTGGTCGTAGATACTCTCATTCCGAGTCGGTTTATTAAGAATGCAGCCCGCGACGCTCTCGATTCGCACACACGCGGCGAGCTATAACCGGAATTAACACTCATCAAAGTATAAAGCTCAAGTTTCCGCGGGAAACTTACACTCGGTTAAGCACCAGCCGGGCGTACAGTGCAACACGATCTACGGCGTCGTTCTTTTTCAAACTTTCTCCGAACTTCCCTGCATTATGAAACTTTTAATAATAACCACCCGCGGGCCGGGGAGAGATAGAGGGAGAGGGGCCCGTTCCCAATATGTACCGGTAACATGAGAACAAAGTTTAATTCGAGTTAGAAGGATTCATGGGTCTAGAGGAACTGAAAGGTGTGCTGCGAACGATTTACGATAGCTGCTCGGTCACTTAGGAATCTCCTGGCACCACGCGAAAATAGTTCTTGACGTTGCACAAAATTAATATTTATCTACCTGGTCCATTTCTGTCACAATTTGTTCGTAATTGTTGGTTGAGAACTTCATTCATAGTCTAGAAAATGTTATTATGCTCGTATATCAATTTTTCTCCCAACAAAATTTTTAATCAAAACGAAAAGATCCTTTATCGACGAACAAATCGCAAAAATTAACACTCTAAAGACACCTCGAAGACGTCACATTCGTAGCCCGTTTTATCATTGTGTATCGAACACAACAATACCACAAAAGAGAGCCTAATTGAACCGAACAAGATAAGCCACCCCGAGTCCCGTCACCCACGCCCCCTTATCTGTCGATCCGCGCGTTAACTTTCCTATAGATCGGATTCACGCCGTATTTACCAGAGATCCGAAACGCCGGATCCCTTTCCGCTATCTATCGTCGTATCTGTCGGGTATCGGTCGGATCTCTCATCGATTTGTATCCATTATACTCGACGTCCTCCGTTCCGGAAGCCGGCAAGCCGATCGATCGGTCCTCGAAGACAGCCCCGGCGATTCCGTGTTGTTCAGCGGGGAAAATTCGTCGAAGCGTGAACACGGTTTCCGCGTGTAGAGAGGTGTACAGCTTCTCGAGAGAGCAGGTAGAAAGAGCCGTGAGAACGCAGATGGAGGGTCTCCTGCGCGTGCCAGGTGGCCCCGGCTTCAGCCTCCTCCTCCTCGAGGGCGCAACATTGTTGCCCAGGCGATCCGATCGAAACCGCGATACACGCACCGACCACACGAGCAAAGGATCGATCCTCCGGCGAAGATAGCGGGCTACGTCGGCGGAGTTTTTAATGGCGAAAGTGGGATAAATGAGAGGGAGATGGAAACGTTCGAGCGGCTTTACGCACTCTCATCACGCGCCGAGCGTTTCCTGCCATTTCGAGGCGACGACGGCGCGGCGTCGCGGTCGGTGGCGCGGCGTCGTGACACACCATCTCGTTCCGAGCGTGTTCACGGTTGTGCCAAACGGAACCGGAAAACGTCGCGCGTCGCACGCTTTTCTGCCCAGCTGCAACTCGTGGATGCAATAATGTTTAGTTGTGGCGTAACTTCCTTCGAGACTTACCTTGAAGACTAATCTTTATGCATTTATCGAAACGTACATTAATGACAACTGTACTCTATGCTCACAATAAGGAATTTCTAGTTGAGAACTCCGATTTGTTGTTGTTCATCCTGGTTTTTATCGAATAAGCCTTCAATAATACATATACAGCTGTATGTGTACATGTATCATCTGTCACAGTGAATGTACAGTCAAATATTTCTTGCAGAACACAATTATTATACAGGGTGTCCCAAAATTCCTTCGACAGCCGGAAATGAGAGGTTCCTGACGTCATTTGAAGCAACATTTTCCTTTGCAGAAATGTTATCCGCGGCTTTGTTTATGAGTTATTATCGTAAAACACGGACCAATCAGAGCGAGACCTAAACGCGGCACAGTCAGCCAATAGACACTTGGCGCGCCGCGCCGCGCCGACTAGACTGTGTCAACTCGCGTCTAGGTCGCGCTCTGATTGGTCCGTGTTTTTCGTTAATAACTCCTAAACAAAGCCGCGGATAACATTTTTGCAAAGGAAAATGTTGCTTCAAATGATCGCAGGAACCTCCGATTTCCGGCTGTTGAAGGAATTTTGGGACACCCTGTATATTGTACAAAGGACGTGCGTTTTCGCAGTCAGAGCTGGATGTAAGAGCGGCTTGTATCTCATGCGAGCTTCCCATCGGCCATGAAAGTCGTACTTTATTCCTTCGGTTAATCGTTCATGAAAGTTACAAGCGCATAAAATAGAAAATCCGGCGACACCTTTATGGGGATATGTTTATAAACTGTATCTCCGGCGGCGAGATAACCGGACCAGCAAAACTAGCCTATTGGTGTGCACGGGTGGAGCGGCGCGACGCGACGCCCGGTTGCTGAAAAGTTTCGCAGTCCCGTCAGCAGTACGATGAAAACTCGATACGGTCTCTGTTCGAGCGTAGACGCGGCAGAAGACAAATCGCACAGGTTTGCCGGTCGGCTCGGCCCACACCGGCTCTGTAATTACCAATCAGCTTGTGCCATATTCAGACGGGGCCGCCGATTACGGGCCGCAGATCGCCGCAATCACGGAAGTCCCGATCGCAATCTATGCAAAAACAGCAACGTTCGGTAATTATAGGTAACCGATACGGTATCCTCTCGATAATCACGCGGGCCCGCGGATCCGCACGCGGCCCGGACGCCGGCAAAAAGCCCGCAAGAAAAACGCGAATGGAGCTATCCAATCGAGAAGATTAACGATCTCTGTATCCATCCCTTGTTTCGCCGCCACCGGCCGTCTTCCAAAAAGAAACTTCCCTCGATTCCCACGCGCGAGAAAAAGAAATTGCACTGTCTCGTTGCTCGTCTCTTTGTTATCCTGTATCTTTGTATCGCTCCATGGAATATTTCAATTGTGCTTCGTATGGGCGGCAATCTATGCCAAGCCTTAACTAGCTTTCTTTACCGCGATTTCATTCTGTGAATTGCAACATAAGTTTTCATAAAAACCTCCGAAAGGGCTGAAACGAAAATCATGAATCGAGGAGTCAGAAAAATGCGAAACCAAAGAAGCTCACGAGGAACCGTACCGCGTATCTCAAAATCAGCGTACTATTGAAATTCGCAGACTATCAGACTATCGCAGCGCGGAGACGCGCGACGCGAAAGGAACACGAGCCCAGAGCGACTCGCCGGGCGCTCAATATTTAATCGCGTTTTCCACGCATTCCTTGGGCACATCCGACCGCCGTGAAACGAGTCTCGCAGTGAATGGCAGCGTTTCCCGCGGTCCTCTCTGGATCGCGCGAATTTCACCGTTGCGTCGCTGAAAGAAAGAGCGGAAGTCGCGGTGTCCCGACGAAGCGTTGCGAAGCGTTGCAGGACGGAGCTGGGGTACGAGAGAAAGAAAGAGAGAGAGAGAGAGAGAGTTAGACTTGAAAAGCGAAGAAACAGCGTTGACGGGGACATTCAAAGCGGCGCGTGTCGCGTTCACAGGAACGAAACGACGGGCAGAAATAAGAGGATCCATTGGCACGACTCGCAGTTCACCCGAGTTCTTTATTTTCCGGGCGGATGGACAGACGCGCGAGAGAAACTTTCTCTCCCCGTAATCCCTCTCATTCTCTCTCTCTCTCTCTTCTGTTTCGAACATCGAACACGCCGGGATCATTACGCTGGTGCGAGTGCGCGTAGGTCGGTTAGTCGTTAATAATGTCTGTCAAAGTCAAATAACGCAGTCACCCGCCCGTTCCTCCGCCTCGGCCCGCCTCCCATCGCTTGAAATGTTTAGTCAGCGGCGGGATCTTGTTCCGCGTAATCGTTTTCGAAGTGCTCGATTTTTCTTATCTGCTCTCTCGCTCGAGTTCTCTCGCTCTCTCGCTCTCCCCCCGGGCACATGGTTATTTATATGAATGAACGTCACATGACGAGCTCGAACCGAACGGTTTCTCTCTGTCGACGCCTCGCGTTCTGTATCTAGTCGTGCAGTTGAACTCGCGATGAATTTTTCCGGTCGCTGTTTTTCGATGAGAATGTATTGCCCGGTCAAGGAGAATGAATTCTTTTGACGAGGAGATTACCCAGCAATCTGCCCCCGCCCCCTTCCCCCGGAATTCATTAAACTCTCCTTCTCGTGGAAAGGATAATTCCGAGCTATTCTGCCGTTGTAATGACAAGCTGTGAGCAAAGCCTCCCGGAAATTAAATGCCCAAGACTCGGTTTAACCTCCCAGGTGTTTGGGGAGCTGTTAATTCGGTGTTCTGCAAACTTGGTCGGGGCTTCTTATCAGATATTTTGTTTTCTTTCAGAGTTAGCATTCGGCCTTTATGCTGGCAGTAATTACACTGCGGATTTTGCACGTTCGTGACGGAAAATTGGTGGGCGCAGTTTCAGTTAATGCTCCTCCTGTCATTATTTTGACAGAAACCTTATGTAAGTCTAGGCCAACTGTATGGCAAAAAATTGATGTATGCAAAGGTAGTGATTTAACTTTATCAGCATCAATAAAAAAATTGAACTTCAGCGAAAAATGCCAAATTCAAGACAGTAAAGAGGAATCCGTAGATCAGAACAGTCGCTTTTCCCGGCGCAGCCGACAGCGTGCAACATTCCTCGGCGCTAAAATTGTTGGCAGCACAGTTGAATAACCATAATATCCGCCGAGCATTCGCAGCGTTCGTCGTCAGAGCGTTTTTATCGTTTTCTCGGAAGCGGCGAGAGTATTCGGGGGCGTCGTTCCCGTCAAAGGAAGACAAAGAGGTAATTATCGTTCGGGTATCGCGACCGCAATTAATACGGGAGCATCAATGGCCTGCCGGCTCGATACGCCACTTATTAATTGATTGCGACGACCGGGTCGAATTCGAGCGGCGATTATTCTAGTCGCGTTGCCCGCGATAGATCCTCGTTAGCGGCGTCTATGATCACGCGGAGGCCGATTGGGAGAAGGTTAACAGAGCGTCGCAAACAACGATACCCCTCCTCCTCTCTCCCTCTCTATATCTCTCTGTGTACTGTAGATCGGGCTTGCATGGTCAGCAATTTCGCGTTATCGATTTGTCGGGAGGGAAATCGCTTGCGATCTTCCAATAGTCTCTCCTCTCTCTCTCTCTATCTCTCTCGTTTCGCGAACGGGGGCACGACAAACGGGCGTGTTATCGGACGAGGCCCGTTCCCACCGCGCGAAATTGCTCGCCAACTGACAATTGAATCCCATTCGAAGAATCGTACAGGTCGACACGGTGTGTCTCTGACCGTGAATTATCGATCGTTCCGACGCGACGGAGACACAGCCGGGTGGGAGCAGACGCGATCTTCGACGCCCTCGCCATTTGCATTCCCGGGAATTGCAAGCTCGTAACGTCGCGATAAACTGCTCGATTAAGATCGTTGGAAATGGACATGCTCTTCCGGACGGATTAAAGGGTTAATAGATGAAGAAGCGAGTCGACCAAGACAAAAATAATAAATAATGGGAAAGCTGCAAAATTAATTAAATTTCGATCGGACTATGATTAAGATCGTTGGAAATGGACAAGCTCTTCCGGACGGACTCAAGGGTTAATAGACGAAGAATCGAGTCGACCAAGACAAAAATAATAAATAATGGGAAAGCTGCAAAATTAATTAAATTTCGATCGGACATTCCACTGCAGAATTTCCTGCATTCATGCAAAAGAATAAATCAAATGACATTCTTGAGTGTCCATTCACTGAACAGGTCATGAACAAAACGGGAGCATCTGTTGCTGATTTGAATTTCAAACCGAGGACCCCACGCGATCCATAAACGGTGTTTTCCGGTGGCGATGCCGAAGCTCCTCGCGAGGATTGCCCCCGGTGGTCTCCACGGTGCCATAAGGCGTTTCGCGAAAAACACGCGAAAGGGATCGCGCATTCGGCGTCCCGGGACGCAGATAAATGGCCTGGCTAGCTCCGGCGCGGCGCGGCGGATTGCCCAGAGAACTCCGGATCTCGCATAATCGTAAAGTAGCCGGCCATATGCAGCGCCGAACGGAGATTTACAAACATTCGAGGGCACTTACTAGAATTACGTGTACCGGATCACGTCGTTCGCTACGACCCGTAATGCCGGCACTACGTTCTCAACGATTTACGCGAGATCCATGCACACACACCGTTCGAGAAACCCCGGGAGGGGCGCGGCCCCGCCAGGTTTCCTCTCTCGTAAACACGCGAAATATGTATCGGGGAAGCTCCAACCTTCGTCCTGGCTGTTCGAGATTCGCCGGCATATCTTCCGCTACGTTCTCGAACTCGGAATTGCGGATTTATCAGAAAATTGCGCCGCGTTGTCTGCTACTCGCGGTTGAATTAATATCTGATACTAATATCCATAGCTGTAGCAAATTTTGATTGAATTTCGTGCTCTTCACATTTCTATTCACCAATATGTTTTGTGTGTTTCCAATGTTTTTTATTATTCTCTCGGCTATTCGATCGAACAGTTCAATACAACTGTCGTTCTTTTAGTAGTTACTTAAATTTAATATCATACACGTATAGAAGAACAGTGGAGAATTAATAGTGGTTTATGTTCATTCGTATGGCCAACATCACACATCCAATTTGTTTTTTTTCACTCCGAGATATGATACAGCCGAAATCCAAATGAAACAATTGAAAGATTTTGGGACGAAATCACACGTGTGGTCGTCACTAATTAATTCGTTAAAACTTGTTGCTCCGAACGGCAACGCAATAAACCCACGGCCAGCAAATGAATCGCGACAATGGCTGCTCGTTTCGCGAATCTTTTCGGCTCTCGAGCTAAATCGACCAAGCTCGATCGGCTCCACGCGCCGCTGAAAATCGAGCGGAATTACATAAAATGTTTAAACAGGCTAACGATCGCCGCCTCGTTGAATAATAAAGTCGCGATTTTATGCGGCGACGTACGCGAGAACGAAACCGAGAGAGGTTGTTCAATAGTCGCGCGCGCGAGCCGGAATAAATGACTGCGACATTGATAGACGCGTGCAACCTGAATAATCGAAAACCCATTAGGTCGCCGCTAGAACTAAAAGTAAGTCGGTGAATGTTTGAAAATCGCTTCAAACTCCCCGTGCAATTGTTCGACGGGATGCGGCGGGGCAGCTAACGAGAAAGCGAAATGAGGTTGCCCGGGATTGATAATATCGGTTTTCGGTGGTGCAAATTAATTACCACGACGATATTCGGTTTTAATCGATTCTCTTTCGGCTGTAAATACTGTGACGCTTTTCAAGAATCCAGTCCGAATTTTTGCGTACTGTATGTAATTTGTTGTAGCAATTCAAAATGTACCATTGGAAATGACGCAGATTATGCACCGTTTAATTATTTATCGACGTTATGGATAACACAAATTGTTTAAAGAAGCTAGAAACATCTAATAGAATTACTTCATAGTATTACAAATTCTTCTTTTAACCCGTATGTGAACAACCAAAATTTTCTCTTGTAAATATTGTCGTAAAATCTACGATAATTTCTCTATTTCTCAAAAAACATATTAAAGACGTCATAAAAAGAAATTGGAGGCTGGTTATTGACATCATGATTAATAGATTCATTAGTTGGGTGCAAGCTGCGGTGAACGCACAGAATGCAACAATCACGTTCAATAATAGAACGCGTATCTATCGTTTCTGAATGAGCAACGAATGGACGGAAGAAAGGGTTGAACGAACGAATTTGCGCAGCCAATAAATCGTGGCGGTTCGGGTGAACAGCGAGCGTTATCTGGTCAGCAAGCATAACCGGACAAGCCGGGGAATTCGCGGGCCGGCATAAGAATCGCTTTATTTGCAGCGGGCAGCGGCGCGGTAGCCTAATTTGAATAGCAATGACGAGAGCGGTTTCCGAGGCAAGTCGAGCGTAAGCGCGGCTTTTTTAAAATACGCTTCCAGGGGACATTCAAGCCGCAGCGGGAGTTCCGAGATAAAATCCGCCTCCTAATTTCGTCGAACTTTCGAAAAACAAGACAGACAGACACACTCGCGCATACCCTCTCGTCGAGCTCTGCCACCGCTCGACTGTGACCGGATCTCGAAAACGCGGGCCCGCGCTCGCTCGCATGAATCGGAGCACGCCTAATTCGAGTGCACTCCGGATGCGCTCGTTAACCCCGCGAAATTGTTTTTTACCAGCGCTTTTCGGCGAGCGCCGCGAACACGAACCTCTACGCCACTGTATCGACGGAATTAAGCTTTAATTAAAGAAGATTCTGGATCCGACGAGCGAACGGTTTCGAGCACCGATCTTCGAGTGGACGGATTCGTGTTTGCGGATTCTGTGGAGATTTTTACAGATGTTTTAGGCTTCTACAGGTGCGAGGATCTCGAAAGATTTAACCCTCCAGCGCGTGCGCCAGAAGTATTAATTTCTTCATTGACATTCGTGCCGGTGATTATGAATGTAGTGCAAGTCAAAATTCCAAAATTGATCTTTTTCTTGTTATGTATTACATCGATTGATTTTACTAATAATTATACAATGCTGTGAAGAATTATATATTATATGTTACCATGCTAAACTTGTTTCAACTTCAATTTATGGATCTCACAGACCCGAGCTTTGCACTAAAGATTGAAAGGTTAAAGAGAGTGAAAAATAAAATTAGTATCGTTGCCGAGGAACGGCAATTTTTACTCCGAAAGTATACAAACGGTAAAAATTGTGCAGGATTGTAAAGGTTTCTCCGTAATCTGTCGTTAAACAAAGTCGTCTGCTGCGCTATGATTTTAATAAGAGCACTTTTGCAATTTTTCATGAAAATTCCCGTAAAAAACAGAGACCGTTTGATGCTTCTAGCGCCAGGAGATATGCGGGACACGTACTTTTATGTTTTTCGCGTATTGTTGTTTGTAATACGAACGCGTGTGTTTAAATGCGTAACACTGTAGTATGGCAGAAAATAATGTCTTTCTCCCGGGAGCAGTTTGTGCTGAGTGACTACAAAACGTTAAATGAAAACGCTCAGTATTGGCCTCTGGGGAACAAATGTCGACGTATGGACAATATTTATTTCGTTCAAGTGCAACTAGATAGTAATTTAATCCTTAATTAGAGGTGTAGTTCGTGATATTTTTTCTTTTGAACACGAGTAGGAAGGGAAGTAATTAATTTGTTAGAGAGTGAGATTAAATATTCATTTCTCTCTGATCGATGCCGACGATCAGGCAAACCCACATAATGAAAATAGTGTAATCCCTCCTTCCAACCAGCAATGTATAAAAATATATAAAACTGCAGCAAGCACGGTTTTACTGAAAAACGGAGTTTGAAAAATGTCCCGGTTGTTGCACCAGGGTCTTCAATTATGAACGAGCAGTCTCATCTAGGCACTGGTCCAAATTCAACAGAATCCCCCACGATCTACATCAGTAACCCAAAAAATTGTTCACAAAGGGTTAACAACTCATACCTCCTAAAATCCTCAAAAAAAGCCCGCATACAACATCCCAAAAAAAGTTCCAATGTTCCCCTACAAACTCTACAGCCTATCCATCCTATCGTCAAACTACAATCCCAGAATTGTCACAAGTTTCCTCAGAAACGAATATCGGGGGACCACTCGAACCGTTCACTCGAATACATTCCTGCCAATCGAACTAAAAATCGACTCACTGAATATCGACGAATCCCGGCGGCGTCCTCCGAAAAATCCACTCGCACGTAAAACCTTGTCAAAGTTTCTGGACGTATCAGTGTATCACTGACTTCACTTGAACGGCACGGCACTATCACACTGGTCCGATTGATCCACGCGGATCTATGGGTCGTTGGATCGTCACCCCATGAATCGACGTGTCCGAAAGAGGTCCGAAAAGGTCGACAGATGTTTTAGGAAGTCTACACCAGTTTAGGGTAACACCGTGCCACTGATTAACCCGCGACTATCTTGGTCCGTTTCGCGGGGGTGGGTGCCGGTTTAGCATAATTCTGTGAGCGAACGAGAGCCACCCTCAGCGAAGGATCGAACACCGAGAGCCCCAGCGCGCGCGGCTCATGTCGGCCAACTGACTCGCAGCGCGGAGACCTCGGGGCCCTTCGCCTCTCGGGCGCCGGTGCTGGCCAAGCGTGGTGGTGGAGACGCCGACGACGGTGGTGGTGCCGCTGCCGATGATGATGCCAGTGGTGCTGGTGGTGGTGGTGGAGACGGCGACGGTGGTGGTGGCAGCTAGAACAGCTAGTGGAGGCGCTATGGACCCGAGAGTCGAACCATGGTGGGAGCAAGGATGCTGGATCACTCGGCGAGCGCCAGCGAACGAACGGAGTCCCGTACCAGCCGTCGAGAGGAGCGGATCGCTCTCGCGACTATAGAGATGGATACATTAGCTGTGCAAAACAATTCGGTGCCTTCTTTCGAGTGATATTTATAGGTCTCATTCATAAAGGAATCATACAAGATTATGCCTCGAAGCATTCACATTTTGTTCTACTTTTTTTCCCATCCAGTTAGTAGATTATAGATGCCTCTACGGAAAAAAGTTTCCCTGGCTACGAAGTCATTTTTTCACCTCTTCAATGGAATTGTAATGTTTCCGATTGTGTTAGACTGTTGGCGACATGTCTGGAGAGCATAACGTCTCAGAGTATAGTGTCCCTTGTCCTTTGTGCAATATGTGACCGAGGATTGTCGTATTGCAGGATTATTTGTTTGATTACTTGTTTCCATATGCAGTACGATTTATTGTACAAATCGGTCAAGATTTAATCTAGCACTGTGGCTAGGTAACTGTTCGGATAATTGATTAGTTCTGATAATCGAGGTTCTACATAAATACGTTCCGAACTGTGCCGTGTCTGGTCTCATTTTAATGAGAAAAGTATCACGAATATGCCAGTAAAAATTTTATGAAGAGACGATTAAAAACAAACAAGTTTTGTCACCAAAATACCCTACTGTCGATTTTTTTGTTTTTGACGCTATAGTTCCCATATTATCGTATATCGCGACATTATTGTATATGTTACTTATTAGGAGAACGAGTTCCTTTGTGACTAGACGAATCAATGCGAGCGCAGTATCCTCGAACCCGATTCACCACAGAAGGATACTCAAAAGACAGCCACGCAGCCCTCGCAATCGCATAAAATCGACTAATTAACGCCACCGTGTCTTCCAATCAATCGATTCCGCTCGTCCGCGCTTCAGCGGCGTATAAAAGGCAGAATCGGCGAGGGCGCGGGCGGGTCGTGTTTGCTCTGATAATGGCCGCGCTAACGAGACACCGCGCGTCTCGAAATCGGGCTCTGTCGATATTAAACGGCACTGTATATTTGATTACAGTTTTGCTAATTGCGTGCCGGCGTTGTTCCCTTCCGCCTGTCTGCCGGTCTCTGTTCCGAACAGGAGCAGTTCCCCAGCCATCCTCGTCGCTCGTACAGCGAATCGATCGTAGCCGACGACTTCTGGCTCCGCGGGGGTTGACAACGCGTTGGCGAGAAAGGGAGCACGGAGCGTTATTAAATTATTCTAGCGTAACGGCGAATCTACCCGCAGATATAAACTGACACCGACAACGGCCGATTCCGCGACAATCGTGGCCCAGGTACGGCCAATATCGAGCGTAGCCCGTTCCGACCCCGCAACGGGGTTAAATTCCTGTTATTAATGGATTTGTTTACGGTGCCCCCCTCCCGACGGTCAATATTTATTTATTCGGGCGAACGTTATCGCTGGGTCCCTTGGTCTCAAATCATGATTTAGCAGGTCGGAATCAATATAAAGAATTCAATGGAAATCTTGAATAAGTATAATATACAGGGTGTCCCAAAACTCCTTCAAGTCCGGGAAATGGGAGGTTCGTTAGGTCATTTGAAGCGACATTTTCCTTTGAAAAAAATTACCGCCGCGGCTTTGTTTAGGAGTTATTAACGAAAAACACGGACCAATGAGAGCGCGACTTGGCACAGTCGGCCAATAGACAGTTGGCGCGCCGCGCCGCGCCGGGCCGACAGTGCCAGCTCGCGTCTAGGTCGCGCTCTGATTGCTGAGATTGGTCTGTGTTTTTCGCTAATAACTCCTAAACAAAGCCGCTGCGGCCATTTTTGCAAAGGAAAATGTTCAAATGAACTAAGGAACCTCCCATTTCCCGGACTTGAAGGAGTTTTGGGACACCCTGTATATGCCACGTAGACAATTGTTTTAAAAGTTTCGAAGAAACTTCATTAAGCATGCCTAAATACTCGACAACGGATACGAGAGAGGATAGAAAATAAAACACTATTATCATAAATGTTACTATTGAGTGCTATGTTAAACGAAATAAACATTATATGTATTGAGAACCATTTACCAAATGAAACTCTTCAACTGCTGAAACGACGTTGTGGACCACTGGGTGCGACAGGACCCAGGTCCAAGACACGAACCGGATAGAGGGGCCCCGTAAATAAATGGCCGGCGTATTTATTTGGTGAAAAAACAAATTTATGCACCGACCGAAAACGCGGATGTTACCCGACTGGACCGCGGGAAGAGTTCTCTGATTTCCCGGACCCTCTGGATCCTCTTTTATCAGAGGTCAAGGCGAGGGGAACGACGTGACCCTTTGCCTCCTACCCAACGCGTTAATCTTTTAAGGACCCGGCCTTCACTGCGACCGGGAATACACCCGGCTGAATCCTTCTGCCTCGGTACACTGAAATTTCCTCTGCGCTTTGGCGCCGGAATTTAGAACCAAATTTGCGGAAATTCTACGGTGCCCGACTCTTTCGCTCCTTGGCGGATGTACGGTAATTCTGGGACGGTGGTTGTAAAAATTTAATTATGTAGACATTTCAGCAGACTGGTACGGAAAGTTCGATTTTGTGTTGTCTGTTTCTAAATTGCGGATTTCTATGTGGAAATTGGGTTCAGATGATAATTAAATGCGCGTTTAGTGGGAGGTGTCGTGTTAAATTTCATGGATGTTACAGGAAGACGTACAAACAATTTGTTGTTTACTGCTGTAATTAAAAAATCAGTTAGTGTAACAGGCCCCTGTCTTTTTCCACTTTATGGAATGAGAATTTCTTAATTGCGCTGTGGAAATTAAATTTTGCAGCTGATTTTTTTAAATTAGCAGAGGAAGTTTAACTTTATGTTGTTTTTGACATAGAGGTTCAACAAATTGTCTGACGGTTAAAGAACGAAAGGAGAAATATAACTAACCTCTCTGTCTCTTGCAACAGAGAAAATTACAATTCCCACACAAAGACCAGTCTATTCACGAGATCCGCGGTTGACTTATCGCGAATGCGATAGTGTATCGCTCTCATAACACGCGAAACGTGTATTCGCGAGGGCTACACCTGTCAAGAGCCGTGCCAACAGGTATATATCCCGGTGTCCTCTCCCCTGACTTATTTATTCATTCACTATTTACGGTACAATTGTATTATTAGCTTTCCCCGGTCTCCCATTCCCCAAATAGAATTAACCGAGCCGGGTAATCTAAATGGCAGTCCGGTCCCTCCGTAGCGGGCCGCGTTTAAATATCCTCTCTCTCTCTCCGACGACGACTTCTATCCATGGAGCTCCTCGAGTCCGCGGGCGTTAAATATTAAAAGAGAAGAACAAGAGGCGAGAGAGAGGAGGATAAAAAAGAAGCAGCCCGTGAGAAAATGGACGCGGCGCAAGACGATGCGTCAGCCTTCCTCTACGGTTCTACGGGTCAACACACGAGAGAGCGCAACAATGGTCCGCACGCGACACCCAGGCCGCTCCTGGAATTGATCAGCGTATAAATACGTCGTGTATACCGTCGATCGTAACTCCCCTGTATCCTCTAACAGCGCCCGACGATTCTATCATGTATCTATTACACGCTCGTGAGCCCCGGGATCCCCCGACACGTGAAAGTCGCGCGCGCGACAGAAATTGGTGGCGATGAGACAGTGACGCGTCCATTAATACGCGTCGATCGTCGAACAACGTGTCATACCACGAAATGTGTACGAGGGTGTTAAAACCTCTACAAGAATATATGTGTAACGTGATTCATTGTCCCCCCCGATTGTCTCTGCGAGACGTAATACGATTTTTTATTCGCAAGTGGAAATTAATTTACGGCGTGCGGTGTACGGAGAGAATAATTTAGTGAGATTTAGGAATTTTCGTAGAATAAATATTAGGTACAGTGATCTGGAATGTTTTTAAAGAATTTTTTATGGCACATTTTTTATTACCACAGTAATGTTCGTTATGAAAATATTACCGGCAGCCTGATTTAATGGAGAGGCGTTTCAAGTAGTTGTTTATCGCTGTAAATTTTATTTGTGGTTTATATCTTTCCATTTTATTTCAATTTATTATTACGTGTATGCAGCTAAAGATACAATGAAAGGTTTATAAGTCCTTTATGTCCTGACTGAAAAGATCAGATTTATGTTCATTTTTGTATAAAACCGTATAATACGTTCTGTTACATTCAGAAATGTTTAATGTCTCAATATTGCACTTTGGTTATTAGGTAAAGAATGGTGGTATTTTTTAACGACGCTACAGAGATGACGATGTTAATACCATCTATAGACCATCCTTATTTATGGTAAATATGAACGTGTTAATTTAGTAGCGGAGCGCAAGGTGCACATTACAGCATGCCACAAACGCGTACCCGTGGCCCAGTGTCACGGATCGAGAGGCATCCGTGGGCCAACGATCGAGCGTCGTTTCTATTTTTGTTTACTCGCAGTCCCAGTGATTCCGCGTCAGTTTATTTTCGTATGGCCCGTTGGATTTCCTCGTTGTTTTCCGTGTATCAATGAGGGTTTCTTTGATGTTCGCCAGGCCAGCACGTTCAAGTATCTGTGGATCTTGAAACGATGCGGGTCCAGCAGCGCCCGGTCACCGTCCACGAAACACGTGTCGACCACTCGGCCCCGAGAACTCCTCCCCACGTGACGCCAAAACGACGGGACACGCTCGTTTGCCGATCTCCATCGCCTCGTTAACGACATGCCTCGTCACGTAGCCTCACGAAGATTTCCAAAAATCTGCCTGCCAGCGATCGACCGGGATCCCTAACAGATGAGCGCCTCACGTAAAAATAGTCCGCCTGCTCGAACACTTTCTCCCTAAGGAGCTCACCATCTTCAGAAATCTGCTGTCCAAAAGTTCAGTAAGATCTCCAGCTAGTCTTCTAACAGCTTTTCCAGCTAGAAATTAAATTAACTTCTAAAAGAAACTAGACATATATAAATTCGAATTACATTTCACATCATATGACCAAAAATCTTTATTTAATTAGCTGATTTATATTCGAGAATTATAATAAGCTGTATTTTAATTTTAATAGCCCCGTACACAGAAGGTACAAACTTTAATTTTATTTTTCAATACACGGGAGCTAAGCAGTCATTTATTTCTTTGTTGAATAATTTTAGTGATCTGAAAGTAATTGTATTTTCACATTGTTTAAACGTTTTTATCATTCTGCATTTAATCTACGGTCTAGTGTTACAGTTACGAACCACCTGGCGAGTCTGAGGAGTCTTTGTAAGTCAAGCAGTTGAGTATTTTACGAAACAGCGTTCTGTTCTTTGAAAATGTGTTCAGCAGCGGTTGCAACAGCCTTGGCCAGAAAACCGGAAGTGGCTGTTTCGTGTAAAGTGCGTGCTAGACCATCGAGCGAATGATTCGTTCCGAATCGTTTTCGGCAGTGGACCCCAAGGTCTTCCTAAGAGGAAATTCTTGTAAGGCCGTTTCTTTTCACCAGGAGATCGAACTCGAACGTAACCCTCATCTCCACCCCTTGCTGTTTAAGAAGCGAACCGAATTTCCGTGGTCGAGCCGAATCGGGCACGGTTCTCTACGCGGTTTAAACGGATACCTTCGATTACTTTCTCCGGACCGTTGGCAACGGGGACTGCTTATCCGAGAACTTATGGAGACGAAGACCAATTCTACCTTCTGATTAGATCGTCCTCTCTAAGGGCAACGCCTCTTTTTCCTCGTCCTCTTGCTCGCTCGCTCGCGCTCTCTCTCTCAGGATCGTAGCGTAAAATCCAGCCGCGGATTAACTCGTCCGATCAGCCGAATGTATACTCGAATAAAACAGATTCTCAACGGAGTGGAAACAGCCCCTGGTACCAATAAATATCGTCGAAACGGCGCGACGCGCAACATTTTTTTACACTACATTTTCCCCGGTGTATACGCGTCCCCGAAATTCGAACGGCCGAAAATGCTCGTCACTCGCTTCTCTCGATATAAAACGAGTTTCGAACCTGTACTGGATGATACACAAGCACGGGCCCCGTTCGAAATAGGTTCAGAGACTTTGAACCCCCACGTTTACTGCTTCATCTCGCCTTCCAACTAGATCGTTGCATCGATCAAACTATTTTAATTTTGTTCATTGCTCGAGAAATGAATTCTATCTTTTTTCTATTGCGTTTTTCTATTGCAAGGAGGTGAAACAATTATACAACATCGACTCGACGGATGATCGGGTTCTTGGAATATTAGAGTATTCGATGATTTCTCAGGATTCCGGATGACTCTGGAGGAAAACTCTGGGTCCCGGAGGAATGCCAGCATGGCAGGGCCTCGAGGACTGTTCGAAGGGCTGTATCATGAACGTGCACGAGTGCCCCCCGCTGTTTCAGAATTTTAGGGTACCATTCGAGAGAGGGGGTGTGGCACCGTTGCACCCCTCGGGATCCTGCGGTCATCCCTATTCCTTTGGCGGCCTTCGCAGGGCCCGTTCTCGAACCGAACTCTGGCATTATGCAGGCTCCGTGTTGTACAGGCCGTTACGGAACCGCCCTGTAATGGGATAAAAATAACCGTGTTTATATAGGATTACGAGCCGATCATCTTCTCTATTCTACGAGGAGTTTCCACGCGGAACCGGGGTAAACTACACGGAAGGGTACAATTATGAGACCGAGTCCTCTGGATACCTTCCACAAGACCTTTCAAATTGACGGGTTCGCGTTTGATCCATTTCTAGAGGAGTTTCTCGAATATTTTATGGGTATTGATTTGTGTTAGTTCGATGCGAGGGCTCTCCTGTTGCGTGGATTGATTGCATGCTTGCGGAAGACGTTCGGGGTTGCGGTTATCAATCCACGAGGTGCGGACTGCCTACCAATTTTACGGAATAATGCGAGATTTGACGATTGCAGTCTGTAGATAAAAAACTACAATGTACATACTTAGAAACAGTTGCACAAAAGGAGGTGCTTGGCATAACACTTACGAGGGACATTACCCAAGTGCAGTGTTACCATATTTTTCTCTCGCCAGGCCCCTTACCCTTCCGCCTCTCGCCACGCCACGCACCGTATCTCGTCTTTGCACTCTTCCCACTAACGCTGACGTACGGTCGCGCGAGCCTCCCACTCTTCCCACTGGTTGCTGACGCGACCGTACACCAGCGTGTCGCCACTGTCGCCGGCGTTAGTGGGAAGAGTGCAAAGACGAGATACGGTGCGTGGCGTGGCGAGAGGCGGAAGGGTAAGGGGCCTGGCGAGAGAAAAATATGGTAACACTGCCCAAGTGTAACACGCCGATTTCAATGAAAATACAGGATATAGATTGTTGAATATTTAACACGTATTTCTCAACAAGCTATATCCTGTATAAATTTCATAAGAATCGGCGTGTTACACTTGGCTAATGTCCTCTGTTCGATGGAAATTCAACAATTTTCAGCTTCATCTTTAATTCACCAAGCTGTGCAGTTTGCATTATCTCATGTTGTAACTTTTATTGAACAGCTCGAACCATTTAAACAATCCACACGATTTGCAATACACTCAAAAGTACGTCTGCCCACTTTGACTGTCGTTCACGATCTACTGCGACGCACCTGTCGCCGAATTCGCTTCGCGAATTTTTTGTCTCATTCTCTCTCTCTCTCTCTCCCATTCTCTCACACATTCTCTCGTCTTTCCTCATTCGACCAATCACTCGTTCTGTTTCTCACTCATTCACTTATACATACATACACCACACTCATAAATAAATGAAATTAATTAACGTCCACTAATTGTTAGCCAGCTAATTAATATCCAACATAAATTAATGTCCTTGTTCCACTACTGAACCACTATTTGTTCAACCACAACAGATGAACTATCAAAAACCTTTCGTGTGACCAATTCTAGAAAAAGATTAGAAGAAACCACCGAATGACCTTCAAATCTAGAACCGTCACTCGAGTGATTAAAGGAGCCAGTTGCTTAGGCGCCCGAAAAGCTTTCAGAGCGTTCGCCTAATCTTGAGCCGCGGACAGGCAGGAATCAGTCCGCGTCCAGATCAAACGTGGCCGATTCGGCTCGCAGAGACGCTGCTAATTGACTGTCCGGGTCGCAGCGATAACGAAAGAGAGTCCTTTTCCGAATTCGGGAAACAGGCGACCATAGATCACGGTGTCTAACGAGGCGCATGCGGTTCCGAGGAAAGTACACACGGTGGCTTTCCGCGTAACAAGAGACACGCGATCAATCACGTCGCTGCACGTTGAGGTGGCAGACGGGAAAAAGCTCTGGCCACCGTGTTTCACGTCGCACGGTGCTCCCGGTGTTGATGCAAAAATTCAAAACGCAAAAATTCAGACTGATATTTCAGAATTTGCAGAACAAAAATCTCGTGGAAACGTCGCGACGCAGCAATATTTTAGAATATTTACTAACCTTCCAGGCGCGACGGTTGATTGTGCTGACTCTGGAAAATAGTAACACGCCCAGTATTTGTTTCGTTGCTCGTCTTCATTGTTGTGTAGTAAGACGTGGGGCATTTTAGGGAGTGTTAAATAAGGGGCGGTATGAAATATATACGGGGTGTTCCAAAATTCCTTCAACAGCCGGAAATGGGAGGTTCCTGACGTCATTTAAAGCGACATTTCCCTTTGCAAAAATGTTATCCGCGGCTTTGTTTAGGAGTTATTAATGAAAAACACGGACCAATCAGAGCGCGACCTAGACGCGAGTTGGCACATTCGGCCAATAGACACTTGGCGCGCCGCGCCGCACAGACATTTACCCCTAAAACGAACTTTCTCGTATCGATATCTAATTATGAACATTGCTTCCCAAATGTCCATAGACCTCGGAAATGTGTGAAGAAAAAAGTACAATTTTATAAACATTATAGTTGTAATACGCATTGAAAGTTGGACGTTTTAAGAGGAGTATTTTTCACGAGAAAAACTGCTTCTCTCTGATGCGATGCCCTGACGTTGCTATTTATTATTTTCTCTCAGTTTTTTTTAAAAATTGAAGAGCAGATTTTTGCGATAAGAAAGCGTATCTTACATGATTAATTAGTCGGCATAATATATTAAAAGTCAATGCTGAACTAAAAGTAGAAAATTTTAAAAATTCTTTATATTCGGTAAGGGAGATCTTTCAAGTCCCAGGAAGTCCCAGACTTTAACCAATTGGAATATTTTTAGTACACCTTCCTCTAAATAATCGTGAAAGAATTAATGACCTTTTCGAACCTGTTCTCAAATTAATACTGTTTGAAGCTATCAACGTTGGAATAGCGAGCGGAGCAAACCCTCTTTCACCTCGTGAAGAATTTGTCCTCGTACTTTTTTATGATAAGATTGTAGTCTATCGGCAAAAATCGTATTCTTTGCAAGGAATCGTATGCCTTGGCGAAGGGAATAGCGGTACAGAGGGTCTGCCGTCGTACCTGGGTTTATGATTAGTTTGTGACTAGGAGACCTTTTTCAAGATTAACACTACCTCGTTGTTTAGTGGCCATCTGGGACATTAATGCAGAAAATTCATATTTCATAATTTGATCAGTACATGAAATAGATATAGAAAAATTTGGACAGTATACGCAAGAAACGGCAAAATATTACCTGCAAAAGTAGTTGTATTGCAGTTCAGCATGCGTTATTAGTACCAATAGAACAACTTTCAAACAAATTAGAACGAGAAACACTCGAAAATCTTCCAGAATAGAAACAAACACAGATATATTACATCGCCTCCTTTTAACATCAGATCCATACATGAGCACTATTAGAATGAAATCGCGCAGTAAAAAAATTAAGGAATTAGATCCAGAAGCACAAGAATTAAATAAAAGGAAATATAATAATGTTGATAATACAAATAATAAGTGTAACGCTAATGGCAATAATAATAATAATAATAATAACATTGATGTATTTTTTTCTTAACTAATCATGAATGTGGCATTACTACATTGTCCAGTCCAAGTTTCGCGTCCATACCTTTTACGAATCAAAAGTTACGAGGCAATGTCACACTTAACCCCAATCCGAACCACTGTGCGCCGGGCCGACTGTGCCAACTCGCGTCTAGGTCGCGCTCTGATTGGTCCGGGTTTTTCGTGAATAACTCCTAAACAAAGCCGCGGATAACATTTTTTCAAAGGGAAATGTCGCTTGAAATGACATTAGAAACCTCCCATTACCGACTGTTGAAGGAATTTTGGGACAGCCTGTATAATTCGACGTTCATATTTTAGATCTAATCGAACTCTTTAGCGGCCACGCTCGCTGCCGCCATCTTCTTCTTATTTTTGTTCGGGAATAATTGGCCGATTCCGCGTCGGCTCGCGTTGACTTAAACAGTTTTATGAATTACAACGTATCTCCTTGAAAGTACTCTACGTTCCATCCCTCTTTCAATCTGGTTAGCTCGACCCAGGGACCGACAGACAGGCAGCATCACTGCAAAAACGGTCCCCGTCGAACGTGGCAACGAAATTGCGAGTGGCATCGTGGAAATCGCTGTACGACGGATTTTTTGCTGCGGCTCCATTAATTTTCCGGTGGAAAAATCGACGCGTAGAGTTACGACGACGCGCGGCAGCGTCTCGAGGACAGGCCACCGGTGAAATTCGAGCCTGTCCCATTTCTCGTAAGGACACGACCGGTATGAGCGAAAGATAGAGAGAAAGAGGAGAGAAAAAAAAGTGAAGAGTGGCTTAAGAAAGGACTCGAGTGACCCCAGAGGGCTCGGAGATATTGAGAGAGCCACGAAAGACGGATAACGCGGTGGCCCCGACGCATTCCGAATATTCGACGGATGGATCCTCTCGGACGGGGATGGATACTTTCCTGAATTGACTCCTTTATCTTCTCCGCTGCATCTCCCGTCCTCTTCGGCCACCTAAAACAAATGAATCCACTCGGAGAGGACCGGACGAACAGGTAGACGCTCTCCCTACGTTCACCTTGCTAATAGTACTTAATGGAATCGATAAGTTGTAGGACAAATCTCCGCTATCCGATACAGAAAAATCCGACAGTCGTAATTGGCCACAGCAGAATCGGCCTTGGCTACTCCGAATATTCCCACATCGCCGAAAGATACTCCTAGAGTCTGCCTCATTCTTGTTTCTACTCTTTTAATGGCTACCGTGCCCTTTACGGCCCCCTCGACGCTGCCTTTATGGGTAATAAGATTATTTTCGTGCCGGGCCAGCTTCGTTTCGACACTAAAAATACGGAACGATCGGTTGTGACACTCGAGTGTCGTCGTTTCGGTAATCGTTAAAAATCGATGTGATTTCTGGGGAACACGCACCGGTGAAATATTCATACGACGAGGATTAGATGTGCGCGCGGGAGAAATGTTAATGTGGGAATTGGAGAGCGTGGCATTAGCTCGATCATACGTTAGCAATTTAAATTTGCCGCTTGCCTTGTATACTTTTACATACGATTAAATTAAATCGCTCTTTTCTGGAAATTGGTGGCTGCGTGAATTACCTCGGGACTCTCTGAATACTATAAAAATAGAATTTCGGAGGGAAAACGTTCGCAGATGTACTTATTAATTTAAACCGTCCCCGGAAGTATTAAAACTAAAGAAGTGATCGAAATCGTTAGTGTTTTAATTAATTTAAGTTTTAGGTAATTTCTTACGACCCAATCTTGCTGGAAGCATATTTATCTCAAACCAGCTTTGGAAACATCGAAATTTTCCTTCGAAATCCCCAAAACAAATTGGAATATCCGCAAAGTCGCTTTACCGCCGTACCCATTACTTCGAACCACTAATCAGTCATCCCCAGTCCACAAAAAGTCAAAGTACGCATTCGGAACGGCGTAAGCGCCGCGCTAAGCCCCTCCGCGTTTCCAATACGATGAAAACCTTCCATTCTTCTGTTTTTAATCCCTCAAAGCGTGCGTCCTCTCGGGGAGCGGGTCCCAGGGGCGAAGCAGGAAGAAGGAAGCGGCAAGCCGTTCACGATTCTGCGCTGCTCGGAGATCAAGGAAGAAACTGAACTGGGCTGGTCGCAGGGAAACAAAAGGAGGCAGGCTGCTTCCCTTTGTTCCGAGGGGGCACCCTCCTGCGGCACATTAGGCCGCGGTTAGGCTCGATGCGATCCTCCGCAATTGCAATGACGATTTTGTGCAGTCTTGTGACTTTTTACTATTTTTACCTGGTGTTCGCATTCAAAAGTACAACAACGTTTCGATATATGTGAAAGTTTTCACGTACGTATGTCTTGACGTACTATAAGTTTTTTTGATAATGATGGACCATTGTGCGTGACAAAACCATTGGATTCGAACGCATTGAGACAAGAGAGAAAATCAGTCGTACGTGGTGTCGCGTGCGATCGAAAATCGCACCGAGCATAACCGCACCCTAATTCGTACTCGATGCGGCGTGGATATCGAAAGAGACCCGACTCGCTTCGACTCGACCGCTAATGGCACGTTGGTTTTCTGAAAGCGGGCGACGCAGTTCGAGTCCACCTAGGCGTTCTCTGCTAACCCGGCAATTTCGGTGCCCCACAATCTGGCAGATTGCATCCCGCCTAGGAGGCGAATTATCTCTTCCCCGTTGGCCTCTATACACCGCGAAAGAGACCGGGCCAGTTCTCTAGCGGCGGTGTTCTCGGCGCTTCTAGCTCTCGTCATATCCCGGGCCGGCACTTTTGCGCCGGCTCTTGTAATTCTGAAAACGAGATATTTCTCTCCCTCAATTTACAGAGAGTTCTCTTCCTCTGTCCCTCGCCCTCGGACCCCCTCCGGTACACCCAGTCGGGATAATGACAGAGCTCTGTCCCGGCCCAGGGGTTCCGGGAACGAATCGCGCAACAAATTGCGTCCCGCGAACACCGATGCGTATTCTGATTTCGTGGAGCGACCTTCGACGGTATTGTGTGGGCGAGGGCTCGCTGTTCCGACGACAGGATTTTTCGGCACGATCACTGAGACAATACCGGCCGATTGTTAATGGCCAGAGCCAGGCATACGTAAATATTCATGGACAGTGGGTCCAGGAATTTTTCGCGAGTCTACCGGCCGCTGCGAAAGCTTCGGTAGAGTGGGTCTGAAAAGGAATCTGTCGCTGTCGTTGGATGGAATGATCAATCGGTTAGATTTTTTAGGAGATGGATGGGTTACGACTGTTGCGAGCGGTGGACACGTGACTCCAGACGTGTGAGTACACGTCGAACACGCTCCATGAGGAAAATTGAACGTTCAATATTAATTTTCTCAAATTTAATACAAGGAATTGCATCAGTGATAGATTGGTCCTTTCTAGAATTTCGTACTTGTAATTAACATCGTCCTTTTACTCAAAGTATACATAATTCCATGATGTACTTCAAATGTAACACAATTTTCACTGTATCTAACCATCTACACTCGAAAAATACAAGCTGTACATTAAAACTAAAAAATCTATTTATGTACGTATACGAATAATGAATAAATGATTGACATTGAATAAACATTAAATAAACAATGCTGAACTCGTCGCCACGAATGCGTCACAAAACCGGAAGTAGACATCAAAAGCATTAGAGCAGTCCAAACATTTTCAAATCTTGGCTAAAATTAAAAAGCATCAAAATCCTTTTGAAACACCGGTACGGTCGGAGTTTTAAAAAATAAGCGGGTTAGCCGAGGGTAGCACATTAACCCAGCAGCGAGATCTGGCCGGCTTTCCGCGCGGCATTCACCGTGGAGAAATGGAAAAAGAAAGAGCCAGAAAAAGAGACGAGCACATACGGAAAACGCGTTTCAGAAGGATCCGCGAATCCTAGGCTACGGGTTCCCCTTGAATAGCACGCGCGCGCGTACGCCGCTACTCGAAACCTTTGCGCGCGCGAGTCGCATTGAAATGCATAGGAACGCGCTCGCGGGGTACCGACGCATTCACGATTGCATAAGTGGCGCAACGGGCGCATAAAGCCTGTTGCACGAATGCGTATCCCGCAGCGAGGAAAGAGAAAGAGAGAGAGAGAGAGAGGGAGGGAGAAAGAGAGCCTGAGCCCCGGAGATCGCCGAGAGAGCCTACTCGAGTTACTCGCCGCTCGCTGGTTCACAATTGTGTCACCCCGCTGCCAACCCCCTTTGGGCCACCCCTGTCGGCTAGCAGCGGGGCGACGATTCACAAACTGCTGTGTAATAACTGCGACCCACCGGGTTTCTGCGAAACCGACCGGCTGTGGGCACAGCATCAAGCGGCTCCGGGCAGAATTGTTTAACATCGTTGTTTAGCGATGTCTTTATATATGCGAGCCGTCCACAGGCCAAATCGATTATCCACCTTTCCATTTTTCTGGCATTCTGCTGCTAAACTACTCGATTAATGCCTAACATTTTGTATGCAGTATACATTTCCTTAATAACTAAGCTCAATGCCGCGGAAAGATCTTTTCAAAATGAATGTGAGAATGTTTTTTTTCGATTCTCCAGGTCCGATTGTGCACTACCGCGACCTATGAATCGAGGAAACGCGACGGGATAGAATTTCAGCCTCGAGTGGATCGGGCATATGGCCCTTTGAGTCGAATCGGGCCTCGAGCCCTGCTCGTGGATTCTTAAAACCTGAGGCCATTGAAACGCGAAAGCCTGGAAGCCACTTCAGGCTTGAACCATTAGAGAGGGTGTTAAATATGTCGGAACACTCGAGGTTTGTTTTATTCCGCAGTTTTTAATGTGGTTCTCTGAATGATTGCCGGGGTGTGTTATTAGCATGTTTATTCAATTGTTAGCTGAGTTGAGGCACTTACAATTAGCTACATACATCCTCGATCGTAAGTAATGGAAGATTAGAATTTAATTCCTTATGAAATATGAAAATCAATGTAAAGTAAATATTACAGGGTTAGAATCTAGAACAGCTGAAAATCGTGGTGCGGATAAATTCGTAGAATGTCATTTTTTCATGGCCGTAAAACGAATCTGACGAAACTGCTGGGTTCGAAGGAACATCTGTGCGTCGTAATAAAAATGGCACCGAGAGCTCAAGGGGTCAGATCCGTCGAAAGGCTTGCGGTGAAGTCGGCTGGCTCGGGGATCGCCTTTTCTTTCCCGCAGCCCGTGGTAGCCTTTTGACTTCTTGGAACGTTCTCGGCTGAGAGGGGGAGGAGACAGCGTCGGCAGGATAGGTAGGCTTCGGGAAAAGAAGGAAGGAAACGTAGTGGCAATTCGACGCGCATTCTTGGTGCGCGTGCCCGGCAATTTTGCGGCCGGAGGACGCCTTCACAATTAGCGGTATCTACCGACGACGGGCGAAGGATGCATTCTTCTTGCGGGGCTGGTCCCACGCGGCAGCCCCGAAGGGCTCTCTCCTCTCCTTGGGTTTGTCGTTAAGCATTAATTGAGCCCGGCCGTGAGATTACAGAGAAGAGGACACAGAAAAAAGCCGAGAGAAACCGAGAAAGAAAGAAATAGAAAGAGCAAGAGGTAGGATCTATGGTTCGCGGTGTAGGTATCCGAGAAACCGAATGAATTTCAGCCCGCGGTGCGTCCCCGGCCCGCACCCCGTCCCTATCGTGTCGCTTTCTCATTTTCTTCTCGGCGCGGCTCCTCCAGAACCGGAGACCAACCTGTTATTAAGGGACCCTGCCGATTAGATTGCGCTAATGGCGAACCGCTGTCTCCTTCCGAGAGAAGAATCGGCCTGCCTGGGCTACGCTCCTTCCCCCCTTCCACTATCCACCGCGTTTCTTCCTTTGTTTCCCTTTTCTCTCCGTGTTCACAAAGAACAAACCGGGGAAAAATATCTCCCGAAAATTCGGATCGCGGAATCGTTCGACTTCTCTCTCCGGGAATTCAGGCTCTGGGTTAGGTCGTGATTCCATTAAGGGTAGCCTACTCTACGCTGATCCTCCGTGCCACCCTCTTCAGCGTGGCGATTCCCTCTCGCCCAGGATTCGCCCGCCACTCTTTTTAAGCGCCTCGTATTTCCCGTGGGAACGCGACAGTCCACGACATAGGCACGAAAAACGTTTAATAAATAAATTGATCGGGTTTCTCCCTTTCTGTCCTTGTCTCTCTTTCTATTTCACCTAGCCACCCTCGAGCTCTCCTCCTTCAGAGACCCACCTCTCCCTCCCTTTCTCGTCTTCCGGAAACGCGACACCACAGGCCTGCGATCCAACTCACGTTTCATTAGCTCGCTAATGCCGGCTAGATGAGAACGTTTCTACCGGTGGGATTATTTTTATTATTGCCCCGACACAATGAGAGACCTCTCTCATGCCCGTACAACCGCGCATATGGCCGTTAGGTACCAAACTGTGTAACACACTGCCAGTTCTCGAGGGCCGTGGTTTTGTCCGACCCGAGTTTTCGCGCAGAGGATTCTTTCTGCGAGCTTTCGAGATTCTTTGGTCGAGCACGCGGCGTTTTGTTGTTTCCACCCCTGGCGCAATCCCCGGTGCAGTCGTCTCGCGGATCTTTAATGGATTAATGCACTACTCTTGGGATGCTGAAGAGCCGGAGCCTTCTGCGACCGTTGCTGTGTGCTAGGACTGTTACCAGCGTGTATATGTTCTGTGGAAATATTGTGCGGGGATTACAAATGAATTCTTTTGTCTGGTGTTGAGTTGGTCATTTATGATGGAGCACTGGTGTAGTGACAAATTAATTGTTTTTATTGGGTGTAGTCTTGCGAGTTGTTAATTTGTTTGGGAAGAGTGGCCGATAATTAAAACGAATTCAAAATTGTCCTCCCTTGTCTACTTGAGACAGATCCTCAGGTAACAACGATGCTGAAATTTTTTTTACCGTCTCTTGAACAAATTCAAAAAATAATCCTCCTTGCAGCAATTGCATTCTCAGCAAAACACTAGCCCAGAACGAAATAAAACTCGACCCGAGCCGGTCCCGACAAAAATATTCAACCTGTCAACGCCTCTCCGCGAGACCATGCATAGAAACAACCAGCCCGTTTCTACACCCAGCATTTCTGGATGTAAATGACATTCTAGCGCAATCATCGGCAGCCCGGAGACTCGAAAAGTCCGTAGGAATCCAACGCTCGGGGTCTGTCGGGACGGTAAGCAGCATAAATATGTAGGAGCAAAGGTATCCCGAGCCGTCGATGTAGAAAATAAGAGAATAGTCCAGTCAGGTGTGGGTCCTGTGTAGGACGCGTGTCCGAGGCACCGTTCGTCGCGTTATCGACCTGGTCCGAAGCACAATCGTAACTAACGAAACTCATTTAGCACGTTCCACTCGTTGAACGGTCTCATCGGCCCTGTAATTAACATAATTAATATTCCCCCGACGAGTGCCTCCCACGGTCGCCGCGCCGGTTGGGAACAAGCCGCGCGCCAGGGCTTTCGGTGTCGCAGCGTGTGGCTCTACCTGGAAATACCTGCAGGAGGACACACACGAGATCGAGAAAAACGCGCAGACGACGACGCGACGCGACGGTCCGGGATGCGTCCAGGATATGTCCAGGATGCCCCCCAGTGAGCAAAACCCGTGATCGATAGCGGGCACAAAAGATCGGATTAATAGACGGATGGGGTTGCCCGGCTGTCCTCGTCGAGATAGCGTGGGAGGGAAAAGGCTCGGGGAAAACAGATTCTAGCCGATGACCTTTCAACTTTTCGGCTAGAAACCTGCCCAAAGACTCCACTTCGGCGTCACTGATGTTAAACATTTCCAGGAACAGCGGGCGACCTATTAAAATTGATGGATCCCAAGATTTGGAAGAACTTATTTCGATGACATAAATGTTACAATATTCAACATGGATAATATTGACGATTTTTATTGTTCGGAAAGTTTATTTGCTCGTGCCACTTCAAAAGAAATAAATGCACGTAATATTATCATAAGAATAAGAATTAATTTATTCGGTTGTTGCAAGTATAGTTGTTCGTCAGAGTCCGCCGTAACCGCAGCCTTTTTTCAAAAAGGACCGGTTACTTCGCCCCAACCAGCCTCCACTAATTACATCATCCTCATTACACGTGTCCACACTCTCGAGCAGCCGTTCTACGAGCTCCATCGACTTCAAAGACTCCTGACCCCGTTACTCTCAGCAACAACTGATACACTCATCCACTCGAGCACCATGCACTAAATGAGCTTATCAAGAACTACTACGAACAACTTTCGAGGGAACTGCTTCATCAAGTTCATGGCGAAGAGCTTTTTTAATACGTTCGATAGTTTACAGTCCACTCTAGTCGAACGAGCGAGTGATTCTGTGGGGTGGAGGTGCTTATAGCAACTTCATGCAAGATAGTGTTCTTGGATTGCTGCTCCATAGCGAACATAGTTTTCAGTTTGGCTTTGAACTTCGCTTCATTAAGTTAAGCTTTGTGAAGCATGACAATTGTCTATTTTGTTCGTGTTCTGTCGTTTCCCTTATACCTTCTCATCTTCCCATCCATTTTCTCCCTCTCTCTATCTAAATTTTTTCGTCCACCCCTCTCCCTCTCCGTCTTCAGCTAATATCTTTTTTAACACCTCCTGTATCCCATCTTCCATTCCTTCTTCTTCCCCGCATCGTTCCAACACGTGCTCCCGCATAGACAGCAATTAGTTCAGATTTTTAAATAGACCATCTTATCCGGCTATACCGGTTGCATAAAGATTTGCAGTCAGTTCCCCACACAATAAAGACACCGACAGTTTCCATTCGCCGTAGCGATCCTCCGGGTCTCTGTCGCCGAGTTCATTCAGACACCATAGGCCATTGATCGACGCCCGTGTCATGGCGACCATGGGCGAACCGGACCTGCGTTCGTTCCACAGGTGCGGATTTCGTCGATTTCGCGCATCGGCGACGACGGCTCTATCAGGCAGCTGCAGGCTGCCACCAGACCCCCGAGCTCCCTGATCCCACCCTCGGGTCCACCTTGACGTCTCCCATGATCCCTCTGGTCTGGTCAAGGGAACGGGGCTCCGTGGCGATGCTTTTTTCTCTTCTCATCCACTCGTTGTTGCCTCGAGAGAGGCTCGGGCCAACTTGCTCTCTTGACAGCCCGCTGGTTTTCTCGTGTATTAGGACGCCAGGCTGTTGCACAATGCATCGAGTAACACCGGGCCCTTTGTGCATCACCGTCGATAGCCGGCCTTTCTCCATCTTCGTTGCTCTCACTCCTGTAGACCACTGGAAGAATCTACCCGACCTTAATTCGTTCGCAGGCTCACAATGACCCCGTCCGTTTTCCACCTCGTCGAAGACGATGGAAACCGTTGGTTTACGCTGGGATTTCCTTCTCCTCCGGACTCCTTGCAACCGCCCCCGTTGTCTCTATTTTTTCCTTCTCTGGCCTTCTATCATCGATTTCTCCGGTGATTCGGCTGACCCATTTTCACCCCCTCGACCCGCGAAATGGCCATGTATTTTACTTTTAGTAGGATGCATTGCTAATGCGAGTTTTATTTTGTGTTCCTTCATGACGACAACCCGTGCCCTACAAAAACGTCATCTAGTTATTCACTTCTGTTACGATGAGTGTGGTTATTATTTTTATGATATTTTTACCAGCATATTTGCGACATTTTTTCGGTTAAAGTGTAATTTGGAAAAATCACTTGGAAACAATGTTTTATTTGAGCGAATTCATGCAAATACCAGGTAATCCTACCGCAGCGGTGTTTTGTCTGGGAGTTAAATTTAGAATTTTAGGAATTCTTTGCAATGTAGCAGCAGTGTCTTTTTTAAGATTGTTCTGTCTAAATGATCGTACGTAGTAACATTTGTTCGAATATAAATGTATAAGATGCCTTATAAATTTACTGGCTGCATCTATATTAACTAAATAATTGTTTGAATAATGCTCACGCTGGATATTCCGCAATTCTTTGAAGTCGAAATGAAATTTCTCGATCATTATTCACCGTCGAAAGTAAATGTGGATTTACAACGAGCGTCGAATCCCCCGCCCTTTCGCAGCGGCTGAATAAACAATGAGACAAAGGGTTTACTTCTCGGCGAAGCTGTAATGAATGTCTTTGAACGTTTATTGGACCATTAATGAGCATTTTTCAGGGTAAAGAAGAAGAAAGGAAGTGTGTAATTGTAGAATATCGATTTTGCGGAGTATCTTTGTGCAATCTAAATACCTGATAGGATCTCAAAAATTATTCACATTTCTATCCGACAGCTCCATTGTCGTTTTCATTGTATTATTACGCACCATAATAAAAATCCCGCTATCAGTTCTCCAGGAAAGGGATCCGAAAGGTAATCGTTCCGAAAAAGAATCATCGCCTTCCACTTTAAAAAGCGTATTACCGCCGGTACTTTGAATCGCAAAAGTACGCTGAAAATGCCCAGGGCCGTCGGCTTTCGCGTTCATCCGGGCATGAACCGAATCAATCACTTAATCGCGTCTGATGAGACACGTAGCATCGTCATTACGTCGGGGAACGATCCTGCCGGGCCTCCCGCGGGAAGATTCCGCAAACACGGGGCAATTAATATCCGCCGGGGCGCGGTTTCTTCTTGTTGCAGCTCATCTTTCATCCGGCGTTGTAGTACGAGACGGGTCGCGATCGACGAGCGGTTTTTCATCCATCAATTCTAATTGATGCCGCTCGATTTACCTCTCGTCGAAGCGGTTCTCGCGCGCGACTGCCCGCGAGCCGAGCCCCAACCCCATAATTCACGTGGCGTCCTCGCGGAAATCCCGGCAATCCTCGTAATGGATCCGCCGCCGCAAAGATAGTCGCCGGCGACCAACGGAAAAACCGAAGCTTTCGTCTTAATTTCCTGGCCCGTCTGTCACGATTCGCTTCGCAGCGCGCCGCCATGCCGCGAGACGCTTATGAAATTCGCCCGTAACAGGGTGATACACGATCGACGACCCTGCCGGCATCGGGAAGATCGTCACGCGCGAAACTTCGCAGTTTCGGCAGGGTGAACGGCTGCCACGCCGTGCGAAACATCTATCGATGAAAGTCTCCGAGGAGATCCCGGAGAACGCACCACGGGACCATGGGAAATTGAATCGGGAGAGCGCGATCCGCAAGGCATCGACCGCTGCGAGTTCCTGAGGAATGAAACTACTCGCATCAGACCTAATTTCGAGGTTGGTGAGACTGGCGGATGTAGTATTATCTTCTAGCCATTGTTGTCAGCGTCAACAGTCTTGGTACTTTCAGATTACGTTTTCTTAGAAGCTTCGAGAGTACGCCTTCGAAAGTGTCCTGAACCTCAAACCCTGAATTCGTAATGGTGATGATGTTCGCGGATTTCTTGAAGATCTACTTGATCGATTGACTTGAGACTTCATGTACATGTTCGATACACTTGTCTCTATAAGTAAGAGCACTATCAAGACGAAACAATTTCTTATTCCAATTTTATAGCTCGCACCAGGTTGACAAAGGATGAAACATCGAATCGTTCCTTAATCCGTTCAAAGCACGAGTAAATATTTACAGAAAAGCATCGCATACTGAGGAAAGTGTTCGCAGAGGAAAAAGCCTACTGACGTATATTTTTAAAGTGAGCTCTTCCTCTCGCAAGATTCACTGTTCCACAGAAAAGTCAGCGACGCGTGTTATAAATAATTCAGACCGTCAACCTGCGAGCACCGGGTCCGGGAAGGATAGACGGAACAACGGGCGGCGCGATAGGCGAAATTAATGGAAGGCCCCCGGTGAAATTAATGATTTAATGGAATTTAATTGAACGTCCGGCTTTTCGTCGGACGACACCCGGCGGACTGATTTATTCGCGAGCGTGACGGCGTCGATCGTGACGTAATCGCTTATCTTAATCCGCTGGCGGGTGCTCCGCGTCCCGAGGTAAATGACGTTTCTCCTTAATGACCGTGGATACGATAATCGAGTCAGCCCGGTCGACTTAACGTCAATCACAAAACCCCCTCCCTCCGCGGAACCCCGGTTCGTGCTCTTATCCGTCGTTCCACGGTTTTCTCCGTGGAGCTTTTATTTTTCGACGCGTTTAACTATAAATCAGAACGTTTTTAGCGAACGCTTTTCCCATGGAAACGAGCATTGCTGCTTTCGCTCTCCCGTCACCCTATCTCTTTCTATCTCTTTTCCTGGCTCTAGCACACGCGCGCGCTCGCCCGCGTTCGCGCACTCACGGTCTGATTAAAACGGGTTATTAATTACGGGCTGGCGTCGACGTGAATGAATGCGGTACCATCGATAGCCCCCGCGATGGGCTCGCCCGCGCGGACCCGGCCCGGCCGCCTCTCTTTTATTTTCGCGAAATTTCGTATCCCATCGTCATTGAAATATGCATCGGAGCTCTCACGCCACCGCGGGATATCGGCGAAATTTGCGGCGTTTGAGCTCTGTATTTAATTATCCACGCCGGGGTCCGGGGTGTGTGATTAATATCGGCTTCTTTTTAAGCCAATCAATTTTAATTATAAGCACATAAAGAGCTCGTGAAAGCCGCGCCGCGCGGATTAATGAAAAATTCATGTCGATCTCCGCGATAATTCATGTCAATCTCGAGCGTGTCGCGCAGATTCAGAACGACGCAACTCACGAATACGGCACGGCACAGCGCGTCGCGACGCGCGACCCCCGACGCCCGACGCCCGACGCCCAACGTCGTGATGGAATTCCGGGCTTTTGCATTGTGTGCTCGACACCGCGCCCGATAATTGTCCGGAATATTGAAACCTTTCGGCTCTGACGTTTCTCGCTCGGAATTGACATCTCTGTGTAACCGGTGCGCACTTTCCGTATCGCCGCGTAACCCTTCGACCGTGTAAATCAATTTTAATTCACTTCAAATCCACGCGTTTCGGCTGCCCTCGAAGCACGCTGACAACTACATTTCACGCGGCTTAAATAAATTTTGGGAAATGCGGAAGTAGGAATATAGGTACGTCTCTTTCATCCCTTATTTTTTGAGGGTATTAATATATGTATTATACTCGGACTATTGACATTATTAAAAGGAGGACATTATTAAAACATTTCTATTTTGTTCCTGTCTCTCGTAATTGTGGTTATTCATTTTTACGGTAAGTATTTTTATTCCTGGAGAAAACGGAATTTTCTCTCTGCCGTTCACCCCCCGTATGTTTAGAAGCTCTGCATACCAGAACTATTGTATATATAAATAGTATCTTCTCGAGGATCATTTAGCAAATTTTTGAATTGTGGTAGCTATCCTATATATAATGAAGAGCTGTCCAATCACTTCAGATGACATAATTACTTCCTTCGGGATTATTACTGGAGAGAACATTTTCAGCTTCATTTGATATAAAATATTCATTCTGAAATCTATTCAAGTAATGAGGATGCAAGAATAGATACGTTAAGGAAATTTACATTTCTGGAAACAAGAGGACTTTCTATCTGACCTCTTAGCTCGTAGGTTCTTTAGAATCGACGCAGAGCCATCTTCAATAATTTATTGCGAGAAAGAGGAATTCCATGTTCGGAAGCGGACGAATAGAATTTTTCACGAATAGTCCTCGGAGAAATCGTAGTATGTAATCATTGTTTCAGAAAAAAAAAATTAGGAACAAATAAGTCTTACATTGGTGACTATGTACAGGGTGTAACAAAATTTAGTGTCATGGCTTTGGCAGGTGGTTGTACACCTTCGGATCGGTGGAGATTTGTTAAAAGAAATTGCCGCAAAATTGACGATACAAGCATACAAAAATTGACCTTGAATTTCAAGATCAAAGTCAATTTTGCGGCAATTTCTTTTAACAAATCTCCACCGATCCGAAGGTGTACAACCACCTGCCAAAGCCATGACACTAAATTTTGCTACACCCTGTACACTTCCACCATAATTTTCCTATAACTGCAACCTAGTTACAAATCCCATACGCAACTTCTATCGATTTATTATGCTCGAAGCCCTAAGCGTCTGTTGCCAGCAGGCCCATAAATAAGAAATATTTCACGAGCGATTCGGGTCAGCTGTAAGAAGAAAAAACCAGGTCGCGCGGTTCGATAGGGAACGATAAAGACGATAAAGACGATAAAGACATAACGACGGGCCACCGGCGGGTCACGTCGCGAGTTCATCAATCGAACACAGCGGCGTCCCAGTCCCCGCTGTCTTTACGCTCGTTTCGTGCCCATAACTCGTCTCGTTTCGCGCTTATTACCGTTCAATCGAGAGGTACCGTCCGGTTAATTGACTTTTTGAACTTTCGAGGTCGAGTGCATCGAAGTTCCACCGAGTCGCGAAACTCGCCGAGGATAAAACGCTCCCTCTTTCGCGGATGGTCCCCAAGATCCTGAACCAAGGAAGATATTCATCCGAGCACGTCGTGGAACGAGCCTGTATCGAGGGGGCAATTAACCGAGGACACCCTTATCGAAGTTCCGTCGTGCTTCTCGCCGGCGAGCGAATATTAGTCCGGGTCGCTTGCGCCGCGATCCTTTTATTGTAGCTCGCGCTGCTCTACTTTGACAGCCTTCCTGCCAGTTAGAAGTGTCGGAAGGGTGCTCGCAATAAGTTGCAGCACGCTATCTACCAGTTCGAGATTGCGTGAACCTTTTAGGAGGGCGTCCACACTCGACTCGCTATCTAAGACGCGAGGCTCATGCTAATAGGCGCGGAAATTTACATCGCTGATTGCTGTTCCCGCGAAATCGACTGAAAGCATCGACGTCATCCGTTGATTGCACTGGACGGGTCAGTATCGGAAGCTGCGACGCATATGGACTGGTTCCAGGCGGTTTTTGGGACTCGAAGTGGCTCGGTTCTTTCTAGCTGTGTTGCAGGAAGATGTCTTTGTGCTTTAGGTCAGTACTTTTACTCAGGTGTGTTAACGGTGGTCCATTTGATCCTCTGAATGTGTCTCTTTAGATTTTGACTTTAGACAAATATGCAATATTTTCTTATAATTGTATTCAGATTGGGTATCAATTTATTAGGACTCAAGAGACAATGGATCCTCTAAACTGTTTATATCCTTCCCAGTGTTTGAGAACCTCTTCAGATTTAGACTCGAGTGCCTCCTCTCTTACATACGAAGAACATTTCGGTGAAATCGAGTTGTCAACAGAGTTGTGCTCTATGTAAAACCAGTTTAGCAATCATGGGAGGTGCTCAGAAGTCTGCGGAGTCGCCGGATGTCCCGCAGAACTTCCGGCAAGCAATCTCTCACAGAAACACAATAGTTTCCAGCAAAGGGAATCGGCGAAAGTTATTCTTTCCACCCGAAGAAAGAAGTTTCCTGACCGAAGCTACTTTCAATCGCAGCTATTCGTAACTTTCTTCGAGTAATCTTGCAAACTCGCTGATCTTATTGTCCTCAGCAGCAACGATCGCCTTCTCCATCCTCGTGACATCCACTTTCGATAAACGTTTCGGCGAAGGTGTTTCACCGATATTATTGGGAGTCGATAGCCTGGCAACTTCTTGCACGTGCGGAAACAAAATGGCGATATCGGGTAACTTGTACTAATGGAGTTCGATAGTTGACATGCTCCTGATCAAAAGGATTGGGACCTGGAATACGAGGTTAAAGTACCTACTCAGAGTCTGCAGCTGTTATTCTGTATTTCTGTTCCCATCAATTCAACAACTTGTATATGATTGGACTGTACATCTTTATGAAAAGTTTTAAATTGGAGTGAAATATAAATTGATCTGCCTTTTTAATGTAGTATCGCGGGCGGGTAGTCACCGGGCGATCCTTGAAATCCGCGCGATCCTTTTGCACGCGGAATGATCGCCCGGTTACGCAACTTCGAGAGCGCACGTGCGATACCTTTAAATCGAACGTGAACGGAATATCGCAACCTCTCTGTCCCCCTTCGTGGTTTTATCGCCGAGGGCAACCGGTTTCGCAATATTCCGCGGCGCGTTGATACGAAATCACACGGCCGCCAGTAAACCCGTGTTTCTCATCGGATCCGGCTGCCCGCGTGCCCGTCCCCGTCTCGCGACGCCCGGAAAAATCTTTATCGCGTGTTTCCAGTTTAGAGCAACGCCCTATCCGTGTAAGTAGCTCCGGCAATAATCCGCCGGATTTTGCACGCCAATCCGCCGCGTTCCTTCGCGCCACCGTTACACCGCAACACCGCACCGCTTGGAAAATGTATAACGCCGGAGATGGCTCAGGGTTATCCACAATGGATCGACAACTATCGGGTTCCTGACATCCTGCGCCACGTCCGGCTGTATCATCTTCCACGCAACGACGCAAATCTCCTCCGCGCCTTCTTCTTGCATCGTGTGATACGCTTCACAGGATCACACGAGTGTCTTGGAACCGGGAAAAAATATTTGGGAGATGGTTATTGGAAATTAGGTACGTCCGGATGAAACTTGTCTATGTAGCTTCTATACCTTACAATTAATGCATATCTATTTTTATTTTGCATAAAAATCCGCCGTCTGGTTATTACATATTACTTTATGGTACTACTTTCTACTTTCAAGAGGTTCTCAGATAAAACTAGAGCGAAATTACAAAAAAACGGGGGACATTATATAATGAATTTCTCACAAACCCAACAAAAATTTCAAGCGATGGTTCGTTTACACTCGATAAACACTAGTTCCCACTGACTCCGCCTCTAGCGGCGAATCCACAGAACAGCCAATCAGCGTGAGCATGCACTATCAATACTCTGGCCTGTAAACTCTCCAATTTTATTTGTTAATCGGCTTCCTCCGCGAACGAGTGTTTGTTTAGTCGATCGACGTTTCCGTCATTGAATAATAAAACAACAAGGAAACTGGAGATTTGTAATTACCGGCTGGGCGATAACCAAGACCTGGTCCCGGACTGGTTCATGAATCTGTCAGTGGGAAATCCGGCGGGGCACAAATCAACGGTTATAAAATTGCCGGATGAAAACGCGGCTCGCGGATTCCTCTCGAGGAAAGTCGGCCAAGCGGGACCGATTGTCGCTCGTTAACTCGATTATTTATTCCGTCGCGACGGAGACGCGTCTTCCGCGCGGATTCCGCGGGACCGGCCTCCGGAGAACGCGATCTGCGTTTTTCTCGGGGCGAGTTAATTGACTGGACGTGGTCCGATGATATATAAAAGCGGGACACAGAGGCGGCGACCACGTCCCGTCGCCGCGAGCGTTCTGGCGCATACGCGGCAAGGAAAAACGCGGTGGAGTCGGAGCACGCGCGTCTGCAACACAGGGAAAAGAATATATTCCGGCCTGGGATTACCTGGTGAAACGCGCGATTCTTTTTCTGACGCTGAAACGGTTGATTCCGGGCAGCGCGAACTTGTTATTCGAAGGCGCATTTTTATACGGCTGCGTGGTCTTATGGTTGCTTTTATTTTCTCGGCGGAGCTGTATTGTTTTTTGCGGGGAGATATTCACTTCTTCCTCGAAGACTGTAAGCTATGAGTGCCACGCCAATGTCCATAAAAGTTACAACGAAATCAAAATAACTTATTTCATTTGTAGATCATAATAAAATTTGACTTACTTAATAGATTGTAGTAGAAATTGATTTTCAAGCTCAGTAAATAAATTGTGGAACTAAGTAGACCCATGTACCAGGTATGTAAATATGAAACCGGAATTTTTGTATAGAAAATACACGTTTATTGTAAGACAATGATACAAAATATTTTATTTGAAGTATTGCCCATCGGTAGCTACACATTTTTCCCATCTCTCTGACAATTTGTGGATGCCACGCCAAAAAAACTGTTCCTCTTTTGAGGCAAACCAGTCATCGAGCCATTTTCGTACATTTTCGTAAGATGTGAAGCGCTGTTCAGCAAGTGCGTGTCCCCTTTCCCCTTTGTGTTGCCTTTTTTGATATTCCGGTCGTTTTTCACGCAAAGCTTGATTGAAATCGATCATTTGTTGTCGGTAGCGTTCAGTATTAACGGTTTCGCCAGGTTTTAGCAGCTCAAAATAGATCATACCCTTCCGATCCCACCAAACACAGAGCATTGTCTTCCGTCCATAGCGATTTGGCCTTGCAGTCGATGTCGATGGTTCGCCTGGAGTTACCCATCATCTCTTACGCTTAGGATTCTCGAAATATATCCACTTCTCATCGCCAGTCACAATTCGATGGAGAAATCACTTTCTTTTGTACCTGGCGAGCAGCATTTCACAAGTGGTTTTTCGGTTTTCATGCTGTCTTTCATTCGGTTCATGTGGAACCCATTTTCCCATCTTCTGAATCTTTCCCGTGGCTTTCAAACGTATGGAGACGGCTTCTCGTGTCACATTTAATTGATCCGCGAGTTGTTGTTGCGTTTGAGCGTCATCCTCATACAACAATGCTTGCAGATCGTTGTTTTCAAACTTTTTCGGTGGTGCTTCCACGTTCTTCGTTTGTCACATCAAAATCGCCATTTTTGAATTTTTTAAACCACTCGAAGCACTGTGATTTACCAAGAGCATGCTCACCGTAAGCTCGACAAGCATTCGATGCGATTCTGCAGCAGTTTTCTTCAAATGGAAACAGAAAATCAATGGTGTCCGCATATCGTAGTTTCCAGGTACAAAATTCGACACGTTCAACGTTATTAAAAACTATGCTGTTGTATGGTTGTGAGTTGAAAATCTTTACCAGATGTCAAAACAAGAAAATGGCGTCAATGACGCGGTTTGACGGTAACTACATTGACAGCTAGAGCCACCTATGGGCAAATTCCGGTTTCATATTTACATACCTGGTAAGTAGGAGTTTGAGGAGTGCAATAAATAAAAAGGAGAATCAGATCAGAAAACGTAGCACGGCCAATCACGTTCCACCGTTTCGCCGGATTCGAAACGCGACTATTCTGTCCGAGTCGCTCGTTCATCATGTGGCATCCCCGTTGCAGGATGGAGGATCGCAGGATGGTCAGGACTCTCTCGTTACCACGTCCTCGGCCCTGTCTTCGCGGACGATCGGCGTCCAGGACCCTGGCCAGTCGGCGCTCTGTTGCTTCTCCATGGACTGGCAGAGTGGGCGAGAATTACAGGCATTGTGCGCGCCGGTCGTTGCGGTAATGCGGTTCGCTGATTTATCGCAGAGCCGAGCCACGAGGAGGTGTAGCTAATTGTTCTTGCATGCAGATCCTCCGGGAGACTGGCCACGAGGCGCGGCCGTTCCCTCCGAAGTGACGCTTCGAAATTAATTGTACGTCTTACACACTTCCACCTCGTCATCATTCCAATTTTTCCGGTAAATCAAGTCTTTTACAGAAATGTGTCGATCGATGTCAGATATGTGCACGATATTTCACGAACATTTTATTTTCAGTCTTTTCTTTTTAATTACTATTTTATGAGAATCTTCGTGATACTCGTGTTCGTGAAATTTTTCTGGTTACTATAATGAGCCCAATCTCGATGCAATTCGGAGTTGCTCGTTGAGTTGACGATTATGTAGAATCACTATTATCCTAGTCGATGATATCTCAATTCTGCAGTAGCTGATTCTACATGCATTATACGTGAATACTGTAGTATCTCATTGTACATTGTACATGGTACCAATCAATCAAGATTTTATCTAACACAGTTGCTAGTTAACCGTTCTATTATCTGAATACTCACGTGGCACTGAATCGTTTGGATAATGGAGATTCTGCCGTATCGTCGATTAAACAATTAAACAGGTTCTAAATTGTATCGTGAAGTTTTCGAATTGATTACTCTTGTTCTACACAAATAGCTCTGTCTTTCCAATTATCAAATGAGTCGTTCTAATCTTGCGTGTCCTATTTCTATGGATGTGGCAGTCAACGTATCAATTCTTCTTACTGTTCATCTCCTAGGTCTTCATCTACACGATTATACAACACTGTTACTGTCCACAGAAACTGTCCGAGACTTTCCTCAGAATAGGAAACCGAGATCCAGCGAGATCGTCGAACAAGAAGGAAAAGGATTAAACCAGAAACATAAAGGACTTCTCTAAGCCTCGCAAGTTCCATTGCTGACATAGAAAGCACCTTTCATAAATCGACTACATTATAGTGGCAATCAATGGGAACAGCACCATTCAACAACGACGAAGTCGCAGCGTAGAAGTTGACCCTGACTATGTATACATTGAACTTGATCGCCTGCTCTCAGCACCGCGACCCGAGTCTGCGGCTATCGACGCGTCCATCTCCGCTCGTTAGACACGGATATCCTCGTCGCAGGATAACGTTTGTCCGATTGTCGATTAGCCGAACGTTTCACGCGATATCCGCCGATAGACAAGCTCTTCTCGGCCCTCGGTATCTACGAAGATAGAGCTGGGAGGAATGTCGGATTCCTCTCGGAACGCAGCTGCGCGCGTTAGCGGAGCGCGACACACGGGATCTCACAGAGAAGTAGCGACGATTTACGGTGGTCAGGAACGCGTTCGAAATAGAATCACCGTGGAATCTCGGAACGCGGCTCTTTCTCTCTCTCTCTCTTTCTCTCGGCCTATTCGACGATATTAATGTTGGCCCGGTCGTTCGAAACGGGCTGAAAGTACTCCGGGGAAGCCTAGAAGAAGAGGACGTTCCTTCTGGTGCCGGTTCCTCGCGGCTGGTTTCTCGTTCTTCGCTGGTGAGGAGACACGGTCTCGTATTTTTCCGCGACGGTGACGTTCACGAGGTCGTCGAGCACGACCGATGCAATTATCGCGGGAACGAGACGGTGCCCGCGCGAACGAGCAATTTGTTTCGGCGACAAAGCGCGGCAAAACTCCTTGGATTCGATCCAGAAAATCCTCTCGCCCCGCCGCCGCGCCACGCCGGGGATCTTTTCTCCGTCGACGAGCGGTTTTGTCGGCCGACGGTGACGCGCACCACCGAGAACGATGGCCCCTGTTTGTCAAGAGGCATCACCGGAGCAGGCAGCCGTTTGTCAAGGGGATTACACCAGCCCCTCGCCAAGGAATATTAAAATTCCGACGTATCCGCGTCGCCCGACGCGTAACTCGCCGCCTGACCCGACCGTTTCGCGCGCTCGCAGACCCACGAGACCCTCCCTGTACCGGGCTTCCTGCGGGTCGACCGTGAATTCCGGCTCGCGACTCGTATTCCTGGAACGCAATAACGAATTCGGCACTCTTACCGCGAATCCCCGGGTCCCAGACACTCCCTCGATGCCCTTTGTTGGCGAGGAATACGGGAAAACTCCGCTTTTGCTCGATTACTATGATTTCCGTGAGAGTGAGGCAGTTATTATGCATTATTGTGATAGAAGAGAATGTTTTCGAATTCACAAATTTCTAGTCTAAGATGACATGTTAAAGCTAATAGAAAAACAATTTTGACCATGTATAATATCCTGACCTTGGACTGACCTTCGTCAATGTCACTCTTCAAATTGATCAACAGAACCATACTTGAGTAGGTCAAACTTGAACAGTGTCTTTGTACTTTAATGTATGCATTCCGAAGAACAACACCTCGGAAGGTCATTTGAAGGTCAACATATAACTCAAAATCACACATCAAACAAAATACGTTATTTCCTTTAAAAAAATGAGCTGTATGATGATGAAGACCTACAAATTGAAAAATGTTCTCACATTCTACATTACAAGAACAGCACAATCCACAAGCTCTTTCTATTGTACTTCGAGTAGGGTTTCTCGGGAAAATCTTGAAGAAGATGTATCTTCCGGACGATTTGATCAGCAACAATCGAACTTCCCGTGTTCCTTCCAAACTTCCGGGCTCCGATTCACGATCGGTCGTGAAAGTCTCGCCGTTAAACACTTCGCGGCAAGCAATTGCGAGAGCGAGCGCGGCGGAGTTTACCGGGCCCCATGATAATAAGGAAATGCCTTGCGATCTTGCATCGTTCGCAAGATCAACAGAGCCGGAAGACCAACAGCCCCATCATCCGAAAGTAACACAAAGGCCGCGCGCGTTTAAGTAATCATCCCCTCGCGAGTGTACACACGTAAGTTCCCCGCTGAAACAAATCAAGCTTCCCGGGTTTCGGACGTCTGCGAGAGTCTGCGGATCCTGTCCCAGCGTTCTGGAGAACGGCTTCAGAAATTAAACGTTCATCGGAACTTGCCGGAGATAATTTCGGAGATAATGTCTGCGACATTCAACCATTTTTTTAGGGCTAAAATTATCATGAGCTTGAAGATTGAAGTTGTAGGAGGTATAGCAACTTTTGTACATTTTATGTACAATTTTTTGTTTTCATATTATTGAATTTTGGATGGAAGAAGATTCGTCCCAGATAAATTTTTCTCGAAACGAGGGGGAAGGATATCGTCTTCCGCGAAAAATGTGTCAAATTGACACGCGGCGCGGCGGATGGTTAATAAATCGCGGATGGGTGGATAGAGGAAGTTCCCGGGGAACAATGGGCCGAGGCTCGTAAATGCAGGCATCGTGGAAGGGCCTCGAAAGGGCCGATAAAGCCTCGCGGAAAGACTGAACGCGGCGGGAGAGCTATCGTAGCCGCGGCGTGCCACGACGAGGAAGCGGTGTTATCGTGTATCGGTACATCGAGCACCCGCGCTTACGGCCGATCGAGCGGAAACCTTTACTGCCTCCGCCTTCGTAAATCGTCGCGGCGCTTACCGATTTTATTTACTGGAGCCCGGTTACAACGGCGGAATCCTACGGGGGTGGCCGCTCAGAAGGTGTACCACTGCCGAACGGTCCAGGATTTATCGCCGCCGCGGACCACCGCCGCAAGAACAATGCCGTAGATAATGGGCGCCGGCCAGTTTTCGTGGAAACGGGATCACCGGCTTCCGATCTCTCTCCTTTCGCCGTCCCAGACTCCAGTTTATTCTTCTTGGCTTAGAACTTCCGCTCGGAGTCGTCTATACTGTCCCGATAACGGAAGATACTCAATATAAATTCTGGGAATACAGGGTGTTCGAAAGAATACAAAGATACTGAATAACTTCAATAACGTTTAACGAATTCCAGCTTCAGGTATTGTAACAATGAATAACCTTGAATGATCTTGATACGTCAACATACAGTAATTAAGACTACACACTACTTTTTTAAAATTTTCATTATGCTTCATCTGCTGAACTAATCCTAGATTTGCATTGCAGAAAAATTTTAGCCATTTAGAGCTCCGGAGGGTCACTGCAAAAATGGAATAAAGATCCATTTCTTGACCCTTGGATCCTGAAGTGGTTGGGAGATTCTGGTGCACATAGTGGATAATTTGTAGCTTGCTTATCGATCTCCGAAGAAACACTTTGAGGATCAGATACAGTCTCTCGGTTCGAGTCGCGGTCTAATTATGATCGATCCCGAGTCGATTCGGAGCATGAGCGCAAAGAGGAGGCGCGCCATGTCACGGACAATGAGCGGTTTTCGACGGAGCCGCAGCGATCCCATCAGCGATCCATCAAGGAGATAAAGGGCCGGATCGATTTGCCTCGAGGCGGGGAACGGGTTAAGTCTTATCCCGCGGCAAGAAACGTCGGACTAGATTCACTTGATCAATCATTCCGACAGCTGAAGGATGGATCGACTCGCGATGTTTACGGAGAACTATCCTGGTTTAAATTCTTCTCGTTACCGGTTCACCCTGCTGGCACCTTACCCGGCGATGGATTAGCTGTTTCTGGGGAGTAACTTCTTCGACTTATTAGCGAGGGTGTGGATTTTTGCTGGTCATCGACGGAAATGAGAGACGCCAACGATGCTCTTACACACAAATCACATTATAAAGCAGGTCCACGTAAAGAACTTTGACGGAATACTGTCGCTTTTAGACTTTGTAAAGTTTGCTACAGCTTGCAAGATAAGTTAAAGGATTTCATGAAAGTACAATGAAGGTAAATGTAAAATGACCTTTGTCCACCTAAATTGGTCATTCGTTGAGCCGGGACGCGGCCAGACGCATTAAAACTCGTCTCCCGAGCGACGTCCTTCTCGCGAATACCCCTCGCCGCCATAGTGACAACAATTGGAGCGTAATTATGAACCGTGGCGTGGACGGCTGACTCACATCCAGTGGTCGTTTCGCGGGCTAGTTCCTTCTTCGCTCGGAGTCCTCTTGCGCCACCAACTCGGAAAAGAAGTGTCTCGTTCCCGGCGTTTATCCGCCTGAGCTTGTGGTTTCTGACCACACGTTGCTGCAACCACGGATCTAGGGTTTCGCGGCCCCCATTTACGATATTATTATTCTTGCAAATTTTCCTTTTTTTATTCAGGAGACCTCGATGAAGATACGTGTACAGGAGCTTGAGTTTCATTATGATCTTATCGAAGCGGTCCTTAACATGTTAACTGCAACGTTGAAACACATGGCACATACTAATCTTTGTCCAGATTTCACTGTCATTTCCTAGGCACACAAAACCGTACAAAGGATTTGATTAATGACCCATCGGGCACTCAGCTTCTCCATTCGTTTTCTTCTCACAATCTGGCCAACGTCGATAACCGATTCGCCGTACACAATGTCTACAAATTTCGCTCGATCCTCCACTTCCTGCGGACACTTTCAATCACACAACACGTGGACTTGTTTCATCGGCACGATCCATTAGCGGACCCACTTTCCGGAAGATTGCCGGGCCGACAATCAGTCATCGACTTCCTCCTGTCGTTGAAATCGCCCCTGAAGCGGCGGAGTCATCCGCAGCGCAGAAAATCGGGGCTGGATTCGTACGTCCCTGGACAGAGACAACGCCTCCCCGACGTAGGTTACGTAGCGTAACGCACCTATTCATCCCACACCTCGTCGCCAATGTCCGAGTTCCGGAGACCGGTGACTCTGCAACGTTCACCGTGAAGCAGTGGTCCCGTTCTTCGAGGTGTGCGCATTGTGTGGACGCCTGTGTGGGAGATACTTTCTCGAGCACGGCCCCTTTAATGCACCAATCTTAATTTGACCGTGTCCGTCGCAAACCGAGGATTAACTCATTACGTACATGAGATTTAAAGTTCAATAAATTCATGTTAATACTTCTTTTCTTTATAATGCAACGTTAATAATAGACATTGTATCTTAATAAAATATGTTCGTAACTGAGAAAATTGTTTCTGCTACAAATCCAACATGAATTGTGTTAAAAGGTAAATTGGATTGAGTTCTTGGGTTCGAAGAATGTGTAAAGACTTAATCCACCGTTATCGTGTTAAGAAAAAGAACCGGGACGCATCCAATTCAGTATTTAAGGCTAACTATTCTTGACACCTTGCAGAAAAGGTGTAAATAAATAAATTCGATCAGTCGAACGATATTTAGTGCAAACCAGGAATTAAGCAATATCTTATCGAACAAGACATCCGCTGGAAACCTCTTCTCTAGAATCATCTAGAAAGGGAAATTGATGGAATTTTTGCAGCGGTTGTATCGTTATATCTACGATCGCGCAGCGATTGTGCGCCTGCAAAAGAATCAGCGAAGAAGATTCAGTGGGCTGATCAATTTCAGGGGTGTCGAAAAAATCAAGGGTGTTTTATGAGTGGCAAACGAGCGTGTGGGACGTCACAGCACCAGGAAGTGGTGGGCAGACCGATTGGAGACCAGCAAGAAGATAATTGATCGAAATCGCATCATTGAGGCTGGCCGAGTGTTGATGAACCCGTGGGCGAAACGATTACGTTTTTCATAGGCAGATACGCCGGCCCTATCAGTTGAATTATTACTCGGCTTGTGGTCTTCCTTGGCACAGCTGAGCCGTGTAACCACGATCCACTGTTGCATTTACGTGGACAAACTATATTATAATTCCTATTTGGGAATCATGGATTTTCTCTAACTGTTTCATCTATACTTCCTCAAAGAATTTCATCAATTTTCTCTGGAGTTGATCCCTTGAGCTTTCTGGAATTAATAAATATAGTAAATGGGCTGTTCACATGGAGGTTTCCGTGGTCCTTAGAGCCAGATGCTAGCAAACTCGGAGCACCGTGAAAGACCCAAGTTCCCGAAACATCATTCTCCCGTTCGGAAGATCTGGTCGATACAGGAAGCGGCCAAATTGAAAACAATCTTCCTGGCAATTTACGGTCGAAGCTAGCGCCGCTTCCGCCCCCTTTTCGACGAACCCTCGAAACAATTAGACCCTTTATGAGCCTCGGCGGGCATTAAGAAGCCGCAAAGAAGATGCGTTTCTCTGGCGTCACGGCCGAGGGGAGACGAGGAAGTTGTTTAAAGTGACGCCGGCCACGTGTTCCCAGCGACTCGCGAGTACCGTGGGTAACACGACTCGGAAGAGGACGCTGTATCGTCTTTCGAACCACGAGGAAAAAGGACCGAGCTACCCAGCGCAAGATCCCTCTCGACTTCTTTCTTCCTCTTTCTCTTTTTTCTAAAAATCCATTAGAAACAACGGAGACGCGGCCGGTATTAACACCGACGGGAAGTCCATTATTCCCTCGGAGAGATTTAAACGCACTTTTAACCTCCGCGGCATGCGTATTTATGATTTGTTATTTTCTGTCGGCCAGTGGCCCATTACGTTCCCCTTTGGCTGCGACCTTACCGGCTCCTATCCGACGCGATGGGATGCGAGATTCGTCGTGCGTAAATCACCGGAGAGTCGTCTTCCCAACCAGGAATCTGCCCCGTGACTATTTATTTGTCTTTCTGCTGTTCGGCCCGACGATTAATTGCGATCGCGGCGATCAGACTATCCTACGTGGGAAAACCAAGACGATGCAACCTCGATCGAAACGATTCCGAAGGTGATCCCTCTATGCTGTGCAGCAATGCGATGTTGCTCCGCACCACGATCCAGCACGCGATGTGTCTATTACCCCGGCCGAACTCGCCCCCTTTGTTCGCTTCCCGAACTGTCTGCGTGAAAAATTACATTTTCGTCAAATGAATCTTCCGCGCCGCTACTGCCACCTTCTGACAGCGGTCTTGGGAGAAGGATGGCTCTTAAAGTAATTGCTTTTTTGAATTGCGGCCCGGCCAGTACGAAGCAATTTTGAGGGACCCGATTGCTCGTGTTTTTACAGAGTTGAGAGGTTTGCTTGTGGTTCTCGGATGGTTTTTCGGGATTTCGGACCGGTCCGTATTCCATCCTTCTTTCGTTTTTTAAAAATACTGGTTTCAATGTACCGAACATAGGATTATCTTCTGAAGTCAATGAATTGCAGTAGCACGGAAGAAATGTGGAGAACACTATTGAACAAAAAATTCGAGGAGCGAAAGAAAAACAAAAGTGCAAAATATGTCTCCGAAATTATGCATTTACGTAATGCACCGCGCAATTCAAGGAACTGTCGAATCTCTGCCGACTCAGAGTTGCAAACGCGACGGAATATCGTGATCACGGGACTCCTTCGATCGACGTTCAATGATAGATCGAGACGGGACTCGATTGCAGCCGAATCGTGACAAGAAAATCGCGTCAAGATCCCGCTCATCGTAGGAACTTGGTCTAGCGAGTTTCGCGCTTGGAATCGCGTTAAAGTTGCACGCGAATTGTGCCGGTAAGTAAGTTACGGTCGGCGGAACGTTATTAAATCTGTGCCGGGTGAGATGGCCCGAGGTATGGGGAAGTTTCTCTCTCTCTCTCTCTCTCTCTCTCACTCAAAGTCGAGCGATTTCCCGGACGAATTCGTATAGGACGACGCGACGCGACGGTGGGAACGACGAATGTTAACGTTTACCCGGGGCCACCGTTACGCGGCCGCCACTTTAAAACTTTAATGTTTCCTTTGCCGCGGCTCTCTGAATTGCTTTACAGTTTCATTCTCGGCGTGACTGGCTCAAAGCTTTGTGAAAGGGGGATCGCGTTCAGCTTCCATTCTAACATCGCCTCCCCGGAACGACCATCGTTTCGCATTAAACCATTTAACTTCATAACCCGGGCCCGCCGCCGGACGGAGCAGCATTCTCACTTGCTACAAATATTTGCGCCCCGTGCCGTTTGCGCTGGCCTTGCTCGCGTTGGAACGACTGGGGTCATCTCATTCAATGAGGTATAATGCGCGGGACGTGCAGAATTTTGGTCGGTCCGAACATTTTCCTGGCTGAGACGGAGTGCAGCGAAAGAGGAGTTTTGGAAACCAAGAACGAGATCGTTGGTGGTAACAGGTTATTCTTTAATGTGCTGCGAAGAGGGCAAGCATGTGTGAAGGTTCGAGTTGATGTAAAAATATCTGATATGTACGAGTGAATTTAAAACGTTGCGAAGAACGTCCCACAAGAAAGAATTTTTCGAAAAATCTTCACCCTTACTTGACCTATTAAGATAGTAATTTAGGGATAGAAGAATGGTCAGGCTAGTATGAAAATGTCTGGAATGTACGATTAAATTTTATATCGTATATAAATCTCGCTAGCTATATGCATTATGTGTACATTATTCTTCTGTTTTCAAAATTCTTCCCTCTAGATCCTTCACATCAATAATCGCTACCGCTGATTACAAAAATTCCATCGAACAGAGAATCCAACTAAAGCCCATCACAATGAATCTATCAAAAGCCGCAAACTTTTCTCCACGATTCTCTGTGTCTACCGCAACTGTGGTAACGTCGCGTTTTTCCCAAGGAACAAAAAGACGATTGAGCAACCCTTCACGCGACTGAAAAAAGACTGTCTCCGAATTCTGTATGAGGGAGTTGTTTCAGAATGGTCGCGACGGAAAGTCTCGCGACAGTGCGCTAATCTGCTATGCACCCCAAGGCACGATAATGGCGGGAGCGTTGCACCTGGCGAGTAAAACCGGCGGATAGAGGATAGAGGACGCGTGACAAGAGCTCGTCCTCGATATTAAGCGGCTCGTTCTCCACGAGTGGCTCCACTGTACCTCAGTTTCTCTCTCTCTCTCTCTCTCTCTTGCACTTTGGCAGAGAGGTTACCAATTTATAGCGTCCGTTGCGGCTGGCTGTTCCTCCGGCGTGTACCTGCGTCCGTGTTCTACACGCGTCTAACACGCGTACCTCATTAATCGAGAGGCCCGTGGTGTCCCGACACCCTTTTCCATGCCGGACGTTTCGGCTCCTTCGCCTTGTCTTCCTGATACGTCACCGTGGAAACGCAAGCCGGTCGTGGAACGTACTGGATGCGAATAAGAACCTCATGGGAGCCGAACAGAGGGGGAGCAGACACGGTCGTCTACGTTTGGACTGGCAGCTTTTGATGGCGAGCCTGTACTCGCAGACGCAACGCAAATATAAGCGACGACGGTGTACTCGGGCTCGTTTTCCGGGTTGAGGAACGTGGGATCGACGGCCACTCGACCCGCTCCACCAACGATGTCTTCGGGACACGGTCTGCTGGACAATGATGATGGCTGCGGTCCTCGAACATTGGGAATTCGGGATGATGTTTCCCAATTTCTGGTTCCTCCTGTTCATATTTGGGAGACTTGTATCACTAGACTCCGAAGATCAATTTTATAATTATTAGGTGAAATAAAGGAAATTATATTGATCGAACATAAAATTGTACGAAAACGTGTACCACGACTTAAGGAAAAAAAGAATGTTGTCAGCTGCTGCACCATCGAAACACTAAAAAGAAAAATGAAGGGCAGGTGAGCGTCGGAAGAGGGAGCAGTTTCTACGTTCGCGTCGAGAATTATTTTTTGGCCGGTTTGTTAGAGGATTTTAAGGATCGAGGAGCGAATGGGAGTGCGACGCAGGTTGGGCTCTGTAATTAAAATATATTAGGGTGTCCCCGAATCCGTGGAAAACTGTAGAACAGCCCGGGAAATCGATTACACGGTAAAGACAGCCGGTAGAATTCCGTGGACCACAGCACTTTGTCCTCCGTCGCTTTATTACTCCACTTTATCCTCGGCCGCTTTTCTCTTCCCACTTTGTCTTTTATTTCCCATCCTGTTTCACTCCGTTCTTTACTGCTCTTATACTTTATTCCCTGTTCCTGTTCCGCTGAACCTCATTTTTCATTCCTTTACCGCTCCGCTCTACACTACTCGACTGCTCCAGTTTATTCTCCGCTACGTTTTTACTCCACCTCGCTCCTCGCTACCTTTTTATTCTCCTTTTACCAAACCCTCTCTCTTTCTCTCTCTCTCTTTCTTTCTCTTCGTCTAATGCTAACTCTTTATTCCGACAAAAAGCACGACCGTTCGGGGGCTTACGTGTGTTTGTACACGGCAGGATTTAAATGATTGTGAATGATGCTCGGAAATATTTATGAACTTTGTGTCTCGGCTACGAGCCTCAGAGCTTCATCAAAGTCCGCAAAGACTGAACCAGTTGATTCTGACTCATCGAGCTTCTGCTTACGTTTGAATCACTGATTCCAGGCAACCACCGTCCGCTAAATTCGTCAGCGCCTGGGCGCACGGTATCGATCAGCAGTTACGCTTACAAGGAATGTCACTCAAGTGGCGTTTTAATGGAGCTTGCGTATAAAACGAGATCCGGTGAAATATGCGACTCGTTCGCTTCGTTGGGAGATGGTATTTATTCTCCGTAGGCAAAAATAGCTTTAAAATTGCAGCTGTGCAGGATGCACGACTTTGAAATCCGTGAAATGTTCAACCCCTAACCAATTTTTCTGGATGGAATTCTGCCATGAAAATTCAATCAATGCTACCCTCAGGTATTGTGAAATTATTTTGTAAGAAATCTTAGTTTCACCAATCTGCTCTTCGAGGATGCTTCAAGGGGCGAACATCGGACGAAAAAATCGTCTTCGGCGGGGACTGCTCACAATGTCTCCGCGAGTCAGCTCATGGTTTCGCGGAAACCCCCGAAAGCGTCGCTCTCGCGTGGCCATTAAATCGGACGAGTTATCGCGCGTTTCTGCCGAAAGGGACATCGAATAAATTCGCTGGACGCTGTCGGTCCAGCGTCGTTTCGCGTTCGGCGTGAACCCCACCCGTGGTCGCGTCCAATTATGCTTGAAACCAGTTTACTGAGGGTTGCGCGACGGCTGCTGACTGGTGGCTGCGGCTTGGAACGCGCGCGAGAGAGAGAGAGAGAGAGAGAGAGAGAGAGAGAGAGAGAGAGAGAACGAGGGGGAGAGAAACAGGCTGCAACCGACCGGGTTTCCGAGATAATCAGAGAGGAAGCATCCCGCGGCGAATAGTTACTTCTGTAATGATTACATTAGGTTAGTGTAAATTATACGCGTCGCTGGCCGGAGGTGGCTGTTAGGTTGGGGAGGGGTCGGTTAGGAATGGCCGAGATAACAGGTACTCGCTTTATCTAGCCGACCGATCCGGACACGCTCGGCTGCGCACGGCAACGCGACGGCCTCGGAGGATTCTGATCGGAGGAAACGATTCGAAACGCCGCGCCGCGTCGCCAAGCCTGCCACGCTGGCGGACTCCCAATGACTGGTAATGACATTGCCCGCGAAGATGCCACTTGATCCACGGCTCCGATCCCTTCGGGAGCAGGTTTTAATCCCTTCGCATCCGTTCCAAACTTGAAGCTGCTACGCCCAAATAGCCAAGTTTGGCATAATTTCCGAAAAGATAGAAAAATTACATGACGAGTCTGACCCATCCGGCTTCAGAACATTTTCACCAGTGCCGGATTAAGCCAGAGCGGGGCCCGTAGCAAATGTTATCACGAGGCCCTAGGCTTTGTATCAGTGCCGCTTGTATGAATGACCTTTTTTCTTTTTTAGCAAAAATATCGTTAATGTTTATGTAAATAACGTCAGGGCCCCTTTTTGTATGGAGCGGGGCCTCCAAAAGCGCGGGGCCCGTAGCATTTGCTACTTCTGCTACGGGGCTTTATCCGGCCCTGATTTTCACGGTGAAAGGGTAACACGAATACATTTTTCGACAGCCTGCTCCGAGAGCAGCACCCCATCGGCAGTTCTTGGCAGTGTCCGCTTCTTCCGCGAGGCATCGAGCGCCGTAAAGTAGCATTACAGCGAATCCCGAGCTAACAGGAGATTAAATAAACCGATTACGGTTTTGATTGCGCCGTATTACCGGGCGTCGAGTCTCCGCGGCGCGGCGCGGGGCGCGGCCGGTTGCCAAATTCCACTTCTTTCCTCCGGATAAGGCGGTTAATAATTAGTGGTTCTCTCGGCGAGGAGACGCGGAGAGATCCGAAGTCGCTCGGGCACACTGCCAAAAGCGTCTTCTATCTAACCATCCTCTTGTTCGTCCCCAGCCCTTGCCCGTTCTCCTCGTTAGACTTATAATCCGTTTGCCGGATGATTTCTTACCTCGGCGCGACGCGATCAGAGATTCCGCGAGGCACGCAGCGCGCGCGGCTCGATTAAAATACAGCACCGGGGCGATGAAAATGGGAGTAGAGTGTCAGGAGTAACCGGGAAACGGTGCTAATGGAAACATTTCCGATGAGATCTCGGAGAGTGCGCCTCCTCGGCTCTCGCTCGTTCACTCGCGAGTCTTCCACCACCGCGGAGCCGAGACGAGATTCATAATCCACTTAGAGGTTAATTATTCGTTTCCACTGTCTGGGATAATAGGTTGAATTACGGGGGAACTTTGAACGGCGTTCCGCGAGAGCGTTTAGATCCCGGAAACTAGATAGGTGGCGACGAAGTCGAACCTTTAATTGAAATTAAGCCGGGACGACGACTTCTTGGCCGCCTCCATGCTGCATCCTTTCATTTATATTGCTATTGATCCAAAGAACGAAGTACATAATACACCCGCGTATATTGAGATAGGAGACTTGTCAAATTAATTGCGAAACACGGGACGGGATTCGCAGCTACTCGCGGACCTGAGAATGTTTTATGCTGTGGTAGAACTTCGGGTTTCGGAGAGATTCGAGAATAGATGGTACTTATAATTAGCAGATTTTTGTGCGTCACAAATACAATATTTTTAAAAAATATAAACAATGTAGCTCCGCTTAATTCAAGATGTCGTAATGTCTCTTCGGAGTTGTTTCACCATTTCAAGACTAACAATTGAAGATCTCTAGAATCTGGAAATAGCCAGATCCTATTTTAGAAGGGTCCAGGCAAAAGAAAAGTTTGACAGTTCGACGAACCGGACCGTGCAGCGCTAACGAAGAGCAAACTCAGCCTGCTCCAGTCGATCTGCGGTGAAAAATGTGCTCGGCCGTCGCTTCCTCGGCGGCTAAACGTCAGAACGACGGTGGTAAACGTTCCGTGACGGGGTCCTATTCCCGTGCCACGCTATCAAGAAACGATTCTCGAGGGCGACGCCCGATGCATCCCCGACAGATTGCGCTCAATTTACGCAATTAGGGTAACGAAGAGTAGCCGGAACACGTGTCCGGCTCCGGCAGAAATGTATTCGAACGAGCGCGCGGTCCGTGAGGAGGCATTGTGTAGATCTTTATCGCGTAACAATGCGGTAACGAGCACCATTAGCTTTTTGCTTTATTGCGTTACGGGCTCCCGCGGTGCCAACGACACGAGGGATCAAATAACTCTCATTAAGACAAACGAGTTAAATAACTCACGGATCACGAGCCGGCGGCGGCACGGTCGAGCCGTTCCGAAAAAATAAAAAAAAAAGAGAACCAGAGGGAAAAATGGGCAGGGCGAGAAAATTAGAGGGGTCGCTTAATTTTTCGAATTATCCTGGGTAATGCTCGGCAAGCCTCGTTGCGTCTGTCGAGAGACATAGTAATAGTAGGACAACAAGTTAATAACAATGCTATTTGTTGTACAAATTAATACTTGAACCATCATGTTTCACTGTTTAAGTCGAATTATCGAGGTTCTACTGTATATGATTTTCTAATTGAACGAGCGAGGTATAATTAGAGCCTGAACGATAGGAGATAGGCAAGTTTCGTGGAAGCGGTGGAACTTTCCGCGGCGCTCGGCGTTTATCGGTAATAAAAGTACCATAAATGATCCGGTTAGACAAGCGGTTGCGCGGCGACGTTCGTCACCAATTAGTACGGGAGTTATCTGCCGGTTATATACGGCTGGTTTTCTACATCTCATCAACAATAAATAGGCTTTCATCCGACGAAACTATCGCGCCACCGGGGCCATCGCTGCGCGAACCGGGTTATCGGTGTCTGCCGATGAAACGAGGTCGGATGACTGCTGACATCTTGATGGCGCATCGACGTCCGCTGCGATCGCTTCCTGGAAAATAGGATCACTCTTTTTTCACGAAGATGGAGACCAAACGGTCCGTATGGTCGCAGACTACTAATTTTAAAGATCTCACATGACGGACTCACCATTCCCCATTTCTCCATCTCTTATCTCGTGCAGCAACGTTCTCAATGCACTCTTTATTCTTTATGAGCTCTTTAGCCACAATATGCGATACATTATTTTTAATATTTAGTTACGAAGATTTTATGTATAATGAAATTGGGGAGTTCTTGATTCTTGATGCTTAAAAGACATGTGGTTGGACTATATTTTTTGAACAAATATTAGTATCAGATACAGGATTGACTAATATTACAATGTCTTTGTGACGTATGAAATAATGACATTCTCATAGGGGGTTTGTTCTAAGTCTCTAAGTTCTATCTCTAATGGTATCCCCGCATTGATGACCCATAAAAATATTGCACCAATTTTTCTGACTCGATGCTAAGTCCAAATCGCCATAAATTTCAGGGCCAGCGTGGCGTACGTGCCCCAGTAATCGCTTGGGGAGGGGGAGGGGGGCTAAATAATAAATTCCCGATATTCGTCATACATCTTGACGGGTAGCGCGGCCCCCGGCGTAAATAATCCAGTGAAGGATTACACGAAAGACGTTATCTGTTCAGCGGAGAACTGCACGCAACCCTTCCACGGTAATACGGGAACATCGATCACCCCCGTCTGGCGAACGAACGCGTTAAAAACCCGGGCTGATACGTCCGGTTCGATCGTCGCCTCTTTCCGCGACGCGTACCGTATTCCCAAAGAACCGATGATGGTCCGAAAAAAACCCCGCAAGAAAAAATGAAAAGAGAGAAGAAAGAAAGACAGAGAGAAGAGGGAGGGAGGGAAGTGGGGGTGAATGAAGTGACGGCTGCGTCGATGCTCGGGGTCCAGCATGTTGGAGGCTTTTTAGAGCAGCTAGGGGTTGCAGGGGGGCTAGCAGTACAACTAACGACGTGGCAGGTCGAGTAAATCAGGAGGGAGAGTGACGATAAGTTTTTGCTCGTTACAACCGGCCTGGGAAGCTCATTACCCGGTTCCCTCTAACCCCGTACTGAAGGTTAAGAGGGGAGAAAGAGAAAGAGGGAGAGAGAACGCGACGTGCTATAGGGAGCTTTAGCACGGGGGAGGGGATGGAGGCAGCACGGAGGCAGGTTTCGACCTTTTCGCCCTCGACTGCTCCTCCTGTTCCTACCCCCTCAGCTTAGGTCCGACGAGAGGATGGAACAGGGGGCGGCGGCTGGAAAAGTTTCACGCGGCCTCCAGTTTCCAGAAACTAGCAACGCGGTTTCCGCAGCATCCAGCGCGCGACGACGGCTTAAACTATGTTTAAACAAAACGGCCGCTGCTAATACGGAAATGGAAAAGTTTCGATTCGGAGGACCGGCCGGCCGACTCCTGTCACGGATATTCATCGCGAGCCTCTTTTGTTCCCGTTTGCTACTGGCTTCTATGGCGCTCGCGGCGAAATAGGATCATCCGAGAGCTCGTTAATTGGCCGCGTCCGCTTTAAGGCGAGCATCGATCCACATCTGTACGCGGATCGGCCCGACAATTAGCGGGCCAATCGAACGGAAACATTCTGCGTTTGCTCTGCGGCCTGGCCAACATTTTTGCGCGGCCCACCGCGAATTCCGCGATCAGATAACCCCGGCAAATGGAGCTTTGAGCGCTCTCCAACCATGCGCACCCGGACACGCTACTCTGAGCCTAAATTCGGGAGCGGCCAACGGCGCAACCACGTGAACACCCTCGATTTTCCCGTGCGAAGCGATTTTGACGATTCGTACGGGCTTTGCTGATCGTTTCATTACGATTTTTAACCCCTTAACCTACGATTCTCAGCCCTTTGGTTTACGATTGATTTTCCTCGATGGGAACGACGGTTCCTTGTGCACTTTCTAACCTCGCGATGAATAGAATACGATGCAACAAAAGAATTATTGACCTATTAACCTTGAAATTCATTATGACGTTTGAATACGTTGGAAAACAGATTCTGCTTATCACCTGGAGTTACCCAAGGCGGAGCAAAAGCTCCTGGGATTCCTGTGCAAGCAAGAGGACCCTTATTAAAGGGTCCCTCGCGAGAGAAACTCCGTCGATCGCAGGAAGGACGTAACGCGGCCGCGGAAGGATCCGTCTCAAATTACAACACTCGTTACGTACCACCGACGTCTCGAGTTCCGGGGGCGCACTTTTAATGAGTTCCCGGCCACGGTCAATTAGTCCCAGACCCAGGGCTGGCCTCTCGACGATGCTCGAAGATTCGGATCTCTCGGGTGCAGGGGATCGGCTAATCGCGCGGCGAACTGCGGGAGAACGGATGTTTACACCGTTGGAGAACGGCCGACACGTTTATGACGCTCCTGCGGGACGCTCTTTCGACGTTTATGTCGCTTTTGGAAATTGCGACGGTGGCCCCTGTCTTCCCCGAAGTCCCCCGGGACGTTTCAGTTTCGCCGAGTTTCTCCCCGGGATTTTTATTGCGGCGCTGCAGCGTCTCGCCGATGCACCGAGAGGGGTTCGTTGCACTCGGGGACGCGGGTCGAGTGCAACTTCGGACGCGAAACGCGTGTAAACAAGCCTAATACGACACGGTCATGGTCGCTGACGACTCTTCACGGACCCTGCAAACGAACCGTGAGTGGTAATTGATTCCTTCGTTCGGGGTTCTCGTCGCTTTTGTTACGTGCGCGATTTTTGAGAACGCTGGGAACGAGAGTTACATGTTTTAATCATTTTAATTTGGACCTGTCAATTTCACGGATTTTAAATTTTGTGGTTGAGTTGTGGTTCAAGATATTATCAATTGTATGACAATCATAAATTGTCAGTTTATGCACTTATAGTGAAAATGGGTAGGTACAATTTAAAGAGTTGGATTGAAAGAATTTAAGAGCTTCAATGCATTAGTTCCAAAATTATTAAAGGCAGAGAGAAATTCCTGATTGGATCCTGTTCATTGTCATCCTCGATTATGCAACAGTCTGCCACGTTCATTTTCCAAGTGTTAAATCATCCCCTTAGCAGAGAAACATCTAAGAACAGCTCTCGTCGGGAAGAACAAGACGGGGATCAAGAATACCCTGATTACTCATTAAAATATTTGCTTAAAACGTATCACTGAGACGAGAGGCGCATCATCGTGATCTTTGTATCCCGGGGCCATTTTATCGGCAGGGAGCAAGCAATTACGAAAGCACTCGAGCGAAGTGTTTGATCATGTCACTCAATAACCCTTGTCGAATGAGTGTATCATTTGTTGACCCAAATGTTGGGATGCATGTAGATACATAGATAGCTCTTGAGAACTGGGCCGTGGCTGATAAGATGCCGATCACCATTCAAATTAGCTGCGATCGTTTCCGTGTTGTCGTCGACATGCTGCTGCTTGCTACTTGATAAAAATCCTTGGTTCATAGACTGTCTTTAATCTAAAGAAGATTATTCGAATGCTGCTAGAGGCAGCTCCACTTTCGACACATAAATCAATTGAAAATCGAGCATTAGCCTTTGGGAGTATTTTTCCATTGGAAACTTGAATTTTGTTCATGAAAAAGTTATATGTATATTCGTGATCACCTACAACATGAAGTATTACGAGGTGCGTGAATTAAGTAATGAGACTCATTTTTTCCAAGTTTTTTATTAGAATAGAATTACAATTCAATATTATCTCCCTCAAAATAACTTCCTCGGGAAGCCATACGGCGCTGGAGACGGTTCTTTCAATCCGCATAGCACTGCTGGAACTCGGATACTGGAATAGCCTTCAGTTAGTCGGTTACAGCCGTTTGAATGTTTCGAGTGTCCCAAAATGACGTCCCTTGAAGTGATTGTTCAATTTCGAAAAGAGAAAAAAGTCACAACGAATCGAATCAGACGAATAAGGAGACTGATGAGCCACAGGAATATTTTTACTGGCCAAAAACTCGTTTATTGAAATTGTCGTGTGACAAGGCGCATTGTCGTGATCCAATACCCAGTGGAAAAAACTGTTACACGAAAACAATCGCTACGGGCAACCAAATGACTCCAACGAGTTCAAACTCGTCCTGAAAGCGCATCACATCTTCATATGCCGCTCCTCCAAGTCCCGCGACCCAAGTGTTGCCAGATCGAATGCTACGTTTCCAGTCTCATTACTTAATTTACACACCTCGTATATCATTTGCCAGATTTACAAACGAATGGTTCGAAATTAATTAGTGCAGCTAACCCAACTAAATGCAGGTAAAAAGTGGAGTGTTCTTGTAACAGCAAATCCTTCGATTGGCAATCACAGACGACAGACAAGAACCACTCGGGCACGCAGGGGCTAGCAACTTGCGCGGTCCAAATAGAACCACGTTGCAATCACCGGCTTGGGGAACACCGAAACGTCCTTTCATTCGATTACTCGGCAGCGCCGGGTAATTGATTTATCGGGTCCTCGCCGGAGGAGAAGTTCTGTTTATCGCGGACGGTGTAACGGATGAGTTTCCCGGGTCACCGAGTCTCGCTGGCGAAAGTAATCGGCTTACACCGACGGAGTGGCTTCGTTAGATCGGCGAAAAGTCCGCCCGCCCTCTACTGTTTTTCCGTGGGTCGCCTGGACTACAAAAAGATCGGCTGGAAAGTCTTGATTAGAGATGCTCCCATCGATTATCAATAGCGTATCAACAATATCAATTGCAAGGGACCGGAGCCAAATAGAAATCTATTTCTGAAATTGGTTTCAGAAAGACTTGTCAACAATTCTTTTGGCAATCCTGTTATTCTTTAATTTGACCAATTATGTCTTGTTTATAAAATCTCGTATGTTAACCAAACTCATATCAAACCACCACACAATACTCACACAAATTGACAAGACTTACTTTTTAAATTCTCATTGAGGCTCATTCAATCAGGCTCAAGTATGTATGTGTCAAAACTACTGTGAGTAAATTGCAGATGTACATTTTGTGTTGGCTATGGTTCATAAATAAAGTGTGTGCAAACTTGAACTTATGAATATTTCAGTGATACGGTGGGTGTATAGAGTCATCGATAGTACTTCGATATTCTAGATATGGATAGCAGCTCTAGTCTCGGTCTAAGCATAGCCAGAAGAGAAAGTTGTCGCGCCCGGGGAAAAAGGTACGGTTTCTATGGTGGTCGTCGCGGCCGCATCGATTACGCAGCTGTCGGGGCTCCTCGTGCATGTAAAGATGACCTCCATAGGATCCCCGATACGTAATATTATCTCCTCGGTGCCTTACAACTGTAGTAGTCGTGTCGTGTCAACGGCCGTCCAGAAGAGAGCGCCCAGACCTCCGGTTGTGAAAGACGATATTGGGTAATCGATTGCTCTCAGCGTACAGAGCCAGCCATTCCGCGAGTTGCATTTCTCGATTATGCCATCGATTCGCCTCACGTTGCCGGCCATTTTTACCGGCTCCTCCAATTCTCCTGGTAATTAAAGGAATTAATAGGTAATTGGATCTAACGGAAGCGGGCGTAGATCTTCCACGGAGCTATTAGCTAGATCTTTCCCTGCTCGGAATATAGATTTTCCATTGTTCGAACATCCGGGAGGCTGTCTTCGTCTTCTGATCGCCAGAGACGCGAAATTTGATAACCTGGAATCCTGTGTTCTTGCAGTTAATCGAGTTTTTATTTCACTTTACGCTTCGATTTATCGCGAGCAAGATTTGTGGATGAACATTGGTCTTGTCGGAACGGTTCGTTGGAGTTTCCTCGATCTATAATTATGTGAAACGTGGAAGTTGGTGTACGGGAATTTTCTTTCCGGAATTAATTAATATTTTAAATTCGGAGCGTGTACATCTTCCCAGAAGATGATAATGAATTTTTTGTCGTTGAGGTATTCTCGTTTAAACAGTTCATTTCACTTCAGAATTCACGATTTTTAGTTGTGAAAGCAGGTAGGATTGTGAGCTAACCTAGATCTCAGCTAAATCTAACTCTGACGGCAATATCAGACCTAGATCTTCATGTGATTGCGAATTACTCATTCTGAATGTAGATCTAAGTAAGCGAGATCCGGGTTACATCTAGATTAGATTATTTATACTCCTTTTAATGCTAATAGAACTCAAGAAATTAGGTATCTTTGCCTACGCTTTCTTTGTCCACAACTTTTTAATAATCAACGACCATCTTCACGATAGAGTAACGACCTCGAAAATTATTACAAAATTATTGAAATTAAACGTGGTCTTCTTTTAACAATATTTACTCCGCTTTTTATCCAAGAAGTGTGTGAACGAACATTTGGGTCGTTGTGTGTACAGGCTCGTCCGATTGTATAGGTAGAATGAAACACGAAGAGGAGAAACATAACACGTCGATAACAATTTCGCCAAGATGGCGGCGTATCTCTCTCTCTCTACGGACTGCTATTCACGGCAGGAAGCTGCATGTTTGTTGTCTTAGGTCGAGTCCGAATGAAACGCGAGCGTCTTGATGCCGACACCGTTTGGAATACCACAGTACGATCCTAAAGAAACATACGAGGCGCCAGCAGTTACCAACGGGTTATGGGAAAACGATGGTTTCCGGATAGCGGACGAGCACCTGCGACATCCACTGTTTCCGTCTGTGGACTATTCATCTCCCCATCCTAATTAATCTTAGACGACTTCTCCCTTCTTTTCTCGTGGCCAGTATTTTTCTATTGAAATTCTACTGAAATTCGCCCAAAGAGTCACTCCATCCCCTAACATTTCTGAGCTACCTCCCAAGTAAAAAGATCGTCGCCTAGATAAGGAGAAAATCGCATGAAAAATCTCCACGTAGTCGAATAGACAATCTCCGGATGTGAACGAGCCCTGTTTCCCAAGCGAGAAGCGATCCCTCATTATCGCACCTCGAAGACGCGTTATTTACCTGAGGAAATCCGTGAGGATGTGACCGGAAGTCCGGCCAGGGCGTAGAGATAGCCGGAAGGAATCGACGCGCTTCTCTTAAACAGGGATTAACGCGGACATCGATCATGCTCGGTGGAGACGATGTCTCTGGGGAGGGCCAGGTTCCCGTTCTCGGTAAACAGCGGTTTACCACGGGGATCACGTTTCCCTGGGCCGGGGACCACACCCGGCAGCCTCTCTTCGTGTTTGCACTGTGCGTTACCCACCCCTGGACTGCACGTGGGCCACGCACGTGCGTGTTTGTCTCCTCGCGACGCTTCCTTCCGACGATAACCGTCGAGATGTCGAGATATCGACGAAATGTTCGCTGAATTTCCATCGACATCGCACCTTCAACGTCTCCCTAACTATCCCCTAAACTCAATTCAATTTACACATACACACAATAGTGTATAATATAATAAAATTGAATGTTAATTGACAAATACCATACTCTAATATGGTAAGAGAGCAGTGATAAGAGGATTGTATTGGTTATGTTTTGGTTTAAATCTAGCGCCAAATATCGGTCATTAACCAAACGAACGATATGTGGCTTGTTTCGCTTCTATGTGTCTTCACGGTATATCATTACCTAGTACAGTGCCATAGCGTCAACACGTGTCTTATTAAAATTCATAACATGAAATATTACTTTATATTGCACTGAGCAAGTAAGTAGCATCTGTCCTTAATGGCTTAAAGTCACATATTTATAAAATACAGCATTTATTATTATTTTACAGACGCATTTCTTACAAATTTCTTGAGAATGATCTAAAAAAAAGATCGAAACGTCGAAATAAAGATTTTGTGAAAATTTGCAAATAGTGTTTATGTAGTACAGTAATTGCTCCTTCGTTGTCCTGAATCGTGGGCACGATCGTTGTCCAGTGCCTACCCACTCCACTACCTGTCAACGAGAGGATTAAGGCCTGCGTGGATCTGGTCGCCAGATGTGTCCCAGGACTGTCTAGACCCGCGCAGAACGGAGAACAATAGGAAAGGAATATGGCAAGGAAATGAGGAGTTTTTTAAAGCCAGACAGTTGACTGCTTTTGACTGCGAATGCTTTTTTTTTGTCATTTAACTAGCCATTTCACTAAAGACGCAGTCATAAATCAAAAATAGTGTCCGGGCACGGTCGTTGTTCGCTTAAACCCCCAGCCTTTGGACAACGAAGGAGCTTTTACTGTATACTTGATCGAACCAGTGCGCCGAAAGCATTTAAAATTTAGTTCTTAACAACAATATACGATCGATATAATCAAAACATTTATCCCCTAAACTAATCTGTTCAGACAGGAATAGTCGCCCAGCTACAATTTTACACAAATCTGTATTAACTTGTATAATACAATGAATCATAAACATTAAAAAGTCAGATATCATCGATTCGGATAGTGGAGATTTTACTACATCGTAAATTGAACAAGCACATATGCTTCGAATTGATATCGTGTTTGCACTCATTTCAATTGGAAAAATGACACGAATATTTTGATAGAAGTTCCATTAAAAAAGTTAAATTATCAATCTGTCTGTCATACGTCATACGGTCTGTCATCGACAATCGAAGAAACGGGGAGCAGTTTGAAGGACATTGGTCCAGACAGTGCTCAGAATGCGTAGCATCGTGATTTTCCAGCAGTCGTTTTTTTTTACGGTGTCGGATTTTTCGAGGCTCGCAGCTGGTGCTTGATTCATTAACTCCGGAGCTTCGTTCTCGGAGTCGATGGACCATCGCCAGGGATGAGTGTCTCGTGTCACGTGGCCCGGGAAATAATTTACTGGAACCATATTAGTTTCCTCTCCCCTACTTTCGTTTTTTTCCTGTTTCTTTTTTTCGGTGAGCAGTGTTTGTGTTGTTAGACGACAGGTTTTTTTCCCGCTCGTGTCGGGGACATTTTACGCCGGACAGCCGGGGCTAAATTAAAAGTTTTGCGTAGTTAATTGGGCCGCGCTGGATGTCGGGGAGAGAATACTGTCTTAAGGTCGAGCTCTTTTTTCGCGGGTGCACGCGCGTCGGTGTAAAAAGCGAATTTTCGTGGAAACTCGCGGTAAATTATTCTTCTAAAAATTGGGAGGTTTATTTGGCTCGCCGAGCAGAGCATAATTGTTTGCGTACACAAAGTCGCGCAAAGGGGCCAGCAGCGAGGCACCGGGGAAATTAAATTCGTGGGCCCGTGGTAATTCCTCGATTAACGTCGAATTCTCCAGAAAGTTGTGTTTACTTATTTTGTGGAGAGGAGACGGTGTTTAGAAATGTTGTTTATAATTACGAATTGCATGATACAATTGTAATCCTGGACCTATCCGCTGGAGCCATATGAGGGCTCACCAGATCATCCTCCACATCGCGAAGAATGATCAAGAATCGTGGGTAGGGGGATCATCAGTCAGACGATAATGTGAAAAAGCGCAACATTGAATGGCCTGGAAAGACAAAGAGCCGCGATCGAAGAAGAGCGTTCCTCCGCCACCCTCGTGGCCTCTTTATACCGATGTCTCATTGAACGCAACTTATGGGAGTGCGTACAAAGTTGCCTCGCGGATTTTCGTGGGGACCATAAGCCTGGCCGACAATGGTCTCCCACCTCTCTCCAGCTCTCTTTCCAACCGCAGAACAGTTTCTCATTCCCTCCAGCTCGCAGGAACACGAAGGGAAAAGGGAAAAGGTCCAGGGGTGCGACGGGGGTGCGCTACTCATTCCGGCCGCAAGATTTAGAAGCCAATTTTCGCGAGCATTGACCAGACTCCCTCCGACCGGCCCTCCCCTTCTTTGTCGTCCTTCTTCTTTTCCATCCCCCTTTCCTCCCTTTTTCCTCTCCTACTCCCGCCCAACTTGCACTGGTGAAAGGAAGCTTCGAAAATACAGCCGGCTGACCACCGGATCGCCTCTTCGTGGGATCCAGAAGAGAATTACGGAAGGATTTCGCATTTCCTTGCTCCTTGGATCCGCCGGTTCATTTGAAAGTATAACAACCACCGGAGCCTGCTAAAACCCGGTGTTTTCGAATATTATCCTCTTTGGAGTGAGTATGGGGATCCCGGTGGGTTCGGAGGGGAGACGTCAGCGGTCGCGTTACTCCTGGGAGAGTTAGGGGAGTCGTTGGTAATGAGCATGTAATTAAAACTGCGGCTCATCACCGTGCGGCTTTGGGATAAATGAGGGCGCGACCGCGAACGGTCCTCTGCTGGAATCGTTGCTTGAAACGGGTCCTCGCGTGGATTTTGCTTGCTATTTTATTAAGCAATGTGCAATATAAATGAAATACTATTTTTCCATTTTATAAAATGTGCCAACTAATCCTAACGTATCTGTCTGAACCCTGATGTTCCGGTCACGTGCATCTCTCTGACGCAAAATAGGCTAGTAGTGAAATCAAGGGACAAGGTGCACGAAGGGGGTGGGAATTAAAAACTGCATAGACGATTAGAATTCCGGTGGCATCGTCCGGTCGGTGATCCCGCGATGCATTACGGGTCCACGGGATCCGCGTTCCATCGCCGATCGTCAGCGTTAATGCATTACGTACGTCGGGTGGAGGGGGAGGGGCGGCGGCGAGGAATTCCTAGGCGTCTGCTAACGAGGACCCTGTACGGGGATCAAACACGGATGCTTCGCCGGTCTCCCGGCGGCCGTTATCTATCCGTGGAGATGCCAAACGGTCCAGAGATGAAATTAGAGTAGACGAGCCCGGTTGTCCAGGAGCCTTGGTCCCGGGCTTGGACGTGGATAGATCGTCTAGGATCCGGAAAGACGGAAGGGAGCAAAAGCATCAGCTTCGAGAAGGATGTCGGGAACGTCCTCGCGTGTACGCGCAATTACTCTCCCTCGTCATATCCGACGCCGGTCTTTTCATTACCCTCCTAAATGGCGCATGAACCAGCTTGACTCTGACTATCCGGCCTCCTCGCGGAGATGAAATGCCGCGGATAGGTGAGCCACGATCCCTCTCTTCGTGAAAGAGAGATCATCTCCCTCTCTTCTGTCTCTCTCCGAGCTCCCCCTCTACTTGTGGAGTCCTAATAATTACTAGTACCCCGGGAACAATGGCTCGTGGCTGTCATAACTGTCATCCGCGGCAATGGCCTACCGTTATTTAAGGCTCCGGGATTATTAACCCTAATGACCGGCCGCAGACGCTGGACGCTTCTTTCCGACGACCTCTGGAACCGCAGACGTTCCGGGTTCCTTGAAACTTGCTGGGATCTTGGCTGGGCACTCCTCGGGATTTTCTTCAGATTATTTTTGTTTCAGGCCGCACCGTATTGCGGGCCCACGCTAGTTTAATAAATGCAATGGAATTCCTCTGAAATCTCTTTCATAATTTCGCACATCAATTTTGCTTAATAAGAATAACTTTACAATAATAAGTGAGATCGTTAAAATGAATGGCTAGTAATCCTACATTAAATGTTAGGACCTCCGGTTTTCAAGTATTGTTCGTTCCAAGTGCATTTTCTACTAATTCGCCATTTAAGAACGTTCAGGAATTGCGTTAGGACTGTTCATTGGAGCAAAATCGTTCAATTCGATCATTCAGCGGGATACGCGTGTAGAAGGCAACGCGCACCGATTCACCAAGAATTCGAAGTTATCATCTTTCGTCGGACGTTTCGCAGGGTCGGAAGTTTGTACGAATAGCATATCTCAAAGCCGTATCTGCGGCATCAGGGATTAATCCGGCGCGGAGACTACGATCTACGTAACAGGCGTCTAAAGTTTGATCATAGCAGAAATTCCAGGAGCGGGTTGCAGGCAGTCGAGTATGATCCAGATCTTGAAAGCGGTTCCGGTGACGTTGAGTGGCAGAATGCTTCAGTGACATTGAGCCCTATTCAGCTCGCGAGACGATGGTCTTCGGGCATGAATTCCCATAAACGTCTATCTGCTTGAAACAGTCGGGACCGAGGGAACCTGCAAACTGATACTCCCCGAGGATATTAAACGGTGCGGGGAAAAATTTGTGCGGTGTGTGTCTTGGTCATTAAGCGGCGTACACTGCCCCTCAAAAGTATACAGACACCTGTAATTTTTTTGAAGTATATATTTTTTCCCCAAGAGATTCTCATTTCTTCAAGTTGCTAAACTTGAGCTCGAAAGCGTTGCTGTCACATTCCAATAGTTTTTGATTATGATTAGACTGCGGATTTGATGCATTTGTGATCCACGTAAGTGCGTGCAGTTTAAAGAGTCATCGTGTCTCAGTAATCGAACCAAACAATTTTTGTTTCGTATAAAGCAGTCTAATTCTTGGACTGACTTAAACGCCTAACGACGTGAAACAGCCGGAAAGGAAGAAATTGTGAATGTGTGGCGAAGCGTAGAGAATGAACAAAGTGTCGTCGCACTTTTAGGGGGCAGTGTACACCGAAAGCGAGGCCAGTGTCGCTATAATAATCTGTTGCTCGAAAGAATCGCTTGCACCCGTCGTCCGTGGATCCGCGAGGCCACAGGCAAACCTTGCAGGTTTTATGAAGCTGTAACGGGTTGTCTATGTCCTGGCCGCTTTACGAAACTCGCCCGGAGTTATGATAACGTATCTGGCCGGGCGTTGCAGCACTTTCGCCAGAGTATCTTTATTGGCTCCTCCGCTTAATGGCTCGTGGGAAGGGTAATATATTTCTGTTAATCGCCGAGCGGTAGCTGGATTCGGGAGTAAGAATGTCGGAAAGCAATTCCGACGACGTCTTAACAGCAACCTGCGAGCAGCATCCTTCCAGCATCATCGCCGTCGCCGTCGGATCTTCAAACTTCGCCGATCCGAATCCAAGGGCAACGTCTATTTCAAATAGGCAACGTTCAATTTCATTATTTCCATCACGGGACGGGGGAGCAGGTTTACAACTCGCCGTTAATTGCTTCCCCTGAAGAACCCAATTTGACGTTAGTTTCCATGGGCACCGTCAGACCGGAGCTCCCCGGAATTGCCCATAAAACTCTGCTGCCGAACGAGTGGCGAGTCTCTGTCTCTCTCTTTCCCTCTTTGTGCCACTCCCTCTCTGCGTCTCTCTACGTTCGAACGAATCTCCAGCGATATTTCTGCTGTCCTCGATCAATTACAAAAAAGTACGGCACAGCGAAAACGAGCTGAACGGTTTCGAATGCTCCTGGCTGCGCCGAGAGTTGCCTGGCTGGGATTTTTCAAGCAGTGCTGGTTTTATGTCTCGGCAATAGAGTTGCAACTGCACGGAGGTGGTCCGAGGTCCCCTCTGAAATCTTTTGATAAATAATTTGCAATATTGCATGGCATGAAACCCTGAGAAGGTGCCTCCTTCCCGAATCAGACGTTTTTGTCATAAATTCGTATAAAGTCCTCTGTCCATTCATCAATTTGATTTCAACAAAGGAGAAAAGATGAATCGGGCCTATTGACCCGATTATCGCGGAGTGTCTCCCGAATGTAGCTCCAGGGTGTACAAAGGAATTCTCGTTCGCGAGTTAGGACGATATTAAGCCAGTCGATAAACGCATTAGGGCGAGAGTATGGTAACCAATCGAGTTAACATCCCGGTCATCCGTGTCGGAGCTGGAGTCCAAGGGACAGTGCTCTGTCGCAACAGTGCAAGCGACTGGACGAGTCGTCGCTGCAGGATTGAATTAAAACTTTACTGACGGTGCGGCCGTCTGTATTAAAGGCGGATACATGAGTTTGGTCAGCATTTTAATAGGCCATTTCAGGTAGCCTGGCGACGAACACCGGCGAAAACGGAATGGGACAACCAGCTCGATTAGCCGACCGGCAAAAATTCCTTGGGTTCCAACCGATTCCCCTCGTTCTGCTCGCTATTAGCTAATTAACTGCCCGGAATGAACCGCTCGGCCCACCAAATACTACGACTGGCGATTTTACCACTCTGCGCGAACCGGCAATCATTTAATCATAAATTTTAGGTTATTTTATTTATGTAGCTGTTGGTTTTGTTTATTAAAATTTAATTATTTTTTGGTGAGGCAACGCCCGATGTCGAGAGACATTTTCATTTGAAACTGGCACAGCATCTACCATCTCTTCTGAACGTCTTTTTCGCTCGATCCTGCGGTCTTCTGCGAATAGTCCTCGGCGGCTCGATGGGCCATCAGAATTCGTGAAAGGCATTCGGTGGGGCCATAGACACCGAGCAGAACCGACCGACAGCATCCACGCGGAGCATCCTCCAGAAGGATCGTCGCAAGGACCTCCTTCCGGAGAGATAGGGTCTCGAGGGTCGGGTCCAGAGTTCCAGAAGCCCCGAGTTCCTCGGCGTTCTCGAGCGGGCAGACACTCTGGTCCGGCTGGTAGCCGGCGCATGCCTCGCGCTCGTCAGATTGCTCGAGCACATTCAAAGCGGCAAAGCCGCAAATCGATAAGCGGTTATCGTCGCCGGCACGACTTTGGGAACCAAGAGTGTTCCTGCAGCGCTTCTTTCGTCCACTTCGGCCCGGTATATATCGGCGCTGATAACGGGACAGGTACGCGGGCATGTGCTCGCCGCATCCCGCAGGCCAACGCTGCCAAGCTGATAAACCGATGGGGACACGATCCAGCCCCGGCACTTGGCTACTTTTAAAAGCATTCGAGCTTGGAATCTGTTAGCCTCGAGAACCCGACGGAAGTCGAGCCTTTAAAATCAAATCACATTCCTTTAGCATGGCTGTGGTTCGTGTAAGCCGACGATGACTACGGATTTTTATGTATTTATAAAACAATTGGCTGGGTGAAATATGAAACGGTACAAGATTAGAAATATCTAAGAATATTGTAATGTTGTTTTCAATATAACAAAACCATCGGCGAATGACATGAATTATCCTCCACATCGAAAACGTTTCAATGCAGCTCGAGTTGCATGAAGACCTAAAGCAAGTTTCCCATCGAGCATCTCCTAGAGCAATTCAAGCCTCGAATAAGTCTAGCAGGAAGCGAGCGTGTGCTTCGCGATGACAAACGGCCGAGCAAGAAATGAAGTCACACACCATCCAGAGAGGCACTAACTCTCCGCAGACATTGGCGAGACGTATGCGCCCGAGTCCGCAAACCGCGAATCTTCAACAAATTCGCACCGGAAGTTCTTCGTTCCATCTGGCTCCCGCAGAGTCACGGAGATAACGTAGCAGCGCGGCGGCGATGGCGGTCTCGGAAACAATTTCCGAATTCCGCGCACGTTCCCAAACACTTGACCCGCAAAATACAGCCGCCGTTATCCCGGTTTCCGGTAGATAACCCGCGCGGGCTGGGCGCATTAATCGGCCTTGTCCCATGGTGAAAGGCATCGGCGAGCCACGGGAATCCACGGCCCAGGGCACCGGGGGATAATGGCGTTATTATGCTCACGAAATAGATCGTATCGTAGAACGAGAGCCAGACTGGAAGGTGGATCCACGAAAGTGTGTCTGGCTCGATCCTTTTCAACGTACCCGTGAACGACGGCTCTTGTTCGCGAGTTCCGCTTCCGTTCAGCACGCGATTCTGACTTCCTCGCGTTCACAATGGATCCTCAGACGATCCTGGACGCGCGGCATCCTTTTAAAATCACGCCTTTTTATGGACGGGAGTGTAGAATGGGGTTCCTGGGGAGCAGGACATTCCGCAGATGCCGCGGGTCAATCGTCGACGTAGGCGATGAATTATTGGCCCGGACAAGGGCTTGAGATGACCGCAGAGGGAGGAAGGAAATCGCATGAGCGACGAGCCTTCGGGACCTTGGATCCTTGGTTAATGGCTGCGAGATGGAAAGTGTCGCCTGGGGTCCCCGGGATCGATTCAATGAGACTCGGGCGATGGAAAAGTGTCGTGGGGACTGTTAGGGACATGTTGGAGACGGCGGATATTAACTTGGATTCTATTAGGTGAGTGCAATTGTTTCAGCCCTCTGAGGTGTAGGAGGTGTGGATCCTCTTTTTACAAGCAAATTTATTAACTCTATCCTGTGAGTGTGATCACATAATATGGTTAGCATCTTCACTTCCCCGGTTGCGTATGCATTTAGTATCGCTTAGAATGTCCAAATGAGCAGGGTTTATTGTTAACAACGACTAAAGTTCACAGTGATTATGAAACCTCTGGGGAAATTGGGGGTTTAATTGCGAAGATAAAGGTACTTGCGAGGACAACGGTTTTCAGGCGAAAACCATGTAAAGAGAAATGACAAATCGTTACGAAATCGTACAAGTTTCTAACCTGTTTGGTGGAAGGTTATCTAAACCGATGTTAACTGCTCGGATTAAGGGGTATGGCAGCGATAACGTTACTGTTCTGAAGCCCCGAGAACCGCAGGAACTTTCTGTGGTGCTTATAGAATTACATCTATCTACGGCAAACAGAGCGAGGATAAACGACGACACTCGAAACAGAAGAGCGAGGAGTACCTCGTTGAGATTAACAAGGGAGGGACACCAACTGTCCGATTTCAACGAGCTTGTGTACGATACTAGCTCGAAAACGATGTCAGTCACGATAGTAAAGAATACAAAATGTGAGTCATAATTCAAAAATTCAATGCTGACCGCTGCAGAATTTTTCAAGGTCATCGCAAAGCCAAACAAAAGGCAATACTAACAGTAACCTTGTCGTCTCGTATTTTGCACATACATTGAAATATTGGATCACTATGGACCCGTACTTAGGCACGGTACAATAGCTCCTCGAATCCAAAGTGGACCCTCCACGCTCCTTCCCCGCAATTTCGGACGCCCGGAGGCAACTATCAAGAGTTGGTAGCGCGTCAAGATTTGCACAGTGCTCTCGGTGGCGTCGCGTCGGTGGCTAAAGAAAGGAGGTCCGAATGGAGCGATGTATGTAACCCCGGGTGGCAGTCAGTAAGCACGTTCTCGTTGCAGCACAGGGATCGTGCGCCAGCTGACGCGGCTTGGGATAATAGCGGCGGGTCGCATGCATTAACTTTAATTAACAGTTTCGCGTAGGTCTTCGCGCGGCTGTATTAAGAGCGGCGCGGCGCGGCGGTAGCCGAAGGGGACACGTGGCGAAAGAGACGCGCCATCGCCGTGAGCCGAAAGAACTCTCTCTGATTAAACCTCCAGCAAAAAGACGCTAAACCCTAACGCAGAAATATCGTCGGCCCCCGAAATCCTCGGCCTTGGAGAGGCCCTTTCGGTCTCCGGCCATAAGGTCCAGCATGGAGCACGGTTTAATATCGTCCTCCTTCCGCTGCAACGTGACCGGACGTTACCTGGCCAGGCGGTTCTACCCAGAAACCTGGACCGCTTTCATTTATTCCGGGGCTGATTTACGACGGCCGCCGGATAAGTGGGCTGCCTGATGAACCGGCCCGCTTCCACGCTTCTCCCACGCAACGCGTGACACGCATTGTCTTGCCCGCTCGTTTTCCTCGGGAACGGCCCGTTTGATTAACGGCCGCGGCCACGCCGTTTATTGCTAGACAACCGAGATGCAAATTGGGATCGTTCGCGCGGTCCTGCGAGCGCAATATCCTCCCCGTGCGATGCTTTCGACAAATACGGGAACACAATGTTCGCCACGTGAATTTTTATATCTTACGTCAGTGACGCTGCGGGTGTCGCTTTAATTGAAATTCGTTAGGGATGGTCTTGTCTATCACAGAGAAAGGATATATTTCACTGAATATATGGATAAAAATCTACTTGCGGGTTTGAGTGTCGTTCGAGGTACTCAATTCAGATCCCTGGACCAGTGGTCTCGGACCTTGAGTAATAGAACTGTCCGCTGAAGGATTGGCACCCTCCTCTCCTGATGACCAGCCATAAGAATGAATTTGAAAAGCTGGGGTGTGAATCAGGCTTCTCGAGAGAAGAAATGGCGAGAGACTCTATTGGAACCCTTACATTTTTATCTGTTAGGGGTGGTTCGAGGTACCCTCGAAATCGAACGAAGTCTTCGATGTTTTACGATTAGAATCTTCGAGAATAAACTAGTCGGAATTCAATTCTAGTCCAGAGATAATGGTATTGGTAGTATTCGTTGACTATTTCTACAAACTCCAAATAACGAATTATGACGAGTCTTAGTAATTACAGACTCTGCATTCTTCCCTTCTCTATCTTGAATATTTAACACTTAGGTCTGCAAAAATCACTAAAACGCAAAGATTACAGTTTCAACCATGAAGCCTTAAGTCAGAGTTAATTAACGAGGTTCTGTGAATCCTAGCAGCAAAGTTCTCAAAGTTGCAGCTGTAGTTTACAAGGACCGCTGAAGTTAATGAACTTCTTCAGTCAAGAAAAACGCACCATTCCCCTCATCCAAGATTCACGTCACTACTCTGAAAATTTCATATATTGTATTTACGGCAGAAATGGGCGAAAGTGAAACACGAAACAATGCAACCTGGAGAACGCGACGAAGATTTCGTTGAGAGATAAAACAAAAATAAGTTTCCTTTCTCTTCTAGTAAAATAATTAAGGACAAAGAAGAAGAAGAAGAAGAAATCCTGGTGATTGCAGTCGTGAAAAAAAATCAAACAGTCAACTCCTGCTTCTAGCAATTACCACTCTGCCGATTACCAAGCAGAAAAGGTAGCCACAACCCGATATCAGGCGATACTCGTTACCCCAAGAAGAAGCTCTCCAGCTATATTGACCGTCTAAGGTCTCTTCCTAATCAAACTGAAGGTGTTCCGCCACCGAATGGTAGCTAGAATATGAGCCTGGCTCGGATGATCACGCTGACCAAGCTAATTAATTCCGTCGGGTGGTCGATAGCTTGTCGAAACTGCCTTAAGCGAATCTTGTAAGACATCCGGCTGGAGACTGTTTTTCAGGGGCTTCACGGTTCCGCTTTCTTCTTGGTCTTTGCTGGTGGATCGTGTACAAGGAGGCCGACGACCCGGGCCGACGGCCGCGTCGTGCCTCGCCTTGCCTCGCGTTGCCTCGGCCTGCACCCCATGTGCTGGGTATAATAAGATGTCGGCCATAAACGTCTTAGCACTTTGCGGGATGCGCTTAATTGATCGTCGCCTCGCTTCTCCGTCGTTGACGACGACGACAATGCTTCCCGGTCCCTGACGGCGAGTGTCGCGGCTCTTTTCCGGGCCCCGAAGTTCCTCGTTAGGCTGAGGGTATCCCGAGGGATCACGGGATTCTGGAGTTACGATTGCTTCCTGCAGATCTGCGAGACGCCGCCTGCGCGCTCGCGAAGTTTCGTGTCTGATCTTTTTAATTAATGGGGAAACGTTCCCCGGGAAACGCCTCGCTGAATAATATGATAATTAGCGCGAATGTGACAGTCGGTGGATGGCTGGCTCACCGGGGGAGGCTACGTCGAAGGGAACTTGTACATGTATAATGCGACGGTGACGAGAGGCAGCGTTTCACGGAAAGTATCGTCTGATAGCTGGCTAACCACACTTTTCGCAGCCGTCTCCCTAATTTGATTGTGACGGGATTTATAATACAGTTTTTCAGTTGGGAATATGCAAATTGGACCTCCTGTCGAGGGAATTTGACGTAATTATTGACTGACCGAGACGGCCATTTTGTTTCGTTGACACGAGTCTTCTACAGTCGATGCAACACTGGGATTGTTAAATGGTCGCACTTCTGCTAAGATACATGTAGTATTTGTAGGCGATCGTGTTGTTGGATGGGCGACGACCTTAATTGATATTGATGCAACGCGTCGAGTGAGATGTTTGGATCACAGATCCTTAGACACGGACATACAACTTTGCCGATATTGGACACGTTGGAGTGGACGCCCCAGGCTCATCCCGATAATTTGTTATGCTCAGGCTCTTCACGGGAGAATATACAGACACTCGAAACCTTTTAACGTCTCGCGAACAGAGTAAGTGCGGAAACAAACGAAACGCGTGCTCGTGTGTTTACCACGGTTACTAGACATAACAGTTTTCTCGCAACTTTTCTTCGAGCAAAGAGCGAACGAAGTGCCCCTCAGCCGTGAACATTTACAATTTCTTCTTGGGAACGTGTACGAACGAAATGTTAATTGGTTGACAGTATGAAACATTTTTCTTCTCGACGCTTCCTCAAATGAAGTCGTGAATGTTGCTTTGTATGTAAAATAAAAATTTTCCAGCTCGATTGCAATTAATAATTGCGATTGTTCTCTGTGATTTCACTTTACAAAAATATGAAACGGAGTTCGCGTTACGTACGAAATGGCTTAATATGTATTCGATCTCGTGTAATTTAGCATCCAGCAGCATTCTGAAACAAGTCAGCATTCCGCCGACACAAGCATCAATCTCGACCGAAACAATTAACAGGATTAAGATCGCATCGCATCGGCAGGAAACGCGGTGGCCACACGCGCGGCGCGGCGCCATTCATCGGCGGCATCGATCCTGCAGAAGACCGGTCGCTGTCAAAGGTACCGTTCAAGCATGGCGGGTCTGATCCTCTGCAGACTGCCATTGAGAGACGCCAGGCGATCTCTGGCAGTTGATCACGTTCCAGGAACAATTCGATACCGCGAACCGAAGGAACTGAACGGTGGCGGTGGCTCGCGCTCCTTCCCGCTCGTGCGGCGATTAACCGAGCCGGAACAGAAAAAGCCCCGGTTAGCTGGCGAAGATTAAAGGGCCCCGACTGTTCTGACCCGCGAGCGATACACCGCGAGGCATTAAACACCATGTGTTTGACAACGTAACGCGCCGCGTCGAGATCTGAGAGAAAACGCCGCTCTTCGGGAACTCGCGGCGCCGGGAACACGTGCTCCCGCGTTCGCAACACTCATTCTTCCCCGTTGTGTTTCTCCGGCGATATATGTATCGTCGCAGAAAACACGCGCGTTCCCTTTCCGTTCATCGGTGTGCTACCGAACGAGAGGATACTTGTCGGATGTACCGAAATAAAGCTGACTAAAATTAGGCCGCGGCGGATCGCAATAAAACGGCCCCGGCTCGACCGGTTCGGTAACGACGTCGGGGCCGAGCACTCGTGTACGCCTAATAATTGGACACCTTGAGTGGAACGTTAAGATGAAGATACTGGGAATGCGATGCTCTCCTCCTACTCTTCAGCCTCTTCCTTTTCTTCTTCCTCTTCTTCTTCAGCCTCATCCTCCAGGTCCCTTGTTCGAAAGTCTGCTGGCCCGTTCCAGGCAGCTCGGCCACTCGAGGATACGAGCACTCGAGATTTCTTGCTCTGCCAGCGTGATTCAGGGATCAGTCGCGAGGAGATTCATGGGAGACGATCGAGAGACCTCTGCGGTGACCTTGGTAAGCCGATTTTTGGCGGACAACGCACTGCGAGGAGGAATTCTTCTGATAATTAAATTTTAAACTAAATTATGACAATCGTAGATGTCAGACAGTTAGGGATTGGTAAGGATCGAGTATCGATTTTGAAGGCGTTGAGAAGATCTTTGTATTTGTAACACTCGAGGATGGCTTCATCCTTCTCGCTGTTAGTCGCGATATTTCAGCCAGAGCGTATTGAGGATCGCTGTATTTCACTTTTGGATGGCTTGGAAGCTTCCGGAGAGAAGGTACTTCGCTTCCAAAGGAGTTAAAAATTTCTTCGGAAGTGCGGAACTGATGTAACTTACCCACAGGTGCGAGCGAGAGTAGTGAACTTATAATATTTCGTCTCCGGGAGAATTATGGGCTCCTTGGGATTAGTGGAGTTCCCAGTTTGTCGGGTGGCTTGAAACTGGCTTTTTAAATGATTGTTTAAGGTCGCATATACTTAGCAGCTCCCAGAAAGGGAGTTAAAGGAATGAGTAATCTCGATCAAATGTAGTACAATATTTACTTATTTCAGATCTACAACGGCTGCAACCACTGAAAATAAGATTTTATTTGATTCCGCCTTTTTAAAATTCGTCTACAGAAAATGTAAATTGCATAAAAATTCAGTCTAATAATTATACCAGCACATTAGGTCTCTCCAAGCACATGCAATAATTAGTTCGGAAGATGCAACTTTCCCCGAACTATTTTACTGTTCGGATTCGAAAAGTGCGGCGTTTAACTCCGGATGGTTTCGAATCGAGTCTCGGTGCTTCGGAAATAGTTGAAGTGTCTGTAGTTCGCGTTCGAGTGGAATCCTACTCCGTCGGAGCCGTAAAAGTTTTATTGAAACTTGAAGAAGCGATTTGTGTTCTTTCCATCATCGAGAGGGGCGAATTGATATCGATCGAAACATGACGTACCACTCTCACTGGCTCGCGCACGCCCGCCGTTGTAAAATCATTTTGTCGATAGCGATTGAAAGCTAACAGTTTGCGGGAAATTAGACGCGTTCGCCGACCGTGACAGGATAAAATATCCATCGCATGCCGTTGTTCGACGTTCATTCGGAGAACATTTGATTACGACGCGGCCGGGTAGGCCGTCAATGCAGACAGCAATTACAGAGCGATGCGATTTGGCCTGCTCCTCATCGCGAAAAACCGGCGGCTGTATGACACGTCGCGAGCAAATATTTGGCAGAAAATCCATAGGCATCGGCAAACATTTATCGGGCGTGTCCCAGGCAATGAACGGATTACCGTATAAAATTTCTTCGCGGTATAAACGATTTTTAACGCGCTGCCGAGCGGATTCGCAAATAAAGAAATCGTCGTGTAAATTGCTGGAATGTTATTGATTTACCCTCGTCGAACGCTAATTGCTCGACCCAAATACGAGTCGATAGCACTGCCACGATTTCGCTCGAAGCTCCACTCCATTCAAGAGTGCGCGCAAATGAACCTGTCAGTGACGGGGCTGACGTTTTGTTTACCGAAATGTTGTTTATTCATAAAGCATAACGATACTCGTTTAATTATGTCATTTCACAATACGGATTTTGGTTTATATTCCTGCGAGGAGACACAGGAAACAACCGCAGCCATTAGCCGTCTAAATGAAGGAACGTATACAATGTGTAATGCTCGGAATAACGATTGTGATTATGTTATAGCATCCTTATAAAATATTTATTAATGACGTTCTGCGTATGTATAAACAATTTTTGTTAGGACAAAAGGAATCCTCTTTAAAAATGGCACCATCAGTCCGCTTTACTTCCACTGGAGGTGGGCTCGAATAAAATAATGACGTAAAAATGGAAAGAATGAGAGGACGGTAAAGGGATTCAATTATCGCGGCGATTTATCAAGGTGGTCTCCGGATCCAGTCCCTAGACAACGATCCGCCTTCCATATTTGGGAATGGCCTCTCTTCGGCGGCACCTGCCTTTCGGAATCAGGTGCGACCGCAACCCCGCGTAAATCAGAAGATACGGCCATCCATGGGAAACTGACCTTCGAGGAAATCAATATCCTCCCGCTGGGACGACGCGACGGCCGGAACGGCTACGTCGACGACGGCGACGACGGCGACGACGACGATGCGACGAGGACGTTCACCGAGGACCTGCTCTTTTTCTCTCTCTCTCTCTCTCTCTCTCTCTCTCTCGGTTCGCCGTCTCTAGGAGATCGTTTTACGCTTGAAATTGTTAGCCGCTGGTCCGTCAACGATAATCGAATTGTGCGCCGGGAACAATCCCTTCGTGTTCCGTTTGTCAGCATCTGCATTTGTACAATACATTTGATCTCCCTCAAAACTAACCTTTGTCTTCTCGAGATACATCGAGCATTATCTCCGATTTTTGAAAAATTGTCGGCAGGTGTCCGTCAATTTCCACACATTTGGAGCTACTGTACGTCTACTACATTTTCTTTAATAAATTTTATCATATATGTGTAGAGGAAATATTAACCCTTTTATAAATTAATCTATAGAAACATGAGAACCATTTTTAAAGTTCACCTGATAATAAGACTGGGAATTTTATGAAGCAATAACAAAAATGAAAAATCATCAAAAATGTTCACTTGATGCAGAAAATGTTCATCTCTCATAAAGATACGCGGTCCAATAATGCTAATCTTAGATTCCACTTCTAGGGGATGAAAAATCTAAGTCCCAAAGAATACAAACGTCCAAGTTCCACAGTAATATAAACCTCATTACGACACCACCGTGGAGTTGAATGGTGCGTATATGGTTTAAAGGGTTGGTATAAAACTCTGCCATTGTTTATTGTCTCCGAGAGGGTCGAGGGAGGTGCGGTAACGAAAATATTTGACTCGCAACCCCCGATGGCAAAGTGAAATCCTAGACAGTGACTGCAGCTACTCTATTTCCGTCGATGACACGAGGGGGTAGGTATTCCGCTGCTCGTTTCATCCCCTGCACGGGGGATGAGGGGCCGGATGAGTTGATCTATGACTCAGTCAGGAAGTACGGCTCGACGGTGGCACACAAAGTGGCGGTGAAGTGAACCTGCCACCCCCGCGATATACCTCTTCTCCCCCCGTTCAGCTTCGGGGAAACCGATGAGCCAACCCCGCGTCTCTTTTTCTCCCCGGTATCGACTTTGTTTCTGGGAACCGGAAGCACGATCCATGGAGCCACGTGCCCTGCAACGTGAACCCGCGGAACTGAAAAACTGACTGACGCCAGGCCAGGGACGACGATCGATGGGGATGATAAGGGGAGACCCTGGAGGAGCTTCTAGCCTAGAAGAGTCGACGAAATAAAATATCCATTAAGCCTGCTTTTCCTCCAGTAACCCACGCTTGATTAAAGATAGTCCACCTCCCTCGTCGACAAGAATTTTATCGTTCGCCTTCGAATTAATTCACCTCCGCACACTCGATTCTTGAGGCAGTAAAAAACCGACAGATTTACGAGATCCCATAAATATTAACCAAAACAGTTAGACTACAGATCTATAAATTTCTGATAAAAATCAGTCGTATAGAATCAATACAATTACTGAACGACGAAATACATTTTATCTATCTTCCACTTTTACAATTAACTTAGGAAGTTTTTATTTTGTCAATAAAAATGCTGTTATTCGAAAAAAGCTCACATAACATCACACTTACAATTACCTCGTAATAAATTAGCGAAAATCTAAAGAAAATGTGTCAGGAACCGTGAGAAACGCCATGGGGAAGGTTGAAGGGAGTCTTGAAGAGCAAGAAAAGTTTACGGACGAGTGAGAAGGAACAATTTTGGGAGGCTACACTCCTCTTTAATTAATCCGTATCACTTAGCGAATACCGTCCCGGGTTATCTTATCAAGTAAATTGTTTCTCGCGAGTTTTCGCACGGTGAGAACGTCCAGCGGAAGCGGAAGTGGAAGCCTCGCGTGGCGTGGTCCGCGGATTTTCCGGTGGGCTCGCGTGCCGTACACTGCGAAATGATTTTCTATCTGTTCCCGGCATCTAGCGGCAAAAAACCAGCTTGAAAACGACGCGCGGCAGAGCAGCGTCGCGGCGCTCGAGGGCGCCGGTGACTGACGAGCGTGGCGAAGCCAATTTAACTTCTTTCAAAGGGCGAAGGAGGAGAGCACCTCGGTGGTGTGGCGCGACACGCGAAACACGAGATCGCTGATAACCGTAATTGAATAACTGTCGAATGAAACTAGCGATCTTTTAAATCACGGGGACCGAGGTACCGAGGCTCTCTCTTCTAACTTCGTTCACCGGGGCTCGCAATTTATCACGGTTTACCCGAAAAGAAGCGAGCTGCTGCCGCCGGGTTCGCCGTAAGAAAAGGACCAATTAAAGCCCGGCAAAACAGACACAGACGAGAAAACACGCGCGCGGGCTGATTAATGGCGACGAGATTTTTAATATCTGCAAAGTGGCCCGGCCGACGCCGACCGTCTTGTCTCCGACTCCGACGAACGCGATCCCCGCTGAAAGAAATATCGCGATGGGGGAAAAGGGTGAGAAATAGCGTCGCGATTCTTTCTCGAGCATCCCCCGTGCCACCCACGATTGCTCCGTTGCAAATCCGCGAATCTCGACGACGCGCCGTTTCGCAGAAATAACGCGATCGGGCAAGCGTCGTGATTTATTATTTAAGAATTTAAGTTATTTTCCAGATACTGAAAGAAGTAGTTTACTGGATATTGGATAAAATTTTCGGAAAAATTGCATTTTGTTACTAAAAGACCCTTTTTACGACGTTATACCAATCCATGGAGCTGTTGTAAACATATTTTCCAAATTTCCGCTACAGACTCAACCGACTGCAATTTTCCCAAAATCCTTTTCACACATCCTCCAGCAAACCGAAGCTAGAAGGTTCTTGAGGAAGCCATTTGGTGCACTTTTGAAGAGACTCCGTTTTAAAGGATATATAAAACCCTTTCGACAGGCGTCCTTCCAACTTCAAACCGACCCAGTTCCTTTTCCCGTCGACTAAACCGTGTTCCAAACCTCTCCCGCGTTCGAACCAATAAGGATTTACGAGACGGTCGACCTTTAAAGACCATCGGTGTCGCGCTGTCTTTTAGTTCGTCGAGTTCTCTGCTCGCGAATGGTAACGACAGGCGGGTCGGTTCATGAAGTTAGCGACTGGAAAGAGAGGGGACTCTATCGAGGCCAGCTCGCGTCGCTGACATTCCGCGACGACAATCTATACGCTGATACGTTATTATCGCTTATTGCCCTTTGCAGAGAGCGAAGGGTGTTCGCTCTTCCATTGAGAGGCTAAATTGGAAAGCCGGAGCAACTGGTCTCTCGGCGATGTTGTTTAATGAAATTGCAGTTCGGCCCGGCTGCGATCGGCGCTAAATTGCGCCTGATAATTAATTAACAGGTATAAAAACCGGGAATATTAAGTTTTGAGCGGCTGGAGGACGTTTGAGGTGATCATTGCGATGCTTGGAAGGGAGGTTCTGAAATTGCTAATAAAGAGCGCTTTGAAGTGTCAGTTGAGAATTGATGGTCTTCCGTAGTCGATACTTCAAGGGTGGATAGATGATTCCTGATTGCGTTAACAAATGCGATTGCACAATTCCAACACTTTCAATTTCCGCGTCTTCTAATCCACCTCGTAACAGTTTCTCAAAGCTCATATACTATCCTCTACGATTAACAACGATTCTCTTCGCCATGGGGAGCCGGCACGGGGTCGTCTAATAACCCCATGGTCCCCCACGTGGTCGTGATTACCTTACCGTGAATGCTCCGTCGAGGCGGAATTGAGAAGACGAGTTCTGGCGAGGCTTCCGCGAGCCAGGAATCATTCCTTCTGCATTAATTACCGTCCGCTTAATGACTCCCCTAATATCCGTTGACCACGCGTTATCTGGCACGGACGGAACAAGGAAAGCCTGAAACGTGATTTATTATCGGAAAAACACGTATATGCGCTGGGTGACGAGGCGAAAAGTTTGCGCTAGGAAATTTTCAACGGAGGGAGAGGATTCATGAGGGTCGCGACCCCAGGTTCCTCGAAATCCGCAGACGAAGAGAAGAGGAAGAAGAGAGGAGTCCCCGCGGGGGTCTGTAAACGCGACATTAAAATCAGCTTACAAATCGCTTCGACGACGTTTCCCGTCCGGATCGTGAAGCCCGCGAGTGGACGAGTGGTTCCTGGCTTCGTTTTCTCTTTACCAATCGATCCCGTGTCTTCCTGATTTCTTGGTGGGCTGCGCGACAAGAGCCCCGGCCCGCTCGCTCGGGGGGCTGCCATTTTCTGCAACCGTTGCGTTTCCTCTCGTCGCGCCGCGCCGATTCGACGGGCCGAGAGCGGCAAAAGGAGCTTTTCTGCATATAATGATCCCGAGGGTGCTACCGTAGGCTTATTTCGAGATCCCGCGACTACAGCCCTTCGACTCTATACCTTACGGCTGACTCCGAGTCCATTGTGTACCCGGGGACAGGTATTTGCTCGACTCTTAGATTTTGTTGGACCTCGAGTACGCCCCAGGGCGGTTTGCGCGAAGGATTGCCAAGTATTTCTGCTCTTTAACCACCCGCGATGGAATCGTGCGATGGACTTGTCAGAAACAATTTCTACAAATTCACTGAAAAACCACCCTATACGCAATCTATCTAACAATCTGTACACCAACAGTCACGCAAGCACCGGCCCCTCAATGAACATCTTCACCAGGGAACCGGCATCTGCAGAAAATCGGCTTGATTCATCTTAGGGGATGCGGAAGGCAGCTGTCCATCGCGAGCCTCTCGTCCCGATTAAAATCTTCTGAATGGTCGACTCTTTGGCGTTCGAAGACGTCCGATTCCTGCGAATGTTTGCCAGTGGGATCGTGGCGCCGAGGAAAAGGCGGTCGAGGCGCCGAGGCGGAGGCTGGTAGGGAAGTAGGCAGAATCTTGCCCGAGCCGTAGACCCGAGAGATAAGTAACAGTACGTAATCCTCGGTTACGTGATCCCGTTGCGTTTCCCTTTCACCGGTGTGTGCGGTGGCCTTCCCTTTTATTCCAGCCTTCTGACCGGCTCTCGCAGTTGCCAGCCGAGGTCCGAGGGGTTGCGTTTGAATACCAAAGTAACCACCCCCGTTTGGCTGGCACAGCGGCGTGGCGCGGCGTTCGCAAGAGGGATGATGCACCATGCCACACCGGATCGAGATACTTATCGGGAGAGAAGGTAGCCGCCGAAGGCCGTCGAACGGCATTCAGTCGAGAGGCGAGTCCGGAGGCTTCGGGGGATGGTTTGCGGGGTGGAGGAGCGGATCCGCGTTTTCAAGACCGCTCTCAGCCCTGGTAAACACGCGGACTACACACAGGGAAAAAGGACATAGAGGGAGAGAGAGAGAGAGAGAGAGGCGAACGCATGCGACTCGGCAAAGCGATCTCTTGTGTTTCTTTCCTCTTTTTTCCGCCGACGCGCGTTTCAACCCTCCTCCCTCTCCCTCTCTCTCTCTCTCATCCCCGCCGCACTCGACAGAGAGACGCGGAGTTTCTCGAGTGGTACGTGAGGAGACACGGCCCACGTTCTGGAGAGGGGGAGGAGCCAGAGGAACCAAGGACTAGGAAAGCCGCAATCCTCTCGAGAGACGCTCACTCGAGCCGACGAGTGCGCGTCTACGAAAAAGGATCCCGGATGAACGCGCGACGTTCTTAATACGGCGCGTATCAGCAAGCTTAAAAGCTCAGCCCTGAGCCAAACGACCAATCGGACGGCATTGTGGCTGCTGTCGCCCGCTGCTATTCCGTTATGGGGATAGGTGTTGGATTCCTTGCGAGCGACCATGTTACGTACAGGGATTGTCTAACGTCGCTACCATTTCCGCGGATTTTACCACGAGAGGATCCGCCGAGCGACGCCGACGATTGTTCTAAGCTGAGGGTGGGTTAGGTTTACGTAGCGTGGAGTCTATGGGTGGGATTCCATGTGATTAGGAGCTTTGTTGCGTGAAGGCGAGATTTAGAAGATTTTTAGCGTCGTGGCTACTGCTTTTATCCAGGTGACAGGGATTTTCACTGGTTTTTACATCTAGATTCCTGCATTCTACATAGCATTAAAAAACAAATACCACAACAATTGTCAAGGTAAAAGTTAGGCGTTTTAACGTACTTTGTAGAAAACCCTCATCCTTGGAATATTGGGAAATCCCTGACTCCCCTTCGTTTACAACTTGCCGTCCTTTTCTCAGGTACGAAGGTACGTACCGCGGCCCTTGCGTTTGGGCAGGCAGTTCTAATCGTGCGCCCGTCTTGTAGACACCTACGACATCTTCCAATATTTCAATATATTTCTTCCACCGTTCACGTTTATAATTATTTACACAAAACCTCTCATCAATAATCATTCTTAGATACTCTTAAACCGCCTTCCTCTTTCCAAAACATTGAATCACTCCCCTCTGCACGTAAAACTAGACAAATCTCTACTCTAAAGATGCGCAGCCCATATATCACCGTAGCGACTCTCTACTTTTCCGTCTCCGCGGCCCAAATTGCCTCACAGTTTTACGATCCTTTTATCAACGGCGGCACAACAAAGACTCAAGGAAAAACGCAATGTACAATTAACAATTTAATGCCATCGTCACATAGCTATTTTTTATACACACTCGCCAGTTCCCTATCGCGAATCATAAAATCCAGCTCGCCGTCAAAAATCGCGTCTGATACCGGTCGCTCTTTCTCGTCGCGCGTCGTCTGCCGGTGATATCGGGATTAGCCGGTGCGCAGGCGAGGGCTGATTAAATTAGAATTCGTCCAGTCGATCGGAGTCAGAGCTTGCCGGGTGATCCGGTTGAAAACCATTCCACGGTTCATTATCTCGGACGGGGCCTCGGCTCGTAGTTCGGGGCGTCGAGCGGATTATGAGAAGAAAACCGGCGGGGAGGGGGGTAACTTCCTCGAGAAGAGCGATTCGTTTCTTTCGACGTAATAAGTTAGTTTCCCCGAGGTTATCCGGGCTCGCATTTACCGGAGGAGGAGGGTTTCAAGAAGAAGAAGAAGAAGAAGAAGGTCTTTGCTCTTCGTCCCGGTCTCTCACGGCTGCTGGCAGAGGTCGACTCGAAACGAAGGCAATTACGTGGCATGGCACTCGACATTATCGCCTCTCTCGGGGGCCGCTCGATTTCCTGCGAGCAGCCCCCTTATTCTTCGTTGCTTTCGCTTTCGCGACAATCGATACAGGGACCGAACCTCTTTCTCGTTCATTAAAGTGTCAATCCAGCCTCGGAAAAGGGCTCGGGCTCCGACTAGCCCTTCTTCTCTCCCTTTTCTCCACCCTTCCGACCGTGTCACCGATCGACGGAGGAGACGGCCGTGAAATAAAGCGAAAACTCCAACCCCCAACCCCGTCGTTGAACTTTGTATCGACGTATAAGGTGCGACGGGTGCCATCTTAATTCGCGCTTATCGCCGTCGGAATTGATGTCCTCGCCGCGGTCAGCCGACCGTGAACTCGGTCCGCCAACCTCCCCGGAACGCCTAATGGCAAAGAAAATTTCTGGACAGCCTCGGAGGTGGGTGATTACCGGCCGGAAAGTTCTGGAAAAGAGTTTCTGATCGTCCTCGCGTGCTCTTCGCTGGATCTCGAAAAATGCTCTAGAGATTCGTCGTCGGTAGACTGCGGATCTTTATACAAAATAAAAGATGTTTGCATAAAAATTTCGTTCGTCTTCTAATTATCTTATTCAGCGCTGGAACTGGTACACTGATCTCAATCCAGTCCTTAAATCTCTCGAATGTGTTCACTACTTTGAAGTGTACGTAACCATTTGTGATAAAATCCGCAATGTAGCCATTAGGCGTAAAAGTTCGGAAAGGAACTGTAGAGTCAAACGTCAACGGAAATCACACTTTCCCCAACCCTCTGCTCATTCCTCGAGCAATCGACTCGCATATACCGATCTGTGGATGGAGTGCAGGTCGGTAAAAGCGTGGCGACGAGGCCACGAAGCGGTTTGCGAGCGGCTCTCGAAAGAATAATGCTGCAAGGACCAGACTCCAGCCACGCTGCTCGCTCGGTGTGTGTCTCCTGCAGCCGGTAAAAGCTTCTGGCTTGTCCGACGAATTCGTTCCTGTTTCTTCGCTGGCTCTCGAGCATCTGCACTCCAGCCTCGACGAGGATGTGTTCTCCTCCAGGGCCATTTCCAACCCCCTGTGCATCACGGACGTCGCGTCGCCGAAGGGGGTTGGTGAACGAACGCGCCATTAGAGCAAGTTTCCCGACGACCGCCGGTTCGGCGACGATTATCGCTGTAATTATGAGTGACGTGTCACGGATTGTCCGCCTCGTTGGTTTCCACGAATCCCCCTCGCACCTCCCCTCAACCCTCTAGACGAGTATTTGTCCGGGAAACGGTCGTTCCGCAGGGATCCGTTGATTCCGGCGCAGTTTCGCGGAGTTATTACGCGTCGGTATTGTACTTGCTCGGCCTGATTTAAGGGGCTGGAAACTCTGCCGGATCTAGTTCACTTTTGTTTGGCAATTGGACGGCCCCGGGGCCGCGAACGCGAGAACCGGCATATTTGAGAGCCAAACTCCGAGATCGGTTAACAGTTTAATCGCGGCTCAGCCGTGTTGCTACTGCTATATCCCCGTAGACAACGTTTCCCGGTCGCTTTTCTGGATATTAAAATTAGTTTCCAGCCGGCCACCGAAACTTCCGAGCCTGAACGACTTCCGCTGGACCCAGTCGTGCTCGCTCGTCCCATTTTCGCGTTCCGTTTTACCATTTCTGTGAGGAAAGTCTGTTTTATAAATTCTACAGGTAAAGTAACAGCTAACTGGAATGTCAAGTCAACTCGTCATCCACACTTGAAAGGTTAATGCTAGAATTGGTTTGTACACCTCGTAGATTGCGAAGACAGAAGAAATTTGCAGCCCCGACAGCTCTTCCCACGGCAAAGGCAAATTGGCTAACAAGCGCACCGCAGAAATTCGCCGAACGGCAATCATAAAGCAGAACAAAGGGTTTCATAGCGGCGAAAGTTTCCGCGAACCAAGAATCCGAGTGCTCCGAGGCGGAAGCGATCTCCATAAAATCGTCGGTCGTCATCACCGGCAATTGGTCCAACTAATGTAAGCGTTTTCTCTTCGACGGTTGCGCTATCCCGTCGACACGTCTCAACGTCGAGCGTCGTCGGTTTCCCGATTCAAGTCCCATAAAAATTTCATTCTTTCGCCGGGGTCGTCGGTAAGCGATCGGCGTTGCAGCCAAGATTAATCGACGTCTCGTCGACGTCGTGCCGGTTTTATCGTCGCGAACTGCACCCCGACGGATCCGCCGTAACGCTTTGTCAGTCAGAACTTTCGCCGGAGACGATCCCACCCTCGGCAACCTCTTGCCGACCCCCGCCACACCGGAAATGGAATATCCCCGATTCGTGTCAGCCGAAGAACTTCCCGTACTTTTCGGGCCAACTGTTAACGATTCTCCTTCAGCTCGGGGTGCGCACCCTCCTTCATGGGGGTTGCTAGTGCCCGGGAAAACGCGCGCTCCGCGAAACTCGGAAGAATCGAATTGGAAATCGAATATTTGCTCCTCGCTCTCTCGATGCACGTTCGAAATTATTCGACCGTACCGAACAGCTCTGCTGAAATTCGAAAGAACAAGTTACGGAGTCGTGTTGTAGTCCCAGAAAGAATTGAAGTACAGGCCAACCGTGCAATAAAAATTCGTGTTGCACTCAGCAGCGTTTTGAACCAGCTTTTCGAAGCGGATTCCGAAGAACGGGGGGGGGGGGTGTTATAAACAAAATATTCGAAACAGATAGCTATCGAGAGCACCGTGGCGCCGTCCCCCGGTGTTCAAGGGTAATAACGTAACGATAACGATATTCGCCGCTACTAAAGGGGACTAATGACTTCTGTGCTCGCCGGGCCGAAGCCGGCAAATTTAAATGCAATTTGAGCGAACTACCCGGGCAGGGTCGCGGTCGTCGTCGCCGGCTGTGCAAAACCGGCTCTCGGTTCGGGGGTTGCGAAATCCCCCGGCGGACGTCATATTTCCCTGCCAGAATGAACGCGTTACGGCGAAGTTTCTGGTTTGCTTTTGGTCGAAGTAACTGTCCGTGGCTCTGCGCGAGAGGGTTCGCACACCGCGGCCCGAAAATTTCTCCTCGCAGTCGCCGGGAAACTTTCGCTTCGCGTCCGTTCGGCCGAGCCGGAATCGAAGAGACAGGTGACAGAAGGGTGTGCTTGCCGCGAATCAGGCAAACGCTCGTTCTCCTGTCGCGTCGCGCTGCGGAACAAGTGGAAGCGGCCCGCAATAGCCAGACATTTCGGGAAACAAACCGCTTCTACGGCTTGAAGCGGGCTCCGAAGCTTCGCAAGTTTAACATTTATTTCACAGACAGGCCCCAGCCATCCCAGCAATAATTTTCTGCCCTCTCCCTCTTCTACGTTCCATATTTAAGACAAGGGGTAGCAGGATTTATCGGATTCCAGCTACAACGTCGTCTTTTAAGACCACTTCTGGCGATTCTGATATTCAATTTCGCGTGCATAGAATCCTTTTAAAATTTCAAATTAAAACCAAGCACGAGAGCAGAAGCGTTATCACTCCCGGAGAAACCTACGAGCACAGCGTGAGTCGCGGAATGACGCCGAGGACGGTCGCGCCATTCTTTTCCGTGGGTTTCCACTTCCTTTTTTCCCTCTGCTCGACATTCGGAATGGCTGGGAGGTTAATATTTCATGCGCTCGGCTGTTCCGGCGCTGAGAAAATGGGAAGGGCAAGGCCGCAAGGTTCGAGGCGCGGTAAAAAGGGCGGCCGGAGAAAGGGTGCGTGAAGTTATGAGGCCCCTTCCGGTCGGAACAACCAGACTACCCGTGGCGTGATTTAGCGGCCGAAAGTGTTCTTTCTCATTCAATAAAACCATCGCTTTTCCCTTGGACGGTGTGTGTCCTCCTCGATGGAGGAGGAGAGTGTCCGTCCTCCGAGCACCGGACAGGGATGAAAGAGTACCGGTAATTGCGCGAGGCGTTTCTCGGACGAGCTATTTGTCTCCGGCGAAAAGATATTTTCATAATAGGCCGTCTATCACCGCCAGATTCTATTACCATATAATGGCTCTTATCGACGCCGATTGGTAAATAATGGTTTCTTCGCGCCCTTGCACTGGGCGGACCCCTGAAAAATTTATTGGAAGCTTTTGCTGCGATTTTCGACGCCTGTGGTCATTATTTAACGCTTTCGGTAGCATTCTTGTTGTACTCTTGTTTCTGCACTTCGGATCATTATGCAAAATAAAAATGGTCTTCATCAATTCTAAGAGATAAGATCCGAACACATAATATAACATGCTTAAATTGTTGTAATTTCTTCACTGTTTGAAATTTTACCAGCGTATATTTTTCATAAATGCATAAAATCCACAAGCCATAATAGTGGTACCTCGGAGGCGACAGCTATCCGCAAAGGGTTAAAAGTGAACAGCGAGACCACCCCATGCGTGCAAACATAAATCAACCATCCCAATAATCCCGCAGCGATTCAAACGATTTTTAAACCGACACGCAACGATTTTACAAAATCCTCCCTCACACTCGAGCATCATATGGCACGCCGAGTTCGCGCGAGGGTTGCGATGCAAGGGTTGAGATCTCGGCGCCGCGCCGCGTCCGCTGCCATTCGATCCTCGTCATCCTGAAAGCGCAGGAAGCCCTTTTCACATGGCAAAGAACGTTTCTTGGCGGGTCGGCTAGACAGAGGACGAATTTCCAGCGGAGGAAGAGGGGGTTGCGTCTGGCGTGAATTTTGTCGTCCGGGAATTTTCAAGCCCGAAGGACTCACCGCGGACGAGGAAAACCGTCGGCCACGGTCGGCTGGCTCGGTCAAGTTGCAATTAAATCGGCGGGGCGCCCTTCGCGAGGGGGGTTCGAGACGACGAGGGGGTGGAAAGAGGAAGGAGAGCTGCGGCAAAGCCAGGTAGCACCCTCGGGGCTCGCAAATAAGGTTAGTTAGCGGCAACGCGTGTATAATTGGGACGCCCCGACGCCGACGCCGTCAAAACAACGGGGCATCGCACGTCCCACGACCAAGTTATAATGAACGGAACGCGTCGCAGCGCGTCGAGCCGTCTTCCGTGTATGCGGGGGTGGCTATCGCCCTCGAGAGCGGCCGGGGAACGCGTCGTCGACGGTCGTTGCGCACGCGTCCGTCGACGTCGCGTCGGCGTTCTCCTCGCCGTCGTCGCGACGCTCGGAAGTGAATCGGATGCGGCGCTGTTAATCGGCCAACTTTATCATAGTTCAAGGGAAGTTGCACTCGACGCGGCCCGGCTCGAGAGGAAGTTGCCGCCGTAATAAGAATCAGGGGGATGAAGAAACGGCCTGCCGCCATTCGGCATTGCTGCCTCGATACTTGCTATTATCGACGATAGTTACCGGAGTCTTCGTTTTTATTAGCCGGCTCCCGGAAACTCTGCTTGAACCTGATTTTATTAGCACGCCATTTCTGATTTTATGATCAGGGGTACTGTCTTCGAAATAGGAATTAGCATGGCTGGTCTTTTATTACTGCAAAGTCCAGAATCTCGGCCTCTTTCAGCAATAATTTTAGAAATACAGTAATCGCTGTCCTGAATCGTGGGCACGATCGTTGTCCAGTGCCTACCCACTCCACTGCCTGTCAACGAAAGGATTAGGCCTGCGTGGATCTGGTCGCCAGATATGTCCCAGGACTGTATAGACCCGCGCAGAACGGAGAACAATAGGAAAGGAATATGGCAAGGAAATAAGGAGTTTTTTAAAGCCAGACAGTTGACTGCTTTTTTAACTAGCCGTTTCACTAAAGACGCAGTCATAAATCAAAAATAGTGTCCGGGCACGGTCGTTGTCCGCTCAAACCCCCGGCCTTTGGACAACGAAGGAGCTTTTACTGTACAAAACTATCGCGTTCCAAGAACGAAACTTGAGTCAGAGAGTTATTTAAATCGTAATATCGTGAACATATTTGGTTCATCGTGGATCGTACGGTTTATGACCGACCCAAATGATCCACCCGCGACGATAAGACACCTCGCACCATTTATACGAAGGAAGACGAGAAGGTAGCGCCAACAATTACGCAATAAAGCGTCCAGCATTATACGCATCCTCGAGTACACGCACGCTCCGTGACTAGAATGCTAGTCCAAGCAGACCATCCTCCGCTCAATCTCTCTTTAAACTGCAGACTTCCGATTAGGCTCGATTTTTACACCGGTAAAACGTCCGGCGAGTGCGTCCGGTGCCATTTGGACGAATAAGTAACCGCGAGGCGGTGTCACTTCGCTGGAATTGTCGTGGAGAGCTAATTGCCGCTTGAGACTTCCCATGCTGGAGCGATTGTCTTGTGTGACATACAGTCCTCGACAAAATAATAAGACATCTAGCATATTTTTAAATTTTTTTAATTTAAAGGTGGAAAGTGTACACTCGGTTATATCCTGAATACTACATACTATCTCCAAAGTAAACACGCAAAATCTTAGGATTGTATCGTATGCCATAGCAAAATTAGAGAAAGATATGTGACTTCTACCATTAAGTGTTCTACTGCGAACGTATTCAGACGTTGAATCTTGTGATTTTCTTACAGTATAAGTACATTTATTACAACAAAAAATAAATAATGAGTCGAGGAAAACAGTTCGATAAAAGTGAGGTCGATCGGATCGTTCTGTTGCGCTCGGAATAGTACAGTATTAATAAAATTGCGAAATTATTAAACAGAAGTAGGTGCGCGATATATAATGTGTTAAAAAATCCAAGTGCTTATAGAAAAACGAAAGGAAGTGGAAGACCCAGCGTTACTTTCATGATAAACGTGCAATTTTGCGCGTTGCGTCGAATTTTAAGGACGCACCGAACCAAATAGCCGGAGAAGCAGGTGTGAAAACAAATTTAAGAAATGTATAATACATCGCATTTTACAAGGAAGCAAACACATTAAACGGAAGAAATTAAAACAACGATCACCCTTAATGGTGAAACACAAAGCAGCACGACTAAAGTTCTCTTGTGAACACGTCCATTAGATGAAAAACTGGAAAGAAGTCATTTTTAGTGTCGAGAGAAAAATCAATCTAAATGGCCTGGACGGCTGGGCCTACTACTTTCATGATTGCAGGAAAGAAGAACTCCATTTAAGTTGCCGTCAAATGGGCGGTGGCAGTGTTATGGTACAGGCCGCTATTGGTTACTATGGAAAAACAAAAATAAACTTTTTATCAGTTCGGATGAATAGTAATAAATATATTGAACTAATAACAGATCAGTTAAACAAGCTTGCAGCTCGTATCACGTGCGGTGAGTATATTTTTCAATAGGATAATGCAGCAATCCAAACTGCAAAATCTGTGAAACAATTCTTTTCTTAAAAAAATATTAATATTTTGGATTGGCCCGCTCGTTCTTCCGATTGAAACATTTAGAAAATGTTTGGGGAGATTTGTCAAGATGAGTCTACGCGAACTAAAAGAAAGTATAAATCACAATTGGACACATTTAGAACAAAAACGAATCAAAAAGTAATATAAAACTATCCGAAAGCGATTACTAGACGTAATTCAATTCAAGGGAGGTATCACAAAGTATTAATTTTGTATTTTTATTTGCTTGATCAAACATTTTTCTGTTAGTGTCTTATACTTTTGTCGAATTAATGTCAGACCCTGTTTACATATCTTTCTCTAATTTTGCTATGGTACGCGATACAATCCTAAGATTTTTCATGTTTACTTTGGAAATAGTATGTAATATGCAGGATACAATGGAGTGTACATTTTCTACCTTTAAATATAAGAAATTTAAAAATATGCTAGGTGTCTTATTATTTTGTCGAGGACCGTAATAGAGATAGGCCGAGCTTTTGTTCTGAGAACGTACGTTTATACAATTTAGACACATTTTAATGTGGATATTAGATAAATTAAGGTAATTGAGCAGTGTCAATACATGACTTTCAACCTCCCAAAATAGTGAGATCAAGAAAGAATTTTCCGGTCTGCGCAACAGCCGCCGAAAACGTATATTTTGCATAAAGATTCTCAGTCCAGGGATCATTAAAGTACCCGGAAGCACGGGCACGCCGCAAAAGCTCGTTGCAAAAACCGCGATCCCTTGAACGCTTTACGGAACAATAAAAGTGGCGATGGTATCAGGGACAAAGAGACTTTACAGCGGCGGGGCAACGGCTGTATTTACCATTGTCACCCTTAAAGAGGCTCTTGCGCGTCGTTCGATTCAATAACGGGGACAAAGAAGCCGGCGTTCGCGGAAACAGCGTCGTTTCAATTAAACGCGTCTCGCGGTCGAACGACGCAACGACGACAACGGGGGACCGTTTCCCCGTCCCTCTACTTCCCCAACCCGTCGGTAGCGTGGCGATGCAGTCGGCATCGGGGCAGCTCGCGGCAATTTCAAAAGTCATTGTATATAAAATGAGCGGCTCTCGGCGGTCGCGATATCCGGGGATTGGTCCGGCATTAAGAAACTTGGCGATTCCGGGACGAGGCGGTTGCAATATAACGTACCTCTTCCTTCTTAAATTTAATCGAAATCTCATTCGTGGCCGTGTTTGTCTTGCCGGTACCTCTCGCGGCTTCCGTTAGTTCCAGTCTGATTATGAGTTTCTTAACGTTCAAACTTCGTTCGTTCGGTCTTCCTCGGGAACAGAGCGAAAAGAGAAAAATAGGGAGTGAGTTTTATGTCCCGGAGCATAATAAACCCATTTTCCCTCAGTCTGTGTTTTTTTTCTCCCGGTTCCGTTTGTCGGGCGCGGCTTTCTTCCTCGAAAATTGCATGGGAAAGTTCGACTCATAGATGGAATCGTCGCTACAATGGGAACAACGTGCATCCATCAAACGTCTCCGCGGATGCTCCGCTTCCTGAAGAATCCTCGTGTGTCTCGGTGGCGCTTCCTTTTGACGCGGAGAGATATCCCCTCGATTGGAAATTCACGAAGCCGCCCCGCGATTCGGATGAAAGGCGGAGAAGAGCTGTCGGACGAAATAGAGCGCCCGGCCGACAACGGTATCGCGTTTAGTATTTATTTCCCCGAAGGCTTGCCGCGCCAGCACGCGCTTTGCATAGCTCGAGGGGCTGATTGCTGGACAGCGAACCCTTCCCGAAGGGAGCGAGACGGATGATTTTTGGGGATATTTGATTCTGTCATTCCTGGTGGAAAGAGTTGCAAGTTAGTACCATTGTTTATAAATATTGTACATCTGGAACTCTTTAACCATTTGCACTACGCATTTTTATTTGCGCTTTGTTCTCAACCACCCCCATTATTTCAAATGGTTTTTAAAAAATTTATACACGACAGATGTATAGAAAAAATGGTTTGTTCAAAGCGTACTTCAAAAGATGGTTTTATATTTTATTTACTCAAGATTGTCATAAATGGAAAAAATTCTCAATCCAAATATGTACATTAAAAAATTGGAATTGTTCATTTCAACGCAATTCTAGTGCCAGCAACCCGTACAGAATCTACCGAGTAGAATGCAACGCATAAACCAAACCCGCTGCAAGCGCAATACACGGTAGAACGCAGAAACTGCAGAAACCGCGCTCCATGCCGCAGATCAGAGAGCTGCAGGGTGGAAATTAATCGGAGGTAGTGTCTGCTCATCGCGGCAAAAGTACCCATCAATCAAATTACCCACAGATCATCGCCCCCGGTTAGGCGAGGCTCTCGGTAAGTGGGTTTAAATGAAACGCAGATTGCCGGGGTTTGTGTTACTAAGACTCCGGTTTTGTCCCTGGCGAGCACAGCGTCGTCGGACGGATCGTTCGCAAATTAAACGACGATCGCGACGGGAAACGGGGCCGGGCCGAGCCGATCTCGAAATTTGCGCCTCGCAAATGAAAATATAATGCCGGGGGTGTCGGTCGTCGGGCTGCGTAGGCTGTCGCGAATTTTCGGTTAGGGGACCTTAAATCTCCCTTCTCAGCGGGAAGTCGGAGACGCAATCTCTTCCCGAGGGCCTGGATTCGTTCTCCCTCTCTCTTGCTGCCACTAGACACTCTTCCCCCCCTCTCTCTCTCTCTCTCTCTGTATACCGTCCCCTAGATAGGAACGCGTGTCTCGCGGACAAAAGATTTATTGGAAATTGCTGAGAAGAAATGGAATAGCCCCGTCTCGCACACGCAACCGTCACCCTCTCCGTCGCCATGACGATCTGCTCGCGAGCTGCGTTTGCTAACGCGTTTATGGCTTTCTGGAAACCTTTGGTATTGCACTTTCGACTTCATCCGTATGTTACTATCGTTAATACTTGCGTAACCACCTGTGTTCTGTCTTCTTAATTAGTGTGCACCTATTGTCCGTAGCACCGACTATGGACATTTAACGAAATTTCCGGCGCGATTGTTCTAAACTCGGAAAAACTAGTCGCCGGTAAATTCGTATCGGAATTTGGTCATTTCCGGTGAAAATTGCGGAAAACGACGAACACCGCCGCGCGGTGATTATCTATTTGAATATAAATGAGAACGCAAGCTGGCCGGATTAAAAGGTGAAACGAAACTGGGTTGATCGTCGGGGTACGGGCCCGGGTTTCGAGCGAGTAATTGCGCGGCGACAGTTTTTAGCCTTCCCACCCATTGGCCCGGCCACCCCCGCGCGGTAACCGTCCCCGCTCGAATGGAACTTAAATCCAATTTCGGGCCATTGAGTCTCGTCGAATACGGCCGGTACGTATTTATAGCGAATTATTGAAATAAAATCACTTTCAGCGGCAATTTCATCAATCTGCCGCGCCGCGCCGGTTTCGCATTATCCTGTTTCGCTCGCGTTCGAATCCGCGGAAAAACTGCCGCGCGCTTCGGGGGCTGTAATTCGCGGGTATCCGTTGCTCAAACGTATCAGAATAAATCGGCGCCAGCCAGGTAATGTTAAATAAAGGATGGACGAGCGAACGAACCGGCGCGGCGGCGTTGAGTTTCATTTGATTTTTTCCCGGGACGCGAGCGAATCCAGGAATCGAGCCGGGAGCGATCTGTTATTCAACGCCGGCAATGATAACCGAATATTAAAAGTGACCAGGCGAGCGCGCGAGAAACGGCCAAGCAAAGAGAATGTTTTGTGTCGCCGAACAGTAACTATAGACTCCAGATGAAAGCACAGTACATCGCGGTGAAACATTAAACAAATTCCTCTCTGACTCGGGAGCCTGTATATCAGTGCGCGCGAATCAAAGTTGTTTTCAGAACCGATCGGCAGAAAAGTATTAAAAATATAGGAAAGCTTTAATGGACGTTGCCAACCGAAGGGAAGCGAGAGATTAAATCCGTGGTTAAACTCGTTAAATTTTTCATCTCGCCGGACTATATTTAACGGAAGAAAAGACCCGTCTGGCAATAGTTAATCCTCGACGACGGGGATTATAAACCATTTACAAAGGCGTCTCTGTAATAAGGATAATAATTTGCCCGTGTACGCGGCGTTCTTCTTTTAGTTTAGCTGAACGGACAATGACCGAGAACGCGGGTTAGACACCTGGAAAAATGATAAAGAATTATAGTTTAGGCTTCGCGATGTTCGCTAGCATCGCGTCGCAATAATTCTCCGAAATTTACTGTCGCCGTGGCATTGAGACCAACCCGCGCGGGCCGCGCGAAAATACAAACGACGCGGCTAATTTCATTTTATCTCCGGCCTCCGTAAATTATCTGACAACAACGGGCTCCGGGGGCCGAAGTTCACGTTCCATTTCGTTCCAACAATCGCCTCGTTCCGGCGATATATTATTTTCCGTTGGAGGCGGGGGCGGCCAGAGAAAGTAATGTTCTAATGCGAGACGCGCGTATACGAGCTGCCGCGGCCTTGGAGCGATTGTTTTTTACATTGATTTTCGCGATTTGTTGCGTGAGAGATCCTACGATAACAATTTAGCCGTTTTCGCTGTGTATTATAACGTTGGCAAAAATACTGGTTCCAGATTTATTTTCATTTCTACTACTTTTAATCAAATATAGGCTATAAATAAAATTTAAGAAATAGATTATTTTCCTTCGTGATAAATGATTAGCTACGTACCGGTAATATACGGTGCGCCTGTATACCAATATTATTCATTGTGAAACGCGTGCTATGCTCTTCGAACCTTACATTACGTACTCGAATGTCAGCAAATTGAAAACTGTTCTACAAACTAGCGACTACACACTGTGTATGAAGACACATACCTTGCATTATGTATTATGACATAAGATGACTGTATTATGGATCGCCGACGGGGGACTATACATATACTTTGGACTATGCGCTATGTGCTTCGAGACGTGCATAATGCAACATGTTCTGTGCGCTAGGTATACGCAACTTGCACGGTCTATTAAGGGGACATTCCAGCAATAAGATGTTGCAGGGGATCTACCACTATTGAATATGCGAGAACGCAATATCCCTCTTTCTTTAACCTAGCCATTCGCTTATTTCATCGCGAGCTATCCATTTATTTCGCTACAAACTATTCTGTTAGTACCATTGAATGACAAAAATTGAAAGATTTATTACTAGACAGCGGATCTTTATGCATTTATAGTAAAATTGAGTAGATGAAATTAAAAATTGTTGGAATATTTTTAAAATTGGACATGTCAATATATCAGGTATGTAAATATGAAACCGGAATTTGCCCATAGGTGGCTCTAGCTGTCAATGTAGTTACCCTCAAACCGCATCATTGACGCCATTTTCTTGTTTTGACATCTGGTAAAGATTTTCAACTCACAACCATACAAGTTTCATACAACAGCATAGTTTTTAATAACGTTGAACATGTCGAATTTTGTGCCTGGAGACTACGATATGCGGACAGCATTGATTTTCTGTTTCCATTTGAAGAAAACTGCTGCAGAATCGCATCCAATGCTTGTCGAAGCTTACGGTGAGCATGCACTTGGTAAATCACAGTGCTTTGAGTGGTTTAAAAAATTCCAAAATGGCGATTTTGATGTGACAAACGAAGAACGTGGAAGACCACCGAAAAAGTTTGAAGACAGCGATTTGCAAGCATTGTTGGATGAGGATGACGCTCGAACGCAACAACAACTCGCGGATCAATTAAATGTGACACGAGAAGCCGTCTCCATACGTTTGAAAGCCATGGGAAAGATTCAGAAGATGGGAAAATGGGTTCCACATGAACCGAATGAAAGACAGCAGGAAAACCGAAAAACCACTTGTGAAATGCTGCTCGCCAGGTACAAAAGAAAGTGATTTCTCCATCGAATTGTGACTGGCGATGAGAAGTGGATATATTTCGAGAATCCTAAGCGTAAGAGATGATGGGTAACTCCAGGCGAACCATCGACATCGACTGCAAGGCCAAATCGCTATGGACGGAAGACAATACTCTGTGTTTGGTGGGATCAGAAGGGTGTGATCTATTATGAGCTGCTAAAACCTGGCCAAACCGTTAATACTGAACGCTACCGACCACAAATGATCGATTTGAATCAAGCTTTGCGTGAAAAACGACCGGAATATTAAAAAAGGCAACACAAAGTGATTTTGCTTCACGATAGTGCACCATCACACACAGCAAAACCGGTAAAGGAAACGATTGAGGCGTTTAGTTGGGAAATACTTTCGCATGCGGCTTACTCACCAGACTTGGCTCCGATTACTACTTATTTGCATCGATGGGGCATGCACTTGCTGAGCAGCGCTTCACATCTTACGAAAATGTATGAAAATGGCTCTATGACTGGTTCGCCTCAAAAGAGGAACAGTTTTTTTGGCGTGGCATCCACAAATTATCAGAGAGATGGGAAAAATGTGTAGCTACCGATGGGCAATATTTCGAATAAAATATTTTGTATCATTGTCATACAATAAACGTGTATTTTTATACAAAAATTCCGGTTTCATATTTACATACCTGGTATGATTTCTCCTCTATTAAAATGATTAAGGGAAAAAATAACATGCAAGTTGGTTTATATTAGTTGCAATCGATGCAGACAATTTTTATTTTGCATAAAGGTCCGCAGTCTATTTATTACAAATGATACTTATAAAAAGCTTAAGAGAATTTATGAATAGCACTAATTCCTTGTCGTATTTTAACGACTCGGACTCTTGATAAAGATTTTAACAAAGTCTACCAAATATAAATGTTACACCTTTCTTTCTAGATGAAATAAAATTTTTCGATTGCAAACAATATTTAAGCATTAAAATAAATATAAATTTTATTTTCTCTTCCACGAGACATTTTTAGGGATAAAGACGTTCTAGTCACTGTAACTGTAATGAAAATGATACGGCGAGGGATTAAAGAACGACGAAACTTTTGTTCGAACTGAAGCACAAACTTGTCACTCGTAACAGGTTCAGCAATCCGCGAGTCGGAGACCGCGCTCGGCCCGACCCAAAGACCCCAATTCGTCTTCGACTGCAGTGGAAGAGCACTCGTTGTCCGCATCAAGGATTAAGCCGCAGCGGCAGCAATCCGAAGACACGTTGCCGCAGAGGAGAGGCGAGCAGGGGTTCGCGTCGAATTACAGAGTGAACCGTACCGGAACGAAAGAGACACATAGTTTCCAGGCCGCGGAAGAAGGTAAATTAATGAAATTGCAGCGAAAGCCTACGAACGAGCGGCGGCACGACGCCCGCGTAATTACGCTAATTCTTTCCGATGCGAGGCGGAACAGCCCGCGTGCATGGCTCTCCGGGTTGTTACTCGTTTACTCCAATTAAGTTAATCGCGGCCGGCGCAGTTCGTGCGAGACCTGTCCGTGGGTAACACAGGAAGCCGCGTATTGAAATTACGGTCATTAATAGCGCGATCAGTAATTTTTCACCGTTATCCCGTCAGGTAGCCGGTGGCCGGGGGTATGATTACCAATCTCACTCCGCGGCGACGACGATAGCCGTCGAGCAGGGAATCGAAAGAGGGAGGGGGGAGACGGGGGGCAAAATTGATATGCCGCGATGGACGGGACTGGTAGTTATTGTCATCTATGGTCGTTAACTGTACGTGAGCTGGGAGCGGTGGCCGGTGCCGAGAAATGTCTTCATGGTCTGTCATCAAAATCTCGTGTAAATTGCTTATGGAACTCATAAAAATTCCCGCCGCGACGCCACGGAAACTTCTGTCCCGACGATCTTCCTCCACCTTTCTTTATACAGGGTGTCCCCGTATAAACGTGGAGGGGGTGATCGTTTGACGGAAATACGCCACCAGGAAGGAAGGATTTTATTATTGTCTACGAACGAGACGACGTACGTTTTAACGCGCGACCGAGCGTGCAGAGATTCCTGCGTACCTGCGCTCTGGAGTTATGCCAGGAATCCGGGGATTCTAACCCTTTTTGAGGGCTCCGGGCCACGAATTTTTCGGAAGCGGACGTGACCAAGCTGGGGATCCTCCTACTACGACGAAGCAACAGTTTCTTTGCAGACTTAGTGGCTGTGGCTGCTTCGGGGAACGATTTTTTGATGGCCTGGGAAGTGTGGGTGAAGACAATTTAGTTTGTCGGCTAGAAGATTAGAGGGTGCATTTTAATTTCATTTCTTGGTTGTCGGATACTCATTCTCGTAACACGAACAAACTTCATCCTGACAGAAGATCAAGACTTTTCGATCGGACACGAAGAGGAATCTACACAAAAAATTTTTCTCACGTTCCTCATGATGAAAATTCATCCACTTCTTTTTACTATTTTTCTCTGTTTCTATTGAAAACAAGTATTTCTTTACACTGTGTATTTATAAAGAAAATAGTCACCGGAATCGTCACGGAATTCACTCGCCCCTCATCATTAAAGTGACGACGGTGAATCCACTAAAACGCGACGATAAAAGTAACGATTCGCTGTCACGTGAGAACGCGTTCGAACAGTAAACTCGACAATAACATCTCTCGCCGTGCATTCACGCTGCAACTGACTCGATATTAAAATCGATTAGGTTTCGACACGCACCTGGAATTCCGAAAACACGTATACCAATTTGTGTCGACAAGTGTACCGCTATTAGCTTTTAATTCGGTTTAGATATACACGCGAATCACGGATCTCCCGCATTCTACAAGTTGATACTTTCGAGCGAGCGAGATTACAGCGTTGCATAGGTTGCATAGATTACTAGCGGTGTAACAGCGTGACCAAGCAAATTCGAAATTATTGGCTGTGATGGTCATTATCCCATTGCTATCTTGGCAGGTTTTGCCGTTTCCTAATATTTATCTGGCCAGCCACTCATTTCATACACCCGATACTCATTTCCCCGGAGGTTGTCGTATAATTTCACTGTATTTGAATAATTGAGGACATTAGCGTGAGGATGGAGGGAGTCCAGATTGTAGATATTGCGTGAATCTTACTCTAAACAATCGAATTTCTGCACCAGGGTCTTCAATTCAAAGTTGTTTATAAACGCAATCTATCTTACTTGAATGGTTTGTTTAAAGTGTACCTGAAAAGACGATTCCTTGATCTCGAACAATTTATGTTAGTAACTGTTAGACCGCGGATCTTTATGCAGATTCGAAATTTCATGGCACATTCGACAAACACCAGAAGGAGGAACAGGTTCGATTGATCAACTAGAAAATTCCTGGATAAGAAAGAATCAGCAAGACTGATTGAAAATAACCAAAAACGTCGGTATCGAGTCACAAAACCGCAAGAAGTTGTGCACTCGGACACTTATCCAGATCACCTATCATTAACTCAACCGCATTTATTCAAGTATAACTTGCACAAATTATTACGCTATTCGACACGAAGATCTCACGAACCACAAATCTGAGATCTTGTAGGCGTCATAAATACCAGCGTTTCACGTCCTCTCGAAAAGGACATGCAAGTAAGTAGCTGTACGACATCCTCATCGATAAGATGTCGAGAAATCGAGTACAAATGATTACCAACTAAAGGACAGTTCATAATGACTGGCCGCGTATATCGAAACGAAGTAGTCGCGATTTGGGAGCGGTTTCCTTGAAACCCGAAACGAACGGGGCTCGGGGAGCGATCTGAAATTATAATACTCGATCGATCAGCGTCGAGACCGGGTAGCCGTAGCGGAATTGCTGCAAATAATCGGCGGAAAAATCACGTGGAAAATACGATCCGGTCGATTAAGATTGTCCTGGCTGCGGCGAGCAACAAGAAGAGATTGTCCTGGCGAACGAGAAGAGGCTGTCGCTGCCGAGTAATATCCGGTTCATTAGACGCGACGCGCGGATCGTTGTCGTCGCCGCGCCGCGCCGGGACAGGAAGCGCGCAACGAAGCGTAGAAAATTTCACAATCAGCATCGGGTTCTTTATCTGCGATCCCTCCGTCGCGGAATCTGTGATTACGGGCGTAAGTGTAGCGACGATTACCGGTGGGTTCCGCGGCAATTTCCCGGGCGAGCATTTCGCTCGTAGTATATACTCGTTTTCTCGCGCGTCCGCGTGCATTAGCGCGGCTCGCGATAATTTGCCTGGCCGTTTCCAGAATAAAAAAAAAACAACTGCTGCCGTGCCGGGGCACCACGGCACAAAAACTTGCCGCGCGTGAAACCCTCTGTTCTCTCTCCCTCTCTCTCCCTCTCTCTCTTGAGGATTAAATTCCGCGCCGTAATTGGCCGGCCGATAATTGCCCCGCAAACGAGACGATCCCAGCCGCGCCGCCGGAAAATCGCTGGTTAAAGGATTACACCCATGGTGTTACTACCGGACGATGCGTTCCACCCAGCCAAGCTAGATAGCTTCATTTCTACTCGACCATTCCGGTTAACCGTGCTTTCTTCAGGCGCGAAGATGGTCGCCTTGATTTATCGGCTCCGAGGGATTGCCCGGGAGGCTTGAGTAATTGCGAGACTGGTCCGCTTCTGAAATGCACTTCGCGGCGAGCCAGTCATGCGTCGTCCTGCTGATTGACTATTCTTAATATGTATTTCCGTGTAAGATTGGTGTCGGTGCTTGGTTTTCCGTTGCAAGACGCAGGATTAAATCAATTCATCTTTGTACTTTCGTTTATATCGATTAATGAAATCTTGACCGAACAATGGCGATTCCTCCAGAATTTCCGGCCCCGCAGCCAGAGGAGCACCATTGCAAATTTCAGTATTCCGCCAGCGACGCCGGGTGTACTTTTAACGGGCGCACTCGGCCGGTCGAAGTTTCCTTATCGGTGGCGAACTTCCGTCCCATTGTCGCGAGGTAACCGTGCTCGTTTGCTCGCGTATCGAAACTTTGTCTCCGACGTGCACAAAGACACCATACATATAACGATAGAGCGAGAGTGGAGGGACCGGAAAAGGAAGAGAGAGGGAGAATGCGAACCTATACATACATTTGCTCGGCGTCTCGCGTGCACCCGAGGCGAATCGGCGAGACGCGTGCACCGGCTGCGAGAAAAGGCGTTCTCGCGGCACGCAAATTGGTACAATTTGTCCCAGTCACGTAGAGGACGCGTGGGCCACGGGGACACACACCAGGGACAGGGACACAGTTACGGCCGGGGCACGGGGGCGCTGGTGGCGCCGCCCCTGGCGCGCCTTTCGCCCGCGAGATTCCCTCCCCGACCCTCTCGAAAAAGCCGTCGACGAGCTCCAATGCGATTTGACGCAAATTAGTCCTAATGGCCGTGGAGAGAGTCCCGTGGCTCGAGAGAGATGACTTTTTTCTTGCGAGCCCTGCGCCCCCCGTTACGGCTCGCTCCCTCTCTGCCATCCCGTTCCTAGCGATCGGCCCCCTGGGGCCCCGAAAATCCCCGCGTTCCACCGCGTCTGGCGATTACGAAAGAATCTCGAGGATCCGACCGACACGACTTAATAGGTGGCCCCGGGGTGTCCCGTAAATCGCATCTTCCTGGCCCGGACTCGGCTCTTAATTCGTTTTAATTGAGCATCTTTTAACGTACCAACTCTTCCAGACCGTGCTCTCTTATTTTTGACCCTCTGCGGTTGAAGCATCTCAAAGTAAAACGTATTATCATTACGTACGCCGTACCACGAGGCCTTTATCGTTGTTCGACTGTTTAGTCAGTCTTGTTATTGCTCTAGTTTAGTTTGTTACTTTAGGGACTGCATGCGTGAGACTCTCTTCGATATATGACGACGTTCGTCTTCTATGTTCGAGCCGTAACGGGTTATATCTCCAGACTGTGTGAAACTCCTATAATTTGTTTCTCTAGAGAAGAGCTGCAAAGTACACAGTCGTAATTATTAGCTTGTCCCGCGAGCTTGTTCGAATGCGAATGCAGAATGGTTTCGTATGTTAGCACATGGCGCTGTTAAATCTCGGACGACTCATCCTAAGTCCGTTTTAGTGTAAAATCATGAACTTACAGTATCTATGTTTTAATTGTCTGGTAACCCATTCTCAAAAAAATTTGAATCTAATGCTTGCGAGGATTAAATTAGTGAAAGCTCTGAAATAATGAAATACTAAGAAAGGGATAGATACAATGTACGATAAGAGAATTGTAGAAGCTGAGCCTCGTTGACCCATTCATTTCTCATTCGAAAAATTAACTTCCTGGTACCGATAAGATTGACGCGTAAAGCGTACGATGCAGTATGTGGAAGGAATACGAGGGAAATAATTACGGTAGAACCGTTTACCGATGTTTCCCTTCACCAGCAGGTTGCGCAGTCGATTTTCCTAATTAGCCGCACAGCGAAATGAGCGAGGCCCGAAAATCTCCAGCTCGAAAAACATCGGACGGACACCACCCACGCGTTTTCCCCCTGCCGTTGGCTCGGCGCGGCGAGTCCAGGCTCGGTGTTTCGGGGGCGATTAATCACGGCCGCGAACTATTTGGCAGACCGTTTATGATAAATCGCCCGTGGATAACCGCTGGACACCTTAACGCGCCAACATATCCTTATTCGGTAGATTAACGTCGAGACTTTAGCGGTTCCGATGCGTGCGATATATCGCCCCGGCGAGTTCATACACGTAAGCGACCCTAATGCCTCACGGGACTGTCGGCACACGTTGACTTCGGCTTATCGCGATTGAGCAGAATTAATGGTGATACCTGCGCTAATGTCTGCGTTCCATTTCGGCCGTGTGCATTTCCTCGATTCGCACGGGTATTAAATCCATAACGTCGAGTCAGCGACGAGCGCCGGCGACCCGGCTTAATTAAAACTCGTTTCCCCCAGGTTGCAACACCGAAACTGACCTGCATACACCAAAAAAGTAAATAATTGCAGCACCGATCTCTCGCGCACTCCGCGTTTGTTATTTGACGAGCAGAATGCGAGCGACATTTGAACACCTTTCACCGGGTACGTGCGCTGTTATTCGCCAGTTGGTAGAAATTATGCAAATTTTTTGCACTCGACTTGTTCAACTGTTCAATGGTTTTTTGTGCGTTGCATGTTGCGCAGAACGTATTATGTACTGCGTATTTGCAATCCAGAATCGAGTTCATAATTCATAATCATTTTCTCAAAATAATAGCTGTCTTGTCGCGGTAGTGGCGCTGATGGTCATGTTGGTGAGTTAGTGGTGGTAGATAAAAGTACTTGCGCTGCCAAAAATTGTCAGTCCACCTGTAGACCCTTCCTCCTTCCTCTATTAACAAGTTAAACTACTCTAACTGAACCCCATCATCAAGATCAAGTAGTAGCCAACCAGTTTCGACCAGTACATTCCCCACTCGAAAGCAGCGAAGAGCACGCTCTCAATATCCAACCCCGAAAAAACCATGTAATCCACGAGCAGAGATCTTGTAAACCAGGCGCCCAGTGTGTCGCGCGAAAACCATACCATTTTTCCACGTCCCAGCCCGCCCGTAAATCAGCCCCGGGCGCAGAGGGAGGCCCGCTGTGCTTCTTCTCCCGTTTTCTGGGAAACGTCCCGGAAAAAAGGCCGCAGCCGGTTCATTAAAAATCCATAGGGCGCATAGTTCCGGAACGTGCCGAGCATGGGCCATACTAGACGCATTCTATCGGCGAATAACGTCCGCGTCGGAAGGAGCGATAGCCATAAAATCTCCGCGAGGCAAACGCCGCGCCGCGTCCATCGGATTGGTACCTCGGCGACGACGTTTCCCCGGTCCAAGACACGCTGGGAATAATTCAGGAAGCCCCCATCGAGGGCTTCATTCGTCCCACCATGGTGCTCCGCCTGCGGTGACCAGCATTCGCGATGCACTATTCATGGGGGCCGCGAGTTTCGGTTACGAATTTTTCATTTGCGACGTTATCGCGACGTCCATCGGCCAACGGGAAAACCAGGATTGTTTACCAGCCGCCGAAACTTCCGATCTCTCGCAAGCTCCGGCTCCGGGGAGGCGGAAAAACTTGAGTCCTTCGAACCGGCCGACTATGAATCACGTGCTCTTGCAGAAAGAACGATGAAAGTTCGCCGAGTTCCTGGGGGATGAAGGATGAAGACCGAGGGTGGGAAGGAAACCTGAAGAACCAAGGTGCTCCTGATGGTGTTTGCTCGATGCTCGGTTCATCAGCCTGCTTATCTAAACAAATTCCCTGGAAGGAGACCCAGATTTTGGTGGAGGATCTTGTTGGAGATAAGAAATGGACGTCTCTCGAGAACGACAGAGACGAATCTCCCGGAAGATACATGACAATCCAACATTGTCCCCGCCACTTCTTCAATTCCGCTAAATCTGTACTCCTCTGAATCGACCTGGGACCTCTTATTATAGATGGTTTTTAATTCCTTAAAAAATTGTAAACCATACTGAAATTCTTCTAGAGTCTTCCCAGTTTTGTAATCGATCCATTAATAATTTCTGTGATAAACGTATTAAATACGAATCGCAAATTACGAAAGATCATGGACGCCCTTAATCGACGAATAGCAGGGATGGTCAGCGAACTTTTTTCATTATTTACGTCGGCCGGTTATGGAACAGCCAGTACACTTTGAACGTCGAATGCCGAAGGTTCCGTCACGAAAGAAAACCTCGGAGACCTCTCGTTGACGAAAGTTTCCGCCTTAAGATCTCTCTGGCAGCCTCTCCCCTCGCTCCCCCCGCCGCTTTGTCGAAGTTAAACAATGGCAGTTTTGTCACCGGTCGCGAAGCCCCGCGTTATTGCAGATGGAAGTTTCCCATCGGTCGTTCTTGCAGTCTCCGCGGAACTTCGGGAATCGGCCGTTGATTTCCGGGTTAATGAGTTCACCCGGGATCTCATCGGGGCGAGCTCGGAGTTTCCTCGAGGACGCTCCCTCTCCCCCTCTCACTTAAGCGGGTGGGTGTCTCTTTCGCCGAATGAGAATACGTTCGAGAGCGGGTATTCGGCCCCGGGAACTTCGCGAATTAATGCTCTTACGCGAAACTCTCCGGTTATGGATCCCTACCTCCCGTAGAGCCCCGTGACTTTTGAGTGCTGCACCGTGGTTGGTCACCTGCGATCTTCTTTCGACTCGCTGGGGAATCACGGAGATGCCATCTTTTATTTTCAGTGTGAACTTTGATGGTCTTTCCTCGTTTCGCTCCTGAATATTCTTTGGAACTTGGATGGGGCTTACAAGTGGACTCTGGAAATGCAACAATCCAATATTAACCGTCGGCACTCGAGTGACGACTCTGAGGTGCCACTAAAAATTGTTGTATCATTATCCAAAGTATTATGTACATTATTGAATTTTTTTGTAATTAATAAATTAGTAAACATTTAAGTATCGTGTGCGATATTGTATCAGTTCCATATCTATAAAATGAGAAAAATCATTTAAAATACAATACATCGACACTCTCGTATCACTCGACTGTTCGCCATAAATGCACAAAATCCATAGTCCCATAGCAAAATTTTAAATCGCAGTGTAAAGAATTTATGTTACATGCTCGAACGTTGAACATGTTCGGAATTGATTTTACAAATTGCGGTACATCATCGCGTACTATCATTTGCATCGCAGCAATCGTTTGTCAAATTCCCGTTTTAAAATATGAAAATAACAAATCTCCGCGCGCTCTCTCGAAACTCTGTAACATTGTTATCAGCAGCGTCGACAACCGAGTGTCGCAATGTGATTGGCAGGGTGGTCATTACGAGTTCCGACTCGCCGTGGCATAATGTCCGCGGAAATGCTCGCCGAAAATTGAATCATCGCGTGAACGACGTCGATCCACTCGATAAGAAGAGCTCTCGGGTTTTACGAGGCATCCGGTCTGCGAAATAAAAACTGGCGCTGGTCCGCCACTATCATAAAAGACTCTTTAAGAAAACATGGTCGACATTCGTCGCGCGGGATTCGACAGGCCGTGAACGAAGGATGCGGGGGTGGACAGGATAGAGATAGAGAGAAAGACTGGCAGGACACGAACTCGTTCCCGGTCAACGATGACAGCTAGAAGGGAGGCGTTTCTTTGTCCGGATGGCACGTTACATTTATCTCCGTTCGAAATTTTTACAGGTCTCGGCCCGACGAATCCATTCATAACGCATAAAAGACAATGGCGGCCCGTAAAAGTCGACGCCCGTTACCGGGCGATCGTTTACCGGAGCAGAAACAGGACTCGGGCGACGAAACTTCAACCAGGCGAAATGGAGTGTGCGAGGATAGTCGTCCGACTAGGGGACATGGAAGGGGGTGGGGGAACAGGGGAGGTACAAGCCTCTAATTTTATAGCCGCCATTATCCGCGGAGACACCGAAGAGATGTGTAGTGTACTCGGCATATTGATCCCCGGCGTAATACATTATCGATCAGTATTACACCGGCGGCGCTCGTTGCACAATGTTATACTATACCCGGTGTAGCCTACCTATGCCCCGAGAACCTCGAGACACACGCTGCACCGCAGTGCAACGCGGCGGAGGTGGCACGCGTTGCTCGATGAATTTCAATTTGCGCGGACAAAGCCGCTTTTAATGTTGTCGCCCCGGCGAAAGTTGCTCGAGCCGCTGCTGTTTCGGAACTCGATAAGTAGCCGGCTAAGGCGACACGCTTCCGGCACGCGTCGTAAATTTTTGCCCAGCGGGAAATTCGAGCGTGTCGCGACCGAGCTTCGAGCACGGCTCGACACGTTGCGAAACTGTCTACACAACACCTCATTCCGCTTTTATTAGATGCCGGGAGGCGGCGTTTAATTAGCCGAGCTACGAGAATTTACCGCCGCATTTCTCCTCCACTCGGTTCTTTAACCACCGGTTAGACTGATGGCTTTTCACGATTTCATAGCGGTTTTGGGTATAGCCGGTCTTAGTATACTTTTGCATCCACTTTTTTCTTTGTCTAAAAATGTGAACGAATTGTATTGGAACATAAATAATACCATCCATAACAATTCGACGAGAGAGGGTCTGCAGTAGGTTGTGGGGACGAGGGAAGAGTTTCCGAATTAACATAAGTATAATGGCGCTTGAACAGGGCAGCGAGGTGATTCCTGTCTGGTTCCCGTCAGAAGCGTACATTTAATGACTTTCACTTTCATGAGAACGATACGCGACCAGGCCGAGGTACATAGATACACGCTACCGATCGCGTCACGAAAGCCCACGCGTTATCACGTCACGCGGAACAAATCCAGTGTAGCTATTTGTATGTTTGCTCCTATAAAGCCACGTGACGCGTACAGTAGGTCATGCCTCGTGTGTACCACGACACCCCCGCGCTCCCCTGACCCGATATCTTGTATCGACGATACAGCATAGTGGTTCTTGACGCGTTGACCGTCATGTCATCCACCGATCGCTGAGCCAACCCATTCCCTAGAAATTAATTTCAATCTGATTAGTACACAAATCCGCACATGCTCTGAATATTATGCTGCATCAAATTAATTTGGCTATCTCCAAGTAAACTGCGAGGTTATAGACGTCACATGTCCGCGGTGATGGTAAAAAATGTGCTAAATTTTGAACCCAGTGGAATAATAATGTATTGACTGCGAGGATATGCGGGTTTCAAGATGAAGTGAACCAAATGACAAGAAACTAATTTCAGCCTGATCAATAAATAAATTTACAAATTCAATAGACAGCAGCTTGTGACTTCATTCCGCCCTAAAAAAGCTGACAGGATAATTAAATTATTCTTGAAATATGCAAGAGAGCTCCGAATAGCCCACTGTGTTCGAAACACGTTCCAACCCAATGAGCACCAGGTCGATCGAATCTGCTCAGAATACATCTTCCCAGTTCAGAAGAAGAAACTCGAGCTCGAATGTTTCGCGAACAGTTTCTATAACAGTTCTCTGATCGAGTGATCCTCGAAAAGCTCGGCCGCTCGAACGGTCTATAGATGGCTAAGGAGGTCAACCGCCGGAGCGTTGAATATTTAACTGCAAAAGGGGGAATAAATCGGAAGAAAGATACAATTATCTGCAGGCCGCTCCATTTCCATATTTGCGATTGCACAGCTCGCCGAGCGGTCGCGATTCCGCTTCCTTCCCACGGCGCGGCGCGGCGCGCGGGCGATCCAACGGGCCAGCCCGGAATCTTTTATTCATGCAATATCGAGCTATTATTATTTTATCATCGGCTCGAATTAATTCCAGGAAAATTTCATTTATAACCGGTCGGCTGCATTATACCCGCCACGATCGCGAACAGAGATAGGAGGGACCGGGGGCTTTGAACAGAGATAACGGGCCGCGCCGAAAATCGGATTCTAATTTTGCACACACCATTATTCCAGCGGAATTATACGGACCAACCGAGATAGCCGTTCATATCGAGCGGCCCGATGTTAATGCATCATTGAACGACATTACACCGATTTCTGCGGACGCGACTCTGTCGTCCTCCCTCGTCTGTCCGTCCTGTTCTGACAAAACTCTATTTCTATTTCCAGGTGGCTTGAATTAATTATTCCGGACTTCTATATAGGTTCTCCCTTGCCAGTCACCAGTGCCCATCGATTATTCAACGAAGTTTCTCGTCGAAGTCCCCCGACACCCGCTCTCGTTGCACCGATAATACCAGAAATGCGATCCTGCTACGCTCGGCCTCCAGAGGATACGGTTTAGATCCGACGAAAACACCTCAGCGCTTCTGCTTTCGCCTGTCGATAAGGGAACCGACGTTATTCAATTATCTCGCCGGATTTCTGGCGAATTCGACGTCGACCCGTCTTACCGAAACGAAACGTTCGGCGAACGATCAGCTTCGCTGTCGTTCCGAACGCGATTTTTCAGATTTTTTTTATCAGAAACATCAGAGCAATTTTCGTAGCAATTTTTCTGCCCGATTCCGTTCGTGCTCTAACCGTGTAGTCGAGTTTTTTGACGTTGGGGAAATAGGTGTTGTTACGTAAAACACGAATCGAGTTCTCCTTTTTTACGCTTTACACTTCTCGGATACTTTTACTACAGAAGTTTTAGCAGTATTCTCGAATTTTTTAACATGGATAAAATCATAATTGTATTTATTGTACGCAATCAAACACAACTGTAAAGAATACTAGTGCGGTACAATCTTTGATTTTATTTTCTTTTCGAAATCACGAATGTACTTTCGCTGTAGCATAAGCATAACTCATAGCCACAAACCATAAAGATAAAAACCAGATCCGCACAAGTAATATAATCAAAATTTTATTCCGCGTACCAACAGTCTAAGAATACCTACAACGTAATTAGATGATTGACGTTAAACATTAAAAGACACAATGCGAAGAATGGCGAATGAATAACGAAACACGAGCGACGACCACCAAAGAACCGAGCCCGATTCATATTTTACGCGACACCCGTTGAAAAAGAAATGGCACCGATGCGACGGTACCATTTGAAGCGTTTTTGTTAGTTTAACGGAGGTGAGCGGTTTGTTATGTAAATGTGATGGACTTGCTTGAATAATGGATCGCGTCAAGGAAGTTCTCTGGAAGTAAAGTGTTGGTTTGTTTCTATAGAATTCAGCCGCGAAGCGTGAAATGTGAACTGTGACTGATGTGAATGGGCAACGCGTGCCGCAGAGAGCTGCCCTTGTCGTACCAGTTCTGTGAGATCCTGGCATTTTGATAAGCGATTACCGTTGACCGAAGCTTTTGCATGAATTACACTCTCCATTAATTATATTGCCCGGCCGCATTATACTCCTCCATCGCCGTGAAACAGAATGCGCAATGCGCAACCTAGCATTTCAACGATGAGTCTGCATAACTACCATAACGTTCCGTTTCCTTCTTCTTAATTGCCAGCTTAAATGCCAGATGAAAATCAACTGTACGTGTTCTACATAAAAAATTAAATTACAGATAAATCGAAATTGTGCAATGGACCAATTATCTACGCTTGAACTTTTAGCAGAGTGAAGACATTTTTATCGTTGCAAGAGACTCTTTCTAACCTTTGTTTCATTGATTTATTTACGCTTATGTTATTCATTAGGATGTTGGAACAGTTGTATATCAAAAGATACATAATTGTGAGATTCAGTGAAAATGTATCCCCACTCTACCTACCCCTTTAATTTTTAAATTTTTATGGTTAAAATAAGATCTACATTCGGATACAAACAAAATATGGACAGAATTTTTTAAGCAAGACATTTTGTGTAACGTAAGTGTTTGAAGTAAGTGCATTTTGGATCTTTTCCACCAGGAAAATCAAATTTACATGAATTTTTACGTGAGCACTGCTCGAGACTTGTCGTCGATGCATGATTTTCCCTTTGCGAAACGAAACTGGAGTATTTTTGAACGATTTGCCTGAGAAGTAGAGTTACCGCCGCGCGACAGCATTCGTCATGGCAGCGATTCGAACCGGGGCTTATCGGAATCGAATCGGCCGATCGTATTTCACCGTTCCGCTTCTTTTCGCGTGGCATGGCGGCCGCGCCGACGCGATCATGCCACTCCCGTCGTAATGGGTAAGTAATCGGCCGGGTAATTTGGCACGGAGGACGCACCACCCGCGTTCCTGACGCTTTTTCCCGAGCAGCCAGAAACTAATCGGTCCCCGACAAATGATTGTTTCTTCGGCGACCAATCCGTGCGAGCAGCACCCACGTTTTTTTCCGGTTCAATTACCCGGCCCGAGAAAGAAATATGGAGGTCGCCATTACAGTGTCCGGAGAACGCGGTGCCAGTGTGGATGCGATATCATAAAATAAATGTAAATGTTTGATAACATGGGAGAAAAGAAATGCAATCCACTTAACAATTATACAGTAAACCGCTAGAATACACGTTAAAAAAGAGGTAAGCATGAACTACAACAGAAACGAATGATGACATATGAAATGTAAACATCGAGAAAACGAGAGGAAGGAAATAGAAGAACAAAATAGCAAGGTAAAAATAATAAGCAACCGTGAACCGTATCAAACAAGGAAAAACGAATTACAAGAGAACAGATGATCGAAATCTAATAAAATCTCGGAAGCAGTTCGATCAGAATGTAAATACAAACTATTGGAATAATGAAGAGGAGACAATGGAATGTAAATATTGCGGAAACGAGGGGAGAACGAATAATAAAATGGGAATGTAAAAACAACAACCAGTCCTGTACTGCGTCAGAAATAAATTACACGAAAGGAATATTGAAGAAACAAAAGGATTGAGATGAAATATTGGGAAAATGACGGTAGAAAATATGCGAAAAGTGTGCGAAATCCTAATGCAGAGGTAACGTGCGATTGAAGTTTCGAGAGCCGAGTGTGGCTAGAAGATCCGCCGCGGCAACATTATTGTTCTCCGGCGCTATGGCGCGCGGTGGTAATTCGAAGAAAGACGCGTTTAGAGGGAACAAGATCCGACACGCGGTAGAAAGCGAAAACGTTGATTCTTCCTTTGGAGGAGTGCGGATTCTGCGGCTGTATCGCGAGGGTAACGACGAGCGAACGGATTTCGTCGATCGGCTTAACCTGAGCCACCGTGAACTACGTCGCAGCTGTCGTCCGGAATCCCAGCCACGGCAGCAACGTTTCTGTTGCGACGACGTCATTACTTATGCAAGCCCCACTTACAGCTCGTCCTAAAAGCCGCCCCGCCTCCGTCAAAGAATACTGGTACCCCGGCATTGAACCCTTTTCCGGGGAACGGTTAACGCCGGTTCCCTCCTCCGCTCTCCTTTTCACGGATTCGACGGGAAACCGGTCCGTATAAATCGATACCGTTCCAACAACGATTCCCATTCGCTCTCCTACAACGTGAATTTCAACCGATGCGTGGAAAATGAAAGCCCTCTCGCTCTGGAGAAACTAGGGCTGAAACAAGAGCAAAAATGAGATTGCACTCTCGCGGAAAATCCTGTGATGCGACCATTGGTCGCGGGGATTTTAGATGTAAATGTTATCAGTATACGGATCTTCGTGCAAAATAAAAATTTCCTACCTGAATCGCAACAAACTGGAGTGAAATATAAATTTATTTTCTTTTTTAATATGCTTACTGTTCTAAATTAAATCCGATTGCCGATCACGTCACATATCCCGCGAGAAGTGCATCTTAGGAATTGAAATTCTCGCGCCGAAGAAATTTGCATGGGACTTCGGAAATCTGGCAATACGTGATAGGTTCGATGGCCGGCCAGAGGGAATGTGAAATCCATCGGTCCTCGAAACTGGATCAAATGATACGTGCCAGTTAATGGGCTGCTTCGAAATTCGTCTCTAGTTCCAATTTGTGGGCAAATCCGATTACTCCACGCCACCGCCGCGCCGCGCCGTGGCGGGCTTGGAAAATCCGAAGTGTCAAATGGAATACGAAAGTGCAGGACTGTTGCGGATTCTCCGGAGCCTATGGAATGGCGGAAGAGAGTAACCCGATCGTCGTGCCTGTCGGATCGGCACGGAAATCGAGATTTTATGAAAGCCCCGCGCGGCGTCCCCGTTCGAAATGGGACCTACTTTTCCAGGATATTCGATACCACATTAATCACCGCTCCGCTATGGATTAATCAAATATTCATACGAATCGGATCCTGTTATTGGAAGATCGGCTAAATAGACCCGAATCGTTCCGATAATACATACCTGGCGAACGACTGAATCGCCGAATCTGGGCTTCTGAATAATTCCCGGAGGATTAAACTAGATCGAATGGACGGATTCGGAGAAACGGACACCGCATGGCAAATGTGTAGAGCTACAAAATGTGAGGACCGAGTTAATTTTTCATGTGTTCCATTTTCTTTCCGTGAGATCTGATTCTAGTTTCTGTCTTGTCACTGTCAGGTTTATTCCTGGTGATTTAATTGCAAAAGCAGGAGGTACAACAAGTAACAGTGAAGACACCAGAAAAATTAATGATGGGAGGAATCGAGTCGTTTCTATTTCTATTTCAGTCCAGTTTTTGTGTCAGTTTCGGTAGAAAATTTTTATTTTACACGAACATTCGCTGTCCGGTTATCATCAACTTATTCAAGTCGTTACCCTAGTAGCATTTACGGTTGGCGTTTTGTTGGGCCTCCGTTGGCGGTATCCGTTGGGCAACCGTTGGAAATGTCGCTCTTTTTTGCAGTTGGGCCAACGATCACACCCAACCTAGAGCCAACGTTGCTACAAGACGAACCCACAGAGCCCACAATCAGTTTTTCTCTTTTTATGGTATATCATATAAATAATATACATATTAAAAATGTATTTTCACGGTAAAATTTTGGGAAAAAAGGAAAAAACTAAAATAATAACCTTCCCTCGTCGCAGTTGAACCCGGACCCGCTTTCGTAGTAAGTACATCATGCCCTATCGCTGAACCTACAGATGATTCTTGTTCGTAGATGCTATAATTAGGGCTACTACGTCAACAAATTAAAATTAAAGTAGGTATCTAAAAAAAGAAATCCAGAAGGGTCTTTTTATACTACATGAACACCCCCCTTGCCTTTCCCTTGGAAAATGGAAAAATTAAAGAAATTCAAAAATTCCAAGGCTGCTCACAATAAAACTTTAGTGGATCAACCATCGCGCAAAAATTACAAATTTTAAGTATATTTAGAAATACGAAAAAAAATCAATTTGGAATATAACTTATTTTTGGTTGCAGCAACACTACTGGCGTCTGTTAGACGATATATATTTAAATGTTGGAAGATTTTCGTTGGGCCAATGTAGCATAATCGTTGTACATTTCACGTTACTTAACCGACTATAATATCTGTAGGCCCAACGTTGGGTATTCGTCGGTAAATTTACATAATTTTTCGTCGTTGGCCCTACGTTGGCGAACCGTGGCCAACCGTAAATGCTACTAGGGTAGAATAAGAAACGAATATTTATTTGGCTCCAGTACCACAATAAATAGATTAACAGTTGCAACTCTGGTTCAAATTCGGTCACCAACTATTATATTTTGTAGAGAAGGGTATTGGAAAGCGGGCAGAACGCGATCGGCGGTTTTTCAAGAGTGTTTTCGACGAGTCACGCGATCGCGAAGCGCCGTGCTCGCGGGGGACGAGTCGCGGCGGCCACTAAATCATCGGAGCTCGTCATTAATCACGGAAAGCGAGCGGCGGCGCGGGCTCGAGTCGGGCCACGGCGATACGACGCGACGCGGCCGTTACAAATTGTGTTACGCGAGATGCGCGAGAGATAATCGCGAAACGAGCGCCGATTGCAGAGCCCGAGCCCTGAACCCGGTTCCGAGGGCTGCTATATGACGCGTCGTTTCGACGGTTTCCGGTGTCGCGTCGCTTCGACGCGCGACGCGGCCCGGCCGCCGATTTTTCTCTCTTCCACTCCCTCACCCTTTTATTTTTAATTCGTCGCGATGATTTTTCTTCGTTTCGCACTGGCGACGGAAATTTATTTGCGGGCCGACGACGGATCGACCGGATGAATATTTTCGGCCATCCTCGGGCCGCGCGTACCGCTGCGGAGTTTAATGGCGTGCCGTGCTCATTTTTGCCGTTCTATTTTTTAATCCGAAATTATTCTGAAACACTGGTTTGGCCTACAGTAAAACCTGGTTTACCCGAAGATGATATCCGCAGCCTTGTAATCTCGTCAAGAAATTAGAATTCATTTTTCTTCGAAAATGGCACACATTGAAACGTCTCTGAAAACACTAAAAAATTATGTTTGTGACTGAGTCGACCATACATTTGAAGATTGAGGCTTCTCCTTTACAAAGACGTCTTAAATTTTGATATACGATTTTTTTAGCTGCTTCATGCAAACGAAATGAAAAGCAGTCGCGCAATACTTTTATATCATCGTAAAGTTGGCAGTACACCTTTCATTCAAAGCGTAATAAAACCGCTAGAAAAAATCGCACATCAAGTTTTAAGATGTAAAGGAGAAACTTTAGTCTTCAAGTCTGCGATAGATCTAGTCCCAAAAAATTTTTTAAATTATGAAGCATTACTGCGCTTCTCTCACCTAGAATTTCGGAGCATGCTCCTCTTAATTCCCCAATCTAAACCTCGATGCAGCTAGAAGAAGAGCCAGCAAAGAAGGGTCGTTTTCCTCTCCGGGAAAATATGATTCCCTTCCGCCTGTGGACGTTGATCGAGAGTTCCTCGATTAGGAGGGCTTCCTCTTATTTCCCGGGCCGCGGCCACTTTCCCGGCGCAGATTGGCGGAACGATCCCGCGCAAGAACGCAGAAAAATGCACTCGCATCGTAGTCGCCAAGGAAACTACAACCCGTCGACCCTTGTCGAGATATTTATGAATATGCATCGGCCGGTTTCGATCCGAGTTTCCTCAGTCGTCGTGGTGCGGACGCGGCTGATATTTCGCCGGCGAATTAATTGGACGGAAGAACGAAGTCAGTGGTGGATCCAGTTAGTCGTCGGACGGTTTTTGCGATTCAAATCGCCGCTGGAAGAAGACGCCGCGGCTTTTAATGGGAGCGTTATTAACGATCACGCCGGTTATGAATATTCCGGGCATTCGCGGGTAGACCGCTGATACGCCGAGTAGAAAACCGCGGAGCGGTTACGCGAGCGTGATACGCCGAGAGGAATTATAGCCCCGGCGGAATTAATTTCGAAAGTTTACGAGCACCGGCCCGCGTATAATAAAGATGTTTATCGGTGATTTCGACGCGTGGAATGCGATGATCTCTGCGCGAAAAATCCGCTCTTTCCGCGAGCGGAGATTGCCCGGTATTCCGAGCATGTTCAAGTGGAAGTGGATGCGCCCGGTTTCGAGAATTAATGCGTCCAGCTGCTTTGTTCTCGTAGGCGAAAGCAATTTCGCAAATTCCCCGGGCCCGTTTAATTACGGGACCGTTTTTCTGTCGACGCATCGCCGCTAATAACTCGTCTCTTCTGCGGCGAACACCTTCACCGAACCGAAAAGGACCACGCGATAAAAAAGATTCTGTTCGTTCGTGAAGAGGGACGGGCGAGGTGGAAGGGCAAACCCGGGGATGGGAAAGAAGGAGCTGTCGTCCTGGTTCGGGTTCCCACCGCGCCGCGAAATTGCAAGGATGACCCCGGAGGTCGCAGGACTAATGTATGCGGACGTACGTTCTTTACGTGCACCGTTCCCTTCTTCTGGCTTCTCCACCGCCGCGCTGCCGCGCCGGCCCCCGGTACGGCTCTCGCTCTTTTTAACCCTTTACCCCCGTCCTCGTGTTCCATGCTCGCGCGGGACTTTACGTAATCGAAGGCTCACCTGAAACCCGGGGAGAAACAGAACCGATACCAAAAAGGACGCGGGAATGGCGAGTCGCGAGCGAATCCGTGCGCGCCAATGCTCGAACACAATCGGCACTGTCGCTTTTACGTGGACACCGGTGACTCTCGACGAACTTTGTGGTCGTCGATCGTCGTGCTGAGAATCCTTGTGCAAATTTCTTCGTTTAAATTGTTCGCCGAGAGGTGGGGGCAGCGGACATTTTGGTTTCGCCGATTAAAAATTGTTGATGCAGGAAATAGAGTAGAAACACCGTGATTTATGGATTGTATACATGTTCTCCAGTAGTTAATGGTTTTATGAATGCATAACGATCCACAGTTTACATACCAAAGCTAATTGGACGACGTGCTATTTATGAGTACAGTGTAGGGCTGTTACTTTCCTTCGAAGGTCGAAGATTTCGAAGCTTCGATTTCAGAAACTTCGAAGATGATCAGAATCGAAGTTTCGAAGCTTCGAAATTTATTTGCCAACCCAATAGAAAACAAAAAAGAAACGAACCGACGCGATGCACATAAACCGGCCGCTATAAAAAAATACGTGTCAAATATTTTTGTGAGTTTTATATCATACCACAATTTCATTAAAATCGGCGTCTTACGGTTGGGTAACTTCCCTTGTAAGTACATTCCTGATATGATCCCGAAATTTATTAATAGAATGCAATATTTTAAATTTAGTTTAATTGCGGAAAGTCTAAACGGAAAGTTCAGTGTCAATACCGATGACTGACATGGCGCTTAACGTGTTCATATTTTTATTTATCAAAAATCGTGACATGGTGATAAACTCATAAGTTACAACTTCATGCGTTTCGAAGACTGAAATTTCGTGCAATTTCGAAGCTTCGAAACTTCGAAGTTCCCTTCATTCCTTCGAATCCTTCGAATCTTCGAAGAGTCGAAGCTTCGAAAAAGTAACAGCCCTAGTACAGTGTTCTCAAAAACATTTTTCTTTTATGAAAGGATGTGAATAAGCAGTTACTATGCTACGGATTGTATGCATTTCTGGCAAACTTGAGTCGGCGAAACACAAGAATTTGATTCTATCATTTGTGGATTATTAAAATTGTTAAGGCAGGAAATAAATATCTCCGATGTCGTTTTCTGCCGATCCTCCGTCCCCCAACCCCTGTTTCGCGATGTCAGTCGTGTCTCCAGGACCAGCGGGGCGTTTCGCGTCGTTTTCGAGCGTTTTTGCTGCGATTTTCTTGCGGCGAACCCGCCGCCGGTGATTGTCGTCGAGGTCCTCGGGATTGATAACGCTGGAGAACCCGGTATCCGCCCGTCGATTATTGCCGAGGACAAATCCGCACAGCTGAGGGGTGAGTTCCGAGGGCTGGGCGAACCGGAAAAACGCTCGCGGCGAGACGCCAACGATTATTTATCCGGCGGATTCGTCGGGGGGGGGGGGGGATACGCGTAATCGACAGATTTTTGCGGAGAGAAACGCTCCCCGCGTCGACGTCGCTTTCTTGCGGATAACAGATGACGAAGAGCTTCGAACGATCGTCGAGGTGCTCCAGTACCAAGGGCGGAGGAAGAAGCATCGTCGGGAAATATGATAGGACGTAATAATAGAGGATAGTAAACCCGAACCGTAAACTGGAGCTCCAGGACCGTCTGGAGGGTTTAGAAATTTTCTGAACTGCTTTAGAAGTTGTTTGAGCAGGAGAGAATGTACCGAGATATTTCTGAGTGGCGTGACAGTCTTCGTTCACTGGCGAGGTTAGTACCTCATTATTTTTCAAGCATTCCTCAGCTAGAGTTCTGTCCAAGTTAGATGTTATTATGATTTTGTGCAGTACACCTGCAGTTTGTGTCTATCGCTTGGATATTTTCCCTCTAAATTGTGTAGTTGTATGACTAAATTGTCCTTTGTCTTGAACCTACTCTGGTGGTTGTAAAAATTCTAGTTTTAAACCAGTCTTCCTGCTCCTAATCATTTGTTCAAATTGCAACTGCTCATGTTTGCTATAAACTCATAAAATCGCCGATGGTCACAACCGTGAACTCCCGGTGCCATCGAAATGTGCAGAATCCGAGTTCAATTTCCCTATTTCAAGAATGCAGCTTACGACATACCAGAAAATAAAAACGAAAGTATCCGTGCCGTCACGAATTTCACACACCACCGAGCAGCACGTGTCGTTCCCTGTGGTCCCGTGCAAGAAGCGGTCGGCGAAGAATAAAGGGTCGTCCCATCCGGAAGAAGAAGAAGATGACGAAGAAGAAGACGAGGAGGACTACGAAGAGGAGTATCCGAAGAGGAAGGAGCATCGGCAGCATCAGCAGCCGCAGCAGGAGCAGTCGCAGCAGAGGCAGAAAGAAGGTACAAAACGAAAAAGAAGCGACGGAGGCAGAGGAGAGGGTACGTACACCGACCGAAAAGATTCCTGGGGGCACGATGACGAGGACTGGGAGTCACGAGCAGGCTGGATTAAAAGTTCGCCGAACATCGTCGAGCCCGATCGCCATGGTCGAGAGCTAATTAATTGCAGAAGCCGGGACAGAGTGCAAGCAGCCGGAGAGAGGCCCTGGCTGTGCTGGGACGGCGGAAAGAGCCGACCCACGGCTATCGAAAAGAGAAAGAGGACGAGTAAGAGGAGGAGAGGGAAGGAGAACGAGAAGCCGGTGAATGCTGAAGTTAGTCAATAGGACTAGGTAGTCCCGGTAGTCGGTTTACTTTTTGCCTGGACCTTCGCGATGCGACGTTGCCTCTCTCGTATTCCTTCTGGTTGTCCCTTCGGCCCTCCTCCTTGTTCTCCTCTTTCGCCGGTGGCTCCGAAGACAGCCCGCCACCCCAGACTCCGTGGCTCCGACAATGGAGAGCTCGCATTGTCTTCGTGGTTTATCGCTTCCTTCGATTGCCAAGTACACGCCGCCCGAGTCGGTTCCCCGGGATTCCCCCGTCTTCTCCAGCTCTCCAAGCTTTTCTCTCCCGGACCCCTCTTTTCCCGCTCGTGTCCTCTGGAATGGTCCTGCTCGCCTTGCGCGAGCTCTCCCTCCCTACCGTCGCGTCGCGTCGCGTCGCGGTAGCTACGGTGGTCCTTGCTCGTGATCGGTACCCGCACAACAGTCTGCTGGCTGCACGGTCTCGGGCTTTTTCGACGTTCTCGGCCTTCCGACAGACCCCTCCTCCCTACCCGTCGCTGTACCCAAACAAAAACGACAGGGATCGAGCACCGGGATCGACGTGACACACCGTTCCCCTTCGACAGAGATCCGGCATCAGAGTAATTGAATGATACGGACTTAATGCGACGTTTTTGCGGTCCACAGCGGTCACCTGTCGTTCGACGAAATGTTTATGCGGGAGCTAGCTCCTGGAGACCCGTGCTGGAACCGGCTGACAATCTTCTTTTAGATGCTTGTTTTAGAAATAAGTAGAGAACTAATGGGGTCGAATCGGTGGTACACGATGCATTCATTAAAATAAATAGGACAAATTCACTCGTTGAAGTTCTACGCATCCTTTCTTCTTCGAATTCCGGTGCTCATTAATTTTTCTGTCCGCTTTTCGTCCGACCTGTTGAGTACAACGAAACTCCTGCAACCCAAGAATCGGCCTGCCGGTTTCAGGACAGTCCCACGCAATCTTCGAAGCCAGTGACATGTGCGCCGCTCGATTCCGGGATTTCTAGAATCCGCAACGCGTTTTTTGCGGCGCCTGGCGAAACGCTCGATCCGCGCGCGAATCTGGATGGCAGCCACACGCGGCTGGAGGCTCGCTTTTTCGACGGATTTCGGCCCCCCCCCCCTGGTAAAAACGGAGAACGTCTGCGCGACGATCGTCTCCCTCGTTCCCTCACGAAAAAGCTGAGCGTACAACAATGTCGGCCTCGTCAGATTTCGCCATTCGTCTTCGCGTTCGGCGAAGCGAGAATTGCGGGCCCCCGTAAGAGTCATGCAAAATAAAAACTACTTATTTAATGATAAAGATAGAAAAAACTGCTCCTCAATCGTAAACACTACCCTCCCTACAATATTAATTTTTTTCTAAGCGTACGAGACATTAAAGCGTTAATGTTTATTTTTAACTTTCTCAAAAAATGTAAGATTAGGATTTAGCGCTTACCGTTATATTACATAATTCCACTTGATACATATTACATATTACGTTATATACTTCTCTAATTTTTTGTAAAGTGCTATTTCTATGTATGCTATATAAACCAAACTAGGTTTATGGCATCAATAAATAAATAATTAATTAAAGATATAAAAATAAGATTAATCATAACGGTAATTTTCGTAAAATTTTCGTAGAAATTGAGTCAATTATTATTGTAGTAAAAGGTGCACACACACCAACGAAAACAATTCCGAAAACGGTGTTAAAAAAGAGCTCGTTATACCAAGTACAAATGCCAGAAGGCTCTGGTGTCTTTCTTTAACCAATTACCATAGCTAAAGGCCTAACATCGCTGAGCCCGCCTAATTCAAGCTTCAAAGGAAACTCTCAACTCGTCGCCGACATTTCGCGATCGCCGAAAAGAAATTCCTCGTGCGATGCAAACAGCAGACTGCCATAACTATCCCGTTGAAGTTAGCAGCCTCTATCCTGCGCAACGAGAGCACGATGGTCCATGAGGTCCACGGTGAAGTCCTCCAGCATAACTCGTCGCGACTCGTCTCCGCGGAAGTCGTGCGATTAATTGAAACGGGGGTGGACTTTGCGAGCGCTTGTCGTTCGCATAACCGGAAACGAGACGCGGCGGGGTGCGTGGGCGACGCGGTTTCCGAAAGTCGTTAACGAGAGACTTGAATCCAATGTCTCTCGCTCTCGGTGCGGCTCTCTCTCTCTTTCTCCCACTATCTTGCTATGTCTTGCTCTGTCTTTGTCAGGGTTTCTGTCTGTCTTTGGAGTCGTCCGCTTAATGAACCGTGTACGCTCGTACAGAGCGTCGTCCGTGGGACCGATCTTTTATTTCGGACGGTTTTCGCGGGGCGTTCGACGACGGCGTCGTTTTTGCGATAACCGGAGATAGGCGCTGCACGACGCCTCGCCCGTCGCAATTTGTATTTTCGGCGTCGTAAACACGTCCGTCGCGTATCGCGAGGCGGCGCGCACCGCGTATTTCAGGCCCCGTATATAAATCCGTTATTCAACACGCCATTAAGTGCTCGGCCCGTTGGAAACGACGCAGAGAGAGAGAGAGAGAGAGAGAGAGAGAGAGGAGCCCCGGCGAGGGGGTGGCCGAGAGAGGAGAGGAGAGCAGCAGAAAACGAGAGAGGACCGCAGTCGTAAATCGCAATTACGAAGCGGCGCGCTTGAGAATTTGTCGCGCGGGATCTAAGCGTTCGCCGGAGAAACTGAGAGAAACGGCACAAAGAAAGAGAAGGAGAGACAGGGGTCTCTCCTCGTGCGACCGTCAGCCTCCAACAGCGAACGTGGACGTCCTGGACCACCGTCGAGAGGACGCTGGCACCGAGAGTTTTTGCGACCGGCGGCCGACGCACGCGCCTGCTTTGCGATCCTCCTCCCGGAAAGATCAAATTTCTTCGACATGATTACTTACTACTATGTCTCCGCGCGGACCCGCACACACAAATCTCGAAATAAGCTATTTTAATCCGTCCGTCCTCCCGGGATTCACGCCACCCACCCCCAGAGGGGCTGAATACTTTATGGACACAATAGTTAAGACCTCGCGGTCGGGCTGTCTCGTTAGACATTTTTGCTTTGAGCCTATTTAGTGGGGGGAAATTTAGGATTGCTTTCGCTGATTTTCGTGACACCGGTGAATTTTAATCAGCTTTTCAATTGATTATTAACACAGTTTAAATCGTGTTTACTGAGAGACGCTGAAATATCGTGTGTGTTAAATTTAATGTTACCAATGCGTCTCGATAAATGTTTCTGTAACAATGTGCGAGACTATACTTCTTAAAAACAATTCGGCGTTTCGCTTATTGATTGTTACCACATATGGCAAAAATGTTTAATCAAATTCTGAACTTTTCAGACCAAAAACACGATCGGATCTCAAAAATCGAGACTACCAGTCACCCTAACTAGTTCGCGCGTGGGAGGACGCACTTCAGAAGCAGAAAAGCGTAAAGACGAAGAAAGAGAGTCATGGTACGTGTCCGGGAGGGTCTCTCGTTGCTTTTCAAGGACCCACACGTAGAGAAACGCCGACCATAATCCAGCTTAACCGATCGCAGTCGCGGCTCGCGTTGGCACGTGCACCAAGGGGATGTTTGTCATTGCTCGTCGACCTCGCGTAATTGATTTTGCGCCACAGGGTCCGTCTGGCAGTCACCGAGCGCGGCGGAACAGAACGAGTGGAGACACACTCGTCTCCTTTCGAATTATACCCCGTTCGCAAAACGGATACTGTGTGGTCCTTTGCTTCTTGAGCAAGCGACGCCGCGTGACAGCGGGACGGGAACGAGTCGCCGGATAACGGACGACAATTATTCCTTGTAATTATGCAGCGCGCGCCGTGGAAAGCGTTGCTAACTGTTTTCGTAGCGGACGGGGCTTGATTTTTTCCTTTGATGGGCCAGACGGGTCATGCAGAATTTCCTGTGATGCGTGGACCGAGACAAAGTACTTTGTTCAAGTAGAATTACTAATGGCAGAGACATTAATTTGCTTTAGGACTCTTGCTGGGTAGCCACGTTAATGAGTAGACTGCGGATTTTTATGCAAAATATAAAATTCTCCAAGTCAATTCTAAGAAATTGAAGTTAAATGTATTTTCTCTTTCAATAATTTCAAAGACTGAAACATGACATCGGAGAGAAGAAGTTCCTTCTACTTGCAATGTCCAACTGAAAAATGTATGCCTCTACAGTAGCTGTACACATCTCGTGCAGCAAGGGTGGTTTACCCACTAATCTTCTTTTTTCCTGCAGTCACCACATTCCACTGCAATTTCGAATGCATGCTTTGAGACGTTTCTCTCATCCGTTTCTCGATGACAGAGCGGGACAATATGTCATCCGTTGAAAACGCAGATTAGTGGGGAACGCAAACCCGGCACTATCGATGATATACTCTTCGCAACACCGGGATTACAGAAACAAACCTCCGCTAATCGACCGACAGACGGCACGCACAAAGAGAATACATTAAGTGGCGCGAGTCGTGCAACGTCTACAGCTAGAATAAGGGATCCCTCGTGTCTATCATCCGCCTAGATGTTCTCACCGGTGCGCCGCCGTTGCTCGACAAGCGCATTCCGCCACCGTCTCGCAGCCTGCAATTTACTCGGCTGAGTCTTTGTATCCCTCCGAGTAGAAACATTCTTCGAGCACAAAGTCTGCGGGACGAAGCTTGTTGGGCTAGTTGTCCTGGGAGAGCACGCTGCCTCCCTCCTTTCCTTCTATAGCCTCTGTCTTTTGATCAATGAACGGTCTGGACGCTTGCGGGGAACGGAGTATGAAACGCTGTTGTTTCTTTATTATCCATCGGATGGAATAAAATATATTCTCTTGGTCCATCGACTTCTTTATTTCCTGTCCTGTCGTTTTGCTGGGACTGGTCGCCTTGCAGGAATTGGATGAGAACTACTTCCTCTTACTTCTCTTGCACTTCTTCGTTTGATTTTAATTGAATGGGAATTGTAGATCGCGTTTCCAAAGGAACGGAAATAATTATCTGGTTCTTTATGTATTTTCTTCTTTTTATGGACGAATTAGAAGTTCTTTTTTATTATTCGTTCTTGAATGAATGAGAATTGTAGATGGCGTTCTCCAAGGAAAAGAGAAGATGGAGTTAGTAACTATCAGTGTAAGTTACCACTCCAACTAATTAATGACTGTTTCGAGACACATTGCTCCAATTTATCAAGTTCTTCATCAATAGACGAAGTTTCTGAAGCCGATCCAAAGCAGTTCCATAGACAAAAAGAGAAGTTGCTGTTAGGACTAGCTATCTTGGGAGAATACCCTATTCTTCGCCCTTCACCGTTTGATGAATGAAAACTTTAGGGGGTGTTTCCTAAGAAAAGAAAATGATAGATGATGTTTCCTTCTCTTTGATTTGTTGAACTCGGTTGTTAGGATATAACCAGTAGCTACATCAAAATTCCTCAGTATTTCCATTTATTGTTGGAGCTTCTGACGTTTAGATGGAAACGAGTTCAGTAAACAAAAGAGGTCAACTTTATTCCCTATCGTTTGATGAATTTTGGAGGGTTTCCTAAGGCATACGTTTGTGTCCCTTATTGTTCTATCAGCGCTACAACTCAACCGGTGTCAGCCTCGCAACACGTATCCTCGATTCATCAGGCTCTTTATTTATAGCCAAAACCGCAGCACATACACGCGAACGAGTTCAGAAGAGAAGACTCTCGCCAGCTCTCTGTGATCTAAATGTAACCCAAGAAGACAGTGCTTAGCATAGTGCTCATCACTTGGCGCCATCCTTTGAACCGCGTGTCAGGCGTCCTCTGTTTCATCGCGGAACCTGCGGGACACACTGTATCGTTTAGGGAACGGAATCGATCTGTAACTTTCTCACCGAAGGAACCAAGCCATCTATGATCTACCAACTGGATGGGGAAAAATACTACGAAATGATGGCGAATTTATTTGCACACCCAACACAATAAAACCTCTTTGCGTCCCAGAACTGATCAAAAAGCGGTCGCCAAGTGACCCGGAGAAAAATTCACTATAATCGGCGACAGTTTGTGGCATCGAGCAGGTTCGGGGCCGAAGAAGAATTTTCCGCGAGCAATAATCCGGTCGGGGCGAAAACGAGACCGGAAAAGCGATTTGCGGCGTCAGCCCGCTTGTGCCCTCGCGGAGGGATCGCAGTCCTTGCAAATAATAACCGCGAGGAAATACGACGCAATCGGGGAAGGCGCGTTGAAAGAACCACCACCCCGGCTCCTCGCCGGGCATTGTTGTAGCTCCAGGGGCCGTTCTTTCAAACGAGAAATCTATCCTGGCGCGCGATAATCGATCGGGATGGAAGTAATTCCGCGAACAAAAAGGTTCGTTCAATTATTTATTACGGACAAACAACGGGCCGGGGATACACGCACACCAGAATTTTCTTCCTCTGGCCAAACACGGGGCAGACTATAATGCTATTCATGCGACTACGAAAAAGTTCCCCTCTTCGGAACACGGGCTACACCCGGCAATTTGAAACGTCGCGATCTGTAATTTTCTACGATTCTCTTCCTCTCTTTCGAGAGAGAGAGAAAGAGAACGGTGGTTAGAGGCCATTTTTCTCAGGATTCCGCGGTGATTTCTATGTCCACCGGAAGGAGAGGAGAGGAGAGGCTAGAAGAGAAGACAGATGGACCGGGCGAGAGGCTCGGTGGATTCGACGAACCAGAGCTCCGACCCACCTTATCGATTCTGGAAGCCGACTCGCGGGTGGTCCTCCACCGGCGCGTCTCCACACGATCCTCTTCCCATTCCTGTTTCATTTGCTCGAGAGGCGGCACGAAAATACACGGGCACTGGCCCGCGAACTGCCCCCCAGGGGCGGACCCTTCCACGTGGGTGGCTCTCGCGTGCCGGGCCCTAATACGTTTCTAATTGAAATGTTTATCGTGCCCCGCCGCGGATCCCGACTGATGGATCTCTCCGATACGGAGGCCGATTTATCGGCAAGACCTGGATCACCGTTCCTGAAACAGCGACACCTCGGACTGGGCTGCTTCCGCCAGAAAGTTGCAGATTATTCATCATCGAACTTGCGGCTCCTTGTGCAGAATTAAATGGAACAATAAAGGTAAATTCTTCTCTCGATCGAAAATTAAATATATAATAAAGTGATTTCGGCGCAAGGTTCGATCGTTTCAAACCACAGCAAATGTGCAGTTAGTTAAAAATGCATCTCGACGTTTCGATCCCTATGTGGATCATTCCTCAAAGAGACATTTTTGCGTCTGAAAAATAATGTATATATAATATAACGTAATTTGAAAAACAAATGTAGCACAGCCATGTAAATCCAACGGAAAAACCACAAATTAAAAACCACATACTTGCTGTGACAAAGAGAACAAAATTTTTAAACAAATACTGAGGAGTTACAAATAGCCGGACTTTGTTCCATGGTGGCAGAAATGTAATTGAATATGCGTTAGAACAAAAACGCAATAGAGGTTAGAAGATTGGTTACATGATTGGTTTGTCGATATCGATCGATGGTGATTCGCAATCGTATTGGGCGGCAATTTTGAAACAGCGTAACTGAACAACTTTTCAAGATGTACATACTTGCAACCACAATGTACAGGGTTTATCGCATACATGGTGCTTGTACCAAATTTTCATAATTCATATATTCCACATAATATATACCAGGTGAAGGATAGAGAGAACACTTTTGGTAGAATCTAAATTATATTGGAAATATCATCATAAATAAACATTACTGATTCAGTAATGTCGCGTAATAGTCATGAATCTTAGGTGTTTCATACCTAAGACTAACGCTTCGTTGTTTAATCATATGAATGGTTTCCAATAATAATCTACGTTGTAAATTAGACTCCCTGTCAATAACCTTATTTTTCAGACGCAAAAAATGTCTCTTTGAGAATGATCCACATAGGGATCGAAACGTCGAGATGCATTTTTAACTAACTGCACATTTGCTGTGGTTTGAAACGATCGAACTTTGCGCCGAAATCACAAATTTATTATGTATAAATGGAACAATGATGGGCAAAAATAAATATTGAAAAGGAAGAAATTTAAGAGTGTAATTTCAAACACAATTGATCCAGGTTGCAGAGAGGGGTTAAAATCATAAAACATAATATGTATAGTATCAAAGCTCATGACTGAGCAGATACATGATATACAATAAAACATTTGAACGATGAAAATAAGCTGCGAAATCAATGATGGTGGCGACCGTGTTGATAAATGGGAAGAAGTATATTGGAAATAGCCGAACGAATTTATGTAACGATGCTGTTCAATTCTTTTAGCCACCGTCCCATATTACAACTAATTCTGGCGATGATCGCATCAAATCGCCAGTCTAATAACGAAACAAGTCTCCATCAGAAGTAGAGGGTTTGCTGGTAGCATCGATGGCGGGAGAGGCGCAGAAGTACGAAATAAACGGTGAAACGGTATTTTTCTGCAGCGTGAACGTGCGCAAACGGCGGAACGGGCTCGGATACCGCAGTTTGGCGGTCGTTGGCACGGCTTCTGAAAACTTTGCTGCGCCGCTAACTCTCCCGTGTCAAGTCGAATCTCGCGGATATTACATTGACGCTGCAGATTACCGGGCCGAGCCGCCGTTTGCTCAGTACATATTACGAGCCACCCCTCGGCTCTCTCTCTCTCTCTCTCTCGGTATGTCAAATATTTAACCGAGTTTCAACGCGGAATATCAAATGGAACGATCGATAGGAGTCAACGGCTTCAGTCGGACGCAAGTTACATAGCGCATACATAGATCAACCGTTTTCCCCCGTGCACCCCCTCTTCACCCCCGTGCAAACGGTGTTCCGGTCCACCCCAACCTCCCCCTTTGACTTCCCTCTTTGTAGCCAAACAAGACCCCTTGTTCGTCCTTTCTTTCCTTTCGGATTCTCGCTTCTTCGCCGATATACCGCGAGCCCGCGTGTGCAAACACATTCTTTCATGGGTTTCGTACGCTCCTGCTCGTGAAACGGCTTTACCGCGCTTTCTCTCTCTCTCTCTCTCTCTCTCTCTCTGTCGGTCGTTCTCTCTCCTCGTTTTTAAATTAACAACGCCGCGTGGGGAATGGAGTGGAATAATTGCCGGCGGAGTGCCGGGAGAAAGACGAGTGACATAGCGGGAACCAGCCCAAGGACGGCAGGATTTTTGAGGATTTTCTCGTTGAACCTCTCAGTGATCCCGGACTGTCATTACTCTCAATGGAAACCACGAGTGTCATTGCCAAAATGATCCAAAAGGTCGTTGCAAGGATGTTCTGGAGGTAATATAAAAACGCAACAAAATTTTTGAAAATTTGACAAGATATAATTCTTACTAAATTAATGCAATGACCAAAGTTTGGGTTCGATTCACTGCACCGTTTAAGAATTATAGCAACTTAAAGTTTTCGCATTTTAACACGTCTTCTTATGGAGAATTCACAAAATTCCACTTCAAACCCTATTTAAACCTTGAAAAAACGCAACTAGAAACTCCAGTTTTTTTTATATGTAGTAAAAATTATCTAATTAATTATGTTCAAAATTTATTAGGATTCACTAAACAGTTACGGAGCAAAAAAATTATAAACTGTTAGAAAACGTCAAATTTATCGTGTTGTCTCTCACTAGCATGGAAGCGCGACAAGTGTAGACCACTGAATGTAGCTACAGAGGGTACAGTATTCGCAAAAGTTTAATGCAAAATATACTCATGAATGGCTTTCATTGCCCATATATTGATGGATTTCGAATTTCTTGTACTTTTGTCTCCCATTGTACCTCCAGAACATCCTTAATCTGTATGTACATAGTTCAAGATAGATATTTGTTTTAAAACATGTGACACGCAGACAAAGAATTAGAGTCCAGTGAGTTGATTAATATTCAATATAACTCATTATAATATATGTACTTATGTAATGAAATTCATTCAGTTATTTTTAATTTAGATTTTATGAAACAGGAATGTCAGATCTCGTTAGTTTCACAATTGATAAGATCCGCGACGCTTCACAGAGAGAACAACGAAGCGCAAAAAGTTAAATGCGTTTCAATATTATTTTTCACCGACAGCAATTATCGATCGTGTCAGCTGGGACAAATGCTGAGTTCGTTAGAACTCGTTAATTATAATATCGTATTAATGAGTGTTGATCATAATATGGAATGATAATATTAGTACAATTTTCCAGTCCGTCTGTCATAGGTCCACATATTCCTGCATCTGTTGACACATTATAATTGCACGTTGGCAAACATCATTTACATATTTTCGCATGCATTGCCGACACGAACCCCCGGCGTCTATTTACGAAGAACTAGGGTATGCGTTCCATCTTTTTCCGCTGGAAATGGAGCGATGCTCTCGCGGACCATTTTCGCGATCGTTGATCTACATTCAACGCCGAAAGCCAATTACGAGATCAATCGCGTGATCGAGTTGCATCCGCTTTCAACGAGTTTTTTTAATTTCGGGGATCGGCTGAAAAGGATTACCGAGCGTGGATACAGGTTGAAAGTTTGCGAAAGAATTTTTATGGTGAGCTTTTAATTTATTTTGCAAGTAGAGCCGTGCATCAGGAGGGGACTGGTGCAAACCGAGCGTAAACATTTTACACGAATCTCGACTTTTACGAGCGGGTTTATGTCTCGCGATCAAATATTTCGCTGGTCGGCTGCAGCACGCCGATGCACACGCGTGTACATATACACACGCGCAGATAGTTGGCGACCGTAATATACGATTATTATAATTTATAAATTACTCGCTGGGAATCGTGTCTACGATGGGGGTTGACTCGTATTTCATCGGATCTGTGCTGAAATTCTGTCGGGCTTGTCGCGACCGTGGCAATTAACGCGTGAAATATACTTTCACGGGTCGGCGTCGTTAATTGGGCCTCGATACTGCGCAAAATATTTGCCCGGGGATTCGGAACGTGATAAATAAATTGAAAAGCTGGAAAAGTGGGCTCGGTAATCCGCACTTCAATGAATACTGCCAATGAGAATTGAAAAGGGGCGGGCTCTGTGCGGACCCCAAGTGAAACGTTTGTTGTGTACACTGATTAACGCATTTGACGATTGATCGGCCAAGAATCAAGTGATTCGATCATACATTATTCAAACGGTTATGCACATTTTCATTCGCCCTCTGTTTTTTTATTTTTTTATTCCTAAGCTTCGTTGATCCTATCTTGCTTTACTGTATTTCAAGTCTTAAAAATTGAACCACGAGTACAAACTTGAATGAAGAATGGGCGAGGAACAGCCAAAGACCTTTCACGTAGCTACTTCCGAGGATTATAATCCTTTACATCCCGTTCCTAGATACAGCGATCTTTACGTAAATATCTAACGTATTCGTTTAAAGCACGAATCCATGAGTAAAATCCAGAATGAAGAAGTAAAAGATAGAAGTGGATGCAGAACAGTCAAGTACCTTTCGTATAACCACTTCCGAGGATCTGTATCCCCTATTTTCTGGCTACAGTCTCCTTTATGACCCCGTTTCACGTATTTAATACACGAATTCGCGATTAAAAGCTGGGAACGAGCAAGCATGAAGAACACAGTCAAGAATGTTTTATGCAACTATTTCCGAGGAGCGCAGTTTAAAGATTGCCAGGGAAAAATGTGGCCCGCGCCACCGGCGAAAGGTAGCAAATTGCAAGAAAATATGCTCGGCCACCGTATCGGTTAATATGTGGCCGGGGTAACAAGTCGCCATGATCCCCCTCTCGTCGAGTACTGAAAGTACCCCGGTTGTTTTCAGCGTTTCAAAGGGATCCCGCAAAGATACGAGGCCGGATTCAGAGTTTCCACGGAATATTGCGCCGTTGAGCCGCGGCGGTCGAGGATCCCGCCGCAGGTATATTCATAAGCGGCGGGTATAAACCTCATAAGCAATGCAATACACTTCGGGGTGTAGCCGGGGCGACGGCCGTGTATTTCAGTCGACGAAGACGACGCTTTACAATGACGCCGCGGCGTGAATTAACAAACACCCTCCGCCGCGCACGTCCTGCCCTCACGAGAAGTTAAGTGCGCCACTAGTGATACACCGGCACTCGTAATCCCCTTTGCGCGCGACATAATTCGCGTTTACGCCCTCTTCCGCGTACACATGTCTCTGTTACCGTCGTCTTGCGTCTACAGGGCTTGGCCGTCGCGTTTGCCGAGGAGTGACGAGCCCTCGTCCGTCCCGTGAAATAAAAACGGAAGGCCTGGTCGACGGCTGGCTGATTAGAAAAACGCCTGCCCGACCGTCTACACTGGTTCCTCGTTTCCGCAAAATCCACCCCTTTTGTCGACGCTTCTGCTTTGGGCTTCTTCGTGTGTTCCGCGGAAACTGTAGAACGAGTCGTGTTGTTCTCAGATGTGGCGTTTAAGGTTGTTTCTCTAACTCTACGTCGAAATTCTGGGGTTCCTAGTATCGTGGAGGACGTTTAGTTCTACACGACGTACTTCGTCTGCAATTTCCTGCAACTCTCCGGTGTAGAACTTTTGTGATCGCTGCATACTTGCCTCTTATTCAAAATATTTAATATTGTATGAAAGGGTCTGACAGAGATTAGCATTAAACGGAGTAAAATCCACGGTAGATTTTATTTACTAATGGAGCTCGCACGACGTTTTGCAAGCGGAAAATTATTTCCCGGGGCGATTAAGGATCATCGCGGCAGGATAGCGTTTCGGGTGCGCACACGCGGCGAAGAATCGAAGGTCGAGGACTGGAAGAGAGCACGGCACACGTTTGCGTACTCCTCTCTTCAGGTGTGTACGGTTTCCTGCAAATATTTGCCGAGTCTTCCCGCACTATTTATTTATCTGACCCGGGCCGAGGGATTGCGAGCGACGTCGGCCGTGTGTGTATGTGCGAATGGCTCCGATGTTTGTGAACGCGAGGAAAAGAGAGACAAAGAGGACGAAGAGCAATCTAACCGCAGGCAGAAAATCAGCTTTTGAGGGAATACTCGAGCCTAACCCCCTGAAACAACAAAGACTCGGCACTTTGCGAAGAAGCCGACTGTCCACCTGAAAACCTCTCCACCCCCCTCTATCGCGTCTCTCAGCAATGTTTGTCCTGAAAAAATGACTTTTGATTAAACGTCTCTTTATCCCCCCCCCTCTCTCTCTCTGCTCTTCTTTCGTCGTTTTCCACTCATAACGGGGTGTACAATTTTGGAAGAGCCGCGAGGGGGACGACGCGACGGCGACTGTTGAAAAGGTAACGAGGCTAGAGGAAGATCTCTAATTGCACTGTCTCCGCCGCGACTTAATTCTATTGAATTTAACCCCGGATTAACTCGGACCTGTTCAAACCACAGTGGACTACGCCGACTCTAATTGCTGTACCTGTACTTGAGTTTAACGAGACAGAGTGTAAGGCAAACTTAACCGAGGTGAGATGGAGCCTAATGCAAACTTAACTAGCCTTAAGTCAGATGGAACCGAGACGTAACCTCAGCGGGACGAGACCTTGTTGTTCCAGCTCGGTTTCCACTTAAGGCGGACTACGACGTCATTTAAATCACAATATCGCCAGCCTCTTGCTCCGCAATCCATTTGCAGACAGTAGGATCCGGTCACAACATTACATTTTTCTTATTGTTCATTTCATGAAGCAGTGGTTAAGCCGCCGCACAGTGGGCCGGATTGGGGGAAGGTGTGACATTTACCCCTAAAACGAACTTTCTCGTATCGATATCTAATTATGAACATTGCTTCCCAAATGTCCATAGACCTCGGAAATGAAGAAAATAGTACAATTTAATAAATATTATAGTTGTAATAAGCATTGAAAGTGGAACGTTTTAGAGGAGTATTTTTCACGAGAAAAATTGCTTCTCTTTGATGCGATGCCCTGACGTTGCTATTTAATATTTTCTCTCGGTTTTTTTTAAAATTGAAAAGCAGATTTTTGCGATCAGAAAGCGTGTCTTACATTATTAATTAGTCGGCATAATATATTAAAAGTCAATGCTGAAATAAAAGTAGAAAATTTTAAAAATTCTTTATATTCGGTAAGGGAGATCTTTCACGTCCCAGGAAGTCCCAGACTTTAACCAATTGGAATATTTTTAGTACACCTTCCTCTAAATAAGCGTGAAAGAATTAATGACCCACTCGAACCCGTTCTCAAATTATTACTGTTTGAAGCTATCAACGTTGGAATAGCGAGCGGAGCGTCTGTCGCGTAGCGAACCCTCTTTCACCTCGTGAAGAATTTGTCCTCGTACTTTTTTATGATAAGATTGGTATTAGTACAGAGGGTCTGCCGTCGTACCTGGGTTTATGATTAGTTTGCGACTAGGAGACCTTTTTCAAGATTAACACTACCTCGTTGTTTAGTGGCCATCTGGGACATTAATGCAGAAAATTCATATTTCATAATTTGATCAGTACATGAAATAGATATAGAAAAATTTGGACAGTATACGCAAGAAACGGCAAAATATTACCTGCAAAAGTAGTTGCATTGCAGTTCAGCATGCGTTATTAGTACCAATAGAACAACTTTCAAACAAATTAGAACAAGAAACACTCGAAAATCTTCCAGAATAGAAACAAACACAGATATATTGCATCGCCTCCTTTTAACATCAGATCCATACATGAGCACTATTAGAATGAAATCGCGCAGTAAAAAAATTGAGGAATTAGATCCAGAAGCACAAGAATTAATAATTAAATAAAAGGAAATATAATAATGTTGATAATACAAATAATAATTGTAACACTAATGGCAATAATAATAATAATAATAATAACATTGATGTATTTTTTTCTTAACTAATCATGAATGTGACATTACTACATTGTCCAGTCCAAGTTTCGCGTCCATACCTTTTACGAATCAAAAGTTACGAGGAAATGTCACACTTAACCCCAATCCGAACCACTGTGCACCGCAGTCAAAGACTCTTCCTAGAGCACACTAAGAGACGACACGGATCTGAGGTCTTTTGTTTAGATCAAGGCTTCATAGTACATCAAATGCAGAACTTTTTACTGCACCTAATATTTAAGAAAACCAAAAATACTGTTACATTGTATTATTTCTGACTCACTAAAATGATTTAATAAAGAAATGACAATTTTCATTTTGCATAATCCGCAGACGAGCTGTATTCGACATTTCAGTAGAAAAGGTTGGTTTTGGTAAGACAGCTCGGGCCCAAGGTAACTTGTTACGTTCCGGCATTTTAATCGCATCGTGTTTCCGGTGCCACCAACGACTCTCAACTTTCTACAGTGACATAATGAAACGACTGTAGCCCTCGAACATCGAAATTCCTTTCTACAGTGCGGCTTCGTGTTATTTCGAATATACTGTCTCGCAGGTGGCTGCCGAGGGTCACATTTGTTAGGCTGCTCGGGAGCAGAGCCTGCCGTTTGGAACACTGGCCGAATAGTTCAAGTATTACAGTTCCCAACTATTTCCGTTAAATTCCGATTGGTTCGGTAACCTTATGCGCGGCTTCTGCTGCCCGGTATCACATAACTGCGAAAATAACTCGCATTTTAAAGCAGCTGATTACCTGACCGAAGTGCCTCAGCTTCTTCCGCAACTGGTACCGTCGGAAATAACTGACGCTGAATTTGTTTGTAAAGACCACACCTTTAAATTGTGCCATCTTTGTCCCATCGTAGTTCTGCAATTTTTTGAACACCGTGATTGGACACACAGTGTTTTCCAATAAATGTGTTGTATAAAACCGCCAAAACAAATGGAAGGCTCCATCTTGAAATCCATGGTAGTTTCAATCTCGGAAATAAATTTTCATCAATTCTACAATCAACAAAATCAATACAAAATATTTCCGAAGAAAATGACCGACGTATTACGCAAGTAGAGATTTCAAGCGTTGAAGCGAGACTAGCATAATCCCTCAAGAATCGTCGATTCTCCGTTCTCATTCTTTCAGAAACCACCTCTGCGCGATCCCAACGCGATTTACTGTCCTCACTCACCAAACTCCTACATTGTGGCTCGAATATTTTCGTCCCCGCGTCGCTCGGTGCGTCATTCCGCGTTTCTCAAAATCATAACACTTTCTCCGGCATCTCCGGGCGGGGGTAGACAGAAAAACCGAAGACCAAGAATAATGAGAAAAAGAAACGAGAGGGAAGGAAAGAGCGAGCGTCGATGGCAGAGGCCCAAGAAGCTACGCCCTCAGCGAAAGACAAGCTCGGTCGGCCGAGCAAAAACGAAGGGAGCATCGGTGAGCTTCCATGGCATCCGGATCTCGTGCACACACATCGCTCGGCGTAGCAGTAACTCTTTGCGCGGGTGGTATTTGACTTGCTCCGGTATCCCATGGGTTTGGTGGTTCCTGCTGGCGCCTACGGCGAATCGGAATTATCCTCGGATAATCCCAGCGCGTTGGCTGGGAACGAAAAGACTCGCCAAAAGAAGAGAGAAAGAGTAAAAGCGCACGGTGAGTTTCGCGTGTATGTAGGCGCCAAAACAGTTCGACGCCGAATGATCCGTAAAAATGTAGTCACCCTTTTCGCGGGCCATGGCTGCCAACACCGCCCGACACCGTTGCTGGCCGCTAGACAAGTATTTGATCACTGGTACGTCGGCCCCTCTAATGAAGACCCACCCCCATTGTTGCCGCGGTATCTCCATTATTTTTGCGGCGTTATTAAAAATCCACCGTAGACGGCCGTAGACCGGGACAAAGAATTCGACAGGCATTGTCCCCTCGTCGTCCGCGCTTTTTGTTCGCCCGGCTAAATGTCAATGAATCTCTCTCTCTCTCCTCTTCCCCCGTACCCCGTACCCAGCGCTCTAGCCCCTTTCGCTCTCGTTTTCGTTCCCTTCGCCGTTTCCGCTCCTCCTGGCTCTGCCTTCCTAAGTTCGCCAACGTTCCACCGCCGCGGGAAAACCGTTCTGCATTCGGCCGGCAGAAATCAATCGACATCGGGGGAAGGGCTGCGTCACCCACGGGTCACGTTGACTTTTCCAACTAGGGAATCTCGTTCAATATGTGTCTACCACACCGCGGCTGTTTCGGTTGCAGAGTTTCGTTTCAGGGGTTTTGGCTGCGGAAGCTGCACGGGCTCGGCATGTGGGCTGGGAATGTGTTTAGGGATGCGTTAGAAGGCATTTAATCATCACTTCGCAAGGATCATCCCTCGTTGGACATTTTCTGATCGATATAATGTTACTGGAGGGTTGTCGCAATTTTTAGCAAACAGTTAGCAAAGTCCTTCATCCCACCGGCGAACAGGACCCTAACGTCGGCTTATCGTGCGGGTGGTTATGGTAACCAGTGTCCCATTCGACGGGGTTGCCGCGTAGATTGCGCTAGGGTTGATTTGTCGGTTCTTTGTTTTTTCGCTCGTCGAATAATTGATACGTCACCGTGGGATTGCGTTTAGGGTGGAGATTGCGGCGGGCACTGTTGAGTTGCGAGACCGGAGCCCTCCCGGTTGTCCACTCTGTGCAAATAATTCTCTGTTGGCCGCGCGTCATCCGACACATGTCGCGCTAAAAGAGACGCGCCGCGCCGCGTCACAATTGTGTGTCGGCCACCGCAAAAGCCGGCGTACGCTGTGCTGCTCCGCTGCGGAAAACTCGGAAAACCATAGTAGCGGGGGCCCGCGCGAGATAGGGGGCGGTCCAGGGGCGGGGACGGGGGCCACTTTAATCCCGGCGGGGGCGGGTGGCGCGACGCGTCGCGACTCGTACCGGCGGAGATCAAGTGATAACGAATTTAATTTTAGCACGCGGATCGAAATTCTATACGCGACGGGGCCAGAGCGTCGGAATTTCCCGATAAATTTCGCATGAAATTTCAAACTGCCGTTAAAACGATTACACGTCGCCTGCTGCTAGGGTTTCGGTAACGGGGTAAACGCGCGAACCCACGAGCGGGGGTGGCCGGCGAGTTACAAAAGCCCGAATGGATCTGTACAATGGAGAAACCGATCGATCCCCCTCTCCCTCGATCGTCGCTGACTTTTGTCTCCGAAAATGGTGTCGCGACCGATTATTAAATCTAGCCGCGCGCGCGGCGTTATCTGGACGGGGTGCAAAATCGAACGAGCAAACACAGAGAAAGGGTGGTTCGCGGGGGTTCGTTGAAGGGGGTAGGGGAGAAGACGACGAAACGAGAGAAAGAAGTGGGAAACACACCGATGGAGGATGGGAGAGGGAAACGGGAGAAAGCGGGACCAGCAGGATTGCTCTATGGGGGTGGTTTCGGGGCATGGATACCAGTCTCTACGGCCACGGTAATGGTTATAGCACCATCGCGTGCAATCCCATTAGCACCGATGCAATTTACCCGATCTATCACACCCTATTAAGCGGTGCGCTTTCCACCAACTCCCCACCGCCCCCTCCCTCCTCCACCCTCCTCGACCGCCCACTCGCCGCCCACTCGCCCCCCGTACGACCGCCGCCAGCCCCCCGCTCAACCCCTTGCCCCCTTAACCCCCGCCCCTTTCAGTTCCCGTTCCCGCGGACGCTCGATCGCTTAACGCTCGTTTTAATCGAGTTTGCGCAACCGTGGCTGGGGTCCTGCGCTTTCGGTGGCGGACAATGTTTTCCAGAGGAAGGCCAACGACGACGTCCGGTCGCTTCTGGCCGGACGCCGATGAAAGAGCACGCAGCGTCAGCGAAACCGACTGGTTTCCGATAATTAAACGACCCGGCCACCCCATGAGCCACTAGACTACTACGATTTTTACGCGGGCGACGCGTATCGCCATTTTTCTCAAACTTCCGTGACGAGGAGTCACTCTGGCACTCGACTGATGCGAATCTGAGGAGAAGATGAGTCGAAGATAAGTTGCAGTGAATCGACTTGACCGGCGAAGAATTAGTATTATTCCACAAGGATTTCATTTCACAAATAGACGGTGCAATCTAATCAGTAGAGAAGAATCCAATTTTCGTTCACTTTGCGTGATTTTGGCACAACTCGAAGAAGCGGGAATTGGCGTCCGCGAATCCGGGTGTCTCAGTGGAATTTTGGTTTCGCAATTTCGTCGATTTCCTCGTCGGTCTGGTGAACGGGCGCGTCGCGTATCCGGGATCCCGCGAACTTTCCGGCGATAATCAACGACGCGGCAGTCGGATCTTTGTTTCGCGGGGACAATCGCGAATTCCTCGGTTAGCTGCCTCGGAACTTGATCCGCTAATGTACAATGCCGGGCGTCCTATTGCTGGAAGCGTTATCGTTCGGGCACCCCCGGGGAGATACTTGCAATTACGGAATGGAAGCTCATCGATGTATGGAATCGTCGGGCTCGAAAGCTCTCGAGCGATGCTCGCGGAACGGCTCTTTGCCGCGTGATACGAGATTAACTCTATGGTCGCGCGAGATTAAAGAGACGATAGACTCGACGCGGTAGCCTGTTCGACATGCAACGACGTCGAGCTGGGCCCTTTCAGATCGCGTTAATTTCACTGTTCACCTCGTACCTTCCGCCTTTACGTGATATCAATCTTTATCGACCAGTTTTACCAAAAAGTTTAATAAGAAAGACTCGTGTGTAAAATTCAAGAAGCACTACATTTTCTTAGAAAAATGTGTTCAAAAATCAAAACCACCACAAAAATAACGGGATTACGGATTTTCTATAAACGTTCATTTAGGAACCAAATAACATCCGAGTTCGGCCAACGATCAATAATACACGATCGACACTCAGCGATCGACTCTCAACCATCGACTGGCGTCTAGGACGCTCTGCCCGAACACCTTCGGCCACACACACACACACACACTCGCACGAGAGGTCCGTCCTCTCGAAAACATAAACATCATGGTCCGCCGCACTCGCTCACGTATCGCTGTCCTCGGTCCGCGATCTGTTTACGCTTTTTATGTATAACGTTCGTCGACTAAACGCGCACTTCTCACAAAATGGTTGGATTCACCTTGTTGTGCTCGAAGAATCGGTACAACGTGCGATTAAGCAAGTAGAACAGGATGGAAAAATTTTATTGATTTTTAGGCGTTTCTAAGATTATAATCAAAGATCGTGGGACGATCATATTAGGCTCAATGTGACAAGAGTAAAAAATTGAAGACTGCGCTTCACTAAAAAAATCACAGTATCAAACAACCTCTATCGGTAATTTGTAGTTGACCCGACGAGATCCCGTTTCGAGCTTTAAAAAGCAGCTGCCACGAGTACCCCGTTCAACTCTGTTTGACCTCCGACGCGATAGAAAAGTGTACACACTTTCTCGCTTCTGGGAGCGTAGTACAAAAGGGGTAGTTTCTCATAAATCCCGTGGCGAAAGCGGCCGATACATTTTATCGAAAGCTTCCCGATTTCGCCGACATTGATCCACCATTCTGCGCCCGTTGGTGAAATCGACTCTCCCGGAGCTTGTCGATAAATCGACGCAGTTTCCCACGGATTACGGTAGCCTGACGGATTTCAGTCACGTTCTACGGGAGGCGAAGGGGTCAAGGGACGTCAAGGACATCGGCTGTCGCGGAAACTCGAGAATAAAACGAAGAACACCGCTCTCGGACAGCAACAGCTGGCGCGAACGAGAGAGAGATCCCTCCAACGACGGAGGGCTCCCTCCGGCTGGGTCCTTCCAGTTCCAGCGAAATCGACGGGAGAGACCTGCGTTGCCGGGATCCTCTCGCAACTCACTCAGGGACCAGCTGACGTTACGACCCTAACCGAAAGGAGGATACACCACCCTCTAATACATCCCTCCGAAACGCGGGGCGAGGGCCTACCCTCGTCTTCCAGATTCGCGCAGCCGGTGGCGCAAAGTGCCGAAAGACTGTTTTTCGAACAACATCCTGCGACTTCGATCCGACTCGTAACTTGCTCGCGAACCGTGCTCGGGCCCCGAACGCTCCCGCAATTTGCATGCGAAATGAACGGATCCGAGCATTACTCGCTGCAGATTGTTGCCTTGGCCTTCAATTTGCTCTTCCTAATTCTTATTCGAATCAAAAAATTCAATGCGAAAACGTAGATTACCTTATTTTTAATTTTTTTTTAAATTCTGGGTTCGAGGAGACTTACAATTAGGTAAGTATTCCTAGGGTTAATCGACGAGGAACGCAGCAGTCCTTTTTCCCAGCGTTCGCATTTGCGAATCAAGTCTTCCCACGGAACCGAATCTCTCGTAAAACAGCACAATTTCGAGAAGTGCAAGAGGGACAGCCTATATTTCAAGCATGCCGGTGCCTCCGAAATCCTCACCCCCGGGCGGCCAGACGGAGCTCGGCGCGATAAAAATAAGAGAGATCCTCAAGCAAGGAGGGAAAGGAGGAGCGATATCCAGGAAAATTTCTCGGCGGCAGAAGCCACAGAAGTCGAATGAGAGAGGGAGAGAGAGAACGTGTCCCGGTTTCCCAGGGCACGTCGGACGCGAGACACATCCTCGGGACAAATACCTCTGACGGGGTTAGGTCTGGGGGGGGGGGGGTGGTTGGCGTGGCATGGCCTGGTGGTAGCTGTTCGTATCCTCGGTTTACGAGGGCGACAGTGTTCGCGGAGACATCGAGGAGCCGGCCGCGCACGTCGCCGGAATACGAATGCTCATCCGGCAGGACAAATCCCGCACGACCTCAACGTTTACGCGACCACTTAAACCGAGACACGAAGAGGATCCGTTTGCGGGGCGCGGCCTCGAATCACGAGCAAGGTATTTTCCCGTGTTGGGGCGGCCGACTGATCCATGGGATTCCGAAAGCAGCCCGGCGACGCCTGTAATCATCTCGTTACAGCCGCATTGTACTCCCCCGTAAAACCTACCCTACAACCCTGATGTACCACCCTCTCTCTCTCTCTCTCGCTCACTCTTTGCACCCTGCGCAACCCCCCGGTAGAAGGGGGTTGGTAGATAGCAACCCTTCGCTTCGGCGATGCTGGCCGCCTGGAGCTGCGCCGATGATTACATGGGACGCAGATGAGACCGCGGCAGGCATAGAGTCCTAATCAGCCGGCGCATTGTGAGCTCGCGAAATTACAGGAGACGCGCGGCGGAGCTCCACGATGACGACGACGACGACGATGACGATGAACGGGCACCCGGCCACACACCGTAATTAGCAGCGACGCCTGTCGCACACCCTGCTATCCGGGCAACGATACCCGACAACGACAGGTGTCCCGATCTCCGACACACGCCGAAGACAACCGAAGACTACTTTCCCCTGATGGACGCGAGAAGAGCGAAACGTCCGACCGTATCGATGCGTGATTTATCATTCAACGTCCCCGGTGCGCGGAGATCCCTGCTCTTGATAGCCAGCTACAAAACGGATCTGGGGCTTATTGGGCTGACAGAGTTGCGTAGCAGTGGTTCTTCTCGGAGTATGCTGCTAGTTGTACGAATGATTTTCCGATATTCATTGTGTCACTTGTGTGTATTAAATTTTGAAATGCAAGAGAAAATGTTCTGGCATGAGCCAAGTTTCTTTATAGGACATGCTTGGAAGAGAGTCGCAGTTGATCTTCAACGATCTTGAATGACACGAGTCGTAGGTCACGGTTCGCGTCTTGAAACACCTTATTGGATAGTACATAGAAATGTATATTTACAAACATCAATATATGAAAGCTTCTAACATGACTAACGCTCGGTAACTCAACTCTACAGCTTCCTCGAGCCATTGCATCGACCCAGAACTACAAGATTCTTCAAACCGGAGTATCGTAGCTGGAATCCCGACCCCTATAGCTACAAAGTCGAATCGGAGGCAATCAATTCGCCCCGCGTAACACGCAATAGGATTCATGATCGTCCGAAGAAGACGATTCCCTAGGCGACGCGTCGGTGCCCACTGCGGAATGGTCGAACGATTAACTCTGGTAATCCCTCTATCTAGGGGTCGCGCTGGGTACGATTGAAATAAAAAGACCGGCTGTGCTCCCGGTTGGCTGGTTGGTTGCGAGTCTATCTCGCAACAATCGGCTCCATTCTTCCCTGCGGGGGCGAGCCGATTCAAGGATGAAAGGAGACGCGCCAGCGTTCGAATCGGGGCTTGCGCTGATCAACGTGGTGCGTAAGCCATGCTATTAAGGGCGGCAAGTGGGTTGCATCTGTCTGGGCAAACCTGGGCTTAGTTCCAAAATCCGACTGCAAACAGATCCCGGTTACTCAGCGCCTCTCGCCGGCAGCGAACCGGTCTTCGTCTTTCCGCAGCTCTAACTCGCTGCCTCACGTTTTCTGCACATATCATGGAAGACGATCCAATCGAGGATTTCGTATGCTACGGTCATTTAACAAAGATTCCCCAAAAAGTCTGCAGTACCGAAACTCATTATTTATTATTATTATTATGTACGGACGGAGGTCCTTTTATACATGGGTTTACAGACGTTTTGTATAACTTATAAAAACAAATAGAAAATAACAAAAATATACAGAAAGAACATAGAAAAAAAAGAAAAAAAAAAGAAATTTTCTTAACCTAAAATTTTTACATTCGAAGGACAAGCGCAGAACTAAACAAATACAGGTACGATATTAGCGAATAATCTCGCGTAATTTTGTTTTGAATGCCTGTAACGTGCCATTAAAAAAATCAATGTTATTATAAAGTGTGTTTGATCTCGCAATAATCCGATTTATAGGATTCATTATTCCACATGAGGATTTGGATTGCGTTGTTTGAAATCCTGCTCTCATTCTCAAAACACGCTCAGGTACATAAAGATTAATTTGCCTAAGGAGAGCGGAACAATCTATATTATTATTTAACAAATTAAAAATGAAGCTTTGGTCGGATACTATTCTTCGATCAGATAATGTTTCCAGGTTGACTATATTTAATATTTTAGAGTAATCATGATCAAAGATTGACATAGGATTGTTTGTCTAATATGCACAAAACCTAAGAAATTTATGCTGCACTCTCTCAAGCATGATTTCATACTTAACGCTTTTCGGAGACCATATAGTTGAAGCATATTTAGAATTGTTTCAGAGAAAATAGGTGTTTGCAACATCGGTTGGCTGTTTGTTCGCGTTTCCAGCGAACTTCGAAGTCGAGAACCGGATCTCTCAGAGATCGGCGTCCGTCGATAGCGAGGACCAGGCTTCAGGCTCCGATTTTTTTTCAAGCCGGCGCTGCGGTGATCCGTTGCTGGAAACGGACTCACATGTTTTCGTGATAATAATCGTGGGGCTAGATGGCGAACGGTGCGCCCTGATAACCAGCGCAGATATGCCCCGGCTGTGAGACGATGACGATGACGTCCAGCCAGAGGGAAACTCACGATCTGATTCCGGATAACGTCCGGTCCCTGATAAGCGCACAGGGAACGCCGTGGACTTGTCGCGACCACGTTTATCGTCGCAACAGCCACGGACCGGACCTCTGAAGGACGGCTTGCGACCGGTTGATACATTGTGGCCGCTAATTAGGCGATAGCGGCCGACGGGGAAGTTTATTGAAACATTGCGATCCGGCTGACTGATCGTAACTCAAAGATACCTGCGGTCAGAGCCTTAGAAAAGAATCCAAATGGTCCGCTGAATATATTAGCCGGGCCAAACAGCCTTATCGCTCCCTCCTGACTGACGTGTTTGTGTTATGATACGGGTGCAAATAGAAAGTTCTGCTGCAAAACGGGTAATTGGATGGTTGACGATGATGGAGTTCCGCGGAGATGTTCGCAACATGGTCGAGCAGGGTGGATTTTTGTTTAGATTAGATCGAGCGTGTCAACGAAAGAAGTACGACGAAGTGCAACAGAAGTATCAGGCTGATACAATGGGCGATAGATTGTAATAGTATTCGTCGATCGAAACGCACCAATAGCATGATCAAAACGTCTTTACTCAGGGTGTATTCGTAAAGGGTTGCATCGAGTGAGGAGCCTGAAACACGTGGAGTATCTCGAAAGGGTGAATATTTCGGAGAATTTCGTTATCAAGTTGATGGCAACGAGATAACATGGCGGCGTTGGCTTAACAAAAAGTAACGTTGCAGGGGAGGGAGGTGAAAGGGAAACATTAAGCTCACGTGTTTCGAACTCTAAAGCGGTTTCCTCCCCCGTTGTCTTCCTCCTGGGTAGGATGGGGCGCAAAGATGTTATTCTTCTTCCTCAACTCATACATATTTCCCGGCGAAGACGTCCCCTCTGCGCCACGAATTACAAATCACCTTGTACGATAATGCAAGGGGATTCCCCCCTCTGTTCGTAGGAAACCATAAGCCCCGCGGATCCAACCGAGTCAAGTATACAGCTGTTGTACGCCACCGAGCTCTCGGAACTTAAAATTACGAAATCCTCGTTCGGTCTGGCGAGAGAAAGCTAGATAGATAAATATATATAGAGAGAGAGAGAGAGACATAGGCTGGTGCGCCGCCTGTCGTAAATTTCTCGGCTCTGCGGTTCGACCCGTGTTTGTACAAGCTAATCATTGACATTAATGCGAAATTGTTAGCCTCTGGCTTTGCGAAACTCCCCCACAGGCTGCCGCGAGACCAGATGAAAAATTTAGATGGGATCCTCCGACGCGGCTCTGCCAACTTTATCAAGGGCTGCTTGCGTCCAGTTACTGTCACTTTATTTTTTCAACTGATTATTTCACTTCGCAATATTTGCATACCGCACCCGGCTTCACTCTTCCTTTCACCGAGCCGATGCTGCATGATCGTGCTTTTCCTTCCTCTTGGGTTTTTTAAAGTAGCATCACCTTCTTGATGAGGGACGAAATCGGATTTGTGGCAGTTCATCGACTAGTAGGGAGGTCCCAGGTTTCGACCGGTATTTGCCAGATGTCCTGCTCGGGCCAGGTCGAATTAATCGGCAAAAATTCGTGTAGGACCAAAGCAAAGGTACACCTTTCTAGCTCCCTGCCACCCTTTCGCCGGCCCGCCTGTGTTAGGTTCCCCGTGTGTCCCGTCGGCCGTGTGTCTGCCAAGTAAGTAGTACCCGGGCTACACGTAGAGTCTTGTCACCGAGCCCGGGGACTGGTTAGAGGAGGCGCTTATCGCAGCCAAGGATCTCACTGACAGCCGCCAATTAAAACATGCTAACGAGCTGCTGATCTCGCGATATCTCCGACCGGGGCCTAATTAAACTCCCGCGAGAGGGGGCGGCCGGGGAAACAGCCGGCCACGGTTAAGGGAACAACAGGGCTCTCTCCCTCTCTCTTGCGAGTTGCTGAGAGGAGGAGAACCGGGGAGACAGCGGAGAAAACGACAAGACAGAATCTACGAGATCTCGCTCTGCTCCTAGACTTTATCGTCCCACCAGTCTTAAGAAAGATCTCGCCAGCTACCGGTGAACTTTAACAAACCTATTTCCTGAGGAGTTCCTCCAATTATCGGTACACGGTTACCATTCTACCCGGGAGGTTAAAGGGCCCTCCAGCACGGAACGACGGTAAATGAGGGGTTAGTCAAATCGGATTCGTGGAATTATTTGTCGACGGTCCTTTATCTCGGATCGATCCCGATAGAGGCGAACAAGCGAGCAACCGAGAGGAAAAGTCTCCCGGAGCTGTGAATTTAACGCGTTCTGAGTTCTGACGGAATTAAGAGCCAGACACTTCGTGATCGTAGACTTTTACGTCTTGGACAGGATTCGAGTTTCATTCCGTTCGGCAGACAATTGTGAAGAAAACTGTACAAAAGCAGCTGCATGTACGACTCTTGGTTAACATTCATACATTTTCAAGTAAACAAAATTACAAACTGGATTTCTGAATGTTTCTCTAGATTTCACCTAATTTCTGTAATGGTCGAATGATTGTTCAAGAGTAGCAGCTCACCAATTTTCTGCGGCTTTCCTCGGATTATTGCGAAGTATGTGGGTCTCGGGGAAAGTAAACTACACCAGAGACCTCTTTTGTACGAGTGGTTGGGTCAAAGCGATTGCATTCGTTGGCCGAGGGGTTAGGCGTCCCCCGGCCTCATTGCTCCGCCATTGATCCAACACCGTGAACCTGTACTTTTTAACGAGGCCTTCGTAATGACGCTCCCGGTGAGTACACACGTGTCGAATGATGAGACTTCTGACCTCCCTTCAGCGTCTTTCAGTCCGTAGCCTAGATTATTATGGACTCGGTGATACCGTTTCTTGGTTCATGCACTGGGTCGTTTTTTAAGGCTCTCGGAGATCGAGGATGCCGCTAGCTACAGTCATAAGCTCGGGCCACAGTGCTCGCCGGGAAACCAGGCAGCCCCGAAACCGTAGTTTCACTCGGGATCGAGCGGGGAAATTTATGGTTAGCTGCGGAGAGAGAGAGTTTGATCGATAATTTAGGCGGTTTAAATCATCCGCAGCGCGGTGCACGCCGGGCTATAAAGTGTTCGGGGGCTCGTGTATCCGGAGATCGCGGGATGTTTAGACGTCCTATGCTCGGAGTGATATATTCGGAGGGAGGGACTGGATATGTTTATCGCGGATCTCAGCCTGATAGATCTACGAGCGTGCTCGATCGAGAGTCGCTGAATAAAAGGATCTCCTCCCACCTCCCAGCATCATCGCGAAAATCGTTATTTTTCCGCGAATATTAATGACGCTCATCGACGCTCCGATAATATCCTATAAATATTGAGTGCAGACATTTTCCGAATTTCGATGCAAATACTCAAGATCGATACTCGATTTTACGCGGACGGAAGCTTTTGCTTGAATATTAATCGCCTCGAAATGCAATTAAACGCCTACAGCCCCGCTGTGGGTCACGCTGTATATTAGGTCGTTGCAGAAGTAATTGCAAGCTTAAACTGCCCACTTTTAAACAGTACTTATGTTGGGGTTAAAATATTGCACATTTTCTCTATGCGAGAATCATTCTTCAGATATTCTCTAAGTTGTTTTCAGATGCTTCTCGACTCTTCCTTTCATAAAAATCTGCTTTGTACGAGTGCTTCAATTATGATTTAATATATACTGAACGCAATTTTTTTGTGTGCACATTTATTACAATTTTTCATATACGAATATTTATTATTATTACAAGCAATGTGTTAAAACGAACCTATTACATATTTTTCAGTTAATAAATTTATTTGGTGATCCACTTGCGTCGTTTATTTTCTTCATTCAATGATCGGGGGACGTCGGAGCGTTTTATCATCGTCAACAGCTGCTCATCCGGCGATTTTTCAGTTCGTGACGGGCGAACGTTAATTCTCGGCCGTTATAAATATGCATTCGCGTTTTCCGGTTGTCCAAACGCTTTTATGCTTGCGATCCTCGCATCTCGGCGACAAGTTTTGCGGTGTTTAGCACGGTTGTTCGGCCTTAAGCCCCGGGACGTGACGCGGAGTATTTGCGCGCGCGTTACGACTTACCGCGCGTGATCAGATTACCCGCCACGCGGATTTTACAATCGGCGTGTGCCGCTCGCGAAACCTCTCGCTGGGGCCATAATCGACTAATTAGCGATGCGCTTGCGTCGCCGGTCTTATTGTTCGCGAACTTCTGGCTATCCTGCGTGTTCCCTGTGGCATTTCCTGGAGGTTTTCATTCTATCATTACGAAGAGGAGGAGCAAGTATCTGATTAAAAACAGCGAGGCTTAAGCAATTTGAATAATGATGACTGTTCAAGATGCGCGCGTTTAGTGACGTAAGACACCAGACACCGCGCGCATACCATTAGCGAGCGATGCTTCGCGTTACATTCGATAACCAATCGCGGCGCTCGAGGAAGGAGCATCCGGTGGATCGACCGAATTATTGGTTAACAGAGTATCCAGATCCTTCTAGAAGGATATAGTCGTTCTAAAAGGAAGTCGGTTTTTATATCCTGTTGGCCAATAAATAGATCAACCGCATGCTCGCTTCTCTCTCTCCAAAAGCTCTCTCTCGGCAAGGTACTCTTTCGGCAATCGCGCTCTATCGAAAACCGCTCTAGACAAAGCATTGCATAGCAATCATTTCCTTTGTAACCGCTCGAACGCGATCTTGTATTTAGTTAAACCGGCAACTTGCAAATCCGATTCTATTCGCACCGCTGAGCGAATATAACCATTGTTTAAAGTGACGACTCTCAAAAGAGAGATAATTATAAAAGTGAAAAGGGTTTTATAATAAAGATCGTAACCAAACACGTGTTCGTAAAGTAACCGTTTATTTCGAATCCACATTTCAAGTGAACGCGTAATTATCTATTGTGAATTCATTTTGTTCCAATCGCGAACAATGACCATACTTTCGAGAAAACACTGTTTACCACGTGTAACAAAGTCGATACTCGAGGATCCAACAGGGTTCAGAAGATCTAGATACATCTAGAAGCGTGGGGGAAAACATAAACACCAATTGCGAAGCGGAAATGAATATTATGCAAACGAACCGGTTGAAAACAACGAGCTCTTCAGTCGGGGAATATGAGAGCAGTGTACGAAAAGCGAGGCTTTAGAGTTTCGTTAGCGTGGTTTCGCGGGGCTGCAACAAACGAAACTGCAACGAACGAAACTGCAACGGCGTTCACGGGTCATAACCGCGGCGAGGGGGTCCTCGGCGTAAAATATTTCCTTTTCTAGGCTCGGCTGACCCAGTGCAGCCGGCTCGGCCCGGCCGCCGCGCTGCCGTGGTGCAGATGTCACGGTGCATTTTCTCATGCATATTCCATCGCTGGAATGGAAATGTCGCCTTAACCCGTACTAATTTCGCGCGCTGTATGTCAGTATTACAATAAACATGTTCGTTGCGCGAGCCCGCGCGCCCGCGCGCTCGGCCCTCATGCATATGCATGGCCCGTTCGCCTACCCTTAATAAAATTCGAGCGACGGCTATCCCCCTAACGCGCGCGATCGTTAAAACCGCCTCGAGCACGCTCCGCGTCGCATGCACCGACCGCACCACGCTTTTCGTTAAGGTTACTCCTTCCTCCAACCGTAAATTATGTCAACCAGCTGGTCAGACCTTTTTGCACGGCACTGGCTCCGACCTTTTTTCCAACGGAGCCATGATTGTTTCAATCCAGAGGACTCCCGTGCACGCTGTGATCGTTAAACAGTCTCCCACTGTTTCCCCGATGCATCTCGGGATTATTCGAGAATGTAGGCTGCTTTGTCTAGAATTTTACTTTGTTTTATAAAGTGTTACTAGTTTTTTCTTATATGCTAGCATCCCTTTGACCCACATACTGGTCAACAAGACTGTTTCCAGGGCACATGTTGGATTTCAAATAACTTTTCGCCGTGCCTAAAATAAAGTAGATCTGCAAACCCGCTTAAATATGCACGATTGCGTCCAGCACGCCGCTTTCAATGAAGGAAAAGCCGCGTTCAAGACAAAGTGAGCGTCCGAGGAACCGGTTCCCAGCAGGCCTCTCGGATTCTCCCGTCGGCTAATAAAGCGAACCCGGGACACGGTTTTCGCAACAGTGTTTCTTAATTGCAGATTGCATTCGTCGGCGACTGACTCGGTTCTCTCTCGATTTCCAGCGCGGTGGCCGTTTTCCAGCGCGATAACTCTTCCCGCCGAAGTAGCTCTCTCGTTGCGCCATTGTTGCGACGAACCGAACCCGGCCAGTGAAAATAAACGTTAACAGTTCCGTTTCCATCGAGCCGTTTCTCTCGCCTCGATTTGCCCCCGCACCGGAGTCCCCGGGCACCGAAACGTCCGTTTTCGTCGAAACGATGGAAGAAAAAGCAACCGAGAGGTCCGCGATCGTTACCTGTGCTGCGAGCCTCCCTTATTATTTTCCCCGGTCGTTTCTCACGAATTCCTTTATCACAGCCGTTGCCGAACGCGAGACGAACAATCGCCGATACGAAATAAAACCGGGGATATTTCGAGCGGAAAGGAAACCCGGCAGCGTTGCATGCTTGTTAGCGATCAAGAAACCTGGTGCTGTTCCCTTGCTACTTTTTCTTCGTCCCTTTCTCTCTCTTTCGCGCCCACTCTCGCCCTCTGCCTCTATATTTTTCTTTCTCTCTTTCTTCTTTTCACAGTTGCGCAACCCCTTCCCATCGATCGGACCGGTGACGCAATTGCTCGTTTTCCCGGGGGCCAAAGGGAAAGCTCGTCCACCGAACCTCGATCCAGCATGCTCGGGGGGGAAACAGGGAAACGAAACAGCTAAGAAAAAGTCCAAAGAAATCGCCACTGCGTCGCTAATTGTTTGCGACACTGTCGGGATTCGTACCGTCACGTTGAGTCGAACAGTGGTGCTGCTTCTAGAGAAGGCTGTGAATGTTTATAATGTTTATATAATTTTACTCGATAGAACGAATAGCGAGGGAAATTCTATTTAAAGCCTGTCACAAAGTCTCCCTGCGCACTTTAGAATGATGTAATAAAATGGATGCAACATGCGAAGACTGGAATATGCTTCAACACAATACCGACAGTCTCCCAGCCCACTCGCAGACTTGGCGATCATCGACGCTTGTTTTTCTCATGTTCCACGAGCAACTCACCATGCGTCGTCAGGGTACGCGTCGCCTCATCTGGTTCGTAGACGGTTATCTGGCCGCCGAGTGGTTATAATTAAAGCACCACTAACGAGAATCCGTTCGCCGCGAGATAACGAGGTCTTCGATTTAAAAGAGACCTCGGGGGCCGAAGAAGATGGAGATTCCGACTACCGAAGCTGCAAAAGAGGAGGGCCGGCCGGCCGGGGGGAAGAGGGGTCCGAAGGGAACTAAAAGACGCGTGTGCGTGTCGCTAATGAAAAAAGAAGAGAACCATAGTAAAAATAAAAAGAAGGAGGAGGTCTCGTCCGTGAAAACAGACAAAGTCGAGGGCGGCTCGCGTGCTCCTACCCCCGCCACGGTCGCGCGCGCGCCCGCCTCGATTGCTCGGTTAATATTTTATTCAGGGCGGAGTCGGATTTGCATACGAAGTGGGCACACCGAGTGGGCCCCCATTTCTGCCCCGCTGTGCCCCCCCCCATCCCTCCGCTGTCTTCTCTTCTTGTCTTCTCTCTGTTCAGGTTCGCATCTGTGAGAGATGCCGAGATACCGGCCGCGACCGAAGCGGACTCTTGTCGTTTCATCCCCCATCCTATCCATTTTGCTCTTCGATTCGATAAACAGTCGCTCACCCGACTTAGAAGGGTAGATCTTGATTTTCCAGTGGTCCGTCGAGGACCCGGAGAACGTCAACACCTGCGCCACCCTGAGATCCCGCGTCTGAATAAAAGATGGGCTACCTGTGCAGCGTCGAACAGGAATTTCGTCCATTGGTAACTCCATGGGGTCTTTGTCTCGGCTCCTCATGGGGGATGTGGGAACGATTCTATGATTTGTTTCACATTTTTTTGGGGCTATCTTCCTGATCTGGCGTCTCTCTATCGTCCCTGGATGCTGGTTGTCTGAATATGGTTTTGTGGAGTTAGTTGGATTAAATCAAACTGAAGAAATGATAATTTAAACAATGGATACTACCTTTTCGGTTACATCGAATTTCATTCATACGTCATGGAGTGAATATTCTTGATTAAAGTGTCTCCATCCTCTGTCTCCAATCTCTGTCACTACTGCTCCTAATTGATTGATGGAATACTCCGGTGTACAGCAGACTGCTAGCAACGATACAGGATGGTTGACCTATTCATCGAGTACCGAGAAACTGTCCTCTAATAAGATTAATTTCAAACTTGGACGCATTTGTCTGTACACGATATAGGTGACACGAAGAACTAACCAAGTAGGAGTGTAACCTGCAGATGATCCTCGTATGTCCCGTTTCTTGATACGCTTCCGTTCAAGGTGAGGCATTAAAAGCAAGGTATGTCGGAGGAAAAGAATAAAGATGTCGACGCCAATGGCAGGTAAAGGGACAGTGGCACACCGGATCCACGAAACGACGCGACGGGTCCAGGACGGGCAGGAGGATCCCTGTTTAGCCAGCCGCGAAATTACGTAGTTTCGTGGTCGGGGAGGAACAGAACGATGCGATGGTGCGGCTTCTGTTCTGTTCGGAAAACGAAATCCTGGGTGTCGCGAGAATTCTAACGAGCGACTCCGGACACGGCTGCGCGCACGAGCAAAAAAGCTAGAGGACCTCGTTAGAGGAGAGAGAATCTCGCTGGTCGACGTCGTTATTTCGATTAATTATTAGGCGAGCGTTTGTTGGCCGGCCATATTGTTCGCGGTCCAACGACTTTGATCGCGTCCTCCGGGGAAAATGTCTGCTCTACGAGACACGGCCGGGGAAACCCGCTCTTGTTCCCTCTTTTTCTACAATTAGCGAGAATTAATGCGATCCGGGACGACGTGATTTCGATTCCGCTGACAATTCGAGACCTCATTATATTGGGCTCCCATTCGATGCGTCTCGTGCATCCCACGATTCTGAAACGAACGAACACTCGGAATGTGTAGATTGCAATGTCCGAGTTACAGTGTCTTCTCGGCGAGTTTTAATTACTGGCCGGGCTGCAATGAATTTTAGGTAGAGTCGTGAAGGTCGAGTTCCTGGAAATTAATTGTAATGACGCAGTTACATGAGTTGCTTCATGAATACCTCGACCATCTTGAATATTCCATTTGGCAATGTCATTTCTTTTGAGGTATCAAGGTCATTATTATTTTTAAAATGGTACGGAAGGTCAGGTGTGCCGCAATGTAATAAATTTCGATAATTTTCTTCACGAGTGTCTCTAGAAAAACGATAACATCGAGAATCTGATGTGAATGATCTCAGCATGTCGGACAAGAGCGCCGAACGAATACTGCCGAGAAGTACGAAATATCCTTGGGACATAATAGTGATGGAAATCTCGAGCACAGCTTGCAAAACGGCGGTAACAAGGGACGATCGCGTGTCGATGACACGAGCACCGGTATTAATCGCGTTGGAACAATGAGAGGCGGCCTCTCGGATAAGTCCCCACGGGTAGAATCTAAACCGGCAATTAATCGGGTCCCGATAAGTGAATCGACGCTGGCTCGGAACAAGTGTTCCCGTGGTTTCCGCTCGTCATTGTATGGTAACCACGCGAGTGGGAGTCAGCCGATTAGCATGGCGTACGTATAATTTCCCGCGCAATTAAGTCGTCCCGATGTTAAACAGCCGGTGATTACAATCCTGACGAGGGCCATTAGGGGGGCCTTTTTCGCGGGGGACTTCATACAAGTCTAATCGTAATAACGATTAATCGGACGAGCTGTAATTAAAGAGCGAGCGGAGCCGAGCCACGGTCCGATAGCATCTGTGTACGATCACGGTCTAATGACGAACGATCCCCTGAACGATCCGTCCGCGAAACTGGACGGTGTCTATATGTGCGCTATACCGACTACGGTCGAAAGGATAATCCGGCCTGCAAACGAGAACGAAAAGAAATTGCCGTCCCGGACAACAACGCGACGGTTCTTAAAAGGAAACAGTTTCCTCCCTGCGAAAAACAGATAGAAGTACAGCGAACGCGCGGGGGATGGACCCGCAATCGTTTCCGGTGCCCTCGGGACCGATGACGGAGGCAAATTCCGGGGGAGATTTCCGAGGAACGAACCTAATCCTCCCGGACTCCTCGCACAGTGAATTGGATAGCACCGGAAGGGGTGAATTAGCGTAAAACTAGCGAGATACGGAACCCGCTTACGCCCCCTAATAAAAAGCGCCGGAGATGTTTCGAATTTTTTTGCGATTCGGTTTTACTCTAACGAAACTGCAATCTTCAGTACTCTTTTCCCTTTTTGCAGAGCACGTAAGCCTCTTCTAGTTTTTTCTCAATGGATGAAGCTCAGGTTTTGCGAACTTCCGCTGGATTTTCTAATGGACGCTCCTTGTTCTTTATAATGCGAGTTTGAAGCAGTTTAATGGCGGATTTGCTGAACTAATGAATAAAAAATAGAACTACGCGATCTAAGAAAGAGCGCGGACCTGAAGGTTTTTCTTAGATAAAGACTTTACTGTATTAATATCAATTGTTAATTATTTGACGATCAAGTTCCCACCTTATACTACAATCTCGTGAGCAATAATAAATTAATATTCAGTGGTATCATTTGCATTGGAGTAATTTTTAATTCCATATCGTCGCGGGTAGCGATGACTCCCGTGGCGCTCAACGTGCTAACGAGGACAATTTTTATTGTAAAGATCCACAGGCCAGTAATGAAACTCGTTAGTCGAAGAGTTATGGATATCTCCGTTCATTCAAAAGCCCGAACAGCAAAGTTGCGGAGGATGATGCAGCCGTGGCGATCGTGTGCGTGCGTCAGGAATTGAATACAAATCGTGGGAAACAAGCTCGGCGAGGAATTCGCGGACGTCCCGTAGTCGAAAAGTGGGATTTTTCGCGTGACCGATCCCGCAAAGATGGCGAAGGATGAGACGTGTTGCTCGGCTCACGCGCTGCGTTTCCGTGGCAGGCAGCGCAGCGGCGTGCGGCTGCCGGTCGGATGGGCCTTCGATAAATATTTATAGTCGCGATCACCGCGTCCATAAATATTTATTCGAACATCGAGTTACTATAAATATTTATCATAGTGTCCGATACACGGCCTATGAAAACGGGATATAATTTATGACCGCGATGGAAACACGCTGGGAGGGACCGCACCGCGCGTCTCGCCAGAAAGATAGAGAGTTTTCTTTGGTCGCCGGAGTCGCGTGTAAATTGGTGCCCCGACGCGATGCCCGTGAGCCGATTCGTTATTGAAAGGAGAACCTTTTTTGTTTTTATTTTAACGCGCCGTTGCGTGCCGCTGATTGGGCGAAATTGCGCTGTCCGTTCGAACCCCGACCACTCGTAGATCTGCCGTGATCGAGCGGCCAATTATTCGAGGGTGCGAACTCCACGTGGATACGCACCGTGATCGGTTCATTTCTGGAATGGAGACGTGGCCCCCTAATATTCTCGCGTGCCTTCGTTGCACTTGCGAAATTTAACCTTAAGTTCACGCAGTCTTCTTCACTCTTCTACCGATGTCTTCTTCAAGTTTCCTTATCCGTGGTTTTTTTACTTGTAACTTGTACTCTTTTATACCCGTACTTAATTTTTCGATTCATCAAAGGTAAGCTTGCGAGATATACTAATACAGTAAATATTCTATGGAGGCATGAAGGTGTTACACGTTGGATGCAAAAAGATATCCCCTCTGATAACTGATCTCGGGTTCATTTATTGCATGAAGCAGCCTCATCGGTACGCTATTTTCTGCTCCGCTTCGGTCGCACGCGGTCTTTGTTTACACGCCCTGCCCTCTTCTACATGTATTATGATTATCGATCGTTATTAATAACAAGATGTATTGATGATCTCGGCGCAAAGGTTCGATCGGAGATACAAATTAAAGCAGTTTTGCTAGTTTGATTAAACTTTCTACGTTTCGATCCTAATATGGATCTTTTTCAAGAAAGAAGAAAAAACTGTCTCTGTAAATTTTAATAGAAATTTCAGTATTAGTGTACTGAAACGGAATTAAATACAAACTTCAAGATACAGTAATAAATTACCAACCTGCTTTACGAAAAAATTAGAGACAAGATAAGATGTATGAGCACATGTTGTTTCTATGCCGGTACACAAGTTACTGTGGCACGGACGCGAGGTTCATAGAAACAGAACCAAAACAGAAATCAATAGATCGAGCATGAACTAATCGATATTTGGCGGTTATTTCAAACCGTAAAACGTCAAACGTACAACATTTTAACTGCGAATATACCACATGTCATGGTAAAAATTGAATAAACATCCATAGAGACCCATCTAATGACAAACGATTGTAATTAAGGTGTTTTGCAATTAACAACATGAATGGTAGACTATAATTATTTAGGAAAGTGATTCATCATAACTCACTACTGGTTCAGTAGTGTTGCGTGGTATTCTTGAACCGTCGGTTTTTCATACCGAAGATTTACGCTCGAATGTTTAATCATATGAATCGTTTCTAGTAATATCCTATTGCTTAAGTTCGTCTCCTTGTCAATTGCTTTAACGTTGTCAAAATCAAAACGATGATCAAACTCTAAAGAATGTTTTGTTAAGGCAGTATGTTGTGACGGATTTAAAAAGATATTACGTTTATGCTCTTTGATTCTTGTTTCTAGTCGTTTCGACGTTTGTCCAATGTAGACTTGGTTACATCCGTTACAAGGTATTGAATAGACAACATTACTATGTTTTAAAAAAAACCTTCTTTCTTCTTTCTTGAAAAGGACCCATATCAGGATCGAAACGTAGAAAGTTTAATCAAACTAGCAAAATTGCTTTAATTTGTATCTCCGATCGAACCTTTGCGCCTAGATCATCTTGCCCTTTTCTACGTTCGGCTCGATCTTTGAAAAACGAAAAACTCGTGTCTCTCTACGAACTATGCAAACGAACCTCCTCAAGGCCCTTGCGTCCATCGAATATTTACGTGCATTGTAGTTTAATTTATGTTCGGCACTTTTATTATTCACAATGTTCTTTATTAAATATGTTGGTATCTAATCAATTACTACACATTTATCCTAGGTCGGAAGAAATGTTTGATTTTCGAGTTAAAGTAGCTCCGACTGCAAATGGTTAATAAAACCGATGAAAATGTAAATTCTATATCTGGACCACAGTGCGTAAGGGTCGTCCTGCGATCTCCTGCGGCGAAGGATCGCGAGGACGATCGAATTTTTGCTCGGAGTTCCTGTCGTGTCGCACGAGACGGTAGGAAGCCGGCATAGGAATTACTGTCGACGCCGGTGTAATAATATCCAGTGGTCGTGTCTGGTCGAGGGCACACGCGCGGTCTACTTTTCTTCTTCTTTTTTTTTCTTTGCACGGCAGGCTCGTTTAATGAGAGAGTCACGCGATCTACGCGGCTGAATAACGGCTGAATCGAAGCGCCGCACACTGTGACGAATTACCGATCCAGTTGGACAAAAAGCAATCTTTGCAAAATTGTTACCTCTGACTGACAAATGGCGAGTCAAATCCACACTTCAATTAAACCAACGTTGGCTTTAGATTCAATATAAATAACTGATAATTTGAACTCGTTGCTAAAAAAATGATAATTTAGATCAGTGGTCGGCACGCAGGGGACTCTAGAGCCCGATCTCGGCTCGCTCCGCCTCCTAATTCCGCCCGCACGTCTCGCTCCCCGTGACGGTCCTAGTCCTCGAGGCAGCTCAGGCGCGTACCTATCCCAGATCGTATGAACTGCGCGTGGCGCATTAGGGCGACACCCGTATCAATAGGTTTCCACATGGAGGTACTATTGTCAATGCGTTTCTTTGATGTGGTTTCCCCTGTAGGCCTATTCCACTATGTTGCATGATAATTTCGGAAACTAACTTTGAACAATAAACACGGAAGAGAGAGAGAGAGAGATAACATCTAATCTTTCGTTCACGAAGAAGCTTGTCCGAATGACTGTTTAAAATTTTGGCAATGGAATTAAGAAGTATTTGTCAAAGTTATCTCTCTCTCTCTCTCTCTCGCTTCCGTGTTTATTGTTCAAAGTTAGTTTCCGAAATTATCATGCAACATAGTGGAATAGGCCTACAGGCGAAACCGCATAAAAAACGCATTGAAAATAGTACCTCCATGGTAATGTGGAAACCTATTGATACAGGTGTCGCCCTAATGCGCCGCGCGCAGTTCATACGATCTGGGATAGGTACGCGCCTGAGTTGCCTCGAGGACTAGGACCGTCACGGGGAGCGAGACGTGCGGGCGGAATTAGGAGGCGGAGCGAGCCGAGATCGGGCTCTAGAGTCCCCTGCGTGCCGACCACTGAATTTTAGATGGAACGACGGTAAAACTTGGTAAAAATGGACTAGATACGGTAAATAATACTGCATTATTTTAACTCTGGATAACTAAACTTCCGTAAGAATGACGAACGGAATCCTTAATTGGAGGTGAAGAACTCCTAATTTCTCCGAATCAATATTCGTGTGGACCTTCTTTTTGCGAAGAAACGGCCTCGACATTTTCACAGTTTCGTTGCCAACTGTTTCACCTGGTCGCTGCATCCTGCCTTGATTAATTACGGACCGGATCGGGCTGAATGTAAATCGCGACAGCGACGGGGGATTTTTACGCTTGCGGATCCACGGGCGCGTAAGAGATCTATGGCGCCGGATCACGGAACGTTCACGTGCACTACATGACAGACGCGCAATCGACACGGTGTATTAGTACTTGTTAATGCGTCGGGCCGCGTCGCTATTTATTGCTACCGGTGCTGCTACTATATCGCGTGGAGCACACAACGTGGGCGGCGAGCGGCCCGCCTTTGACGCAGCTGGACCCTGCCGGTCCTTCGTTAGTTTTTTCTAATTGCATTCAGCCCTACCACCCGAACCGGACGATAAAAACGTCCGGCGCCCCGTCGGATCGAATGTAAACATCGACGAAGCGAGATTTTGTTTCGAATGGGAGGGAAACAGATTTTCTTTCGGATGAGGGTGGAGACAGGGAGACAATCGCTGCTGGATTAATCGTCGCCCTTGTCTTACGACCTGGTGACAGCACTGGGTGATTGAGTGTATTGGACGGTGGGTCTGGACGTATGGTTGCCGTGTTACTCTTGCGGACTTAGCTGCAGGATTAGTAGATTTAAGTGTGAACTGATATGAGACACTGTTTAAGAGAAGTATTTAGAAAGTTGTACATTTCTCGTTAAATTATTTCATTTCTCTGTGATACATTCATGAAACAGTTTAATCAATATTTTGTTGTGTACTGTGTCTTTCCAGTACCATTTTTGAAGAAACAACCCCTGGAACAAACTATGTAGAACAGCTCTCCAGCCACCCCATTAGACCTCGAAACGGCTCCGAGAAAGAAGAACGCGCACCATCAACCAGCGCCGACCCAAAACATCCAATCTTTGAAAAGTGTTCCAGGTATTTCGCGCCTTTTACCTCTCGAGGAGCAGCGCCATCAGCGAGCTCGCAGGGAGCAAGTCGTACGACCGCACTCCGTGGAGCCCATTAATACCGGAAGTGACGTTATTTGCATGGAAACGACATCACGGAGGCGGGCGCACGGAAGAGTGTCGATTCAATATCCATCGAACGCGCTGATGGGGTCGGGGATGGCAGGTAAAACGAGCTTCCCCCGAAGAATTTCGAGCGAATTCGAAGGAACGAGACCGTAGGGGTGGTTCCGGCTAGAAAAAGGCTGGCTCGTTCCGCAGTGACGACGAAATCTGCTGCGATTATCTCTCTTGTTAATTCTCGGAGCCGACTGCGGTGGGGTTCGACGAAAACGTAGAAAATAAATAATTTTATCTATTAAAAAATCTGGTTGGAATCTGGTGCGATTACTGCTCCCACTGGTTCTAGAAGTGGACGGAGGGGGTAGTTGGACGAAAACGGGGTTGGTCGGAGGTACTATTGAAAAGCTATAAAACAGCGTAATTCGGTCGGAGCCGCAGTCCATTGCAGTTTGGCCGGAAACGCAATTTAAACAAATTGCCGGGTGGCGCCACCGTCTCTCCAACCCCGCTTCCCCCTTCCGCGCGTCCATCTCTGCCCGTTACGTCTCTATCTGTTCATCCATCTTCGCGTCCGTCCTCCTCCCGTGCCGGATGCCTTGCTCGATTAATCGAAATCGAAACGAGCGCGCCTCTAGAACGGATGTTTATCGGCCGTAGGGCAATAATTCGATTTTCGGTTACCATTGCGAGCCGACATGCAATCCCTCCCCCCCTCTCTTTCTCTCTCTCTCTCTCTCTCTCTCTCTCTCTCTCTCTCTCGGCCCGTTGCTCATCCGCGACACGACAAAACTACGATCCTACCGGAGTTCGCACACGGTTTATGGATTTTCACTTGGCCCGACGCCACGGCGCGGCGATCGAATTAAAAACTCGGCGACGCTGCACTATCCGGTGTCAAAACGTTCTTCCCGCGATTCGGTTAACGGGCCCGACGAGATTTGCGGGACTGCTGCCATCTCATGCGTCGAAATCCTCGTGGATGATGCGAGAAAGCCTGCAGAACATTTTTATGGTTCCTATATAAAAAAAATGGAAGTCTGCATTGCCCGTTGGGTTACAATTTAGGGGTCCCGCTGCAAGGAGCTGTGCCACGTTAAAAAATTAATGTTGTATTTCTGAACCACCATGGACCATAATCTGGCCACCAATTTTATCAACTTTCCAGTATTTTTACAGTCTTTCTGTTGATTTTATCGATTCTGATACCTCGTACTATAATTTCGGTCGATTTTCGACCGCAATTCACCTACTTACAATAATTACAATGACTGCTGCATTATTCAAGGATCTCATGCAATTATGTTCTACACACTCGCATATGTCGCGAATGCAAAAATCCCTGCAGCAACACACGTTGCATATTTTACCTTATTACCGACTACGCACGGTAGTTTGCAATTCAAATTACAATAATTTTCAATGGTTTTCATTCGATTCAGTAAAGAGCGGGCAAGAAAGATCGAGTTCCTCGCGTTGTAATTTTTATCGAGTCAATGAACCACAATGAAGCTCTAAATACAGAGACCGCGCTTTGACAATCTGAAGTGCCGTTCAAAATTACCGTACTACGATCCGGGATAACTTTTCCATGATTAAACTCGTTTGTATTTAATTAATTGATACACATTCAATAATTATTAGCATAAATTTGAGCGGGGCCAATAGTTTACTCAAAGATGAACGAGTCCACTCTCTTCCAATTCATGAAACACCGATACTAATCAAATTCAATAATTTGCTACTTTCTTCACGCCTACACTAATTCTCGAAAAGAATTTACAAAAGATATATTGCTGCGAAAATAAGCTGCACCTGCAAATACCGCCCGAGGGAACAATCCGCGGCGTCGAATATTAGTGAAATTTTCTGGCGAACTCCGGGTTAACTAATTTTGAAGGGTTCGCTAATTAACGGGATCGCGTTATAGCCCGACCCGTCCCGGAAAGAAAGTTACGGACACGTACGGGCATTAAAGGCGATTAATGTGGAAACATGCTGGCCGTGGAACTCGATTATCAACGGTTAGCGAAATTAATTTTGGGAAAAGAGGAGGGGGGATGGTTAGAGGAAGGCAGGGGGAGCGAGGACCCGGAGAAATCTCATTTGAGACGTAACGAGGTCCAGTGGTGAACCGGAAGAATTCGATTTTCCTCGCGGCGGAATCATTCGATGTCTCGTTGTAATAGGGCGAAACAGGCTGCCGGGGCAGAGCTGTCCAATCAGCGACACGGCAACAAGCCAGTTACGGATAGCGGTACGGCCGTAGCAATTACATACGTCGGGTTGCAGGCACAATGGATATTCGCCAGACTGTTTGAAATTCGAATTACCGCACGCCTATCTTGACGCGGAGCAGTTCTGGGACGTAAGCGGGCCCCGATTACCCGAGTGCGATTCGCCGATGAATTTTCGAATGGTTCGCGCTCGAACTGCGACTCCGAAACACACCCAAAGATTACAGTACCATCATGCAAAATAAGAGTTGTCCGTGTCAATTACCGTGATAATGAAACTGAAAATTCCTCTAAAACCAAGTTTAAAATTAAATTATTATAAGAATTCCTCTAAATTAAATTAGTATAAAAATTCTTCTAAAGTACTTCAATCTTAAAAATGCATCTAAAAGTAGAAGATAAATAAAAATTTGTCATTCTTCGTAGTAAGTTTCATGCGTCCAAAATACGACGTTTAAATTACCGACACGACGGTGACCGTAGGTCGCCGAAAGGGAAAAAGGAGTTCCTAAAGTTTCTTCAATGGAGTGCACATCGAACGAACGGCTACATTGTCTCCGTCGTTTAATCACGTTTTTCGCGTTTTACGCAACCAGCGAGGGCGGCTTCATCCCCGGGCGAATAAACTTTGTTTCTTCGGAAGGGGATCCTTGGAAAAGGAGAAGGAACGAAAAGGGACGATGACGACGACGGAGGCGACGAAAAAATCGTCGGGACCAGGAAGAAAACTCGAAGGGGTAGTAATCGCAACGACGACGTGGCTCTCGAACTTCCAAACGAGAGACACGCTGGTTCCTTCCACCGACGCAATTTTTCTCGAGCAGCCTCGCGAAACTTTCCTCGCCGACTCCACACACTCGAAATCGACCGAAATGCTGGTGTTTGCGTGTCGAACCAGGAATCGGAAAAATGTCTTGGGACGACTTGATATGAATGTTGGAGAGAAAATCATTTTAATCCTCTGCTGTATTCCAGCGATTTTATATTTACCTGTTTATAAAATAATAAATCCAGTAGCAGATGGATCACTTTACAAGTATCGTCGATTCGGATAATGGAGATTCCAATAAATCGTGTGTTAAACTCACAAACGTAATTTAAACGGTATCGTGTTCGGTCCCATTCTAATCAGGAAAATGTGACGCGTATGTTAATCCAAGTTTCATAAGAGAATAAGATGCACCCTGGAAGAGGGAAAAAGATTTCCGGAAGGGAAAAATGAGTAATGAGTGGCTAGCAAGAAGCGAAATGAGGAAGGGCCCGAAAGAGGCAGGGCTCGCGCGGCAGACGTCGACCTTTCCGCGGATTCTGCAGCTCTTTCCGGATGTTCTTGTCGCCGGTTCCCACGGGATCTCTCCGGGAGACGTTGGCACGCCCGTACAATGTATCCAAAGAGGCGCTCTTCAAGTCGAACCGGTTACGAGGCGGGTCGGAGGTCGCGCGGAGTTCGCTTTCTTGCTTCTCGTTCGAAGCATCGCGTCGGATCGGATCGGGCTGCTCAAGTGGGTCGGACTCGGGCCTATCATTGCCTGGGACTTTACGAGTATTTATTGCGGGCGGGCCGCAGCGATCGTGTACCACCGCTCGATCTTGAAATATCAATTTCGTGCGGTTTATTAGGCCCCGATGCCTCGCGGACCGTGATAGTTCGCCGAGCAGAACCGGCCACACACGTCGGCGAGGATTTGCTTCCCCTTTGCTCGTTTCCCCGTCGCTATTTGTCGCTCGTTCGATCGGGCAACGTACTACAGGCATTCCGTGACGTATTTTATTCCATTGAATGTACACCTTTCTCATCCCAGCATCATTTTCTTATTACTCCTTTCGTAAACCGCAACCGGCTCACAAACATGGATGCCAACCCACTTCCATTAGATACTTTTTGACGAAAATTTAGTATTTTGTAGACGAAAGTCGGACACGACTTGTGTACTAAATGTTTTTTTTTAACGTGACAACTTGTTGGAATAGAAAGAAATTGTCAAAATCGAACTCACTTTTCCACCTCCGGTTAGGAGGGGTTACCCTTATAGTGAGAACGAGGAGGTGAAATATATAATACTGGAATGTGTTATGTAAAACGAAACGATCTTATACAGGGTGAATTCGATAAAGCAGGACACCTAAATATATCTCCGTTACTTTTCGTTGTACGAAAAACTTCTTAGGACAAAGTTACACTGTTCGAAGGGTCACATGTAACGGTGTAAGGGAAGAAATTTTCAAGGTCATTTTTTATGAGATTTCAAGGTCATCGATGTTTTTTTAAATGGAATCATATACTTTTTATACCATAGATCGATAGAGTATCAAAGTCTGAGTATAAAAGTGTTGACCTCCATATGTCCCAAATCTAATAGTTTACGAGATATTATCGAAACAATTGTCTATATTCTTTGGATATTATCTCGTTAACTATTAGGTTTAGGTCATATGAAGGTCAACACTTTCATACTCAGACTTTGATACTCTATCGATCTATGGTATAAAAAGTATATGATTCCATTTAAAAAAACATCGATGACCTTGAAATCTCATAAAAAAATGACCTTGAAAATTTTTTCCCTTACACCGTTACATGTGGCCCTTCGAACAGTGTAACTTTGTCCTAAGAAGTTTTTCGTACAACGAAAAGTTACGGAGATATATTTAGGTGTCCTGCTTTATCGAATTCACCCTGTATATCGGAGAGCTTAATACTAAATTCTGGAGAGCATAGACACGGAAACAAATCGTCACGGTCTCAAGGCAGAGCCTAACAAAATTCCAACTCAATCTAATCCCGTGCTAGCTGGTTCCGCAGGAGTATCAATTTTCCAAGGAAGGCGTCGACTTCGGCGAGCTGGGCTGTTTCGGGTCGACAATTAACAAAGGACAGCATCGAGCTCAAACACCCTGACAGGAGCAACGGGGTAGATTAATTTTCCAAGCAGATGGGACGCATGGAGGACCGATCCTCCGAGTCACGGATATACATATACATATATATGTATATATGTGTATGCATCGATTTTCCGTGACTCGGAAAGGGTTGGGCATCCTCGGTGTTTTGCGCGCGGGGGCGGGAAACAATTAATAGGCAAGCCGTATCCGGCGCACTTGTAAGCGAGCCGGAATATACCAGGTATACACGACACATGGCCCATTACGAATTAATGTAGCATTTCACGGCGAATTAATTACACGAGGCAGGGCTTCCCTCTGCTACCCCCTTCTCCCCACCCCCCTCTCTATCTCTCTCTCTCACTCAAACTCTTTCGTTCTTTCTCTCTCCGTTCTCTCTTTCGAGTGGCTCTCGAGAACGAAAAGAACCCGACGGAGCCCCGTAGCTGACTCACCGCGCTGCACTCGAGTACCAAATCGTTTTAATGGAACAACTGTTACCCGTTCAGCCCCGGCTCTACCTTCGGCGAACTAAAAGCGCCGCGTACCAGTGCGCGCTCCGTCGACTATTTTAAAACCGAGGAGCCACGCGGCACGGCCGCCTCTCGAGTGCCGTCGAATATTGAGAAAGAAGATTGTCGAACGGCCCCGTAAAGGAAGTGCACTTAATACGATTTAATCTCCGCCTTGCATCCTCCGCCGAGCTGCATCCGTTCGGAAAATAAAAAATCAAGCCCAACGGATCGCCCGGGAGAACGCCCGGCGAGTTTTATCAACTCCGACTGACGAATCGTGGATACTCGCGAAACTCGAAGAGTAATCGTACCGATTATTAGTAGATTTGGGATTTTCTGCGTCTATGATGGTAATCAGTGGATAGAATCCCTTCTTCTTTTGTTTTTTAGATTACGTCCCTCGTGATTAGACTTGCGATTCGTAGGCAGCGGATCTTTAAATTGAATTGCAACAATCTGGTTTGAAATAGACATTTATTTTCTTTCTTAATATAATTAAATAATGTATTTGACGAAACCATTCCGGTCATAAATTCATCAAATCCGTTGTCTATTCCATATTGTTCATTCGATCAATTTTAAAAGGTTGTTTGAAATCTGTTACGTAATCCATCCATTCTTAAATTATGCACTGCATTGAGCAATGCGAAATGCCCAAATAATTTATAAATTATTAGGTGTTATCACGAGTACGTGAGTTCGTGTGCAATTATAAATGTATTCCAGTTGTGCGAATTTAATTGCGGGTCATTGCAAGAACAATGATCGTATTGGAAAACCATCGTGAGGAATAATGAAAATTATGCATGAAGCGTGGAATAGAATAATTGCAGTGTAACGTTGATACGATCCAATATGAACGACTATTATTTTCGACAAAAATACAAAAGAACTCTGGTGACGTGCACTCAAAATTCTGCTGATAATTATTTAAGCACATTTTCAAGGTCCGCTTAAGGGTCGAGGAATGAATTGTATAAATATTTGTAGATTTTTAGGTGAAATTTCCGCTCGATTGCAACTGGTTGATGATATCTGTCGCGGTACAGCACAAATTGCGCGCCTCCTCGAAAACGCGCGAGACAGGGGCGGAATCGCGGCGTATCCGGCGGTGATTCGAACGTAAAACGGTCGACGGCCACGGTAATGAAAATATGCTCGGCAAATGGGCTGAGGAAGAATGCAGGCAGGATGCCGGTAACGATGCCGGATGCGCCATTTGCTCGAGTTAGAGATATTCCTCGCGAGATTCGGCTCCCCGCGTGCCACGCAGCGCGCCGAGCCGGCCAGAGAACGCTTAACGATTGATGCGCCGGATGAGTCGTCGCGAAATTTTATCAGGTCTTAAAGCCCCGGTCTTAAAACGCAGACCCGGCTGCCTGCGGACTCTCTCCACGGCGCGGCGGCCGATGTCTATGGCAACGCGGCTGGAGATCCGCTATTTCATAGACAATTATTTCCTCGTCATTTCCTTGGAAAATCGCAGTGAAAGAGGAAAGAGCAGACGATGTAGCATGATATTGTATACGCGCATCATTCCGACATCGTAAAAGTAAACTTCGAATCACTATATTCAGATTTATCAAGTCGGTAAACTGTACAGTCTTGGTTGAAAGCGCTGAGCAGATGGAATTGTTCGAAAATATTCTTTTACGTTAGACAGGAATCAAATGAATTGAATTAATTACTAAATGTATTCAATTATTTGATTGTAACAGTTGTACAGAGATTACACATCGCAATTAGCATTCCGACCTGAAAACCTTTTCCACATTTTTTAATCTCTCGCGTTCAGTGCCGAACGATCGGTCCAAAATCCATGACAACATAAATCGAACCGGATGTATGTTCAAAAAACAAAAAACACAAAAAATCCAACGACAGTCGAAAGCGACCTTGGGGGATGGGTACGAGAGAGTTACGCCCTCGCGGACGTTTCGCATCGCGGAAAAAATGTTTGCGAGACGGGGACGGTTGGGAGGGGGCAGTAGTGGGGTGAAAAAAGCGGCGGAACGCGACCGCTAAATTTCGGCAAAACGAAATCTCGTAGGTTGTGTAACGCGCGGCGCAACCCTCGCCCCGTTCCTCGTTCGATTTATGACGCAATCAGATACCATGGCGCACGGAACTGACCATAAAACATGGGAAACTACGTTGTCACCCAGTAGCCGTACAGTCCCGTGCAGAAATCGCTTTTTACCAGGCATCCCGCCGTCGTTGGGACGAATCGAAGCGAGAGAGACGCATTGCCGGGACGAAGACGCAGAACAGAAGTTATTAATCGCGACTAAACGCGGCGAATGGATAATGCCGGGATGAAACGGAACAAAAAGAAATATCGCTGCGAATATCCGACCGAATAACTTCGGCGAGCCGGCAAAAGGGGTGCGCGTTCTAGAAAAATTTCGATGACTGGCCGTGAAATCTCCCGATTCATATTCAATTTAAACTATCACGTTCAATAATAAAATGAACGTAAAAAATATATAAAAAAGGATTGAGGTTGAAGGATTTGAATGAAACTAGGCTGCATTCCCAAACAAAATGGAGGATCTTTTGGAGGCGGCATTAAATTTGAAATTCTGTTCGCGATTCGCGCGAATCAATGGCGGCAGCCGACTCGCCCAATTCGTTCGCCGCCTGCCATAATCGCGGAGGTGCATTGGGCGTGAGACACCTCGGATTCAGCGGTTCAGAAGGATGACTCGTCGAGCGTGTCGGAGATTTGATCGTTAAAAGTCGAGAAATCCGAAATTATCGCGACGATTTACAAATCCAGTCGTCTATTGTCTGTCCGTCGCGCGTGAACGCTCGGCGCTCGATCGGGTGCTCGGTCGACGCTTTCGCCGACGAATTACTCGAAATTTTCGCCCGGGACAGATTTCACGGTCTGCCTGAGACGTTCGAAAGTTTCGAGACACCGAAGCGAAGGCAGCAGATACGGCGCTGAGCGTCCGCGCTGCCGAACCTCGAAGCTGACAGAGAAGCTGCGAGCGTGGTGGGATCCTCCCGGAAGCCCTTGCACTTACTGCGGCGGCGGGCTGCGAGAGGGCTGGAAATCGCGGGGTGAAAGTTTCCCTTAATAACTATGCCGCGTAGCCTGGCAATCGAGGCGTGAACGCGAGATACGGATTAAAGGGGAGAACTTCGCGTCTCGCTCCTACTGCGAACAAATTCCGAAGCTTGTTTTTCAACGGCCGAAGGTTGAAGGGCGGAAAACTGGGATCGGCAAGCGACGTCTCGAACTTGGTCACCCCGGCGACGCGAATTTTTCCAGACCCCTCCACCCTTCATCACCCTGCTGTCTTCACCCTCTGTTTCGTTCATCCTAGTCACTTCATCCCTCTACTCGCGATAGCTCGAAACTTCGAAAACTTCGAGACCGAAATGTCACTTATACTGCGTGGGACTTTTCTGAGACCCTTTAATAACGAACCGAAAAGAACAGGGAGGCTACGCCTATAACATTTTTACGATAGACTATGTTAGCTCGGGTGAGCGAGGTTCTACTTCCAAATCGTCAATTTATCGAAGAAATTTGCTACGACTTGTACCACGCTTACTTAGTCTCATTTTAATCAGAAAAATGTTCCAAATACGCTAGTAAAAGTTTCACCGGAAAACAATTAACAACAAAAAAGTTTTGTCAATTGTCAAACCATTTCCTTTCTAAAACATTGTCGCGAATATTCCAGTTGAACGGACGTGATACGCTCGCCGTGGGCTCTCCAGGTGATCGAATACTCGAGTGAGCTGCAATAAAAATCATCAGCGCTGGAATGGATCTGGCAAAGTGTCCGTGCGAATACGAAACGCCATACGTTCGGGATTCATAAGGAAACTAGACCTTGAACGCATATTCCCGTATCGCCCGATTTGTCAAGCTCCAATATCTGTCTCGTATCGAGCGCAGCGTTTTTCCCTCCTCGGCAACCAGTTAAAAATCGTTCGTCGCCGCTTCGGGGACCGGGGCCAGACTTTTACGCGCACTAAAACGCCGCGAAAGACGGCGGTAAAGCTCGAGCCGTCGTATCGCAGATTGCCTTAAACGAAAACCGATCCGTGGCCGAGCCGGCTTTACGAGGAGAGATTACGCTTTTTACGGGGTTGCGTGTCCCGGGATACCGAGTCTGCTCTCTCGCACCCCCATTATCGATGGCTCATCATTGGATATGCAAAATTAACATTTTCTGCGCCACATTTAATTGTTCTTTCCTCCCGCATTAATCTTAACCTGACTCTAAGTGTGACAAAGCACAAAGTCTTTTGCATAAAAGCGTGCTGTAACAGCGATTATATTTGTGACGGTTACAGAACCGATCTCTTTTGACTTTCTCACAAAAATCTCTTCGAGATCGTGTCTGGCAGGAAGCGCCCCTAGATAACAGATCTCAAGTCCCCTTTTAACGAAGACCGAGCTCTGGCTCGTCTTAATGGAAAATGACAAAAAAACGAGAGTCTGGCACTACGCGACTTTAGATAATTAAGATCACCCCACTCATTTTAGGGGTATATAAACCCCGTGTAATTCTACACTCGGGGGCTAGTACTTCGGTAGACGCCTATCGCGTCACGTCGTGCTGCATCTCGTAAAGTCAATTTCTAGTTAGATCGGGCTAAAGTTCCCCTTCGAAACAACGTCAACCGTATAGATTCCGCGTGTCCGGTCTAAAATCTATTAGGCATTCTTTTACAATTGGTTCGAGACCCCCGTATTTCCAGTGCGTCAAAACCGAGCATTTAGTTAGGTAATTATTCAATTCTATTTCATTTCATCCGCGACAATTACACAATTGTATCACACATTTCTTTAATTAGAATATATTTGTGTTCTTTGGTAAATTCGTGTAAACTCACTCAACCCATTATTATCGTTCCATGATCCTAATAGAGTAAATGAACGTTCCCACACGATACAATCTAACCGCTCGGGTTGTATCCATTAGAATATACTAGTTACGAGGCCCACTAACAATTCTCATCCAAATCACCCAACCAGAGATTTATCCATCCTAACGGCTCCCTGACAATCGCATCAGGTTTGTCCTCTCAATCTTCAATTCCTAGCGGCTCCCCAACAATCGCATTGGGTTCGTCCGCGCTTACTAACAAATTAATATCCTATTCCTTGCGTATAAATACATCGCCGACCACTCGTTGCTGCTCGCGGCCCTGGCTCGTAACATATTAAAATAGGAAAATTAGTCGTAAACATAAACTCAGTCAATTTAGATTTCCTCGTCTTGGTACGATCTTCGTCGTTCTAGTTCAATTGAACGTCATGGTGTTGGTACTCGTTGAACTGATCATGATGTGCATTGAAAAAAATCAATGTTAATGAGCGAAAAAATGTTAACCTTGGAAAACGTCGTGGCTCTCAATATTCGTCTTTATCTTGAAACAATCATTCTGCATTGACAAAAATAACAGAGATGTTATGGAGTGGAGGATAAAAGAGACATACTGTGCATCAATATGAGACTTCAAACTTGTAAGGAGCTGTGGAGGATGGTAAAGAACTGCAACCTTCGCAAAATATCGTTCGAATTCGACTCTGTCGAGGTACTTTAGAGCCTGCTCACAATATAGTCGATACCATCGCTAGTTATGAAGCCTGACGAACGTAATACGGTATGGTGAATGTAAAAGGCGTCGCGATTGGCGCAATAAAATCGCGAATGGAGGGTGCCGCGCGATTTTCGTCGCGTTCCTGGCGCCCGGCCGGATGTGCCGCTGTTTATATCGGCAATTAACAAGTTGCCGTACGCCCACGCTCCCCTCGTTCGCGGCGCGCTAACGATCACGAGGGGGTTGCGATTTACGAAATTTCGCGAAAGTCACCGCGGCGACAATGGAACCTCCTCCTCCTACTGTCTCTCTCCTTCTCTCTCTTGCTTTGCGGACGATAAAACTCGCGGGACCCATGGCAGCCCCCGGTTTTAATGAACGAGACCTCTAATTTATCGTCCGAGCAAACCCTCGAATTAAACGAGCTTCAAAAAAGCTCGGGGGAAGGGCGCAAGAACGGAAGTAACAAACGGTCGACACACGCGACAGAACCTTGTGTACCGGCGACGCATAAAGCCATCGGAAATAATACGTTTCGACAAAGGAGAGAGATGAGATAGAGAGAGAGAGAGAGCCGAGAGGGCCACAGATTTCGTCGACGGAACGACTCTCTTTCTCTTACTTAATTGGAGTGCGCCACTTTCGTCTATTTCCGTCGCCGGATCCTCGAGACTCTTCTTCCGGAATCTACTCGTCCTGCTATGAGGTAATTAGCCAGACATTGTTAGCAATCTAGTTGAGCATTCCGGAGTCAATAGCTCCTTACGTCCGCCCGCGAGCGTCTTCTTTGTCGCTCCCTTCGGGACGTTCCGCTGCTTTATGACGAAGAAAGTGCTCGTTGTATTGTGGTTGCACATGCTGCATGATTCTCAGAATTTCTTACGGTTATTTAATCCTCCCTTGTATTGTGGTGAGTCTGACTGGCGACGAGGTTTTCCAACGGAGTCTACGAAATGTGAACTCCGTTAAGTCGACGTAGCAGTGTGTGTTCTCCTGTTATCAGTGTTCAAGCATTTAAATAACTTTCAAATAAGGCACTCGTTAACCTTTATGTCAGCAACCAACATTTCTTACGATATTTTATTGTAGGATGTGGAGCGCCGGGTCGGCGACACCCAAACTGTATGTTGTGCGTTGCGTGACGTATGAGTGTGTGCGTGAACGTACGAGCGACAACGACAAGCTTGTCACCGGGCGTCGCACATACGGCCGAATGACCAAATTACGACGACAAAAGTCGATTTAACAATTTTCTCTAAACTAATTTCAAATACCATCATTACGTACTCTAAGAAAGGGCCCACAATGTAGCGTGAAAATTGTTTTTGTTAACGGAACGCAGTAGTCGGTGCACCCGTGCAAAATTAGGCTATGGTTCGGACGGTGAATCTCAGTTGTTCGCGTCAGTAATGTTGACGACGTAATTGCGTTAATCCTGTTTTCTCCGATTGAAATTCGCTAAGTTTTCTACATGGATATTGAAGCGTCAGGTTCGTACTTTCATCTGCAATTATTGTTAACACAAAGATAAGTTGTACATACTGTTAATATACTATATTGTATCATATACTATTCTTGGTTAGGAAATATTGATATGCTTACTTTAGCTAGAGTTACAAAAAAAGTTCCAAAGAGTACCCCGATCTTTCTTTACTAGTTCGAAAAAGTGGCTTATAACTAACATAAAAAATTAAAAAATGAGTCCCCCCCTTTGTCCCTTCGATCAATAGAGCGGATTGTTTACAGGTAGTCGCGTCGACTGTGCTGTACAGGAGATAAAGATTACGAGAAAAGAACTATTTGAAGTGTTAAGAAGTGAACAGTTTTTCAAGTTTTCATCATTTAAGTGTAATGAACGATTGTTAAAGTATATATTCGATAAGTTTGGTGTTAGTGAACATTCTGAACATTGTATGATGATGCTACTAATGATGCTGATGATAATGATGAAAATAACAATGAGGATGTAGAATAATATTTTTATTGCATATTATATCTCAAATAAAACTACAGAAATAATTTAGTGTTTTAATTTATTTAATTCTGTTCTAATTAAAATACTACGGACCCTTAACCCTTTTTTATGGCCCCAATTAAAACCCTAAGTTTCCGAAGATTATTATTAAGCAGTCTTCTTATAAGCATATCCAACTAGAATGTCAAATAAAATCTCATTTTATATTTTTGTCGTCGTAATTTGGTCATTCGGCCGTATGTGCGTCGGTCGCGAAGCAGTTGTCGCCCACCGTGGCGGAGGCAAAAAACGCTCCGCGACGCGTAACTGACGATAATTCGAAAACCGACATCAGTCTATGATGGAGAGTTGTATATTGTATATACATAGAGTAGACGAGGGAGCGAGAGAGTACCGACTTGAGCGAGCTGTAAAATTGTCAACGTCCCTCGCCGTTAATCGTAATAAATTGTCCGTTTATTGTTCGTGTAGTCGAGTTAATTTATCTCGTCCGAAGTCAACGCGAACCCATCCGCGTTGACGACCAAATCCTACTTTATTCATTTTTATCCAATATTTTTATCCCTTTGTTACGAGCCAGGGCCGCGAGCAGCACGAGTGGCCGGCGAATTGTTGTTGCACTAGGAAGATGGTATCAGTTTGTTAGTTAAAGGTACGCGGACGAACCCAGTGCGGAATTGGGGAGCCGCTAGGATTATAGACAGCGAGGACGAACCTGACGTGAAGTCAGGGAGCCTCTAGGAATGGAGTCAAACGCAGACGAACCCGATGCGAAACCGGGGAGCTGCTAAGAAGTTGTAGAGCGACGCGGACGAACCCAATGCGAAATTGGGGAGCCGCTAGGAGTTTGGATAAAAGCGCAGACGAACCTGATGCGAAATCAGGGAGCTGTTAGGATAGATAATAAGCCTCGTAACTAGTATCATTTAATGATACAATCCGAGCGGTAAGATTGTATCGTGTGGGGACGTTCAATTGCTCGATTAGGATATTGGACGATAATTATGGGTTTAATGAATTTGCGTTAATTATCAAAGAACACAAATATATTTTGATTATAAGAATTAGTGTTACAATTGTGTAATTGTCGCGAATGAATTGAATTTGGAATAGAAAGAATTGAAAGAAGATGTGTATTACCTAAACTAAGATGCACGGTGTTGACGCACTGGCAATGCGGGGGTCTCGGAGCAACCTTATCACTGCCTAATAGATTTTACACCGAACTCGCGGAATCTATACGGTTAACTTTTGATTCGAAGGGGAACTTTAGCCCGATCTCACTGGTAGTTGACTTCCGAGATGCAGCACGACGCGACACGATTCGTGATTACGATAGTACTAGCCCACGAGAGTAGAAATGCAAGGGCTTATATACCCCTGCAATGACGGGTGGTACTTGTCAGTACCCTTTGAGTGAACATTCGTATTTCGTCAACGACCAGTTGGTCGTGCGTATGTTTGGGCCCTAAACTAAACTAAACAGCTATGTAGATTTATCTAGGGTGGCTCTGTTCGTTTATCTAGGACGGTTCCTGCCAGAGATGATATTGAACACCTGTTCGTCATCCGTAACACCTTAAATATTAATTGAAAATCTACTATCAGTTTGTTATTTATTGACTAAAATATTCAAGAAGAAGTATTATTGACATAAGGGTTGAAAAATAGCAAGTTCGTTAATTCTTCCGGAAAAAATTCCTAAAAATCTGTCTGTTCCGAATAAAAAGAGATCGAGATGGATGGGATCGGAAAATGTCTCGAGCCTTTCCCGGCGTTATGAAAAATATTCGGCACGTAGATTCGCGGGGCGATTCTCCCACGGGCGATTACCGGCGGCGCTCAAAGGAGATCGTAGGCAGCAATTAACTCCAATTCAGCAGGATCGGAGACGCGTCTCGCGCGGAACGTTATCTGCAACGTGACAAAAAGCAGAAGAAGAAGAAGAGGAGGAGAAGAGATCGTCCCGCCGCGCCGCGCCGCGCCGAGTCGGGCCGGGCCGGGTCGGGCCGATTAAGAGAAGTGCCGACTGCCGCGCACGCGGTGCTGTCCTTCGCCGGCAACCTCCCGGGAACTAACTTAATCCAGTAATCTACTTTCCGGGAAAATCACATTCGCAATCAGGGCCGGGCGAGCATATCAAAAAGGTTCGCGCGTGAACGACTCGCCGAGCAATTATATTTCCCGTCCGCCCTCATTTTTCCGCCGACACGGCCGACCCGCTCTCTCCACTCTTATCCCCGCAATTTCCACGGTTTTTCCCGCTTTTCCCCGCCGACGATCATCAAGCATTACCGCGCGAGTCAGCCGAAATGTAACGCGACCACGCTGGAAAAACACCCCGTTCTTCAAGGCCCAGTTTACGCTCGGATACGCGTCATCTAGCCAACCCTATGCACTACAGTGGACGTGGACGTTAAAAGCCGTGGAGGTAGCAAGAAGATACTGCTTTTTCGGTGGGCGTAGTTTGCTCGTTAGGGACGCTATTCTAGATATACAGTAAAAGCTCCTTCGTTGTCCAAAGGCCGGTGGTTTGAGCGTACAACGACCGTGCCCGGACACTATTTTTGATTTATGACTGGGTCTTTAGTGAAACGGCTAGTTAAATGACAAAGAAAAGCATTCGCAGTCAAAAGCAATCAACTGTCTGGCTTTAAAAAACTCCTTATTTCCTTGCCATATTCCTTTCCTATTGTTCTCCGTTCTGCGCGGGTCGAGACAGTCCTGGCACACATCTGGCGACCAGATCCACGCAGGCCGAATCCTCTCGTTGACAGGCAGTGGAGTGTGTAGGCACTGGACAACGATCGTGCCCACGATTCATGACAACGAAGGAGCGATTACTGTATACAGTAAAAGCTCCTTCGTTGTCCAAAGGCCAGGGGTTTGAGCGGACAACGACCGTGCCCGGACACTATTTTTGATTTATGGCTGCGTCTTTAGTGAAACGGCTACTTAAATGACAAAGAAAAGCATTCGCAGTCAAAAGCAGTCAACTGTCTGGCTTTAAAAAACTCCTTATTTCCTTGGCATATTCCTTTCCTGTTGTTCTCCGTTCTACGCGGGTCTAGACAGTCCTGGGACACATCTGGCGACCAGATCCACGCAGGCCTAATCCTCTCGTTGACAGACAGTGGAGTGGGTAGGCACTGGACAACGATCGTGCCCACGATTCATGACAACGAAGGAGCGATTACTGTATACAGTAAAAGCTCCTTCGTTGTCCAAAGGCCAGGGGTTTGAGCGGACAACGACCGTGCCCGGACACTATTTTTGATTTATATCTGCGTCTTTAGTGAAACGGCTACTTAAATGACAAAGAAAAGCATTCGCAGTCAAAAGCAGTCAACTGTCTGGCTTTAAAAAACTCCTTATTTCCTTGGCATATTCCTTTCCTGTTGTTCTCCGTTCTACGCGGGTCTAGACAGTCCTGGGACACATCTGGCGACCAGATCCACGCAGGCCTAATCCTCTCGTTGACAGGCAGTGGAGTGGGTAGGCACTGGACAACGATCGTGCCCACGATTCAGGACAACGAAGGAGCGAGTACTGTACTTGCATCCCTAATTTTGACACCCCCATTCTCTGCGTTTCTTGTACTCGTGTGTTACTCAGGCACTTTCAATAATTTCGTAAGGAAAAAATTACTACAAATTGTACAAAATATGTACTCTTAACTTAGGTAATCGGTAAGGAAGCAGTCCATTAAGTCTCTTGCGGAAAAAATTCCTAAATGTCACGTCTTTCGCGTGAACTTTCAATTTCAGACATCCTCCAAAATGTTTCAGTGCAAAAATTATTACAGCTAGTTCAATATACGTACTTTTAAATGAGGTGCTCGTTAAAGAAGCAGGTCCATTAATTCTCCCGCAAAAAATTCGTGAAAATCGCGTCTCTCACGAACGTTTGACCGGACCTTAACGACGCCAACTATTTTTTTTCCAGCGGCGTTTCTCTGTCTCTGCGAAGTGGGAACAGGCTTGTCACCGTCCCTTTCGCCTCGAACGAGGAAGTCGTCCTTCGATTTCCATGACAACGGGACGCGGGCTTGAATGCACGTCGTTTAGGGGCGATCGACAGGCCTCTGGCCTCTCCATATTCAACGAGCGAAATTCCCGGCCTCTTCGTCACCGCGCCGATCCATCGCCGACTCCTTAACGTCGATCCCGTGGAACCCGGAGCTGCTGGGCTTTGTCGCCGGCGACAATGGCCTCCCAGGATTTCCAAGTTCGTTCCTGTTCCGCGAATTATACCGTCCCGCACCATCCTCGACAGATATTTGCTTTCCGGAACGATCGGACGATCGATCCCGGAATTCAATAATGAACCGCGAAACTTCTTTCGTTTCGTCGGCCAACGTTCGAACGTTACCGTCTGAGCCGGCCGATCGAAGATCTTACTGTTATCGGCTCAGGCGAGTAAACGGACTCGAAGCATTTAATACTCTTCCGGTGCTGGAATTAAGAGGATCGCGGTATAGAAAGATTGTTGACGGAAAGGAAGGAATCGCAGTCAAGGAATCGCAGTCTGCTGAGGAATTTATGCTTCGTCACATTATTGGCTTTGATAAAGTCCATTTGGCACTCTGTAGACTGTAATGAAATACAAATAACGAAGTAGCCGAGCCTGATGAAGGTGTAGATCGAAGAACAAAAGTGGAGGTCGGGATTGTTGAGCGAGAAGAGGATATTGAAGTCGAGAGAGTGCACTCGGTGGCGGAATTTGTGCACCGTCATTTATTGGCCTCGGTAGAGGCTTGATTGCTTTGTAGATGTCGGCTGTAATGAAACATAAATAGCAATTTGCTACGAAAAATTACTACAGGTTCTCCGACGTGTGTACCTTCAAACCCTGTGCTCGTTCAATAACCAAGTCCGATTAATTCTTCCGGAGAAAATTCATAAAAATCGTGTCTTCTCGTAAATTTTCTATTTCCAACGTTCAGCTCTCGGAGACTTTGTTACTCTGGAATTTTTTACGATTTCGCCACGAAAATATTAGCACGAGTTCTACAAGATATGTACTTTCGAATCGTGTGCTCGTTAAAATTCTCGCGCCCGTGATTCTTCCGTAAAAAATTCCTGAAAATCAGGTTCTTTCCAGTCTCGAACGCACCGCGCGTTCCGCCGTCACGTCGCACAGTGGTCGATTTACTCCAAAACGTGGCCAAACATCAAATCTTTCTTTGATTTATACGAAACTATGTATCTCGGGGTTTTCGAAAAATCAAAATCGCCAAAAAGTAAAATGGCGGCTGTAAAATGGAGATTGAACCTATGAAAACTGTCAGAATGGGACAAAACACGGTATTTTGAGGTTCCTGAAGTCGTTAATTATGAATCTGAAATTAAAAGCACAGAAGTATTAAATACAGCTGAAACTTGATATCTCATGATTTTTTATCTTGTAAAATGTGAATCTAATATCAAATTATATAAACAACATAAGCAGCCAACTAATTATTAAATTATAGAAGAAAAAATTCTTGTTTTGAATGTGTTTTGAAGAATGGAAGGTTATAAATTAGAAAGCATTGTAATTATGAATGTATCAAATTGTTTGTTCAACATCTGAATAGTCAGAATCGTCATTTGTTGTATCTACATTATCTGTCACTACCAAATTCATATTAATAGTTAATATGAAATGAATAATGTTAATATTAAGAAATGAAGGTCGCTTCAATTTTTTATATAAATATTAACATATATTTTTTACTTCGTAATATTGTAACTGGTATCGAGACGAATTCAACGACCTATAATAATATTACTTTAAACCTTGAAATAAGGTTTAGATCACAAAAAGCGGGTTTCCAGCCCATGCAGTACATTACAAAAATTGCCATAAAAACCGCAGTGGTGCCTCGGGGTGCCCGATCTTTGTTGATCCTACTATTTAGGTGATAATCCAAACTAAAAGTGTGTACAAGTCACATGATGAAAATCGATGAAAATCATAAATATTTTCCTAGGTTTCCAAAATTTTCGTATGAAATCTTGTTATATTTTATATATTGCATTATCCATTGTTACTGGCATTTTATATAAATGTATAAACGTGATTTACTTACCTCCAGGGACACCCTCCATATTGTAGAATAAAAATTAGTAGGATATAACACAAATATATTCACTTCTGGACACTTTTCTCACTCAACAATTTACTGTGCGTAGCTGCTACCTGAACGATGGTCACTTTCAGACTGAATTTCTCGCTCAGGTGGAAAGGTCATGCCGTTTTCCCATTAGCCATCCAATAGCCCAACTATCAGAGTAGCCAACCCACGTATACAAAACTCTTGATTTGAAAATTCGTTTTTCTGATTTTCGGCCACGTTTTGGAGTAAATCGACCACTGTGCGTCGTAGGCTGCGGCGCGAGGTGTTTGTCAGCACGGCGTGTAAACGTTGAATAAAACAATGCGCTGTTTAATGTTTTTCGCTCTCCCCGCTAGTCGTTTAAAAATGTTTTTACGCCCGCCAGGTCCGCCACGCCGCGTCGAATACCGAAAATCCCCGGTATCCGGAGGAATAGAAAACGCGAGTCCGGTGATAAAACGCGTGTTTCGGGGCTCGCGGCACTGTGCCCGCGATCATGACAAATGGCCCGCCGCCGGAAGTTATTTTGGCATTGTTTATATTTATTGTATTAGAACTCGCTGCGGCCGCCCGATAGGTTTTCTCTCCTGCCACCGACCCGGCTGGAAAAAAGCGACGGGCGTTTTTAATGGAAAACGTATCAGAGTTTTTAATCGGAGAGAACAGCGGAATTTTAGAATCGCGGGTTGTTTTAGATTCGATTTATGCCACGCTCCCCTGTTGTTTTTCTGGATTCAGTTAGCTTGCAAATTGCATGGGACGCTGGGTATGTGATTCTGTTCGCAATTGTGCGAATTATAGATATTTCGTATTTTATTCTGATTTAATTCTCCGTTTTCATTCTTTTTCAGAAATCATTTTGATCCATATCTCAAATTCGTTTTCATTTAAGTGGTCGATAACAAGGCGCGTCGCCAATTTTCAGCAATTTGTTCTTTTCTATAAGGGTTGCTGCAACCCTTAACAGTTCCGGAACACGGCCTCCAAGAAACTACTTTTTTCGATCGGGGAGACGTTAACCGGGGAACCGTGATTACGCTTACGAGGGGTTGAAACGGCTCCCCCGAGTAATTATCGGACTCTGAATATCCGAGCGAGTATAATGCCTAAGGTAATAATCAAACTTTCGCGTCGGCCGGAAATTCGAGGCGGAAAAACCCAGGTTTCCCGAACGCGTGTTCTTTATGCATACCCAATAAGTTGCTGGTTCGCTCGCTTTGGCACTAAACGCAATTCACTATTTTCGATACGTATCACGACTTTTCATTTCTGATCACCGCCTGGCACACACAAATATTATTAGACGTTCGTAAAATGAAACGTGTATCTAAAGAAACGATGTGGTTACGATTTTAAAAAATATTCAACGAGTGTATCAGTTATGTGAACTTACCCTGACGAGAGAGAGAGAGAGAGAGAGAGAGAGAGAGAAACTCGTTCTTCTACCCAACAGAAAAAAGAATGAAAAACAGCTCTAGGAAATCAACTTTTTCAGAGACGCAGACCAGAATAGCTGCTCAACCGAGAAATAAATATTCTCCGGCCGGCATGAACCGCGCTTCAACAACCGGTAAAACGAAAACACGTGCGATGCTCGATGTTATCGTCCCCTGGCGCCGTTCTCGACACTCTTCGAGCTTGTTCTTAGCGGAAGTCCGCTCCGGGGGCGGCGTAATTCAAACCAGCTCTCTTATGGCCCTGTTCATCGACACTCGGTCGCGTTTCGACAAACCTGGCCCAACAGACTCTTGTGCGCGCCTCTCTCTTTCTCAGCTTGCTTCCTTGGTTATCTCGTTAACCAACGCCGCGGGTTTTAATTAACGCCATTCACGCTGAATTATGGGGGAAATTTTCTGGCCCGGCATCCGGCTTATCCCGTTTCCGGGATTCACGCCGGCGTAAACGGTTGCGTACACGCGGACAATCTTTGTTTGCGATCGGGTGACGCCGCCGGGCTGGGGTGATTTAAAACACGCGAACAGTCTTCAGTGTAACCGTGGACTCCAAACACTGGTACGCTACACTGTTCATGGTTTTTGAAATTTTAGTTTTGGAAATAGTTTCAAACATGTCCTCAGAAAATGAGTGCTCACATCGCGACCATTGAGTTTTGGTAACAAACATGAACCTATCCCTAGGGCCTACGTTGGTGGTATGCGTTGGGCAACCGTTGGAAATGTCGCTCTTTTTTGCAGTTGGGCCAACAGTAAGGGCTAACGTTGGGCCAACGATCACACCCAACCTAGAGCCAACGTTGCTACAAGACGAACCCACAGAGCCCACATTCTGATTTTATCTTTTTATGGTATATCATAAATAATATACATATTAAAAATGTATTTTCACGGTAAAATTTTGGGAAAAAAAGGAAAAAACTAAAATAATAACCTACCCACTACCCCCACGTCGGACTTGAACCCGGACCCGCTTGCGTAGTAAGTACATGCCCTATCGCTGAACCTACAGATGATTCTTGTTCGTAGATGCTATGATTTAGGACTACTAGATACGTCAACAAATAAAAATTAAAGTATCTAAAAAAGGAAGACCCAGTTTGAAGAAATCCAAAAGGGTCTTCTTATACTACATGAACACCCCCCCCCCTTGCCTTTCCCCTGTAAATGGAAAAATTAAAGAAATGAAAAAATTCCAAGTCTGCTCACAATAAAACTTTAGTGGATCAACCATCGCGCAAAAATGAAAAATTTTAAGTATATTTAGAAATACGAAAAAAAATCAATTTGGAATATAACTTAGACGATATATTTAAATGTTGGCAGATTTTCGTTGGGCCAATGTAGTATAATCGTTGTAAATTCCACCGACTATAATATCTGTAGGCCCAACGTTGGGTATTCGTCGTTGGACCTATGTTGGGTATTCGTGGTTGGCCCTATGTTGGGTATTCGTCGTTGGCCCAACGTTGGGTATTCGTCGGCAAACTGTCATAATTTTTCGTCGTTATACGTTGGGTATTCGTCGGCAAATTGACGTAATTTTTCGTCGTTGGCCCTAGGTTGGGGATTTGTCGGCAAAACAACCCACCATTCCCCAACGAACTCCCAACCGTCAGCCACCGTTGGCCAATCGTAAATGCTACTAGGGATGTATGTTAGCATTTTAGCGTTGACGCAGTTAGAAGAGAGTTCCGGGAAGAACGGCCGAACGGATGTTTGGTACCTTGAGGTGTTTATGGCAGGTATTTAGGGGTGTGACCCGTGAAGTAAATAAACAACTTAGCTATTGTGTGTCGAACCATTGACTGCATATTGAAAGTAAGACCTTTAGAAAAAGGCAAGCGACCCGACGTCGTATTGCTAAACAATAAGAACATGTGATTCTGAAGGATCTGGCCACGGAGTGGAGAAGGCGATGCCTTTTGGTAAGAGGACTGTGAGGAACCGCACGGCACTTACCCCAGAACCTTGGGATAGAACTGATCGTGTTTCTAACATGTAAGTACGTCCACATATGAGATAGGCCAGAAGAATCAGGGATCAATTTGGTAACGAATTTGACTCACCGAAGACTTCAGTCCCGAATAGCAGCGTTCGGATCAAAATCAGTCGGACCGTCGAATATCGCCGCGTCGAAAGAAGCCTCAAACGTCCTCGTCGAGCATCCCAGTCGGCGGTCCACACCGAAGAACAATTCGCAACTCTATAGAACTCCCGTTGGCGACTTCCCAACAGGAACTCCCGAAGAGTCGGTCGACTAGACCGCGAGCAAGAAGCCGGAGACGTCACGAAGCCGGTGTAAAGAACGAAATCAACCGTGATCGAGCACGCTTCGCTCGCCCCCGCGAAGGTCCTCTGTGTTCGACGAGGGCTAGGGGAAAGGTAGAGAGAAGCACAAAGAGCCAGAGCGAAGTCGTTACCATAGTCCTTCGTTCTTCCTTCCTGTCGCTCCGTAACGATGTATTTCCTTCTATTGGTTTCTCGCGCGAACAATGCCCGGATCGTGAGCGAAGGGCAAGATCGAAGAGGGAGAGAGAAAGGAAACGTAGTTTTACCCTTAGGAGAGAGGGTAAGTGCCCGCCCCTAGGAGCCCAGTTTCCTCTCCGGCTGCCGGAGATCCGCGAGAGAGCAAAGTAGCGGGAGGGAAAGGAGGCAACAGGGTCGGATCAATTGAAGGTAATCCCTCGGGTAGAGTCTGCCGCTTCGCAGAGCATGAAATTCTTCCTGTCTCGTCGGTGCACGGGCCTGCTGCAACAGTGGTCCTCTTTCTTCCCTTACTGATCCCTCCGTGTGTCCTCCGGATCGCTGTCCTCGACGAGTTTTGGGAAATGTTGCCGCCACTGACGCTGAAAGTCGACGTGTTGATTAGGGTGGACCTTATTTTTTGACCAAAGAATTTTTTCCTGGGCACCCCCCAGAATTGTGACAACTGTTGAGAAAATGATCTGGAAAAAATTTTGGGCCGATTGGATCATGGGAAACCGGCGCTCAACGAATTTGAAATTTTTTTTTCAATCTTGACATAAATATACGTTGGAATATATCATTGGATTTGTCTTTTTTTTCTCTGCAAAAATCCATGTATAGCATAATCAATTGTTTATAGAAAAAATATCCGTGACCTTGAAAACTTGAAAAAATGACCTTGAAAAAATTTGTTTTTCTCTAATACTATATTCACCTCCTTATATACTACAACTTTTGTTTGAAGAATTTTTTCCTTAAGGGAGTAGACTTCCAGGATTACAATGGTGCGGGATTCGCCTTCTCATTTCTCGATAATACAAACAGGTGGTTTTTCCGTAGTCAAAAACGCTAGATAAAAGATCGATCTAGGGCGCTATCTGCCTCAAAAGTCCTATTTTTATCTATGAAAATAGCTACATGCGCAGTCGTATGCTTCCAAATAATGCAAATGACGTCCCTTAATATCTCTGTCAGTTATGTACATATGAAAAAACTCTTCAAACAGAAGTTGTAGTATATAAGGAGGTGAATATAGCATCAGAGAAAATAAATTTTTTCAAGGTCATTTTTTCAAGTTTTCAAGGTCACGGATGTTTTTTCTATTAACAACTGATTGTGCTATATATGGATTTTTGCAGAGAAAAAAGAGACAAATTCAACGATATATTCCAACGTATATTTATGTCAAGATTTAAAAAAAAATTTTCAAATTCGTTGAGCGCCGGTTTCCCATGATCCAATCGGCCCCAAATTTTTTCCAGATCATTTTCTCAACAGGTGTCACAATTCTGGAGGGTGGCCGGGATAAAATTTTGCAAAATAATTTTCATCAAGTATAGCTAAGGTCCACCCTAGTGTTGATATTATACAAGGTGTCCCAAAATTCCTTCAACAGCCGGAAATGGGAGGTTCCTGAGATCATTTAAAGCAACATTTTCCTTGGCAAAAATGTTATCCGCGACTTTGTTTAGAAGTTATTAACGAAAAACACGGACCAATCAGAGCGCGACCTAGTGTATATTGGCCGACGCGACGGTGCCAACTCGCGTCTAGGTCGCGCTCCGATTGGTCCGTGTTTTTCGTTAATAACTTCTAAACAAAGCCGCGGATAACATTTTTGCTAAGGAAACTGTTGCTTCAAATGATCTCAGGAACCTCCCATTTCCGGCTGTTGAAGGAATTTTGGGACAAAATTATTAAATGCCGTGCATTCAACAATATGTTTTTGACTACGTTTCCAGAGGACCAAAAGCGAGTATTTTACACTACTTCATAAACAACGAGAATTTATCCAAATTTTTTGTCATTTTGTAAATACATAGTCTACACAGGGAAAAAATTTCTCTGTTCAGTCTCAATGATCGTAAATTTAAAAATTTTAATGGATCTCGTAAACCTAGTGCTCAGAAAATGGCCGAATGAGACTATGAATATTCCAAAGAATCGTCGTAGCAAAAATGGTCCACCAGCCAAGGCTGAAGTAACATACCGAATAAAATCATAGTACCTGCGCATCGAACATCGAGTAGTCGTAACGAGGTACAAAAAGAGACGAAATAGCGAGTTTGCAGTGAACGCGTTCGGAGTAAACATGGTTCTGAATGCGGGCCAAAGTCGTTTAAAGACCGCGCGGCAACGGCAGAGGCAGGCAGGCAGGAGCGGTAGCATTAAGCCGTTACAGATCCACGAACTTCTAATAAATTGGCAGCGGTTGGTTAACCGCTCGACGGTATTACTTACAATTAGCTGCAACGACGCGGGTCCCGCGCCGCTCAATTACGACCTCAAACAGCCCGGTGAAGTACGATACGCCCGCGCGCGTGTACGCGCCGGTATCGTTCAATTAGAGGCGGAACAGGCCTCGCCGGTAAACTGGAACACGCAGGGACCACCGGCACTATATAGCACACACGATCTCGTAATCGTGCCGTTGCAATTCCCTCTCGGTGGGCCTCGGCTCGCAAAATCCGCTGGATTAGCGATCGGCGTATCCTCCACGCCAGGAAATTGTCTCGAGAGTGACCAACCTCGCGGACGAACTTGCCGGTCATCCTGGGATCGATAATCGATAATGCGAATCGCGGTACAAGCCAAGACCTCGCGCCCCACTCCACTCTCTCCTTCTCTCTTTCTCTCTCTCTCTCTCTCTGTCTATCCGCTACACCTCGAAATTGAATTGCGAACCACCGATGTAATTGGCTCGAATCAACCCACACCACTATTGCAATGCCCTTCCTCAGCTGCACGACGGATAAGGAACGATTAAGACGCAGAACACACGGAAACGCGAGAGTAACCTTCGCCTGATTCGCACGATGCTGAATTAGCGCACTCGCAGATTACTTCGCACCGGAATGCGTTTTTCGACTGTTTGATGGATTGCGAGGAGCCGAGGTGAACCCCGCTGCCTCCGTGAAAGATTAAGCTCTGCGTGGGTGAAGCAGTGTTTCTGGAATTAAAGTGTGAAATGAAAATGGATGAATGGTGACCGGGATTTCTACAACAGATTTGTCGGACGACTATTTTTGTGGACAGCAACTTTGTACATCCAACACTGATCAGTTCGCATAATCGAGGTTCCACAATATCGTGAATTAAACGAGCAAATACGATCTAAAGTGTGTTGTGTTTGGTGTCGTTCCAATCGGAAAAACTTCATCGATATGCCGAAGAAGTCATTAAAAACGAAGAGTCTTCTCATTAGATGCAAACCAATGAGTACAACGGAAATAAATATTTCCGAAAAATCGTGGACAACTCTTTCACACGCAGCGAGACGCGTATTTCCGAAAGGGGGTAGAAATCAGGGTTGACTGTGTGCGGGCGGGTATTCGCAATAAAGCGACGCGGACGGTAGGAGGCGGTGCAGCGCGGTGCAACGTATCTGGTGCAGGCGGATCGGTTCCTTCCGGTCGGCGGCGCGCGTAACGCGTAAGTGCAATGAATCCTCGAGGTAGGTGCGGTGCGGTACGGTCCGGTGAAACAAACGCCGGCCGCGCGCCGGTTCCGATTCAATGCGGCTCGTTAACGCGGCTCTTAATCACGATCGTCGTCGCGGACAATGAGCCCAATCGGGAGAAAAAGTGGTCGGCCGTGGCGGCAAATATAAATCTCGCCTGTCAGAAACAATGCGATGCGATATACGGAACGGAAAGAGGTGCAGGGTCGCCCACGCGACCGCTCTCTCGTCGATACCCGTTCGACCGTCGTCCACTCTGTCTCCCTTTCTCTGCCCTTCGTCCCTCCCACAGTCCTCTACGCGCACTCACACCCCCGTCTTTCCGGTGCTGCGGTTTCCAACAGCGTTTTCTCTCTCTCTCTCTCTCTCTCTCTTCTCTGCTCTCCCCGCAGGCCGCGAAAGACCACGGAGAAAAATCGCCGACGATCAATTCCGCCTCGCCGATAAAAAGCTTCGCGAAACGCGACTCGGTTTGCTGCGATCCGACTCCGGCAGAATAATGTTGCCATCCGCCGGCTGCGATACACGGGATCCGAGAAAAATCGAACGATTTAACGCGCCCGCGATGATGCATCGATCCGCGAGCATCTTACCTATGCACCGGTCTGCGCCCTTTGTTCGCGGGCGGACGCGACAAACCCGACAATGGAGACAAGTTGCGCGGACCCCGCTCGATTCTTCTTCCCTCCCTGTGCGCGTATACGTGCGGCGTTTTGACTTATGGAGGCGTAAACGATTCGCAGAATCGATTCGTTCTTTATTGAGATCGAGCAAACGTCCCGCTTCAGCCGTTTCTGCACCACTGTGAAAAATAAGCGTCTACTTTTCCGTCTTTGCTTGCCTCCGCGAGGGCAATGGTTTCTTTGATGTGATCGCAGACCGCGTTTGTTTCTGCAATGAATTTCGCTGTTGTTGCCGAACTGATCTTTATATCGGAAATATTGTAGAACTGTTTGTTCTTACCAAATTCTAATACAGTAGGTGATCAAACTGTTAGACACCTCCAACAATAATGCTGGTAACATTTCGACTGCGCATCGTCATGCAAGATGAAAATTGTCCCAAATAATTTCACCACCCTTTGCATACCGCACCGGATTACCAAAATTTGTGAGAAAGGACGTCCTCGCCAAACCATCACAAAACCCACACTCGAAAAGAAACATCAAGATGACGTCTGAAGCATTCTCCCGCTAATCCACCTCTTCCCACTCCATTCCTACCCTGCGGTACCACCTTCTAAGTCTTTCACAGCGATTCCTCGCGTCAATTAGAAGAAGTGACTCTCTCGCACTCCGCCGAAAACCCCTCGGGCTAAGAGCGCGTTGACAAAGTGACAATTACGCGGCACGCACGCACGCACGCACGCACGCACGCACGCACGCGACACTCGTGCCGCGAGGGGGGTGGGAGAGGGGTGGTTTAGGGGATGGTGGCCGTACGAGCAGGAACCGAAACAACCCCCCCGCGTGCTCCGTAGTCACGTGCGGTCTCGTGTTACATTTTCATTCGGCTAATTGCCTTTTCATCGGATCCCCACGGTCTTCCAGCGCGTAAAACCGCTCGGCCCTCTTCCCCTCCCCCCTTTCTCTCTCTGTCTTTCCGCCTCCTCGTTTCGCCGGCGTCGCGACGCTCGGCGTCTCTCTTCCAACGAGCATCGAATCGTACGACCCGCGGGGATAGGTCCCCGATCGTGTCGAGGTTCAACGCAAATTGGAGGCTCCCCTTTGGCCCTTCACGCCGAGAAGGACGCCCTTTGCTCCCCGAACAAGCCAAAGGATTGATTTACAACGGGTCGGCAGCCGCGGGAAAACGCGTTTTTGTCGACGCTTCTTGCGATTGTTCGCAAGTCAGAAAGTGGGGGCTCATTGTTCGGGCGTTTAACTCGAGGTCCCGCGCAGGATAAATAAATATGACGAGTGCCGCTCTCGACGGTAGGCGAGTTTCTTTATGGCTCCGTGACGAGCCGGTAGCATAGAGATCGCGCTTGCGAAACAGATGATTTACCGTGGGCTACGTGATTAACCGCTGATTTGTCTCGTCTAACGTGCTCCCGCTGTTGTTAACGCAATCGCGTTTGATTTGCGATCTCGGGATAAACTTGGTGTGGGTTGGCTCTGGTATGACGTGACTGAAGACCTTTACGCGAAAGAAAAATTGAAAGAAACACACATAGACGCGTGTTAAAAATCTCTGACTTAAAGGTCTACACCCCCGTCCACAAATATTAGGACACTTCAAGGACTTTTATAAAGGACTTCTAATATTGTCTGTATTAATTGCAGGGTACCGGGACTACAGAGTACAATTCTGCAAAGAGTCAATCAAATCGCGCATCCAAAAATAAACGACTGAAACATCTCAGCATCGTAAGCATTCCGCGACACCGAAAAAGAACGAGCAACAAGTACCTAATTGCTGGAAATAATTAGCGCCGCGCGTTTGACCAATGGGTTCAGGAAACACCTAATAACGTCTCCCGGAGCCGTAGCCGGTTAATCACGCGTTTCAATAGAGATAACGTACTAATTGAAGCGGATAAAGCCGATCGGCCGAGATTCCCCACGCGCGTTAATGATCCCTGCCGTTTTTAGCTCGTCATCCTACGCCGTTCTCGGCACAAATCATTAGCGGTTCTCAGCTGCAGAAAACGAGTCTCAGAAACGCGTCCGTCACAGGAGAGGAACACGTTGGCTACCGCGCCTCGGATCGACTTCCTCCCAGAACGCATTCCAAGAGGTAAAAACAACCTTTAGCCGCGGCTTGTTACCGCATAGCAGTTTCATGGATGTTGCTTCATTACGGGAGGTTGACTAACGCGCCGGAATATTTATTAACGTATCCCGTCGGGGCCCGAGTGGTAGCCTTTTAATTAGACATCTTTATTCGGCCCGAAAGCGCAGTTACTACGAAATCCTGGCCGGTAAATTTTGCAAGAAACCCGAACGGCCCTCGCGACGGAAAAAAAGAGAGCGAGAGAAAAAGGGTATGCTGCGTTCACACTGTGTTCCCTACGCAAGCGTTCGGGTCTTTTTCCCTCGCGAAAACCGCGCGCCGCTAATTGCTTTATATTTTACGTAAATTATTAACGTTTCATTAAAGAGCTCTCGGCGAAGGTCCGTCGCGATTGCTTCCCGAGGAGTTGTAATGGCGCTGCTTGCCCCTGGGGACATCGCAAATTGCTGCCGCCTCATCGTCTCCGGCGACGATGCTCGGCAAGTCGCGATAATGAAGCTGCGAAATAGATATTGAAGCGAGGCGATTTTATCGTCGCGAGAACGATGAATTCGTTAGCGAACGGGACGCGGAACGCGGACCAGTTACCTCGCGACACGAACCAGCAACGAGAGTCCAGCTTTCGTTATTTCGGTTAAATAAACTGTGAAATATTTCGAGTACACTCTCCCCGCCGGGCACCATTATGCTAATAAACGGCACGGCTAGACTGGGGATCCTTGTGCAAAGCGAAACTTTTCTGCATCGATTGCGAGACGCGGCAGCCGAATAGGAATATCATTCCGCCCCTTCAATTATTTTAATATGTTGGACGCTGCGAGAAGAACTGCGCGATTCTGCTTAAAACACACTTTTAGGATAATTATGAAATAGAAGAAACAAGGATGTACTTAAGCTGAAGTAGGGTATTGAAGATCTAAAGTACTGTAAACGCGTGAAATCTGCAGTCTTTTAAAACAGAGAGAGAGAGAGCAAGATTACCTTGGGGCTTTATGATGGAATAAGTGTAAAGGATTTTTTTAAGGGCAATTACAAAACGAAATGAAGGAGAAGCTACTTAGCAAGATCGCCTTGTTGAGAATTTAAAAATGCCACAGCTGCAAAGAATGTGTAGTCTAGTTATTTAAAGGCAAAGTATCATCTAGAACACGTTTTAAGAATTTAAAGTCTGAAGAAAATAAAAAGTCTATAAAAGCGAACAGAAGGATAAAGGAGCTGGTTAAGAGTAGCTACTTAAAGATCAAAAACTTGCAGTCATTAGGAACGGAAGCTATAAGATTATCCGCGCCGCGATTAAAGAAACGAAAGAAAAGAGAAGTTGCCGAAATTGAACTGCTTGCCGAAGATAAAGCAAGGGCAGATTACAGCAGCGAAACAAAGAAAAGACAAAGTAGTGTGCCAGTGAAGAATGGGGAAAGCCAAGAAACCCTAGAGAGTCTAAAGCTACGCCCATGGGTCTGCAGAACCCCCAAAGAAAAAAGAAAAGCAACAACCTTCCGCGTCTAGACACCTGCCGCACTATACAACGTGCTCATTTCCAAGAATTTATGTAGGTCAGGTCGCCAATCTTCATTCATTCTTGCTAGATCAGCCGAGACCTTAGCATGGAACTGTCCGATTTATTCCGGACGAGCGCAAATTAATTGTTTAAGTGTTTTTCACGGATAGCGAAATGCAAGTTCTATCTTTTTGGGAAATTGAATGGGGCGTAAAAGTTTCATAAGAATGTGATTCCGATAAAAAAGCACGCCCAGTTTCTTAAAATCCAATAGCTTCGCTCGATGGCAGATGGTTCTTGATTTTCCTTTTCCTCGGCACTCTTTTCTTCGCTTTGTAAAAAATCCAGTTTGATTAAAAAGAAGGGAGCGGAGCTGACTGTTCAAGGGTCTCCTCATCTTCCGGCGACTCGTCTTCCGCCTCGAGTGGACTCGATTATCTTCTCGTTCGGCCGGTTGGGTCATCGCCAAGACAATTTCGGCTGCGGGGGAGGCTCCTCCGGAGTAATAAATGCAATCTCGAGGCTCGCTTTTACCTTCGCTTTTTAACTGGGGTGGGGGACGTGGATAGGGACTTATAACTGTGGCGCACGAAGTTGGAGGACACATTCCTTCGAATTCCAATCAGCCGGCGCGTTTCCCACCCCCGCGGATGCCGATGCACCGGTATCTAATAATTTCACGGGGTGACAACGGAGCGGCGCGGCGCGGCGCGGCGGACGGCGAATATCGATACGACTCTCTACCGAGTCGCCGCACGTTTTAATTTACTATTATTACGAACACCGGGGAGGACCAGTGGCCCGGATGAAATCTTATTTACGCCGCGGCGAGACGCTCGAACCCCACTCGAATCTACCCCCGCGACCACTAGGTCGCGAAGCGAACCGAGAATTATCGGAATCGAACCGTAGCTCCTGGCCAACGTTATCTAATTAACGGGAACCAGAGTTTCAGGGCGGAAGGGTTAACGAACCGGGGCTGCAGGTGAAGTTGGCAGTTGTCGAAGGATATCGAGTGTAAAAGAGCTACAGCAATGTCTCGATATGTGCGGGAACTTCCAGACCAAACGCTTGAATCTTCCGCAGACGCTGTTCTTTGATCTCTTGCCGCTAGAACGTGGAAAAAGGTAGAGAACTGGTGACTGATAAAATAGAAATGTATTTTCTAGGATATTTCAACATTTTTCAAAAATTTTTTATTTCGCAGAATAAGCGTCATCAAACACGCTCCAGGATATCAACCCTCGCAAGACTGCTAATCGTGCAAAAGACTATACCGCAAATAAAAGCCGCAAGCATGTTTTTCGGTTCTTTGATCATCCGCGTGCAAGTGTATTAGCAAACCACCCCCACGCAGCATAAATATCTACCCTTACATTCCTCGGCCTCGGTCCATTCAAGGATGTTTTTCCGCTCGGTCTGAGTAGAATCGAGCGATCCTTCCCTTTCGTAGGGCTCGATCGACTCACCCCGAGAATGTACCCTAAGAGCGGAGAAAGTATTTCGCAGCTGGAGACTCCGGAGGACACCTCGGGGAGATTCGAGAGAATCTTTCGCGGGAAAGACGAAAGCTAGTTCAAGTTTAACGCGGTTCCGCCAGGTGTGTTTCCACCGAAACTGAATCGAACCGGAGTTCAACGGAGTTCAGACCTAACCGAGTCCCAAGGCAAACCCACTTCCCTTGTGCAGGGTTTAACTTAATCTACCGAGTTCGCCGTGTGTTCCCAGGGTTTACCGAGATAAGAAAATTTCTATTGGATCTGTGCTGCGGGGCGAGGCGGCTAACTTTATCAGCTTAACCCTTTCACTGTCAACGGTGCGGTCAGTGGAAGGTGGAGGCTGTGTACCGAGAGCAACTATGGTGGTTTTGTTCCCTTGAAACAAGCAGAAATCTTTCGATACTGAACTTATTTTTTTCTATAGATTGTGTGTAGGAAATGAAGCCAATCGCGAGACCGATATATCTAAAAATGTTCAACGATTATCTAAATTATTAATAATACAATAGAACCCTTTGAAAAATACAGAAATTCTTCTTTAATTTTAACTACTACAGTAGAGCTTCCATTATTCGAACTTCATATGAATAAGAAATGTTTCGTCCGTTTCTGACCTTGTGGGTGTCCGAAGGTCATTGAATGATACATCATTGTGAATTCTTTTTCATACACGGTTAGATTATTATTTAGGTTCCCACAACTTCGATTTCAATCTAACATTGAACTTCGAAAGTTCAATGTTTGGCAACAGACGCGAGAGAAAGTCTCGGCCAAGGAAGAAAGAGCGACAGGCCGCTGGCGGTTAATCCCGGTAGGAGTCGTTCCGAAAAAGAAATCTTAGTCGTGTGCTTATAATTCCTGCGGGTGTTTTTCGGGGCGGCGCGGCGAAGACCCACGTCGTCGAGCTCGCGGCGGGTTTTTGCGTGCGAATCCCGGGTAACCGGAGCCGACGCGCGTCGGTGTCCGGGGCGCGAGATGCGACGAAGTCTTAGGAACTCGCCTTAAGCCGGGCCCGTGCTCGTTCGCCTCGCTAACGAGCCACGAACGAAGAAACTGCGCCGAGTCGGTAATTGGATCGGCCGATCTGCTCCTTTATGCGGCGACTTCGTTCGGTCGATGAGCAAAGCGGTCTTCCTCAAAACCACCACCGCCGGTGTGCGAGAGCCACCAACACCGAAGAGGCCGGAGGGGGGTCACGGTAACATTATTAACCCGTAATCGAGCTCCGGGCAAACAATGAGGCGGTTTAGCCGCTCGCTCGCTCTCTCTCTCTTCGACTGCTGTCGTCTTCGGGAGACTCTCTCGCTCTCTCCTCGGAGAGATCTTGCCCTCGGGGGCAGGCAAACCCCACCGCGTGACCAAACTTCGCCACCCTTGATCAGAAGTTTCAGCGTTATGCAAACTCCTTGTTTCCGATGTGGGAAACCGGCGTGCTTCCGAGTCCGACGATGCCTTCTTAACGCTTCGACCTGCGGGCTTCGCCAGCGCTCGCCTAAGTGGCGGAAGTCGCCCCACTCGGGGAGAAACTGCTTGATCGCTGGACAGGTTTAATTTCGCTCACTTTCGCGTGTTCTCGCGCCTCAGACGCCACGCTTCGGGTTCAGACCGTCGTCTGCTAGATCGGCCTTTGTTCGGCGAGTTAATCTTCGAAGAGGAAATTCTTTGAGTACCTTGCGTGGGGGTCGGAATCTCGAATACTTGAAGGGGGGCTTCTCGTGTAACGACAGTGAGAACAAGCGATTTTTAAGGTAATATATCGTGGTCGTCGCACTTAAGTGACGGTCCATTTGCGAAATAAACGACAACAGACTCACAGAAGACCACAGCACCGCCAATATATCACCGATAAGTAGTGATCGGACCGATACCGATACTATTGATGATATTCAATTAATTCGATACCAAAGTACTCAATGGGAAGTATCGATACGTATTGAAGGGTAAGGTATTTGGTATTACTTTTCGATACTGATACTTCATGAATTGATACCCGTTTGATATTTCTACAAAAGTATCGATACCCATTTGATGCCTCTACGAAAGTATCGATACCAGTTTGATACTTTACGAATGTTTCGATACCTGTTTGATACTTTAATCCTCGCGTACGTATACGCGGTGTGTGAGTGTACCCTAGCGGTGAGTGAGTGTGGAACTGTCGAGCGTCGTCTGTTCGAAAAGACCCCCGGTAATCGATACTTTTGTAAAGTATCAAATACAGGATGTCCCAAAATTACCTTAGTTTAATGAAATGGGAGGTTCCCGAGATCATTTGAAGCGACATTTTCCTTTGCAAAAATGTTATCCGCGGCTTTGTTTAGGAGTTATTAACGAAAAACACGGACCAATGAGAGCGCGATCTAGGCGCGAGTTGGCACAGTCGGCCCGGCGCGCCAACTGTTTATTGGCCGACTGTGCCAACTCGCGTCTAGGTCGCGCTCTGATTGGTCCGTGTTTTTCGTTAATAACTCCTAAACAAAGCCGCGGATAACATTTTTGCAAAGGAAAATGTCGCTTGAAATGATCTCGGGAACCTCCCATTTCATTAAACTAAGGTAATTTTGGGACACCCTGTATATTGAAGTATCAAACAGGTATCGAAACATTCTTAAAGTATCAAACAGGTATCGATACGTTCGTAGAAGCATCAAATGGGTATCAATGTTTTTGATACTTTACTTTTGATACCTATTTGATACGGTATCATAACTTGCGGATTGGTATCGATAGTATCAATTTGGTATCGGTCCGATCACTACCGATAAGAACCGTGTTAACGTCGGGACCGATCCGTCAGATCGAAAAGACAGCTAACGAGCGCTCGAAGTTGAACGTTCCAGTCGATTCGATGGGGTCGAACGGTACCTATCGATCGATATATCTCGGTTCGCCGGTGAACGCCTTGCCGGAAATGTATTCCGCCGCGGAAACAAATCTTCCTCGCGGACAAAAAACCTCGCCGTGATTATCGGTAACGAGCTGTTCGGTGCGGGCCGAAGCGGGCCGAGGCGATGCGGAGCGGAGACCGACATTCCGCACGCCGGCCACGTATGCGCGTTCCGAATTTATTCGCGAGCGGAGTTACGCCATTGGACGGGGCCGGCCGAGCATTATTTACCTTGGTAATTACACTGAGGCCGGTTCCACGCCGGTGGCTCGCGAGCCACAAATTATCGGGCGCAAGCTTTCGGGTGTTTCGCCGGCGACGGCGTGCCAGCAGCCGAACCACCGGGATCGTTAAACGCTTTTTACGTGGTGGTCGCCTCATACTCCTCTTCATCCTCTACACCCTCCCTGCACCCTCGCATGCCGTGATCTGTTTCCTTTCTTCGTTGAAATCCGATGGAGACGGTCAAGGTCGGTGCTCATCGCCGACGTCCTTCGCCAAACCGAGATCTGGCTGAAGAAACTAAGTTTTTTCGTGGGATCTGGTTCTCTTATTTCGAAAAAAGAAGAAGTATTCGAAGAATTAATAGACTGAAAGTAATAAAGCAATAATTCTATTTACTAGTTTGAATTTCTCTCTGGTCATTTGTATCAGAACAACAACAAATTTTGCAAATGCGAATCGATCTAACATTGTCCAAAGCATAAGAACCTCGAGAAACCGCGGAAATGAATAGCGGTGGGATAGTCCTAGGATAATAAGGGTTAAGCACAGTCGTGCTTTATACAATCCTCTTGGAGGCAAGTGGTTCTAATCGCGGAAAAGAGTTTCCGTTGATTAAGTGCGAGTAAAGCGCCCGGTTCCCGGGGCCGACTACGCGAACTCACGGAGTCATAGAAACGGTTAAGACGTTGGAAACAACATTCGCCTGGTAATTGCAGAAAATTCCGCTTCCGGCGGAACAGGAAGGAAGGGTACGCGGGTGTGGTGTTTAAAATGTAACGGTGCAGCGCTCATGCAACTCCGAACTAACAACTGTTGGATTACTTCAATTCGAGCGGGTGGCCCCGTGGGGTAACCAGGGGTGGCGGAAAGAGGGAGCGAGGGGAGCGCGAGAGAAGTCGCGGCAAGTTAAATTGGAGAAACACACGCGGCCGGTTTCTTGATGGTTAATTAAGTGGAACCTCAGGAATTCTCCGAACGCGTTCAACAGGAATATCCGTCGGCGGTCGGTGAATCGGCGATGGAGAAATTACTATGATGATCGATGTAGCCGAAACTCTCCTAGGGAAACGGCGCGGCTCCGTGCGGGGGCCAACCGGAATTTATGGGGAAAGTTTCGGTCCTCGCGAAATTCAAGGAATGACGCTTTCGCGGCGAGCTTCGTTGTACTAAGAATTAACGTCATCCCACGCAACACGGAGACGTTGATTAACCGCTTTAGTGTTTCACCCCTCCCCGTAGTTGATTCATTGGATAAAATCGATTCCGCAAAAAAACAGGCGTAAATCAATCGCCCGCCGATATTGAATCGGGAAGATGGATACCGAAAGTTTGTATCGTGCTGCTGCGTTATTAGCACGCGGTTACATTTCATGAACGCGTCTCCTCTTGTGAACCTGCCAGAATACGATCACAGATTAAAATTTTTCATCAAGTTTCAAAATATAGTCGTGAGACGTCGCCACAGTGTGTCCAAACGGCGAAATCGTGGTCAAAACCTCGAAAATGAACTTTTCGGTGGGGATACGGTAAGTACTATTTTAGATTCTTTAGTATTGTGCCTATGGAAAAACCGAGCTGCGAAGGCTTTATTACTTATACCTGAAAATTGGCGAGAGCTCGAAGTTTTCGTTCATTAGTCGTACAGTAAGCGTGTTGCGAGGAACTGTGTGAAAGCGAAAAATGAAAACTGCATAATTCGAAAACGGTTTATTTAATTTCAATTCTATAAAATGGATGCTGTTCCTGGAAGTAAGTTGAATGTCGCTGACTACCAGTATATCTGAAATACTTAATGGTTACGTTGTATAATTATAAACCTTATTAGAAGACATGAACAGAAAAGTTTTAAGGACAAATTTTGAACATGTAGAGTAAAAGTTGTGCATTGGACAATATTGGGCTAAAATTTTTGTTGGAACTTGTAGTTAACACTGTCGTCTTTCAGTATTTGCAAAAATTGGCTGCCCGAAAGTTGCCTTTTTGTTTGTAAGACGATTTTTTGTAAGACAACTTCTTTCTACCGAGAAACCCTCAAGAAACCGAAGATATTGAAGATGATGATAATTATTACAGTGCATCTGATTCAACATAGTTTATTTTTTATTTTCTTACATTTCTTTCTTTCTAATTATGTATTATAGGTTTTCATCCGTAAATAAATAAACTCATGATTTGCAAGTTGTGCATTGAAATTTTCAAATGTGAAAATTTTTTTAATTCTATAAAAAAATAGATTTTAACTCATAATTAGCGACCTAAGAGCATTACTGTACAAATTTTTTAGAGGAAAAAACGATTTCTTTGCTATACATGTCCGCCATATTGGATTCGCCATTATGTTTTTTAAACTTTTAAGATCAGATTCGTAATCAGCGATTCCAAAAACCCCCACATACAAATTTTTGTCCAAATTTGTCCAAATTGAAGTGAGTTATGAGGTTTTGACCACGATTTCGCTGTTTGGACACACTGTGGCGTCGTGGAAAAAATGTTTGAATAGACCGCTTCAGCAAGTGGTGCTCCATCGATCATCATAGAGCAGCGTATAATTGACTCGACTAAATCTTTCAACTTGTTTCTGTAGACAGGGAATGTAGATCTGGAGACAGCGATAGTCACTCGAGCAGGGCCGCTGCGCGCTGTTCCATTCATTTGTTCACTGTCACTTATTCCCATCAGATACGTCATTCGTATACACGGCGTTCGATCGGTGACGAGAATCGATAGAGTTCTGGTATCTCGCTAGAATCTTGAACAGTACTTCCACAGCAGGATCATTCGGGCTGAGCATCGAACTGGCTCGATCATCCACTTTCAAAACAGTTTGTAATCTTTTCGCGGGGTCTCTCATTAACAAGACGTCTTGGTAAAACCACTTAAAAATTAATTTTCGTTCTTTCAATCTTAACATTGTTTAATTCTTTTGTATAACAGTTGATTTAGGTATCACCCGTGAGAAAATTTGTATCGAAAAGTGTAGTTGGATTGCGAGCTTCTTCAGCAGCGTCATTTTCGAAAGAATTAAGAGACCGCCGGCGCTTTTCGCATTTTATTCGGGATTCCTCGCGTGGCAGTCGAATTGAATGATCCTGGAAGCGGGATGGATTCCCGGGTTGCATTCCGGATCAGTAATTATTCCATCGAGTAACGCGGCGGTGGTCCGGTTTCGATCGGACATTTCCAACGGCGAGTTCTCCATCGAATCGAAAGGGTAGCTGCTCTCTATTCGGTATCGGATCGAAGGGGGGAGGGTGGTTGGTCGGCGACGGTCGTTTTCCATTGACGATCGTCCGTCGCTCTTTCCGCCTTTATATAACTTCTCCCTGTCTCTTCTGTCGGAGAATAATAAGTTTCCGGCGATGTGACCCGTGAAAATCGAATACGCTTGCACCGGTTGCAGCGACAGCTCGGCCGACAAGGCAACTCCGCGTCCGGTCGACTCAGTTATGGAAATCCCTTCGGCCCGAATCCGCTCGGCTCCGCTCTGCTCCGCTCGACTCCGCTTCGCTCGTCACTGTCGATACGCGTTGCTCTCTCTCTCCCTCTCTCTCTCTCTCTCTCTCTCTCTCGCTTTCCAGTTCGAGGTTCGAGGTTCGAGGTTTCAGTTCGAGTTCGCTTCCTGCGACCCCGAACCCTGTTCAAAGTCAATAGCGAAATCTCGTTATTCCGGGCCCCCATCCACGGTAACGAGAAAAAACCGTGTTCATCGGACCCGCGACGTAATATCGGTCCGCGATATACACACGACCCCGCAGGCCGTTCGATTGGCCGTTTCTCTTTTTCATTTCCCCGTGTAATTCGGCGCCGCTCCCTACGCACTACCCTCTGATCCACCGGTTGCGATAAATCGCTGATTTTTGGAATTGATTCTGGCAATCGAACGACTCCAGACCAGTCTTTCCGCCCGTGGTGGACAGACTACCAGTCTGATGACTATACTACGGATTTTGTGCATTTGTCACAAAAACGAATAAATTCAATTTTAAACAGTGGAATACTTAGACTAATTTCAGAATCTAATCAATCTATTATTTTCAGTCTACTTGGTATGATATCTACTAACTACGAATGCAGCAGTTATCTCATACATTGTTCAGTTCATTTTAAATATTGAGGGTCTTAAAGAAAACTGTTACTGTACTGTGAGGGAGAAATGATTGTTTCCAGTTGCCAGGAGGGTTTAAGGACAAATGCACTCTGTGGCCAAATCCCTGGAAGATCAATTGGAGGAGAGGGGTAGTATCAATTTGTTTTTTAAGTCCTGCAGTAACTAGGAACGGTGGTGGGGGGTTTAATCTTTAATTACTCGCGGCTTGTGTCAACTGGGCCGGACCTATCGGAGCCCATCGATTGAAAAGGAGGCGTTCTTACGGCCAGGTTCCAATCGGAAACGGTTTCCTGAACTTTCTTAGTCATTCCGCCGTCCAGGAACGGTAGGTGGCCGTCGTATGTCCCATTGTCGAGGAAGAGATCACGATTTCGTGACTTCGTGAGCGCGCGGCCTTCGTGAACGGTGGGCGTATCGATCGTTTCGCTCTCTCGATGCCAATAAGATCCTTAGGTAAATCCTAAGCCGATGAGACGAAGTCGGAGATCAGCGAGCAAAGACCGAAAGGCTCCGAAGGCAACCGGCTAATCCTAATTGAGTCGCCTTATATATAAGTCGAAGCCTTCTCTCCTTCGTCCTGATATTCCTTCCCTGCTATCTTCTCTTTCAATTCGTTTCCTTTCAGTTTTGTTCTTCTCGCGCAGCTTCTTCCGCCTTTCCACGTTTCCTTTTGCCCTGTGGCCACTTCCTATTACCGGGCCCTTTGCACGGCTAGCTTCCTCTATAAGCTCTTCCCTCTTTCATACATTTTTATCCCCTTAATTAAATTTTTACTCGCAAGAGTCCTTCGAAAAATTTGATTCTTCTTGTTCGGGGGCTGTTGGCAATTTTTCTTTTGCCTGGGGACTCTCCTGGGAACTCTTATTTCTTTCATCTACCCTATGACTTCTTGCATAAATTTTCATACTCCTGATTAAATTTCTACTTTTGTTTAAAAAATTTGCTTCTCGTCTTCAGAGTTCGTAATTTTTCTCTTCACAGAGGATTTTTCTTCTCCAACCGTTCAGTTTCTTCATTACCTCCTCTCATCTCGTCCTATCTCCCTTCACCCACTTTTTCATCCCCCAACCCTTATCTACCCCTCTCTATTTATTGGACTATTTTTCTCCGGCGACCTCAGCCTCACCTACGCCCGCAAGACTCTACCTCCCTTCCTCTTCTAGCCGGCAACTCTCTCTCTCTCTCTTCCACCGACAGATCCCGAAATTGATTTCTCGGCCGCGCCAGGGGGAAACGATCCGTGAACCTGTATCGTACATCAAATCCAGAAAACTGGGCAATTCCTGTAAAATAGTGTGTTTCGAGCGTCCTAAATCGAACCTCGAGGATCTCGGATCTCCGGGGCTGTGCTGGAACGGAGCGTGTGCACCACCCAGCAAGGACTTCGCGAACGTTGAAATAAATATCGGCCCTTGCACTGTGCACATTGCAAATTCTCCGAAAATAGTTGGAAAAATGTACAGTTACGAAGTCATGCGAGAGCATGAAAGTCTACAATAACTTTTTGCTATTTTTCAATAAAAATATTTTTAAAAAATATTAAAAGAAATTCTCGGTATGAGTACTCGGGTTATTAACGTAAGGGTTAAACGACGTGCATGTTGGATTTTCTGGAGATTACAATTCCATAGGATTTTTCCCACTCACCCCCACAACTGCTGGGCAAAAATTAGCGTCGATCTACCGAGAGCGTCTGCCTCTCGTTTAAAGGGAGCCTGACAATCGACGCAAAAACGTGTCCAAGGAACCGCAGAGACACGTTTGAGTGAAACGTAACTTCGCTGGGGTAGTTCGCCGCTAGTCAAGGATCAACTCTGTCAATCTGTAGCCAGCTCGAAGGGGTGTTTTTCTGAGGATCGTCGAGCGATTGCGTGTCGTCGGGGAATGGGTCCCGGGGCTGATCCTCCTTAGAAGACCGGCAGCGGTGGAATTCAAGGTCCAGAAGGACGTGCTGGCGTCGCACACGTCTCATCGGTTGTGTGTGATCCTTTGATCCATTGTCTCGGCGAAGGAGAGGAGAGAGAGGCGTCGGCGAGAGAGAGCCAGCCTCCGGGGAGCGTCGCCGTCGCGCCGCGCCGGCAGAAAGGCGAATTCTAATTTGACGAATGAGAAAGTTTCAAGGAGAGAGCGATGCCTCGAAACTCCCTGGTCGTGCGCGACAAAGGGCGTCAAAGACGGCGAGCAGAGCTATTACGATATGTAAAAAAAAGGAGGAAGAAACAGAGAGACAGAAGGAGAAACAGAGATCGACCGCCAGAAGGAAAGAGAAAGAGCCGGTGAGGAAGAGGGAGACGGGGAGAGAGAGAAAGTGAAAGAAAGAAAAGTAAGGGAAGGGAAGAAAGAAAATGTGCTGGCGTTCATCGAAGAGGAGTCTGCTAGCTGGTTCAAAGGAGGGACGAAAGAAGAGGGAGAGTCGTCTGTAGTCGAAACTGGCAAAGCACCACCGGGAAAGAAATTCAAAGGAATTCTTGAAAAAGTTGCTTCGAGTTTATGGTGATCGATGCACCGCTGCCGGGGAAAGGTTTCTTTATTTTTCTTGTATTTTTCCCTCCCGAAAAGAACGGGCCAACGGACGGAAACAAAGAACGCTCATAACGTTGCTGCTGTTGCTAGAGGGGTTTGGGGGTGGTCGAAAGGGGATGAGAGAGCGTCGATCGGTGTTTCCGTCGATTAATCGCGTTTGACGCGGACAGCTTTGAGGCACGGTGGCCCCCGCCCGCCCCGGTAATCACCGAAATTTCATAATTACTCTTATCGAAAATTCCCGCGTAATTATATCGATGTTATCGCAATTAAACGGAAAGCTTTCAATTACACAGCCACTTGCTTCTATCGGATAGATCAATATTGATGCGTCCGGATTTTAAGGGGCACCGACGCACCTCCACACCACTGCCCACACTTTTAACACCCCCACGCTCTCGACCCCATGACTCTGTCAATTCCCCATGAAATTATACCGACAATCGACATCAGAAAATTAAACAGCCAGACTTGCCGCGATCGATCGCCGGTAAGCGGACACTCTGGTTTCTCATGTTCATAAAATTCAGACTCGAAAATATGTATGTTAAAATTCTATTTTTACTGCTAGTTCTATAATCCCTATTAATTGAAGATAATTTCGCGCATCCTGCCGGCCGCAGCGGCGGCGATTGCGTAAACTTCTTCAAACTATACCGACGAGCAATCAATTTGCGGAAATTTGGCCGCTTCAACTTCATACGTGGCAAGCACTCGAAAAGTTCCGTCGTCAATCTGATCGCGCAACGCAACGGCTCGACTTCTCGTAGAAAAAAATTCATCTCGGTCAAATAGGAAGCGGATGGAAATTATATTTAAAAAAGTCTGTTGCCCCGCCAATTAATCTAGAAAAATTAGAAGTTTACGGCCGGCCTAATCAAATTATCTTCCAGGCTGGAAATTCTGCCTCGGACGATACAATTAGGTTGGCCGAGCATCGTTCGCTATTATTATTTTAAACTGTGGATTGCATGAAAGGTTATCTCCGGCGGAATGTAATAAAGCGAATTCCTTTTCGAACGAGTTAATATATTAGTTAATTTTGGACGTTTTCGCAGAGGAATGGTTCTCGGAGCGTTTAAAATGCATAATACTGTAGGTGCATTAATGTATTTTGTTAAACCGTCCGTACTGTCCTGGCCGTAAAGTCCTGTCTAGGAAAACGGGAACTGTACGATCTAAGAAAAGCGAATATCCCCTTCACTGCGGGGCACGCTCCGCCAGGGATCGAAAAGCTTGGCTTCCTCGGACGTACACAATCGTTTGAAGCATCAATGGGAAAAAAGGGTAACCTACTCCTGTAACACCTACCAGATACCGTCTGCAATACCACAGGAATATATTCCACAGCGGAGCTGAGAAGGAAGTCTCGGGAGAAAGTTAATTCCGGGCAGTTTGCGGCCGGGACGTTGAGGAAGACGGTCACGGCTCGGGGATAATTAGCAGGGATTTTTCTCGTAGCCGTGAAATATCGCGAAATCAGGTTCCGTAGGGCCTCGGGTAAATGGGCGGCTGCTTTCGCGCAAGAGAGTAGGAGAGAGGAAGAAAGAAAGAGAGAGTACGAAGTGCGAACTCGTTCTCGGAGCGGCGCCGTCTCAACGAGCGACTAACGACAGCCACTTTGCGACGCCCACGCCCGGTGCACGCTGCTCGAACGGTTATTAATTACGAGGCACCGAGTTTTCGTGTTCTTCTCCGCCTCCGTGTTGCTCGGTGTCGTGTTCCCTTGGTCGTTCGGCAACGACGCTTTTGAACTCTCTCGCCTCTCCTCCGTCACTCTTCTTGTCCGACACCCGTTCCTCTCTCCTCCCCCGCCCCTCCTCGTCGCTCTTCTCTTTTTCCTGGCTCATTCTTTTCTTTTTTTACGTTTTGTTCATCGACGGCGTAATGGTTCGATATAGCTCTTAACGTCGCCTCTGACGTTCTTTATTCGTCCGCCAGCGCCGCTGGACGCCAACGAGCGACGATTCTTCCGCGTCGCAGCGGAATTTCGCCGAGGCGATCGGATTATCTTGGCCACGCTATTAATGCCACGAGAACCGCCATGCATTTCGGTAATTAGGCCCCGGCGGAGCCTCATGTTCCTTGGGAGCGTGGTGTATGGCTCTGTCGGTGGACTCTGATAAAAAAATACGTCGTGACGATCTGTGAGCCGATCGCGGAGAGATTGTTGTGTTAGTTACGAGATACTGGAGCTCCGAAGACATTTTTACTTTTTAGAATTACTTTAGTGGGTTGGAAATGAATTAATGTTCTCCATTTGATCTTCCCATTTTGATCAAAAATAGAGATAATCCGCTGTCTGGTAACAATTTTCTGGATGACGAGCAAAATTTTAGTTCGGAAGGGTTTATATTTCATTGCCCTGACAAGCTTAATTTTACACCGTGCAGAATTCTTGATCCTCGCTTGACGTCTTCAATTTAAACTTGGAAGATGTCGCAGATCTGGAGGTATACGGCATGAATTAATTATTGATCCTGTAAATCTGGAATCGTGCTCGGAAATTCTGTTGCTAAAACCGAACGTTCTAAATTGGTTCTCCAATTATGAGATCTCTGTACTCTTCAAACAAGATTAATTATTCCATTTCTTGTTTACTTGGAGTGATCGTACGTCTCAACTTTTCAGGGTATATTTCAACAATATCATTTCTATTTTCTAGTCGTCATTTGTGTCCTAATTTTCATGAACATTAAGGTCTGCTCACCCTACGTTTAAATAATGCAACTCCATTTACTCAAGAACAGTATAACACCAACATACACGAGGCTCGAAACACAGTAAACTAATTTTATTATTCTAATTTCATTTGGAAATCGAACCGATGATTCAGCAATGTGGCGCGTACAAGCACGCCGAAGATAGGATCTTCGGCGTATCGTAATGACAAAGAAGAAACGCCATTGCGTTTCACGTTTCTAATTCCCAAGGAAACAAGCTCGGATTGCCGGCGTCTACGCGGACCCTCTCGGCGAAAAGAAAATTTCAATGGCATCCCCTTTGATCTGATTCCCCCGGCGAAATCCGGCGCAAACGAATTGTTCCGTCTGCGCGAGCTCTCTCGCGAAAATGTTGCCCGATTTTCGAGAGCGGGGACGAAGCCGATCCCTGACAACCAGAAATACAATTCCCGGTGACGGCGACGACGGACGTCTCACCGCACATACGGCCGAATGACCAAATTACGACGACAAAAATATAAAATGAGATTTTATTTGACATTCTAGTTAGAAATGCTTATAAGAAGACAGCATAATAATAATCTTCGGAAAAGTAGCTACTTAGGGTTAATTGGGGTCATAAAAAAGGGTTAAGGGTCTATAGTATTTTAATTAAAACAGAATTAAATAAATTAAAACACTATAAATTATTTCTGTAGTTTTATTTGAGATATAATATGGAATAAAAATATTATTCTACATCCTCATTGTTATTTTCATCATTATCATCAGCATCATTAGTAGCATCATCATACAATGTTCAGAATGTTCACTGACACCAAACTTATCGAATATATACTTTAACAATCGTTCATTACACTTAAATGATGAAAACTTGAAAAACTGTCCACTTCTTAACACTTCAAATAGTTCTTTTCTCGTAATCTTTATCTCCTGTACAGCACGGTCGACGTGACTACCTGTAAACAATCCGCTCTATTGAGCGAAGGGACAAAGGGAGGGACTCATTTTTTAATTTTTCATATTAGTTATAAGCCACTTTCTCGAACTGGTAAAGAAAGATCGGGGTACTCTTTGGAACTTTTTTTGTAACTCTAGCTAAAGTAAGCATATCAATATTTCCTAACCAAGAATAGTATATGATACAATATATCATATTAACAGTATGTACAACTTATCTTTGTGTTAACAATAATTGCAGATGAAAGTACGAACCTGACGCTTTAATATCCATGTAGAAAACTTAGCGAATTTCAATTGGAGAAAACAGGATTAACGCAATTACGTCGTCAACATTACTGACGCGAACAACTGAGATTCACCGTCCGAACCATAGCCTAATTTTGCACAGGTGCACCGACTACTGCGTTGCGTTAACAAAAACAATTTTCACGCTACATTGTGGGCCCTTTCCTAGAGTACGTAATGATGGTATTAGAAATTAGTTTAGAGAAAATTGTTAAACAGACTTTTGTCGTCGTAATTTGGTCATTCGGCCGTATGTGCACCGTGACGAAAACGATGCCGGGGAAACGTCGCATCGCGAGCAACTCCGTCGTCGTTAGAGGGGGATCCAGAAAATTGGACGATCGCCGGGACACCTACCGTAATCCGGTTCCTAGAAATCAAAATCAGGTCTCGCTTTTATCCCTTTGCCGCAGACTCTGCTGTGACAAATCATAAATAACGGTGGATACTGCGGAGGATGCTGCGCCCTCGTAATTGGCCGATGGAGAAGATTCCGTGAGATCGGAAGGTGAAGAAACGCTTTGAAGTTTGAATGATGTTATGCAGGTGATATAAAGAAGCACTGCGTTCGGATACAGACATTTTTATAAGGTTGCACGATTTTGTATTCACGTTGCCGACGCGGCGTGGGAATGAATTCGCAACACTCCTTCGTGAATATTTTTTAAAAGTGTACTTCCATGACAAAAATGTAAAACGCTGGAAGTCTCGCGAAGCGCTCGTGACAAAAAGGACACCCGGTATACGGGCTCTCAGGAGTGCACACAGAAAAGCTGTCACCAATCTGAGACAATAAAACCGCTTTCGTCGGTAGGCAACAAAGATCCGCGGCGCAATCTCGCCGAACCTCGAAAAACCAATAATTTGCCGAGCACTTCCTCTTAAAAGGTCCTGGCAGCTAGTTCCTCTGGGGTCGTCGATACACATCGGAGTTCGAGAGAGCCAAACAGCCTTTCCCTCGGGTTTATTATCTGGGCAAACGTGGTCAGGTATGGAGTAGGTGAGCGAGAGAGGAGCTGTCGGGTCTGTCGAGGTAAGGGTCAGGTAAGAGCAAACAGCCTGCTCGCGAGAAGACTTATCGTTTTTAAAATGGCGACAGGTAGACAGAGTTAGACGGCGTTGCATAGGGCAGGCTTGGGACAGGCTTGGGACAAGGGACAAATCTTATCGGACTGACGAGCGGGTGTACAAACGATTGTTTTCGGGGAAGCAAACAGCGAGGAGAAACCGAGAGAGGCAAATAAAACAAGAGGACGTCACCGTTCGATTCGGACGCTGGGTAACCGCTGTGCACTGAATCCGGGATGTTTGGATGTTCAGAGGCGGCGTCAGAAATTTTGCTGAAAATTTAAACAAAAATGTACCGTTAATAGTTCAATAATATTTTTAGATACCTACTTCTAAAGAAGCTCCGACTGATTCAGGATATTCATATTTTAAATTTGACTATCCTGTATTAAAACTTGCAGAATAAACTGTACTCGTAATTTCGAAAACTAAGTCCGAGCAACGGGTACATGTACAAGGAAAAGATGTTCAGAATGTTGATCTTGACAACATATTTCGAGGCCGAGATCATGGGAGCTGGATCCCCTTTTGTCAACATTTACCAGGTAAAATCCACAGTCTGTTAACGAATGACAATGTGTTAAATCAGGCCTGGCCAACACAAATGATTTCACGGGCCACTTTGATGACGCGTAACGTTATAGCGGGCCGCACTTTAGGTAAACATGCTTTTAAAAAAAGTAATACAAATACAAAATGAATAAAACTTTATTGTTATACTATGATTCAATATAATTAACTCTCGAGTTTTTATTAATGAGATATTTGTTTATCCTTTTCTTTCACTTAATTTTTGTAAATCTATATTTATGTTCGACGTTGCACATCTTTTGTTAGCTGGTTTTCTAAATTGGCATCAGTTAATGAAGCACGCGAAGAACTAATTTTAAATTTCATCTTCGAAAAAAATGTTTCACAAATATATGTGGATCCAAAAGCATTTACTAATATAAGTATTGTAAATATTAACTTTTGATATTGACGCAAAAAGTTGTTTCACTTGATTGTTGCACGGCAACTTGATTATATTATAATTATAAATCGATTATATTGTAACAATGACACTTCATTTATTTAATATTTTTTGTATACATACAATGAGAAACAAAAGTTTCAATAGAAATATAAAATCGCCCGGCGGGCCGCACAATTTAACGTGGCGGGCGCGGGTTGGCCAGGCCTGTGTTAAATGATGAAAACAAATTTTCAACGCCATTTTCTGTAAAATAAGTCACGTTCAATTCGTCTTTGTGTACAAATTAAGCTCTTGTATAGCTAAAGCGACGAACCCCTGTGCGACGTGGAAACAGAGGGATCGAAAAAGAGGAAAAGAGGGTGGGAAAAAAGGAAAGAGGAAAGCAAAGAGAGAGAGAGAGAGAGAGAGAGAGAAGGGAAAAGCAAGGAATCACCTTTCCGTTCCCACGAGATTTCGCGTCTCGCGGTCGCCCCTTGGGAGACGATGGAAACAGAATCAATTTTACGGACGGACGGCCATCGATGCCTCGCCGATTGGCATCGATCCGATCGAGGGATCTTCCTCGATCTTGCCGGTGCGTCGCGAAATTGCCCGACCTCGGGAATCCGTCCGGCTTTCTTCCGGTTCTCTTCGCCAAGGAAGCCGCTTACACGTCCTCGGTCGCTTCCAATTTGCGGGCCACCGATTCGCTGTTTCGTTCCTTTTCGAAATGAGAAGCCACCGAAGTCGAATCGTTTCTCCAACCCCCGACTCGCGAGCTCACCTTTCCGATCGGTTTCTCGAAGCTGGAACGTTCAAAGGAACAGGATGGAACCGGGGAGCTCGATCTTCGAAATTATTCTTCGATCCGAGTCGCGCCACTACGTTTACATTCCGTTCCCAATTTGTTGCTTTCGCGACGAGAAATCGTCCTTCTGTAATCAAAAAGATTCTGTCTGTTGAAGAAATTGTTAAGCACTTATAACGTTATTAGTAGTGTAGCATAACTGTAGACACATCAAGCGTAGAAAATGAGCTCCAAAAATTCATACAATGTCAAATACAATTATTCGAGCTGGGAACTAAAATTGATCGTAATGCATGCTGCTCCTAAGAATGTGGATATTTAATTTCAGTACAGATTACATTTCGATCCCACTTTCGGTAGCTCATCTCGGAAAAATGTGCATCTCCATAAAGATTCGCAGTCCAATAATTGCGTCTTGCAAACACAGAGGAAGCGGATGGAAAGGCATCGCCAGTAACAGTTAAATCGTAGTCCCAACTTCAATTTGCAACCTGAAATTCTCCGAAGCTCGTTAAACAAAGCGAGAAGCTTTTACAGCCGGCTGACGACCGGCCGAATAAAAATTGAACAAGCGACGCGACGCGGCGGCGTTTGCACATTTAAAATTATTATTTCCTCATCTCCGTGCAATTACAAGGTTTGCCATAAATATCCGGAGTCTACTTGCAAATGCATGAAATCCGCAGGCTGCTTATCATACATTTCCGCGCGGCGCATACGCTTGCCTGTCGACGAACTATCAAGACCGGGAAAAGGATTCGAGGCGAGATGATTTACGAGATAACAGTTTCCACTCAACGATCCATTGAGACTTTAACAGCGAAGCCAGTTCTCCACCTCGAGAAATCTATCTGTCCGTTTCCATTACGTCATCGCGCCGGGCAAATTATATATCGTAGATCGCGATCGCTGCGCGAATAAGTCGCCGGCTTTCGGCTGGCATGGCGCGAACTTCGCATAACTTTGGGGGCTGTTCCGCGGCATTAAATCGCGTATTGACAGGCGGAAAGGAGTTAAAAGCCGCGCGGATTATCGGCGTGGAAATGTTCGATGGCGAGAAAGTGGCGCGTTAAACCTCGCACGAACGTGAAATCGTTGTTTCGCGGGATGGCTGGAGGATGGCGGATCCGAGGGCGATTGTGGCATATATTCCCGAAGTTTTCCTGCCTCGATCGCGAGTCACTCACACGTCGATGAACGTAATCGAGCAAAGCTAAAGTTTGAATGACACTAAATGGCCTTGGATGACGAAAGCGTTGTGTCCTGGTGAATTCGTCCGAGGATAGATCACACGCTTACGCAAATAAAAACATACAGTTCCGTATAAAAAACAGAGGTCACCTTGAAATCTACAGGGTGTCCCAAAATTCCTTCAACAGCCGGAAATGGGAGGTTCCTGACGTCATTTGAAGCGACATTTTCCTTTGAAAAAATGTTATCCGCGGCTTTGTTTAGGAGTTATTAACGAAAAACACGGACCAATCAGAGCGCGACCTTGACGCGAGCTGGCCCAGTCGGCCAATAGACAGTTGGCGCGCCGGGCCGACTGGGCCAGCTCGCGTCAAGGTCGCGCTCTGATTGGTCCGTGTTTTTCGTTAATAACTCCTAAACAAAGCCGCGGATAACATTTTTTCAAAGGAAAATGTCGCTTCAAATGACGTCAGGAACCTCCCATTTCCGGCTGTTGAAGGAATTTTGGGACACCCTGTATGTTCACGCATAGTGTTAAGATTTGTGTTAAAGTCAGTTTTATTTGAAATATTTTTTGCATACGAGGTTTGTTAAATCGTATTAAAATCGACGATCCTTTTGTATAATTTTGAGCCGTATTTTTGCTTTTGTCCATTTCTCGTCCGCCACTTCTTCCGAGGTGCCCCAGTCGTTCGTATTTCACCGATACGACTCTTTAATGATAGTTTATGCAGCCCTGACGCCACGGCCTCCTAATTCGATAAATCCTTGACACTATTCGCGGCCTGTTGCGGATCAATGGCCGTGTAGCTTACTGCCTCTACCTCGGGATAAAGTGCCATTTATTCCGTTCGATCGACGTCACTTTCGCCTTGTTGATTTCAAATTATTTCGCGCGTTCCCTCCGGCCAGATTAGAGCTGAGCTACGTTTCTACGGAATGCGTGTCCTTTATACGACGATGTTTACTGGTGCACTGATATTTTTGCGTTTATGGCGCCTGCCGGTGTGTAAAATACCGGAGATCGTTGGCATTAGTGAACGGGAATCATTTTATATTCTATTCTTACCGGGGCGAACCTTTCCGATGACGAAATAGTGTTCCTCTTATTGTCATTTACAGAATATATTCTCCACTACTCGTCTTTGGTGCTTCGAGTTTGGTTAATGGTGGACATGGTTCTTTCAGCCTTTAAATTGCAGGCAAAATTTAATCATTTAATTTGGAAATAATTTTCGAAAGCGTACAAAGTCAACGTTGTACAGGGTGTATAAAAAGTAATGGTTATCCGTCATAGGGGTGAATCTAGACTTCTGGATCGGTGGACATTTGTAAAAGAAACTTGCTGCAAAATTGTTGGCTGCTCTTTACTTTACCGGACTCAAAATTTGTGCCTTTCTCCTATAAATTATGATGTATTTGGTATGTAGGTCAGTACAACCGCAAAACTATTTTGATCGAGATCGGAGTAACTTCTTCCCGTTCGTTGTCACGATTTCGGAAAGTGTATTGTGTAGAAGTGTGGTGTCTTGTGCTTCATCGATAGTAAGACGTATTCGCGAAAATGGCAGTGTCCACTTGAGAAGATTCTGAAAGATTTGTAAGCACCTATACTTGACATTCGTATTTTATAATGTAGAATTAATATTCTTATATCTTTTGCAAAAAATTTTGCACAAACTTTAACATCTTATATCTCAATAACTATTTGCTTGCGACATGTAGCTTCTTTCAAACTGTTTCTTCTCTGGATGAGTGGAAGGTGTTGATCTAAAAAACAACTTTAACAACAATTTTCTTTGTTATAAACAATTTTGCTGCAAGTTTCTCTTACAAATGTCCACCGATCCAGAGGTGTAGATTCACCCCTAGGACGAATAGCCATTACTTTTTATACACCCTGTACAAGAGCGATTTCGCGGTTCCGTGGTATAAGAACGTAGTTTTTAATGGTTTGTTTGGCGATCGTAGCTCTTGGACCGGACAATAAATTTGTCGAGACTTTCCGGCTGTTACGGGTCGTGTGTCCCTGTCTCCTGCCAAATATAGCGTTGTCACGAATAAAATTGGTACACCGAGCTCGGGATCCACGACACGAGCAGCCCTTTCGAGGGCCACGATCGTCACGCACGGTCACCCTCGAGCGGATCCTCCGTTCGAAAAAAAAGACAAGATAGAGAAGCAGAGCGAGCGATAGGAAGAGAGAGAAAGATAAAAAGGAAAAAGAGCGAACGAGAAACTGGATCGTGTCGCGAGACACGATTCTTTTTCTCTCGAAGCGGTATTTGCGCGGCGACAACACCATGGAGACCATGAACGTGACGGCGGAGCAAAACAACGACGTTTCGACTTTCTTCGACTGTTGCTTTCTCCGACGGAATTCAGGAAGATCGACTGTGATTCCTGCAAAGGGGACGGGGAATTGTGTGGTTCTCACCCCCGGCGCTACGTTTGTAAAACAACAACAGCGTGATCAGTGAAAGTCGATTTTCTTGCGACACTGTCAGACCAATCGAAAATTAGTAATGTTCAAACATTTTAGAAGTGCATTTTTAACAGACAACAGAATTTTTCAAAATGTGAGGAAGACAATGTTTCATTTCCTTTGGTATTAATCGAGGAGATTAATATTTGATACAGTATTTTATAAAAATGTTTAATGTACATACGCGGTGTGACGCCGAAACAAACAACAATGTGAATTTTCCAAGATAGATAAACATCCTTATTCTTAAGAGAATTCCTAAGAGAATGATCCTAAAAATATTGAGTAATACGACAAAATTATAGTAAAAAGATATACAGAGTCTCCGATCAATAGCTTCTACTTGTTCGTTTCTAAAAAATGCTAAAGCAGCGAAGTCTTTACTAAAAGGAAAAAGGAAGTTCTCCCCTTGAGAGAAGCAGCGTTTACGGTGGGAACCGGTGGCCAAAAAGAAGCTGTCCTGTATAAACAGGGGGTGGTTTTCGCCGGTGATTCGATAGGAAATGAGAAAAAAACGGAGAAGAGCGGCGGTCGGCGCGCAAGCACTGCGAATAAACTTTCGCCGGGGCTAATTCGATCGGAAAAATTCCATGGGTAGTTTCCCGTGCTTCGTTCCGTGGGTGGAGTGCGAGGGGGGGGGGGGGCAGGGAAACGGTGCCGCGTGAAAGTTTTATTTTTCGTTTCGAGGGCGAGCTCTCGGCCCGTGGGCCGCGCCGGACGATCGTCCATTTATATGATTAAATTCCACCTGATACGCTCCCGTTCCGACCAAACTTTACAGACTACCTGAGAAAGGGATCGCGAGGGAGACCGGAGAAATGGCGGACAAAGACATCCGGAACGGTCGTTCCACGACGTTTCCGACGGTATCGAGATCTACGAGGAGACCCGAGAACTGCAGACGACCGGCGCGGCGGCATTATTGGTCCCTCGATTTCGCAAACTTATTCTGCCGAAGTTTATTTCGACTGTCCGAAAAATCGCAGGAGGAAAGTTCCGCTATCAGAAAATCGATTATCAATGCTTGATGGACGGTGGGTGGCTGATCACCGATTGCCTTTTCTACTTAATGTAAACGCAGACGTATTCGTCCTACATTATTTTTCAAAAATATGAATTGATAGTAATACGACAAATTTTTTTGCGAAAGTTTATTTTGGTGGTCCTAAAAAATTGAAGGAAAAATTTCGTTCCTCAGAAAACTGACCGCTGTGTGTGTGTGTCTGACCACTGATTGCCTTTTCTACTTACTGTAAACGCGGACGTATTCGTCCTACATTAGTTTTTAAAAATATGAATTGATAATAATACGACAAATTTTTTGCGAAAGTTTATTTTGGTGGTCCTAAAAAATTGAAGGAAAAAATTTCGTTCATCAGAAGACTGACCGCTGTGTGTGTGTGTCTGACCACTGATTGCCTTTTCTACTTACTGCAAGCACGAACATATGCATACATATATTTTTCGCACACTATTTTTTAAACACATGTATCGTATAATATTGTTGATATATACTCTTTATACACTATTTTTCAAACATAGTCATTATTTTTTAAAGTCAATTGTTTGAACATTAGAAATTCATGTAATGCATGTTGGAAGGGTACATTTTGTTTTAATATATGAATTGGACCATATATTTTTAAACACCTGCAGTTCTATCTCTTTTTAAGATTAGTTCAATGACCTTTGATGATTAACGGTCGCTCGAGTTCATAGAAGAAGTGAATAGTAAAAATCATCTGTGAATGCCTCTAAATCAATGTGCATATGTTTAGTTCATCCTTTAAATAAAAATTGTAAAAGCTTTACTAACCGATCGTAAACCATTTTTAATCTCAATTTCAAAATTTTCATTTCGCATAAAGATCTCTCTCTGTCGATAAGAAACATTTATGTAATATTTTCAACGATCGAGTTCGACCAATAAACTGACTGTCCCCAATTCCCAAAATAAATTCGTCAAACCACCTTTCGCGTGCCCCTCGCTCTTTGTAATCTCGCATAGTTGCAGCTTTCGTAGTCGACACTAGCAGCGCGTCTTAATAACTCTCCTTAACCGCGTTGGCGGCGGCTTATAATTTCCATGGAAATTAGCAGGTTCGATTCGCGCTGCCGGGATTACACGCATCCGAGCAAAAATTGCACGGTAAATCGCATTCAAATAAATCCCGAGCGGCATTACCATTTTAATTTCGCCTCCGCCCACCGGGCAACCCGCGGGGGCATTATTCCCCGGGTTTTACGAATTCCCGGGGCTCGGTGAAAAGCAGCACGAGTGCTCCGAATTTCCGTGTTCTCGGCCAATTAAAACGTCGAACGCCGTTTCTGCAAAGAGTTCGACATCCGGTTTTCGGGATGCGGGCCGCGGGGCTAAATAATAATTTCGCTGTTATCAAGATCGAAAACTACAAGCAACGGGCGAGGCACGCGATAAACTTCCGCGGGGCCGGCATTTTATCAACTACGGGAAAACCATCAACTGCGGGAATCGTTCCTCGGCCACGAAGAACTGGGAATAACTCTCCGAAATTCGCGACTTTCACAGCGTGGAGCATCTAGTGCCGCTTAGAATGATTAGTAAAACCAAAACCGACTCCTGGGCTGAATAAATAAATAGTAACAGTAATATTGAGGCGTCCATTTTGAAGAAAACTAGAGAATTTTAGTAGAGTGAATTTCGACTGACGATTCTCGAAATGGCACCGCGGGCGTAATAACTCTCGGCGATTGTGTCGCGGAAGTTCGGAGCACTGTCGCGACACGGTGTAAATATGATATTTATCGGGACGCTCATCGGTCCAAGTTCGGAATAATGCTAGGCGCCGGAAGTTTCGAGTTCGGCCGCCTCGGGGAACCGCGAGTTTTATTGTCGTTGGTCGCAGCCTCGCTTTCACTTCGGGAGTTGATCAGTTATTTCGAGAGCCGTTCCACACGGTGTTTAAAGTTCGTTCGTTACGGAGGCTGTAAGGTAGAACAGTTTGCGGGATGGAAACGGTACCGGTGACACGTGAAAGGAGCCACGCGGACCACGGCGACAATAGAGGCTTTCCAGGCTTAGAGCGATATCTGCCGTTTCTGCGCGCCGCGAGAACTTCCCGAAGCCCCGCGAGCCACATAACGTTCGAACAATGTAGCACTGCCTTCCATTGTTGAACTTTTCTAATTGACGTCCACCGGGCCCGGCGTTATTTAGTTGCCTCGCGCCGTGGAAATAATAAAGTCTCGTGTCTGCCGGTCTCGAATCGAACCGTTCACCATTTCTGTTCGAAAGGCATTGCCACGCGACGATCGTAGTTGCTGTGTCACTGTGACGATTTCAGTGGCACCTGATTTGTGATGGCACTGAGATTAAGGATGTTCTGGAGGTACAATGGGAGACAAAAGTACAAGAAATTCGAAATCCATCAATATATGGGCAATGAAAGCCATTCATGAGTATATTTTGCATTAAACTTTTGCGAATACTGTACCCTCTGTAGCTACATTCAGTGGTCTACACTTGTCGCGCTTCCATGCTAGTGAGAGACAACACGATAAATTTGACGTTTTCTAACAGTTTATAATTTTTTTGCTCCGTAACTGTTTAGTGAATCCTAATAAATTTTGAACATAATTAATTACATAATTTTTACTAGATATAAAAAAAAACTGAAGTTTCTAGTTGCGTTTTTTCAAGGTTTGAATTTTGTGAATTCTCCATAAGAAGACGTGTTAAAATGCGAAATCTTTAAGTTGCTATAATTCTTAAACGGTGCAGTGAATCGAACCCAAACTTTGGTCATTGCATTAATTTAGTAAGAATTATATCTTGTCAAATTTTCAAAAATTTTGTTGCGTTTTTATATTACCTCCAGAACATCCTTAACACGCCATGGTGGTCACCAGTGACCTGCTTAATGATAATTATAATATAACTAAGTAATAATTACGGTCCGTTTTAATTATAATACAAAAATGAATCGCCAACAATGCCCTTAGTTTGCACACCGAAGAGTCCCAAAATCGAAGTCACATTTTTATCCGAAACGATTGCTCTCGGGCCATTTTTCATCTCTCCTTTCCCGTCGAACGTTGCGGCGTATCCTTCCGGTATCGATAACCATCCAGCCTGAACTCCGCCGGCCAATTAGCACTCATTAGCGGGCGCAAGGCGAGCCCCGTCGCTATGGCAGCGGAAATCCCCCTGGAAGACGACTTCCGGTGCACAGGATGTGGCCGGGAGCGTCGAGGAGTACCGGTTCGCGGCGGATTTTCGCGCGTTGCAACCCCCAAAACGCGGAGGGTTGCGAATCGTCCCGTAAATCAGCCGTTAGCGAGTCAATTGATACGTCGCGAGCACTCTTCGCGTTTGTGGGCCGCGTCGTTGCCGGGTTTTTGTCGAGGGGCGTCGCGGACGTGGTCGTTAAACGCAGCCGCACTCGAGCACCCAAGTAACGATATGCTAAAGCCGGGGGTGAGCAAGGACAGCCACCCCCTCGACACCGTTTGGCTGTCTTCGACCGATCGGCGGCCCTCCGACCACCGTTTTCAAGGATTCTCGACCCTTTTCTGCTTTCCTCTTCACCCCACACCCGGACAGTTCCATAAAGTGGCTGGAACTAATCCGAAAATGCACGGTCTAACACGGAAACGTAGGGTGCATGCTATTTTTTAACCGACTTCGAAAAAGGTGGAGGTTACTCAATTCGATCTGTATGTGCCTTTTTTTCGCTTTCTTTTTTTCTATGCACGTTCACCGATTACGCCGAGATGGATGGACGAATCGGAACGAAACCTCTTGTATCTTGTAGAGTATGTTCCCGGGATTGTCCCGTGCAAAAAAATTTTTACATCTTTTTATTAATTACGATTTTATTTGCGAAAAATGAATTATTTCGCCGATTACTCCGAGATGGATGGACCAATCAGGACGTAACCTTCTGTATTTTGTAGGTGTATGTCTCCCGATTGGTCTCTTGAAAACAAATTTTGCATTTTTTCATTCTTTGCGGTTTTTATTGCAAATAACCAATAAGATCGAAAAACCATCCTACGGCGTTCTACAAATTCTGCTCGTTCCACTAGAAAGTGTAAAATAAAAAAATTTTATAAAAAAAAATTTAAACCGACTTCGAAAAAACGCACTAAAAAAATGCACCAAAAAGTATGAAATAATTTCCATTTAATTTATGTGAATACACACGAACTTAAATACAATACAAACTTTTCGGAGGCGGCGCTAAATTGAAAATTTTCCAAATGACAGATGTTGCTGATTATGATTTCCTTGGAATATGGTGAACTTGGAAATCAATAGGTTGGAAGAGAAGATACATTGATATGTGAAAGCATGTAGAAGAATTTCAGGCTTTCCGTAATTTCCAGTATCGAATATTTTCAATTTTGCGCCGCCTCCGAAAAGATTGTATAATATTTAAGTTCGTGTGTATTCACATAAATTACATGGAAATTATTTCATAGTTTTTAGTGCATTTTTTTAGTACGTTTTTTCGAAGTCGGTTTCAATTTTTTTTTATAAAATTTTTTTATGTTCAATTCTAAACGCACACAGACAATAATATATGGTAAATGTGCCTTATTTCGATTCCTACCTAGTGAGTAGAAACATCATGAAAATAACGAACGCAGATGGCTGAACACTGGAATAATTACTCTCTATAATCCCCCCCCCCCCAACCTTCTGTAATTTAAATATCAATTCCCTCTTGCATAACTATTGTTCGAGTACTTGTAAGTAAACTAGCATTACTCAAGTCACGAAGATCCCTTGTTACTACGTCAGCCTTAGACAGTGCGAACTGCGCTATTTTCGGATTCCATTCCACACTGCACTTTTGTTACTTTATTACCATCGCTCCACCTCCCCATGTGTCTCAACCCCCGAATTGAACTTGGCGGTGCAGCCGATGGCAAAGTGGCCTCTCGAGGGTGAGTTACGTCGAAAGCTTCGTTTCCACCGAGGTTCTGTCCATAACGGGGCTCGTTACCGATGCGGACACCACCCCCGGAAACCGCAACAGGCGAGTGCACTCGTAAGAAAATATCACGCGCCTTGCGCCGGACGTGCCACCCCCTCACACAAGTCTGCGGCCGGTTTGATGTACGTCGCTTTGCTGGCCCTCTGTCCGTAGGTTCGTAATGAATCGTTCCATAAAGAGAATATTATTCGCCCACACCTCTAACCTCGCGATATTTCCCGCCGCCTGCCGTATACGTTTGCGTTTTCGAGTCGATCGACCTGCTCGAATCGATAGTTCGTGGAGAGCCCTGAAACGAATTTCGTTGGAGGGTTTGATTTAGTGGGAATGTTGGAGTTGTTTATTACACTAGTTTATTTCATGCATTTGTGGCAAAAATGTGTAAAACAGACAATTTTCATTTTGCATACAGATCAGCAGTCTATTTATGATATAAGCTGTTTCAGCGAAACAATTCTACTATTTCTGATTGAAATAAAACTTACGCATCTCCGAACTTAGTATTGTTGGTCTCTCTTCAATTTCGAAATTACCAGCTCTCTCTCTAGAATCTAAATAGAGTTTTCAGTCGCCAGAGTCAGCTCCAGACCCGGAATATTAAACGTGGTCTAGCTTTTCGAATCCTTTTCATGTCCGCCAATGCCGCGGAAAAGTCAGGACCAGTACTCTCTATCAAATCAAAAGCGGCTTCAGCCAGCAGCGGAACGTTGCGTGCTACCCACGACTAGTATTGTCAAAGATAATAATTCCACAGTGAATATACGCAGAGCGCTCGCGGTTTTCCCTATACTTTTTCGTTTTACGGGGAGAGCTCAACGTGGCGGATGTAACGAAAAGGTAACACGTAGAAGGGGGTCCCGTCGGCGGTATAGTTTTTTTGACGTTCCTTTTTTGGTTACGGAGGGGGGGGGGTGCGTCGCGGGTTTTTACTCGACGCGGTGTACAACCGCGTCTTTCCGCGAGGAATTACGAGCGAGCTTAGTTCAATATTGACCCGGGCAAACGTGTGGCGAATATTATTACACCATCTGCATAATTTCGGTATTCAGTCGGTGCTCCCTGAAACGCGTCTGTAATTACTTCGGTTGCCGTGAGCTCGTCGTCGGCGACGTCTGCGCAAGCCTTGGCTATGGGGGACCGTGGTAGCACGCGCGCGCCCAGTTCCCAACCCCCAGGAACCCGTGCCATGGGGATGGCCGCGTGTATACGTTATGTAAACGCTGTATACGAGGTAATTGGACGGTCGTGCGCGTCCGAAACGACGATTTTCTCGTCGTCTCTAGAATCCTCCGGTTCATCGCGCGCCGCGCCGCGACGCTGGGCGTCTTCGAATCTCGCGATTAGCGACGCCTTCATCCCTCTGGAAATTCTAGTTCCGAGGTAATCGACGGCGATTGAGTAGTTTCGCTGTTTGACTTCCCAGAGACATTCCGAGGATGAAGATGGTAAACGTTTCTTTCACCCCCGCAACCGATTCCTGAAAATAATTTAACTTTCTCATCCCTTCCATTTATCTTATTCGGTAAAAACGAAGAAGGCGACGAAGTAACTCGATGTTACATCAATGTGGACACAGCCTAACTTTACAACCTTAACTCTCCAACGCAACGAAAAGCACAAAACAATCCTCTTAGGTACATTCGAGTTAGAGAAGCACCAACCATTTCAGAATGACATTCTTTCGCACCTCAACGATAATCCTCCACTTTGCAGCCTGGAATCCTCGCGAGAACGATCCTCGAGGACACTCTGAAATCTCTGTTCGCGACGTCGAAGCTGTCTATTCGCCAAGATTCGCTGATCGCGGTTGATCGGGACTTTGCAGGAGGATGGGACCTCGGTGGAGGCGCGAGCCTGCGAAACCGGGGGTGTTAGGGGGTTGAAGTCGCAGAGGCGAGAAACCAGGGCTCGGGGAAGGGGTTGCGGAGTCTCGAGAGGATACTCCCGGAGGATTTTCCGGCGACGGAGGTAGGAAAGCCCCCGCAGGCTTCTCCCACCCCCTGCATGCGGAGGGAGAGGTCCTCACAATACGTCGTTACGTGTTGGCTAACCCTCCCCCGCGTTGGCGAGGGCTCGTCGAGTGGATAATCGTTTTAGGGAGGGCGCCACAGGCCCGGCCCCGGTATTACCGCCTTTGTGGACGATGTTTGAACGCCGCCGGCACTCGGGCAATCAGCTCGATTCACAATCAGCGTACTTTCCGCGCGCCGCGAGCCGATCGCCGACGGAAACCGCCTCTCTTCGACGATTAAGTCCTCGCCGGATCAGGGGGACTCCCTGTCGCGACCATGAATCGGAACCATAACCTCCCCTCTCGATCCACCACCTCGTCGTTCCTCCCTCTGTTCTCTTTTTTTCTCGGTGCACGCGACAGAATAGGAATATCGGCACCGCTGATCTTTAAATCGCCGTTTTAAACGCGTAGCCCGAACTCGCGGGGAACCGGAGGACACCCCTCTCTTTTTTTCGCCAATGGGACCGACCACCATTCGCATGCAAATCCTTTTTCACACTGTCTAGCGAGCACCGTTCACGGGAATTCGATTCATTTCACGGAATTTATTGGATTCGTCCTTTTTCAGCGGAAAGGGGAGGACATTGCCAGGAATGTTTTCAATATAGTCATGCGATTTTCGACTTTCGAGTAGTGGGGACTTTGGCGAGGGTAGCGTGATTGCTAAGTTGCCAGACTTGGGTGAGTGTCAATAAGCGATTTTATCATAGCAAGGCACCTCGGTATGGCTCTCTAACTATTTTACTGATTCTCTTACTTTCTCAAATTCTACGTTGTACAAATTCTAGAAAACTTTGTCAAAGCACCTCGAGCAGACACTTACGATTTATCCGAAAGAAAGAATTGTAAAGAAAATGTGCAAGGCGTTATCATTGTGCACCAATTACAATTATAAAGGACGTGAAAGTTTGTGCCTGAGAGGACCCCTTCGCCTGTAAAGGCTTGATTTACGCAAAGGAAAATCATAAATGTTCCAGCGACAGTTTCTAAAAATATTTTCCAGACAGAACACGTACAAGCACCGCAGTTGGCCGCTCGAGAAAGGGAGCAATTGTAATTGAAATTAATTATCGCCTCTCGTTCCCCGCGACGATGCTAACAGGCACGGTTAAACCAGACCGAGGACAAAGGCGTTTCAGCAAACTGCCTTCCCGACGGCTTGGAATTTTTCCCGAGACCTCGGAGGGCTTCCTCGAAGGAGCCGGGAGAAGAAGCACCGTCTGCGAGTCGAGCACCGCGTCAGCGTGAGAAAACGGCAATTGTCGCGTGTAATCGCGTCGCCGAATTTATTATAATTTATTATCGGTAGTCGGTGGCTCGCGTGCGAGCGCGGAGCCTACGACAAACTGCAGCGACCGGCAAGAATAGCTCGAAGGCCTTAGTCGAGATTCCGGACAGGGAGCATTTGCAAGTAATGATTAATTCATCGGTTCATGAATTAAAATGTTCACGATCTCCATTGTAACGGTGAAAGGAACGCCTCCGTCCATTGAGGACGCGTCGGACGCCGCGCCGCGCAAATCCGACGCGGGAGGAAGTTAAGCGGAGAGTTAATTCGGGACTACACGCACCTCCGGATAGCAGTGATCGCGTCGATCGGCTTGTTGCCAGGGAAATCACGAAATCACTCGTACACGGTGGCCCGTGCTCGTAGTAACACTGGAACGAGAAAACGCAGTGGTGACGCGATGTATGCGAAGATGTGCACGATATTTGTGGAGAATAGTTGAATTATTTTTTCCATGAAAATTTTGTCAACGTTTTGGATCAACAAGAAAACTATTTACGTCGCTTCTGTAAGGGTGGCTCCAGCGGGGGCCGTAATCTGCGTCACGCAGACGTATAATCGAGTGGGCCGATGGACGGATCATCCTCGCCCCTAAATACCACGAGCAGCTCGGTGGCCGGCAGTAAACGTATCCCAGCGTTTTATTAACATTTCCCTGGCCAGGTTTAACCATCGTGGAAGCTCTTCCTCGGGATCGACGGCACCGCGGACACTTTGTCGTGGAATAATGGCAGCGATTTTCCTGGTCCCTCCTCGTTCGTAACTCCGCCTCGTCGAGATTTTACGAGACGGGGACGAGAAAGCGGAACCGCTCTAAAACGGAACGGTGGTATGCCGATACACGTACTCCGGAATATACACCGGAAGCGGATTCACGTGGCCGAAGGGTTACTCTTTGTCTTTTTTTTCCCCGGGACGGTCGTGCGCGTTCGCACGATGAATGTCGCTCGATCGCCTCGTCGTTCATCTATTATGGCCGATACGGTTCTAAGTATACACTCGGACCGTCGTTGTTTCCCATGGAAAAAGAAGTCCCGTTCAGAATCGTGATCCGTCGCGTAGGATAATCGTTCGAACGAAGGAAACACTGCCGGCCCCGATATTTTCCGCTCGCGTGTCGCAACGTTCTAAATTCTCTACAGTGGACAAGCTTCGCAGAGCTTCGCGGAGCTTCTCGCAAGTGTTCTATAACCGACAGCAAGTTTTCCCGACCGTACTTCCGCGCTTCCCTCCTTTTTCCGCTCGTGGAACGTCACCCTCCCGCTCAAAGCCGCTTTATGAATGTTCGGAACGCTTGCGGATCTAACGTATCGCGGAACGGCAAGCTGCGGAAGGAAACTGATATTAATCCTTCGGTGCGCGGAGATTTGCGAACTTTGATTCCCTTTTGATAAAGGGGAATCTGTGCGCGATTGTGTTCCACGGCTGGCGGATCGAACGATTCTTATGGGGGACGCGAGGCATCGGATCCCCTTTGGGGATCTCCGAGATGGATCTCAGATTTTAGAACGTCTGAGAATTGTCTGATTGTCAGTTTGGTTTTATAGTGTGGTCCTCTTCTGAAGCTGAATCGAGAAAATTTGAATCGACGTTTTTTATACCGATTTTCTCACACTTCGTAGATCCTGATAAGAGATCGTTCTATCAAGAGATGGCCGCGACAGCCCAACGTTCAAGCGCCGCCCGTTTGGGAAACGCGTTGCCGTGGATTATTAATTCAACGACCGCTAAGAGGGGTTCGCGGTTCGGCCACGGAACGTTACAGCGAAATACTTATTAGCCATCAGCTATTCATGGCGAAACTTCTTGCACGCGAAACGACGACGCGCCATGGCCACCGCCTGCATATTCACGCAAGAAGACCGACAATTAACATCCGCCGCTCGTGTACCGCAAACGACGGCGACTCCTGTTCAATGGAACGCTTCATTAACTCGATACCCCAGCTAAATAGTTAACACCCTGAGTGCTACATCTGTTATACCGATAAAATATTTTTTAGGTAACTCGAAAAGAAATTTTTCCTGCTATCTATTAGACAGAATTCAGCAACCCCCTCTCTCTCTTTTCTAGATAGACGAGAGCCACCCCTCCTCTTGTTGCTCGAGAAGGAGAGGGGCCAATTCTTGTCTAGATAGAATAAGGCATCCCCCTCTCTCTCTCTCTTTTCTAGATAGTTGAGAGTAACACCTTCACTTGTAGCTAGAGAAGGAGAGGGGCCAATTCTTGTCTAGATAGAATAAGTCATCCCCCCTCTCTCTCTCTCTCTTTTCTAGATAGATGAGAGTAATCCCTTCACTTGTAGCTAGAGAAGGAGAGGGGCCAATTCTTGTCTAGATAGAATAAGTCATCCCCCCTCTCTCTCTCTCTCTTTTCTAGATAGATGAGAGTAATCCCTTCACTTGTAGCTAGAGAAGGAGAGGGATGAATTCTCTTCTAGATAGATTGAAGCAACCCCACACTCTCTCTTTTCTAGATAGTTGAGAGTAACCCCTTCACTTGTAGCTAGAGAAGGAGAGGGATGAATTCTCCTCTAGATAGATTGAAGCAACCCCCCCTCTCTCTTTTCTAGATAGATGAGAGCAACCCCTTCACTTGTAGCTAGAGAAGGAGAGGGGCCAATTCTTGTCTAGATAGATTGAAGCAACCCCCCTCTTTCTATTTTCTAGATAGATGAGAGCAACCCCTTCACTTGTAGTTGGGGAGAAGGAGAGGGGCCAATTCTTGTCTAGATAGAATAAGTCATCCCCTCTCTCTCTCTCTCTCTTTTCTAGATAGATGAGAGTAATCCCTTCACTTGTAGCTAGAGAAGGAGAGGGATGAATTCTCTTCTAGATAGATTGAAGCGACCCCACACTCTCTCTTTTCTAGATAGTTGAGAGTAACCCCTTCACTTGTAGCTAGAGAAGGAGAGGGATGAATTCTCCTCTAGATAGATTGAAGCAACCCCCCTCTCTCTCTTTTCTAGATAGATGAGAGCAACCCCTTCACTTGTAGCTAAAGAAGGAGAGGGGCCAATTCTTGTCTAGATAGATTGAAGCAAACCCCCTCTCTCTCTTTTCTAGATAGATGAGAGCAACCCCTTGACTTGTAGCTAGAGAAGTAGGGGCACCTCTTCCCTTCTAGATAGAAGAAAGCCACCGCTTCTCTTGTAGCTAGAGACGGAACGGTACTCGTCATCTTCAGGGTAGAATAGAGCAACTCCTCTCTCTCTCTCTCTCTCTCTCTCTCTCTCTCTCTCTCTCTCTCTCTCTCTCTCTCTGTCCCTCGCTCATCCAGATAAAGGAGACCAACCTTCCCTCTCTACTCTAGATAGGCGAGAGCAACTCCCTCTCTGGCGAGAGAGAGGGAGAGGAGAGATTGCAGACCGGTAAGAGTGAGTGTTTTCTCGAGTTTGCGAAGACAACAGCTGCACGGCCGCTGAAATATTAAGGAGCCCTCATATGAGAGGCAAGGAAGACAACCCCTTAGGAAGTCCGGGGAATCGATCTGATGGCACGGCGTCGGTCCCTCAACCCCCGTGATCGATAACCACCCCCCGCGGATCGAGCTATTTGTGCAGCTGCGGGCGCATTTGCGATTCGCCGCGAAAGTAGACCGGCTCTTGTCACCGTTCCGGGAATAGCCGATGGTACCGCGCTTGAACCTTTAATGAGCCCCCATACAACGTCCCGGAACAGCTCGCAGCAGGGTATACCATCTCATCGGGAATAAATAAACATCGGAGAAACGGGGAATCAATGCAACAGGCATTAATAGATCGTTGAATATTAAACCAGCGGGTAGACCGCGATACGCGAACCGTGTAAGTACAGCCGTGTTCCTTCGGGTTAAGAGATCGCAATCGACGAGCAATTTATCGATGATGATTCGAGGATAGGGAGGATGCGGGCTGTGGAGTTTAACGTTAATTTATCTGTGGACGAGGTTCTTTACGAAGATGCTGACTCGTCGGGAAATTCTGCGAACCATCGATATACACGAATAAACTGTGGATTTTCATGGAAAATAAAATTTGATTAATTCGTCGTAATAAAACGATGTTCGAGAAATGTCCACAATCGTTTCTCCAGAAATATGACGAATTTGCACAGGCTCCTGCGACCTACTGTAAAATTTACCAATACATGAGCACCAAGTATCAATCACTCTTGAAGTTCCTACAAATTGCAGAAGTTCAAGAAGAATTTAGGGATAAATGAGTCGAGTCAGAACCGTTCCAAGACATTGTCCGCGGATCGATACACTCGCATTTCCGTGCAAATTGGCCGGATCCGCGGCCGAGCACGCTAATCGCTTGCGAAACTGGAATTACAGGCGGCGCGATTCGCGGAAACGAAAGGGATTAGGCGAACGGGTAACAGCATGATCGCGCCCACATCGCGGGAATGAAATAACAATCGGTTGTTGCGCAAACGAAATCCAATGGTCGCCGGCCGTGCCGGTGTAAAACTTCAAGTATTGTATTATAGTTTCAGGCAGTGAGGTCTGGAAATTTGCAAACAGGATGGCGCCGCGACACCTTCGGACGCCTGTTCCGACGCGCGTTTCCACAGCCTACTCGCAACGCGAGTTTTCCCTACCCCTTCTATCCGAAACGCAACGGATTATCCCTGTTTAATGATCGAGTCGATCGTTACGCGTCCCGTCGCTCGTCATTCCTGTTTACCGTTCGTGGATACAATTAACGGGGCCGATTTAAACGAGATCCACGGTATGTGTTTAATGACGCGGAACGCCATTACGTTCGTATAAAATCGTTTGTTTGCGCGTAATCATCGCGGCGCGTCTCTTGACACTACGCTCGCCGCCGCCCCGCCCCCCCCCCCCCCTCCCGGGGGTGGCCAGGCCTCGTATGAAATCATTTACCAGTCGATGCCAGGTTAATTCTGTTTTCGCTGCAGATCACCGCTTACACGCTGCTGCAATCCCTCTTCTTTCACGACACGGCCGTGCATGGCAGGATTTTGCAAATCCTACGGTTCATCGAAAATTCCCGGTCCTCTTTGACACCTTGAACTTTTAATCCTCTGGCTAATAGATCCACGTTTTCAATCGTTCACTACAGGTGAAACGAATAGTTTGGTGTTTATTGTGAACATACATTTGACGTTGTATATTAACAGCAGGAAAACAATGTTTGATATCGACTCACTGGAAAAGTACTATTTATATGAATATAAAATTGAGCAGATTTACTCAAGCTACGTTCAAATTTATCCCAATGTATTTAACACACAAAAATACCGAAATATTTTAAATGAAATGTTTTAAAAAATTGTAAAACACACACTGGAATGCTCTTATAAACGTTGGCACAATTTCCCAGCATTATCAACGCACATAATTTTTCCTCATTCATCGATAAAGAACACGTTACCTCGCCGAGCGCGAACGCTCGAGGTTTTTCCTTCTTGCTTCGAGCTTACCCATCTGATAATTGTAACGAAGGGAGAAGTTATGCCAAAGCCGTAATATCTTCTTATCTTTTAAGCACCCGGAATACCAGCTCGAACATCCCCGGTAACACTGTAAAATAAAATCCCAATAGTCTCGAGGTACGCGAAGCTTCCTCCTCCTTTTCTTATTTTTCTTTTCATTCGCTTTATTCAGCCAGAAACTTTAATAAAATAAAAAGAACATCGGCGCCTTACTCGTAATGTCTTCTTCTGTCTTAAAGATCTCGAGAACATACCCTAACGTTCCCAGTAACACTATAAAATAAAATTCTAATAGCCGCGAGCTAGGTAAGGCGAACCTTTTTCGCTCTCTCGTTGTCTTTTTCCTCTCTACTCTAGAAACCTTGATAAAAAAAAGCCTCGCGCGTTAAATGTAACATCTTTCTCGCTTTTAGGGACCAGCAGGGAACATGGTTGAACCCTGGTACATAACACTGTAAAGTAAAAGCCTGATGACCTCGTGTTACGCGGGACTTCTTCGCCCTTTCATTTCCTTCCTCGTCCCATTTATTTGATTACAAAGTTTCTATTCAAGTTCTATTCAGTTCTGAGGACCTGGAGACCTGCTTCAACATTTGCAGCATCCATTGTCAGAAAAAATGAATGCACATTCCTTAAATGCAGGGTAAATTGTCCTAAAAGTTGCCACACGAATCGCTGCACGATTTCTTGCAAAAAAATTTCGGAACCTGACTTGTGCGTTCTAAACTGCCTCGCTTAATATCAATGAGTAGCAGGCGGCTCGTTCCCGGCAACAATGCCAGGAAAACCGGAACAAGATCAGGAAACGAATTCTTTCCGGGCCAGTGTGCACCCCCGGGGATCTACCAACCGAATCACAGCCCCTTTCAGACCTGCCCCCCCCCCCCCACCCGGATTCCAAGGGAAATCGTCGTCCCCGACGCGCGTAGCCGCTTTCAGCGTGAATATTTCACCCGGGCCGCAAGAAGACAGACACCGGAGATGAGGCTCGTGCACAAAGGGTGACGTCACAATTCACGAATCACATCATCCCCCCGGTGGTGAACTCCCCTATTCGATCCACTGCCGCGCCGTTGTCCTTCCAGTTTCCAATAAGCATCCGCGGCCGAGTTAAGCGTTAATAATTCCCGCTTATCTCGAACCCGCGTGATGTATCGCGACCGCGACGATAATTTATTTAAACGAGCTCGCCAAACGACAAGCTTTGCCTAACTCCCGCGGAGACTGTTCTGTCCTCCTTCGAGAACGAATCTCACGGTTCTTCATCTTCGAGGCGAGTCGTTGTACCGGCGCGAAATTAGCGATCGCAATTAGTCGCCGCTCCGTTGTTTTCCACGATCCACCTTCGGGCTAAGTAAGACAACGCCGGTCGGATTGTTTCCGTTCTCCAACCCCCCTTGTCCGCCCTTCTACCTTTTGCCACTCGCTCCATTTTTTTCTCCTCCCTCCTTATCTCTCCGGGCCGCTTCCTCGTTCCTTCTTTCATTCCGCCCTCGGGCTACGACACGCCGTTCCTCCTTCGACGCCCCGTCTAGTATTGTTCCCTTTCTTACCCCTTTTCAACCATCCCCCAACCGTCTTGATTCGAATGCAGGCTCGGAGGCCCGAATTTTTGTCCGGCAGTGGGAAACGGATTTCCTCAAGTTGAAACTCTAGAGATGGATTAACGACTAGTTTAACCCCTCTGAGAAGTACAGGGTCTTCCGTTGAGTGTTATTTTAAATTATGAGAAACTCTGTGGTTTTTTTAGAATTAACAATTTTACTAACCACGTGTAAAATGAACGAATTGAACGTGTTAAATGAGCACAAAATTGTTGATGTGGGGGAGGAGCTCGTTCGTTTGGTCTAGCCTGACCATAAAATTTTTTTAATATAACATCATGGCTCGTACAGGTGAGACAGGAGCAGGAGCACGTTCATTACCGTCTTGTTTTCGGTAGCCACGTCGCCGAGAAGAGTAACGAGAGTGCGAAGGGTGGCTGGTAGCAGTTCCCGAGGTGCTCGAGGCGGCCGATACCGGCCATGAAGTCTTCTTAATCCGTATAAACGCGCACATAGAGAAACGATACACGGGTTGGGCCATCGAAGCTTGACTTACGCCGATGGCCCTCTCCCGCAGATGGTTATCGCGCGCCTTTACGAGCGGCCTCTTCGAGCACCGATGTACCTTCGAAGGTGCATCGGTCGGTTAAGCGATTTAACGTAAACACACGTAGCAATTTGTCCGGGGGGTTTATGTCGCTCGAGGCCGCACTGGAGAGAGAGAGAGAGACTCTCGTGTTGTACATCTGGATGAAAGGCAACGAAAAAGAGAGGAAAAGGGGTAGCACAAAAGCAACGCGGAGAAAAGGAAATCCTAGACCGGACGGAACAGAAAAGAAGGAAAAGACCAAGGGAGAGAAAAAATGGATCACCATGGAGCAGAAGGGACGCGAACGCGAGAGACGAGAAGGAGGGCTCGCGAACGGAGGAAACAATGTCTTCTTACTTACCCGGAAGATAAAACAGAGGACGTCTCTCGCTCGACTTCTGTCTTAATTGTCAGATCTCGACGAGGCTCACGCCCTTGAGCACTTGCCGTCCATTCACCCCCATCGCTCGCTACCCTTCGTTTGCAAATTCTCTTTTTTCTCTCGATGGTGGCCGACGCACGGTCCCCTAACCCTCAGAATGACGAACAACGACATGTATTTGCGAAAAAATGACACGGATATCTGGTGGTACAACCGAGTAGGGCAGCCGAAATTTTTCTTCTCTATAAAGAAATAACTAAACACGACGTACGTGTGACCATAACCTTAAAATTTAGATTGGTGGACGTTTAAAAAATCATTTAACACATGAATATGGCTGAGTTGGGAACTGATTCTATGTGAAAAAATAAGTCGAACGTATAAAATAACGTTTTTTCATATAAAGTTTCGTTTTTGAGACAATCCAGTTTAAAAATCAGCTCGATACACTCGACGAACTCTCAACCGAATCTTCTGATCTAAATCAAGTCTCAAAATGTTGTTCCATAACCTTTAAGAATCTAAATTAATATTTTTTGATAAGCCTGTAAGTTTTCACACACTTTTTGAGTTCAAACTCCTTTTTTTACCTTCTGCCTGTGTGAAAACACATTTGCCTAACCAGTTAAAAATCTCTTTGATTAATTCTTACAGGCGCAATACTAAAATTTTCAATTCTTGAAAATGGTCTAAATTGAGACCGAAACGTTGAATTAAATTTCATGTGATAATTTTGCAAATTTGCTTATGTTCCAATTGATCGAACCAGTGCGCCGATAACACTAATTGTAGTTCAAGTCTCAAAATGCTGAAACTGCTATAAGGATCAGTACGAAAGCCTGAAAAAATTTGTTTAAATCAATCGGGAAACAAAAGAGGTTTACACGAACCGGTCTTCCCAGCAGACAATCAACCCCGCGCACGATCAAATCGGACACCTAACCTCGGTGGTAATCCTTCCACCGGATCGATCATCATCGTTCGAGTGGAATGGATACGTCGTCGTCGGCTGGTGGACGATCCCCGTGAAACGTCATCGGAGTCAAAGCGTCGACAAAGGTTAATCCATCGAGGAACACGGAACGGAAACGGATCCCCACGGGCCGCGATTTATTTACACCCGTGGCTGGTATCGGTTTCTTAGACACGTAACCAACCGATTCGGAAGCTAGTTTACCGTTACAACCGTCCCTTCACCATCGAAGCCTTCGACCGGCGACGCGTCTAACCTCGTTCCCGTGGTTGGATCCGATTTCACGTTCGAGCGGATCGGCAGTGATCGACCGTCGGAAATCCCATACGTTCCCGCGAGGATCCTCTTCACCGATCTCTTCCTCGAAGCCTACGCCTGCGACCGATCGGTGGAGAGATTGAATCGTCATTTTTTATCGAAACAGAAACTTGTATAACGTCAAGTCGACGAGTGATACAGTCGGATTTCGAGGAATATTCGGATAATGACAGTATTCTCTCCTCAATAAGTGAGGTAAAGGACTTAGGAATTCATTTCTCCTCTACCTTGAACTTTTCCAACCATCTTTATTATATTACAAACACCGCCTCGAGAACACTCGGTTTCATACTTCGTTTTTCCACTGATTTTCATTCAATCCACATACTTATTGTTAGATTGCTATACAGGGTGTCCCAAAATTCCTTCAAGAGCCGGAAATGGGAGGTTCCAGAGATCATTTGAAGCAACATTTTCCGTTACGAAAATGTTATCCGCGACTTTGTTTAGGAGTTATTAACGTAAAATACGGACCAATCAGAGCGCGACCTAGACGCGAGTTGGGACTGTCAGCCCGGCGCGCCAACTGTCTATTGGCCGACTGTGCCAACTCGCGTCTAGGTCGCGCTCTGATTGGTCCGTATTTTTCGTTAATAACTCCTAAACAAAGCCGCGGATAACATTTTTGTAAAGGAAAATGTTGCTTCAAATGATCTCTGGAACCTCCCATTTTCGGCTATTGAAGGAATTTTGGGACACCCAGTATAATAATAATAATAATAATAATTAAATACATTTGGAACAAATCTAAGATATTTTTATAGTACATTAGGCGCCGACATTAGAAGTAAAACAAATACCAATATAATACTCCATAAACCGCAAAATACAATCGGTAGTCGGTCTTCAGAGAGGGCTCGGATGTGATCCATTCGATCCTCCGACGAGCCAGCTGCCGCCAGCTAACAATGACCTCGGGGCGAGCCAGTCGCGTTATTCAAGTTGCGAGGGGAGGAGATTTCGAACCTCGAGGCGTGAGCGTGTCAAGGTCGCGTCTTAATTCGAGCAGATTTAATGGCCGGTCGTTTCATCATAGGGCGGGTCGGATCGGACTGAAAGAAATTGCAGAAATCGCAGCTGAAGAAAGGGTAGGGGGTCGAGCTCCAATCGAGAACATAGGGGTTTTCACTCGTGGGCTCTCTATTAGTCGTCATGGAGGTGGAACAAATTTACTGACACGCGTCATTAGGTCTTTTCTCAGGCTGTGGGGTCTTTCTGAACGTTCTGGAAAAATTTACTACAGCATGTATGGATCCCCGGATCTTTTTTACAATTTTACTATTGATAATACGTTTTATTATCGAATAACTCCAATATCCCAAAATCACCATCAAACCAAATTAACTCAATTTTCCCACACAATCAGGAAAACGATTTCACCCCATCCCCATTCTCAAAAGCACACTCCGTCAATCTTAATCGCAGATTCCATACCGTCAACTTCCACCCCTAATCAAATCGTCTCGGAGTTCCCGCGGCAAAGTCCATTACGACAATAACAAACTCTCGCAACGCGATCAAAGCTCACGGAGAGACGTTTAGGGGTGGGAGAGGGGCCGGGATTGGAAGGTTGCCTGGAGTTTTATTGCCTCCAGCTCGTAGTTGGTTTGGCGAGAAGAATAACTCGTAAATAAGACAATCGACTATAAGTCGGCTCGGTTGGAGTCTGCACTTGTCCTTGATATACACCGGAAGAAGGCGCGGCCTTGAGAGCAAGCCATTAATCAGTGGATTCGTGCTAGAACTACGTTGCGTTTTATAAAAGTCAAAATAAAACAAACATTGATTTCATTGTCTAAAGCGTTTCCTATAGTACAGAGAAAGTATGTCGTTAATCTTTATTACACATGTTACAATTCCGAGAAGAAATCATGTTCCAGTTAACACGAACGTTCCCCCACATTCGACAAATTCGAATCGAAAAATGCACAACGATCAGCACGAGAGTCTCCGAAACTCGACGGCGTGTCTCTCCTCGGCACTTGTCCTTGATCCGTACCGGAAGGAGGATCGGCGTGTTCGCTGAAGAAGGCGCAGCCTACGAGGGGCACCGGTGCTACCACCACCACTACCATGAGGGACAGGCACCACCACCACGAGGACCAGCACCAACGGCATCGCCGTCGCCAACAGCATCGCCACCACTACCAGGAGAGAGTCGGCTCTGCCGCCGCCAGCATCGCCACCACCGTTTCCCGACAACGGCGTCGCCACCACCACCCCCGACGACAAGGGGATGAAGAAGAGCGACGGTATCGAAGTGAGACGTGTATATATGTATATATAGAGGTGCGCGCACGTCGGCAAGTTCAGTCGTCCACCGCGTGCCGAGCCGCGAGCATCGTGCAGCCAACCAACCCTCCAACTGCGAGCAACCCACCCCCTTTCTGAACCGTTGTTTCCTCTCATTTTTCGATCAGGCGCGCGCACAGTCACGTGTCTCTCGGTCCCATCCCTCGAGCACGAAGTGCAGCCGACCAAGTGCCAACCCCCACATTCTCTCTCTCGCTCTCTCTCTGTCTCTCTCATCCTCTTTATCTATATCCTCACCCCTTATTTAATGGACTAATTAATGACACCGGCCCGTCTTCCGGACAATCCTAATTAAAGAACGTGGAAGGTTCGCTCGAGTGTCGGGCCTCGATGCCGACCGATCGTTGGAGAACCGGCCAGCCGGCCGATGATCGAGATCGATCGAATCGTCAGACGATAGCATTGTTATGCTGACTCGCGATACCGTGTAGAAACGGTACAAGTCCGGTGACACGCGTGTTATGATTCGAGGATTCGTTGGGAGAAGGGACGTGATCGGTTGAGATTGTTTTTCCTTTTGGGTTTCCGTTGACGATCGGATCCGAGTTGGTCATGGTGACGGGTGACTAGTAGGTATTGTGAGATGTGATGGAGATGAAGACCAGCCTGCTGCTCCTGGCGCTACTTCGCCTCGCCTGCGCGATCGAAAGTAAGGATCGTTGGATCTAGCGGTAGAATGTTCAGTTGTCAGTGTGGTAGACGATCTTTTTCTCTGATCAAATTGGAGGATTGATTAGTTTGAATGATTTGTTGTTAGTTTGGTTGCGAGTTTCGTGTACTGGAGCGGTAAATCTTGCTTAGAGGACTATATACAGTGAGTCATAGTCAAAATTGTAAAGCATGTTGCATATAAAAATTTGTTCCCCGTGGCTCGGAAGAACTTTTTAAAAATAATAAAATTCATCTGTTTCTAGATCACTTCTGTTATAAATTTTCATTTGAAATGTAGTTTTTTGTGATATATGTACAATTTTACCATTTAAGACAGAAATTGGTTGGCACAATGTAAAACGGTAGAAAGATTAAACGGATTTAAAAAAAGATTTTAAATAGAAGAATTTAATTACAGAGAACAAGAATTTTAGCACTAAAAATGTTGACACAGAGACAATTTTTATAGGTTATTGTTGTTATAACGTTATCAGTATACGGTTGACGGAATAATTTGTGCAGATTTAGGAATGAATTTCTGCTTCAATATACTCGGTGCAAAAAGTTTTGGTTGGAATCTGGAAAATGCATGGAGATGGAGAAATTATTCAGTACAAACTTTTCACAATTTCGAATTCATGAACCTCTCAATACCTAAAACTATCTACGACATACTATAATCTTATTGTAGCAGAACAATTCAATAATCGCTCCGACATAAACAACAAAGAAGAACACTAGAAAAGCCTATAAAAAGCCAAAGTCAAACAGCTAGAAACACCTGTAGTTCCTCGACCGTGCTCGAAACAAGAATCACCAATTCCGCTCGCGTTCACCCGCAAGCTTCGCACTGGTCAAAATCACTTTCCCAATGATCGACGGAGAACCGGCAACCCTCGCGCACTCCGCAAATCACGCGCGCTCTCGGTGCGTCATTCTCAATTTCAAAGACGTCGGATCGGAGATCGTGGTGCACCCGCGACAGAGATAAATTCGGCGGGGCGAATTTACGCGACAGACGGATATTCTCGAAAAGCCGTGGCTCGAAAATCGTGACATGTTTTTCCCGGCGCGTGACAGCGTAGGTAATCGTCGTTCAGCCGTTCTACGGTTTACTGCTTCGAGTCAAACAAGAGGGACGCGCGGTTGGCTGTCTGTGCAGGCCGATAAAGTTCCCGGTGGTTGTTGGTCGAGCGAGAAACACACGAGGATAGAAACAGCTAGACGACGAGGAGGAACGCGAAGAAGAGAAGAGATGAGAAGAGAGTGCAACGAGGCTTCTCGGCGAGTAGTGTAAAGACTAAGAGATCTCCTAAGCGAGCGGATCCCGCTGACTGATACACGACGTAAAATCCCGTACGCATCGTTAAACCGGGCTTTACCGTTTTCAAGCATCGCGATGCTTCGCGCCGCGACGTCTAAATTTACCGCGGGGAACGCGCCTCGATCGGCTTGTTAACGCGGTTAGGATGATCGAGGAAAACCGTGTCGGCGCGGATCTCAATCCTTCGATCTCTCTCTCGCTCTCTCCGTCCTCCATCGTTTTGCTCGTTTCCACCGGTTTCGCTCGTCGAATTAACCCTTTGCTCTCTCTCTCTCACTCTCTCGACGAGCGCAACGCCGCGCCGGCCCGTGTCCGATCTTTATCGGTTGTTCGCGGTGTAATAACTTAACGGGATAACGATCGGGCAAATGGAACCGTTTCGGTGCCGCGGATGAACAAGGGGATGCCTACGTAAAAGCGGCGAGCCGCCCGTATCGATGGAAACTCGTGGTTCGTGGCGGTTTCGCTCAAGATTTGCGCGCGGTAATGCGGGAGGAAATTGCCGGTTCCCGCGAAGATGGATGATGATTGGGGGATAGTTATCGCGTTGACGGCGGAATCAATGTCCAGCCGGAGTACCCAGGGGATCGGGGAACCGACCGGATGAACCCTCCGACGATCATCCGATTTTTCTGCTTATTGAAATGCTCTTATTTAACGCCCGTTTACCGAGCGTAATGGATCGACGATCCCGGCGCGGCGGCGCGCCGAGTGCTGGCTCGCTGTGAGCTATTGGCTTCTGTCTACACTATTCCTCTTGCTGCTTACAACAGGCTACAGGAATTACTGTACACGCTAACTTGCAACACAAACCTGCCAGCTTGAAGAAATCTGTGCACAAACAAAAATCACTGACTATGTACAGTGTCATCGGAAAATCAATCGTGTTTACTTCGTGAGATAGGAATGGACAACCTTATATTGCGAAAGAAAGCACTCCTATCCCGGTAAAATCAGTTGGATTTTTCATATGTTGTAGCTTATGATCTACTGAACAAAAAATGTCATGGGCACAAAGCTCAATAATGGACTGTTATCGAGTTATAATCAGTGTCACGTCCAGTGGTTTAGCCAATAATAATAATTGATGATAAAATCAAGCATAACATACATTTTCTGAATATCTTTTCATCTACTTACTTCAATAATATTGTACAAGAAATAAAATATCAAATATTAAAATTTATGTTATGCTTGATTTTATCATCAATTATTATTATTGGCTAAACCACTGGACGTGACATGAAGATTTAAATTGAAAATGAGTTTTCTTAATTCTATCGCACGCAGTGTGGTATAATATACGACAGTTTGACATTAATTTTAATATTTGATATTTTATTTCTTGTACAATATTATTGAAGTAAGTATATGAAAAGATATTAAGAAAATGTATGTTATGCTTGATTTTATCATCAATTACTATTATTGGCTAAACCACTGGACGTGACATCAGTCAAACATGACAAATTCGAGCTGCCGAATAAAATCTCGGGAAGTATTCCTTTTTTGGAAAAATGTTTGAAACAAAAATAGTAGGGTTTAACCAAATCTGTTAGGTGGTGTCATTATTTTTGAATTTTGAATGACCTTGAAAAGGTCTGTGAACAGAAATCTTTGCGTGTCACAGCAGAGATTTTTGTGAAAGATTTCTGTTCACAGACCTTTTCGGGGTTGTTGAAATAAAACAGTCCTGAAATGAAAACTCAGGATCCAAGAATGCCGGTACATACAATGTTGCGAATTGTGTATGGTGGTGCGCGTCACCTCGAAGTGACGATCGGCGGTCGAAAAGACGATCGGTGGTCGAAATGACGATCAGCAGCCGAAGCGACGATCGAGTCGCGAGACGAGAGTTCAGTTCGACGAAAGCGTCGGTATAGGCAGGACATACCTGGTAGTAGTCATTTTTATAATAAAGTTCTTTAGTTACCATTTTTCACTAGACTGTGTTTTATTCCACTGAATATACCTTAACAGGTTATGGGCCCAGTGTAATCTAGTGAAAAAAGTGGTGTTGAAAGCAAGTGATATAACTGTTATAGTGCAGAGTGTGTGAGGAAAAATGGAAGGTACACATCTGAAAATCGAGAAGCTGAGGGACAAGGACAATTGGCAGCAATGGCGTTTTATTATACGTACATTGTTGGAGGAGGATGACAATATGCTTGACGTATGCGAAGAGAGGCTAGTTCGTCCGGCGATAAATGCTGAAAATTACGAAGCAAAACTGAAGAGTTTTTTGAAGGCAGACAAGGCTGCAAGAAAATTAATTGTCACGACAGTGGAGAAGAAACCATTGGATTTGTTGTTAAGCTGCACAACTGCCAGGGAAATGTGGAAGAAGCTGAACGCTGTGTACGACATGAAGTCGGAGGAAAATCTGTCATTGGTACAAAAACAGTTTTTTGATTTTAAGTGGGAAGAAAGTGAGAACGTTACACACAACTTGTCAAAAGTCGAGCAGTTGGCTTCAAAAATGAAGAGTTTGGGTAGTCAAGTGCCAGATTCAATGCTCGTGACACGCATTTTATGTACACTGCCGAAGAGATTTAATCATTTTCATAGTGCGTGGGATTCTGTTGAGGAAGCAAAGAAAAATCTTGAAAACCTAACAGCGAGATTGATGTCTGAAGAGATGAGGCTAGAAGAACAATCTGCTGAGAAAGAAACGGTAGCGTTAGTGACAAAATCAAGATTTGAAAAGAAGCCGTTTAAATCGAGTGATAATAATCATACGAACAAAAATGTAGATATGATTTGCTATGGTTGTGGCAGGAAAGGACACAAGAAGCAAGATTGTGTTGGCTGTTTTACGTGTGGTTCAAGAAATCATCTAAGCAGGAATTGCTTTAAAAGAAGAAATGACTTCAGAGAGAGGCCAAATATGCAGAGGACCAATTCGAATCAAGGACGGCGCAATTCAACAGAAAGACAGGCGTTTTTGGGGAACTGCAACATGGAGCAGGACAATGATTTTTGGCTGATCGACTCAGGAGCAACGGACCATATGACGTACCAACGAGGGTTGTTTTGTGAATTAGAGGAGTTCGAGGTACCATTAAAAGTAAGAATAGGCAACGGCGAAAATATTTCTGCGCATGGTAAAGGTAAGATAGAGATTGAAACGTACGTGAATGGTGAATGGATTGAAGGTATGATGCATGAGGTATTGTTTGTACCGGAATTAAAGCAAAATTTGTTTTCTGTTAAAGTTGTTGCGAAAAAAGGCGTTAATTTCTCTATTACTAATTGTGGAAAGAACTGTCTGTTCACGCGTAATGGAATAGTCATAGCGACAGGCACTGATAGTGGTAATTTATATAAAATTAATTTGCGCGTCATATTGCCGAAAAAATGTAATCTAATTGAAAAGGTCGACAAAAATTTAAAGTTGGATAAGTCGGGTTCATTGCAATTATGGCATGAGCGTTTGTGTCATCAAAATAAAAGGCACGTGAAAAGTTTTTTGCAAAACGTGGGTATAAATGTGAATGCTTCGAATGAGAATGATGTGTGTGAAGGCTGTGCTTACGGGAAGCAACATAGATTAAGTTTTCATGAGAATTCTGAACGCGCTAAAAATCCTCGCGAAATTGTACATGCTGATGTGTGTGGGCCTATGGAACAAGAGTCGATGGGTAGAAAATTATATTTTGTAATTTTCAAGGACGATTTTTCGAGATTTAGAACAATCTATTTTATTCGACATAAATCGGAAGTAATTGACAAATTAAAAATATATTGTAACGAGATTGAAAATCAATTTAACGAGAATATAAAAGTGTTTCACACAGACGGTGGAAGAGAATTCAAGAATAGAGAGGTCAAAGATTTTTTGGACAGTAAAGGCATAAAACATACGATAAATGTTTCATATACACCTGAGCAGAATGGTATCGCGGAGCGGGAAAACCGTATTGTGGTAGAAGCAGCGAGATCAATGATTTACTCTAAGTCGGGAATTTCTTTGTCGTTGTGGGCGGAAGCAATGAACACCGCCGTGTTTGTAATTAATAGAACAGGTCCGACTAAAGAAGGGAATAAATCTCCTTACGAGTTATGGTATGGAAAAGTCGCGAACATTAATAATTTAAAAGTTTTTGGAACTGAGTGCTATGTTCACGTACCTGTGGAGAAAAGGAGAAAGTTGGATAAGAAGGCGTTAAAAGGGTTTCTTGTTGGATACATTGAGAACTGCAAAGGTTATCGTATTTTTGTTCCGGGCTTGAGAAATGTAATTCTAAGTCGTGATGTTATATTTAAATTAGAAAAGGTATGCTCAAATGAAGTGATTGTTACTAATTCAAAAGAAAATAATGAGGCTAGTAGTTCAGTTGAAGATAATCATGAAAGAGTGAATAATAGTACCGAGCAAAAAGATGTAAGAGAACTACGCGATAGACGACTTATTAAACGTACTGACTTTTATGGGTGCCCGATTACATTTATGGCAGAAGTGTTACCTGAAAATTATAATGATGCAATTAACTCTAATGAAAGAGATAAATGGATGGAAGCTATGCAGGATGAGATTAACTCTTTGAATGAAAATAAAACTTGGATACTCGTAGAAAAACCGGAGAAGCAGAAGGTTATTGGTAGTAGGTGGGTTTACGTAAAGAAATTTAATGAAGATAGCACAATACGTTTCAAAGCGCGATTAGTTATTAAAGGTTATTCACAAAAGGAAGGGATAGATTATAAAGAGACATTTAGCCCTGTTGCTCGTTTTGATACGGTTAGATTTTTGTTGAGCATTGCAGCTCATGATGGATTATATCTCGGACAGTTTGATATAAAAACGGCATTTTTATATGGAGATTTAGAAGAAAATATCTATATGATGCAACCGGAAGGGTTTAACGATGGGACAGTGCGGGTTTGTAAACTATTAAAGAGTCTTTACGGGTTAAAACAAGCTCCAAGGTGTTGGACTGAACACTTCTCAAGTTTTCTCAAAAAGTTCGGGTTTCATCAAAGCTCAGCTGATCCTTGTTTTTATATTTACAAAGAAGGTAACCAAAAAATGTATTTGGTTATTTATGTAGATGATGGGCTTTTAGCAACTTCGCAGGATTGCTTAATAGATCAATTCCTTACTGAATTAGCTAAAGAATTTAAAATAACTAGTACGAAAGAAGTAACGAATTTCTTAGGCGGAGAAATTATTAGATTAAAGGATGGTTCTATTTTTATACACCAGGCAAAATATATCGAAAGTGTTTTACGAAAATTTAATTTATGGGAAGCAAATAGTGTCTGTACTCCAATAGAGGCAAGTTGGGATGCTGGTAATTTAGAAGGGAATAATTTTAAAGCGCCATATAGGGAGGCTGTGGGTAGCCTTATGTATCTTCAGGTATTTAGCCGGCCTGATATAAGCTATGCCGTAAATATTGCTTCGAGAGCACTAGAAAAACCAAGCGAAGGGCATTGGCTACTTGTTAAGCGAATACTAAGATACCTCAAAGGTACTGTAGAATTAGGATTACTTTATACTAAAGGCGGTAATTTTAAGGTGTATAGTGACGCAGATTATGCGGGAGACAAAGAGACACGTAAATCAACGTCGGGTATCGTGTGTCAATACGCGCATGCAGCCATCTCATGGCAGAGTAAGAGGCAACAATGTGTATCATTGTCTACAACAGAAGCCGAATATGTTAGTGCAGCATCAGCTGTTAAAGAGACGGTCTGGTTAAAGAAATTGTTCCGTGAATGCGAAATTAATGTACATTACACATTATTGGTAGACAATATGAGTGCGATCAAATTAATAAAAAATCCGGAGTTTCACCAGAGAAGCAAACATATCGATGTGAAATATCATTTCATACGTGATCTGTATAACAAAAGCGAAATTGATATAAAATATGTTAAAACTGATGAGCAGTTAGCTGATATTTTTACGAAAGCATTATGTAAACCGCGTTTTGTATATTTGGTAAAGAAATTAGGAATTATAAGTAGGAGAGATATTGGGAACTACTGCTAATCTACTGTAAATCTTTTTGGATGTTGGGCTTTAGGGAGAGTGTTGAAATAAAGCTCAAACCCAAAAATGTTAGGGTGTCGCCTTTGCTCGTACAAACAAAACGATTTGGGAAAAAACCCGGGAACTGCGGAAACGGCAAATTTTTGGATTTTGAGTTTTAGGGAGAGTGTTGAAATAAAACAGTCCTGAAATGAAAACTCAGGATCCAAGAATGCCGGTACATACAATGTTGCGAATTGTGTATGGTGGTGCGCGTCACCTCGAAGTGACGATCGGCGGTCGAAAAGACGATCGGTGGTCGAAATGACGATCAGCAGCCGAAGCGACGATCGAGTCGCGAGACGAGAGTTCAGTTCGACGAAAGCGTCGGTATAGGCAGGACATACCTGGTAGTAGTCATTTTTATAATAAAGTTCTTTAGTTACCATTTTTCACTAGACTGTGTTTTATTCCACTGAATATACCTTAACAGGGGTCATTCAAAATTCCAAAATAATGACACCACCTAACAGATTTTGTGAAACCCTACTATTTTTGTTTCAAACATTTTTCCAAAAAATGAATACTTCCCGAGATTTGAGTATTCGGCAGCTCGAATTTGTCATGTTTGACTGTAGGGGTGTGCGAGATTCCCGAAAATATACGGGATCCCGCGAAGATTCGGTGTATAGATTAATAAAATATTTGGGATTCTCAAAAGTGTCGTTATTCTTGAAAATTTCACAAATCCGAATGAAAGGAATATTCCTGCAACGCAAGCAAATAGCGAATGATTACTTTCTACAGCAGGAAATGTTGTAACAGCTACTCGAACTATATTACTGTCCGAAAATGTTGAAGAACTTGCTTTTCTACACGAAAATTTAAAATAGAATGTTTTATACCCACTATTTTTATAATATGCTATTTTTATTCTACTCTCTACCTTTTACAATTCATAATCTCATAATTTTCCTCCGTTGAACAACTCGCGAGATCCCGGTGTTTGGAATCAGATAAAACAAATTACATTGAGATGGCTCGGAACATGATGGTGTGATTGTCAATCACTGATTGACTATTCTGCATTCGGCATTGTCAGAATTATCGAAATTCGCAATTACTTTCTACAATATTACTAACATAAACATTCCCGACTAATAAGATATGTAATCTTCGAGAACATAATGGCTTTCAGATTCTTGTAATTATCGGAAGTACGGAGAAACTTCAAAATGTCGGGAATCACAGATATTTTCGGGAATCCGAAAGACTCGGGATTCCGTCCCGATCTCGCGAGAAATTCCCGTCCCGGCCGTGATCTCGCACACCCCTATTTGACTGATTATAACTCGATAACTGTCCATTATTGAGCTTTGTGCCCATTACATCTTTTGTTCAGTAGATCATAAGCTGCAACATATGAAAAATCCAACTGATTTTACCGGGATAGATTTTCCATATGATTAGTGCGGGGTCCTTTGTCTCTAGATAGATCGCAAGTAGGCGAAATTGCGCCTGTCTCTAGATTGTAAATTCCCCTGCGACTATGGTCTAATATGTGTGCAAAGACATTTGTCTCTACATAAATTGATAAGTAGCTTAAATTGTATCTGCCCCTCGATTGTGAATTACCCTACAATAAGTGCCTCTATGTTTGCATAGTAATTTATCGCTACTATAGATATGTAAGTAGCCTCAATTGTTCCTTCCTCTAGATTGTAAATTACCCTACAATTGTGGCTTTCTGTGTTTGCGAAGATAATCGTCTGTAGATTTAGAAAAGTAGCCTAAATTGTGCATGCTCTCAAACTGTACCTATCCGCAGAAATCTATTTACGACAATATTATCGTGTCAATTTAATTATGAATTGCATTATGATTTGACTATAAATTACGAATTCCCCTAGAAAGACGTTCCCCGCCATTTCCAAAAAATCCTGTCTGTGCCTGAATTTGTAAAGATTCCGCTTGCGATTCGGGAAACCCTGTAGATTGAGTACGTGGTTAGACAAGGTGTCAACGCGGCGATGATGAGCGCACGATTTAGAATTAATTCGGCGACTCGGAACCCGTCGAAAGTTTCCGTATCTGCGATCTGAAGTCGCGCGAACTCACCCTTTGTTTCAGACACGAAGGAGGAGGATGACGCGGAGGAAGACGACGAGGAGAATTATCCGGTAGATGACTACGACTACGGGGACTATGAAACCGCGACTATAACCAGCGACACCGATCTTATCGCGGGTGGCTCGTTGCCGATCTTCCTCGCGGAGCCTGTCGACACGTTCGTTGTCAAGGGGAGGCCTGCCACCCTACACTGTCGTGCTGCACATGCTCTTCTGGTATGGAGAATGCTATTTTCATTGTACCAAACTATTCTTATGGTGTCCGTCAAAGAAGCTCTTCACTTGGGAAAGTGTGCTTTGCTTGTAGAGGAACATTTGTGTGGACAGTATCACTCGCTTCCTATTTCTGTCAGATTGAATACTTCCACACATTGACTACACTGTCCAACACCAAATTTGTGCCCAATATACTGTTGGGTCCTTCTTATAGAGTTTTTTTGCGCTGATTCCGAATCTGTCCTTAATTTTTCTCCTATACGCACAGTTTTTGAGGAACGTGGATTTGAAAAAAAAACATATTTTTCAACTTTAAACAAATATTGTGATGTTATTATAAAAGATATTGAATTGTTCTTTACAGCAAAGGATTCCTTAGACTTTCCCGAATACAGTGATATATAATATTAATACATTATCATTGTTTAAACATGTTTAAACAATCATTAGAGACGGAGAGACACCACTTTTGCACCAATTTTCTCCAATTCGTTCACACTCGTTCCGCCTCTACTTTCGCTCTTTCCGTCTTCTTCATTCTTTTTTTTATCCATTTTCTTTAATAGGGTGGTTTCTCAAGATAAAAGTCTGCTCTATCGCGTGGTATAGTTCGATTATCCGCTCGACCCTTATTTTTTGAGATAGATTCAAAAATATTCTCAAGAATTGGTGCAAAAGTGGTGTCTCTCCGTCTTTAATGATTGTTTGAACATGTTTAAACAATGATAATGTATTAATATTATATATCACTGTATTCGGGAAAGTCTAAGGAATCCTTTGCTGTAAAGAACAATTCAATATCTTTTATAATAACATCACAATATTTGTTTAAAGTTGAAAAAAACTTTTTTTTCAAAGCCATGTTCCTCAAAAACTGTGCGTATAGGAGAAAAATTAAGGACAGATTCGGAATCAGCGCAAAAAACTCTATAAGAAGGACCCAACAGTATAATGGGGACATAAAAAAAGTTGATATTTGTTGGACAGTGTTACCAGACAGCGGATCTTGATGTATAATAAAAATTTTCTATCTGACTTGCAACCAACTGGAGTGAAATAGAAATATATTTTCTTTGTTAATATGATCGAAAATAATATAACAGTGTTTTTACATTCTTCTAATGATTTCACTGTGTCGAATTACACCTACTCAATTTTGCTATTGTAGAGTCAGAAAGGTTCAATGTAGGTTTAATTAAGAACTATTTATTAAATTAATGATAATATTACAAATAACTCGCTACTCGCAATGTTCAACTTCACGTCTCGCTTACTCGCGCTTTCTCTATCTTCTTCGCTCGCTCTCAATACTCTTCAAAAACTGTCCTCTCGAGACCTACCTCGCAAAATATATACATCGCGCTCTCTCACACACGGATTACGCGGTTACATCACCCAATGTTCCACTCTCTCACTTTTATTCTCATTCGCACTCGTTCTCTCTTGCTTTCTTCGCAGCGTGTTTACAATTTCGTGATCTAACTGTCAGCGGGCAACCGCTGATCGGTTAGATCGAATAACTCAACCGTCGTTCGATTTAAATGGCTCGACTTCCTACATTCGGCCATCCTGAACAATGCTCCTCTCCTCGGGAGCCGGACTTCCTACACTATAAATGCATAAAGCTCCGCTGTCTATTGATCACTAATGTGGTCTGGGTTAGGTACCAAAATTTAGTTCCACACCCTAGTTTCCCCCGCAAGGTCTCTTTCCACACACGCAAACGGCTTCCAAGTCGGAGGTTTCAGCGTGAAAAGATTGCCACACGTGGCAACAACAGGCTCAAGAAAGTAGCCTGCTAAAATCCATTTAGCACCTGGCTCTGCGTCCGGGGAACAATGGTAACTGGACGGCCGTGTCGAAAAGCAGAAACAAAGGGCCTTGGGAGGGTCACTTTCGCACATTGCGATACAGAGAGAGAGAGAGAGAGGATAGCTTTTCGGGCGTGTTCCGTTTCGCGCGTCCGCAAAGTAGGGTCTAACCGCGCTGTCGTCGACCCCGTCATTTTCCACTCGAGCCTTATTAACCACTCAAAGCTAGCTCGACGCCAGCAACGGACACGTCTCGGCCTCTTTTCACTCGACTCGACTCGACTCGAGGTTGACTTGGTTTCACGTGCCTTCACTCGCCCCCGCTTGCTTGCGTTCATTTGACTTGGCTTCACTCGGCTCGACTTGCTACGGGAAATTAACCAGAGCCCCCGTATTCCCCTTGGCTTGCAGGTGTATTTTCGCTGTAACGGTGACCGGGCCGAGCGATCGCAGCACCAGGATTTTGTCGACCCTCGTACCGGGACGAGGGTCGTCGAGGTCGAGTTGAACGTGACGAGGAACGAGGTCGAGGAGTACTTCGGCAGGGAGAGGTTCAAGTGCGAGTGCGTGGCATGGTCGGGACCAGGTCAGATTCGAGGGCAGCCCGCCACGGTTGAGGTCGCCTGTAAGTAGAGAACACTCCAATCTCGTCTCTCGTATTTTCTAACCCTCCTCCCGATCTCTCTTTTCCACCCCCTTTCCACCCCTGACGTCCCTTTTCTTCACCTTGTTGATGCTCGATTCAAGCGACTCCTGGCAAATTCTCGATCGAACGAATCCTCGTCGAATTTCCGCGCGATACTTATTATCAAAATCAAATCAGCTCTATCTAGTGATCGGACCGATACCGATACTATTGATGATATTCAATCAATTCGATACCAAAGTACTCAATGGGAAGTATCGATACGTACTTCATGAGTTGATACCCGTTTGATACTTCTACAAAAGTATTGATACCCATTTGATACCTCTACGTAAGTATCGATACCCATTTGATACTTTTACGAAAGTATTGATACCGGTTTGATACTTTACGAATGTTTCGATACCTGCTTGATACTTTAATCCTCGCGTACGTATACGTGGTCTAGCGGTGTGTGAGTATACCCTAGCGGTGAGTGAGTGTGGAACTGTCGAGCGTCGTTTGTTGGAAAAGACCCCCGGTAATCGATACTTTCGTAAAGCATCAAATATGTATATTGAAGTATTAAACAGGTATCGAAACATTCGTAAAGTATGAAACTGGTATCGATACTTTCGTAGAAGTATCAAATGGGTATCAATGTTTTTGATACTTTACTTTTGATACCTATTTGATACGGTATCAAAACTTGCGGATTGGTATCGATAGTATCAATTTGGTATCGGTCCGATCACTAGCTCTATCGAGCCGAGTCAGTTCAGTATACGGCACGCTAAAGATGTTAGAAAGAAGGTTGAATTAAAAATTTTACTATTTCGTACGATCTTCTTACATACAGACTGCAAAAAATTGTCAATCAAAATGGTTCTCTCGAAATTCACCCCCTTCATCCGTAACTCCATGTCGTTTTACAATAAAAATAAATGTATAAAAGGTATAAAAATAAGCTGACAGTATTACGTAGCTTTGTAAATATTTGCGGCAATATAAAAAGAGTGTTTCCACCCCTAAGACAATTTTACAGGAGGCAGAAAAAGTTTGTTTCGTTATGAGCATCACGTTTCTTGACCCTTCGTGAATCTTGAATTCCCGATCGAATGTCGCCTCGAATTCCGTGGCGAAACTCCTAAGATATAGAAGGATATCGAAGATCTTATGATACAGAAGACATAAAGGCAAGGAAAGTTGTCGCCGAGACATTTTGAGGGTGGATTAACATATATATTTCCTGGTGTGACTCAGAAGGGGAGTTTATGATCCGCAAGGGTGCGAAACGGTGGGGGTGTCGAGTGTAAACGGATCCTAAAATGTTAGCTACCCTTATGCAAAGGCTTCTCATCGGTAATTCGCGTTAATGCGGTATTACCACGAGATTTTCCTAAATATCGTTCTACATAGGATGCCGGCCGCCCTGTCAATTTTCTTAATAGCCCCTGCATAATATATTATAATATAATGCGGTATTAAAGACATGAAACTATGAATGCATCGGGAAACTCAGCGTAATGAACTAAATTATACAGGGAGTCCCGAAATTCCTTCAACAGCCGGAAATGGGAGGTTCCTGACGTCAATTGAAGCAACATTTTCCTTTGGAAAAATGTTATCCGACTGTGCCAACTCGCGTCCAGGTCGCGTTCCGATTGGTCCGTGTTTTTCGTCAATAGCTCCTAAACAAAGCCACGGATAACATTTTTGCAAAGGAAAATCTTGCTTCAAATGACGTCAGGAACCTCCCATTTCCGGCTGTCGAAGGAATTTTGGGACACCCTGTATAGCCGAACTATAAAATAAATTCTGAATAAATTATTCGATCGTATTACCAGCACTTCTGCATTATGATCTGTAAAATACAAGATAATTAAATAAGTAATATAAACATCGGAAATGTTAGGCTCCTCAATCTTAGTATCATTTACAGACAAATCTACTGAACTCCTGCTAATCATTCAGTCCAAAAGTTTAGTCTCGGGGAGAACAGTTTCGCGGGAGTTGTTGCGCGTTGACTTTTATTCCAGCACAGGACAACGGTCCCGCAGGAGTGTGTCCGTTCGCGGAAAAATTGAAAAGCAAGCTGCGCCGTGCCGCGGTTTTTTTGCTAAACCGATTCGCAAGTTACCATTCCAATTTGCATGGGCGGCGATACAACGTTTGCCTGTCGGACCAAAAAATCGCGGTCCGATCGAAAGGGAATCGCGGGCGGGGGGGGGGGAAGGGTAGAGAGTCGGTTCTGTATTCACGGGTGTTTGCCTTGCAATGGAATATCGATTAGATTTTCGACTCTCGGTTTACGCGTCACGAAATATCGGATGAAAACAACCGGCCACTTTCCACCCCGCACAGCCCACCGGTTAACCCTCGTCGACAGCCGTCGAAAGCTTACCCCACGGAGTGAATTTCGCGTCCGGTATCTCGGGGAAAACCCCTTTCGAGTGAGCTCGGCCCACCGCTAATCGGGTTAATGAAGTTACGTTTTATGACCGATTCCAGGTGTCGGTCGCCCCGAGGCCGTTTTCCTCTCTTCAACCCCGGTAGCACTATTCGCACCCCCGACACACCGAGAATACGCTACAATTACACGTTCGTTTCCAAACGATCCTCGATCTGCAACCCCTTCCCCAGCTCTCGTTTATACGGTGGGAATCAAAATTATGGAAACTATCGGCCGACGGTGTTCCCGTTTAATTACGGCTCGCCGAGCCCGCTCTCCGATTCAAATTCGAGCCCCGCCACTATTGGTCACCTTCTACATTAACGAAATTGATCCCCTAATTGGCAGCTTCAGAAGGCCCGCTCCGGATTCGCTGGGAAACCCTTAGTAGAAGGTCTATGGTGTCTTTCATCAAGAACTTCTGACGGTGCTGCTCGGAAATTCGTAATGGAGCTCTAATTGAGCTTTGTGCCTCATTGTAATTATTCCTCGCTGTTTTTTTTATTTTTTTCTTGGAGCTACGGTAACTTGTCAGCTTTTAAGGGCAGCAGTTTTATCTGTAACTTTTACAAATTATATAAAACTATTTGAGGGATGTGAGGGGTTGCAGTATTGTCTGAAAATCTATAATAAACATCTGCAACAATAATCTCCATCATCTTTCCCTTTATCAAATAGAGAACTCGCAAATTTCTAACGATACAACAACGAGATCGTGCATGGAAAGTTGCTTTACATCTCCGGGAAATCTTTAACATGTTCCGCGAAGTGCGCTAAACCATTTCCAAGACTTCGCAGAATACGGTAGGTACTTTCGAAAGTTCGCATACGGCTTTGAAAATTTTCGAAACGAGTTAGCTACACCGTTAGAGATCGAAGTTCTCTCGGAGTCGATACGTCAACGGGAACTTTCGATTCCGGTACGTCGACAAGTTTCTTAATTTGAAATCGGCGCGGCAAGTAGCCCGTAAACCGTTGTCAACGTCGTCGTCTTCCCTCGTCGAAACTTTCTGTTTGCCCGTTCGTCGAATCGTTCAATCTCCGAAAGAGTTCGCGATATCGCACCCCGTGGAACCGGAAGTGGATTGTTTTCGCGGGCTTTCGCGCGTCGAAAGAGCAATTTTCATTCAGAGGAGCCGCGCGACGCTCAAACACGCGGCGCAAACAGGAAACAGAATTAAATCCGTATTTACGCGCAAACAGGAAACGGACGTGCTTTCGAGATTGAATAACCTGGTATCGATCGATGGTGTCTCGTCACGGGGTTACTTTCGAGTTGAATCGTTATCGAGCAGGGCGCGATCCTCCTCGAAACACGCAAATTAATCTAGCAATTCCTGTGGCACACTGATTTGCACAATGTTGGTTTTGACTTCGATTAGAATCGTTCAACCTTGGAATCACCTATCATTGATTACACTGTCCAACAAATTTCAACTTTTTTTATGATTTCAATATACTGTTGGTTCCTTCTTATAGACTTTTTTGCGCTGATTCCGAATCTGTCCTTAATTTTTGTCCTATACGCACCATTTTTGAAAAACATGACTTTGAAAAAAAAACATATTTTTCAACTTTACACAAATATTGTGATGTTATTATAAAAAATATTGAATTAATATTATATATCACTGGATTCGGGAAAGTCTACAGAATCTTTTGCTGTAAAGAACAATTCAATATCTTTTATAATAAAATCACAATATTTGCTTAAGCTTATTTGCTTATTTGCAAAGCTTAAGAATCCTATGTCATTCTTTGATCATGATTATTCCGCAATATTAAACACAATGAATCTAGAAACATTGTCTGCTCGAAGAAGAGTATCCGACCAGAGCTTTATATTTAATTTAATTAATAATCATATTGATTGTTCCTCTCTACTTGCGCAAATCAATTTCTATGTACCGAAACGTGTATTGAGAACTAGAGCAGGATTTCAAACACTTAAAGCCAGATCTACTTATGGATTAATTAATCCAATAAATCGCATCATAGAAGACTCTAGCACTCTCTATAATCGTATTGATGTCTTTACTGAGTCTTTGCACAATTTTAAAAAACAATTACGCAGGATTATAGGATAATACCATATCGTTTGTATCATTATTTTCTGTGCACGTCCCTTCTTTGTTATTCTTTGTTATTATGCGTGTAGTCCCTTATCCTTTTCTATTGTAAACACTTATGTAAAAGGACCTCGGTCCGTCTATAATAAATAATAATAATAATAAATAATTTGTTTAAAGTTGAAAAATATGTTTTTTTTCAAAGCCATGTTTTTCAAAAACTGTGCGTATAGGAGAAAAATTAAGGACAGATTCGGAATCAGCGCAAAAAACTCTATAAGAAGGACCCAACAGTATATTGAAATCAAATTTGGTGTTGGACAGTGTTATAGATTCGTGTAACATGAATTTTTTCTTAGAACATTTCTCCGTCTTGCAATACGGAGACACTATTCGTCGAGTGCGTGTGCATTCGTGTAGGCATACACCTTTCTTTAAAAGTTTTATGTAGTCAATCATTTTGTTATGAAAGTTTTGCCAAAATATTCGTGACACTTTTTTAATTAAAATAATACCAAACACGACACGATGCTGGAATCTCGATTATCCGAAACATGCATCCAAGTATACCATAATTGAACACATTTTAACGAAAAAAATTGCGACAAATGCGTTGATAAAAGTTGATAAATATCTCTTAAAAGTCGCCAGCCTGTCTCTCGCATCTATCGATACATTACAGTAATGACTCGACCGGTAATCAGAATATTTCCGTAAGCGAACCGCGGGAAGCTAATCGTCCCCGTTCCGCATTGACGTATAAAAAAAACGGCCGTTGCAATATGCTATCAGGAAGTACGCAGTCTAGACGTTGGTTCGTGATGCAAGGACGTGGTGCATCGAGAGCATCGGTGGTGGCCGCGGCTCGGCTCTTCACGAACGATATAAAAAAGCAGCTATTTTTCCGTGTGTACACGGGGCACACCGAATAATATACCATAGCCGGACGAATAGCTGCCCTCGTGGCCGCGGAATCGAGCAGATCTTTTTCCGGCGCGTAGCCGCTCGAGTGCGCCATATAGACAACGCCGCCGGTGAAAGCGCCCTTGCATTTATGCGAGCGCCCTAATATCGCTGAGTGCCCTACTCCCTCGCCGTCATTTCTCTCCTGCCCGGTTGCCCCGGGAATATTAAAAAATAAAAACAACCCCCGACGCAGACCTGAAGAAGCACTTCCTGTCGCCGCCGTACTCCCTGTCGGTCGAAGCAGGTCGAAACGCGGAATTACGATGCTCGCCGCCTATGGGGGTGCCTCTGCCGAAAGTTTATTGGTTGAAGAACGGTTCGCCCCTCGAGACTGTCAATGGCTCCACCGTGCAGCCTCCTGTTCAGCAGAGCAACGCCAACGACCTGGCGAACACAGGAAATTTCGTGCAGACCGGAGAAGGACACCTGTTTCTCGGGGAAGCTGAGCTTAGGCACCAGGGAAACTATTCGTGCGTCGCGGAGAACATCGCTGCCAGGAGGGTCAGTGAGCCTGCTGTGCTTACTGTTTACGGTGAGTATCTTCTTTGATACTTATGGAATGATACAATGCAATTTGGATAGAGGAATTTATATATTTATGGCAAGAACGAGTTGGTCCTATTTAAAACAGACCAAGAACGTCGATATTCTTTGACGTGACACTTACTGTAGCATTGGTAATAAAAAATACAAATTATTTCTTCCATTTCTGACCTTTTGTGTCCTCGTTTGATTGTTTTACGTCGCTTTTTCAACTGCTATGGTTATTAAACGACGGGACCTACAGTTTAAAGTCGGTTCCGAACCACCTTGGGCACCACAGTTTAAATGGCACATGGCGCGCTACACCTTTTGTGTCCTTGAAAATGTACGAAAGATTTGAGGCATTCATAATTCAGATCGATGTTTGTCGAGACTTTCTGCAGAGATTATGTATATTGTGTACTAAGCTAAACGGTTTACCAGCATGGCAGTTCAGTTCCCCATTGATCCGAAGCGTATCACTGCATCCTCGTACGAGGAAGACCAAACAATATCCTCTCCGACGATTCCGTGAGACCCGCATGAATATTGCATTCACCCGCTTAACAGCAATTGGGAACGGCAGCCAGCCCGACCGGCCTCGATAATTAGCTGGGATACTCTTTTAATCGAGGATGCTGCAACGGGTCGGAGGTTTAAGTAATTGTTGCGACCAGGGAATTCGTGATATCGACATCCGATAATTTTGCACCAGGGAGATTGCCGCGCTTGTTATCGGCGATTCGATATGGTGATTTGAAGAAGCCGAACGAAATAGCTTTCACTAATTTATTGAACTTCAAAGATACAATGATATTTCTGTACAATGCAGCACGCTTTACAGAAACGTGACTTTGTTAGAAAAACGTCTTTAAAAAATGTCTCCAAAAATATATTTAGAAAAATGTCCGTAGCAGTCATATTTTGTACTGGGTACGGTTAGTGTTAAAGGACGAACGAAATTTCTGTTTGGCTCCTGTTCCTTGTAACGGATGGAAACAATTTTATTGTGCAAAAAGATCGGCGGTCTAATAATTACCTTCTGGAAAGTACCTTTATACTTACACTTTTCTATAACGTCTGGAGCCGAGAAGCTTCCCTAGACTCCCGGCAACGAGATTCCCCCGCTCCGGCTCGCCGATCAATTCAATTTCCGCGGTCTCATCAAAGAGCAATGCACAATTACTCGCGATGCAAGTCTCCTCCATCGATCCTGTATTCCGGATTCGTTCCCAGTGAACGGCGGGTGGTCTTCCTGGTCGGGATGGTCGGAGTGCAGCACCCGTTGCGGCCGAGGTGTACAAAAGAGGACCCGTACCTGCTCGAACCCGATGCCGATCAACGGGGGTCAGTCCTGTCCGGGTCCGGCGACGCAAAGGGTCGAGTGCAATCCTTCCTGTCCCGGTAAGCGATTTAATTATAAAATTAACAATGGCTCCGTCAAACGGTCTGTCTCCAATTCCGCGCGACATCGTCAAAGACCGTAGAAGACAGAGATAGAGATAGACGTGGTTCAGGAACCGCAGATGCAGACGCTTGCTTCTCCCTCTCTCTCTCTCTCTCTCTCTCTCTCGCGCGCGCTCTCTCTCTCTCTCCCGGTCGAATCTGATAACCGAGATTTAATCGTGATTTTCAAGTTCGCCCGTTGCTTTCAGCGGTCGACGGCAGATGGTCAAGCTGGTCCTCGTGGTCCGCATGCGGTCCCGATTGTTCCAGAGTGAGGAGGAGATCCTGCAACGACCCCCCGGCGAGCAATGGTGGTCGTTCCTGTCAAGGCAAGGACATCATCGTCGAGTCTTGCTCCGCGGATCGATGTAATGGTGAGCTCCAGCTGAGTTCTCGCTGTTTTCTTTCCTCAACCCTCCCTCTCCCCCCGCTCTTCGTCTCTCTTTTTATTTTTCCTCCTGTTTCTGGCTTTTGTCTCCCGGCCGTGTTTTTTCATTCTTGATTTTGAGCCGGTGACTCGGAGGATTTACTACGAGCGAGCGGGCACCGCTTCGAGCGCGTCGCGTCCGATGATCGTTGCACGCGCGCCGACGGGGACGATACGATTTAAATTAATAATGACTCGCAGAAAGCCGGCCGAATGCCATGTCCTTTATTTGCCGAGGATCAGCCCAGAGCCCCGTCGAACAGCTGCACCGTAATCGTCCTCGATTAGCCGCTCGTTGGACGGTCCGAATGCCTCTATTGTTAATCATCGACCGCGAGATACCTTTCGCGGACCGAACTCGAATTTCGGATCGGTTGCCGTCGTCGTGAATCCGAGAAGATTAACGATGCGGTCCCGGCACGTTCCGCTTCTTCACGAGATAAAGTCGCCAGATTTTTCGAACCCGAGATTATTCCCGGTAACCTCTTTTTCGACGTGATGTCGCACGCAGCTCTCGGACAGGACGGACCCAGGGTGTTCAAGGAAGGTAGGTGCAACTGAGTTTGGTCCCGTTTGCGCCCTTGGCAGAGAGTATTCGATCTGATTGATCGAAAATGGATTTTAGTGGTGAAACGTGGAGTAGGGTTGTAACTCGGACAATAATATAAACTTTATTTGGCTTCTGTTTCTTACAATTTTCGTTTTGCATAAAATTCATGAAACAATTCTTCATTGAACTCCCTTTCCAGCAATCAATGCAGAAATTCTTACGTAAATACCCTTAATATAAAGACGTTCAAGCTCCCCAAGTTAGATGAACTACCCCACACATCAGCATCCACAATGATCGAATATTTCCTGGCGGGGGTAGTAGAACGTCCGTCTTGAAACCGTGTTTGCACCGCAGCGGCGCGCTCGATCGATCACAGGAACATCCTAGCCCTGTGGATAACCCTGAGCCTAGCAGCCATCATCTTAGTACTGACGACCATCTTCTTCGTTCGCCTAATGCGCCGGAAGGAGCGAATGGAGGCGCTGTACGGGGTAGCAAGGTTGGACTTCCGTCGACCGGGTGACCTAGCCAAATCGGTCGTCTCGAAGAACCGATCGGTCCTATCCGTGGACAGGCGGTTGGAGCAGGTGATAGACGAGTCGAACGCGGCCAGAATGCCTAGGTAAACGATCCTCGAGGACTGTACTCCGCGATCGATCTTTGTCCCCCGTTGAAAGTCCCTCTGACGATGCGCAGGTCTTGCTCGGAGCACCACTATGACGTGCCTCAACTGTCCTTGCCGTCTACTGCGAGGCCTTCGCCGAGTTCGTCGGTTACCAGGTCGTCCTGCAGGAACTCCCAACGTGGACGGGGCCTATCAGACAACGAGGAGGGCCGATCTTCCCGTAAACATCAGCCAGTTTGCTCAGAACATTGTACTGACCGTGCACGAGAAGATGACACGTGCCGAGCAGGGTTGCCATATGACGCCCCTTACGCTTCCGTCCCTCGCCTAGATGCTGCCTCCGCTATCCCCACTCTTACCACTACCGCTGCCGCGACCGAGTGCTAGCATGAGAGCGGTAGCATGCTACCGACTCGGTCGCGCCAGCGGTAGTGGTAAGAGTGGGGATAGCGGAGGCATGCATCTAGGCAAGGGACGGAGACGTAAGGGGCCTGGCGAGGCTCGCATATGGCAAGCCTGGTGCCGAGTGGTACGTTGGTGGGACAATTTCCGGAAGCTTCGGCGTGCCATCTTCTCGTGGACAAACGATATAGCAGATGCTGGTGAGTATTCTTGAGGTTTCTTGGTGTTTTTCCGCAGGCTCCACTCAGCCGAACGCGGAGAGCACCAATGAAGACGAAGACGACCACGACGAGCTGGATATACTTGCTGAAGATGACAAGAACCATGGAGACTCGGGTGGATTCATCGTCAGAGCAGTAGTGGATGAGCAAGGAGCCCTCCTTGTGGTCCCAGAGGTTGGAGTCTCCATGTCGGTTCCTGAAGGAGCCATCCCCAGAGGCCGTCGACACAACCTGCACCTGGCTGTCCTAGGAGATGACTACCTGAGACCCTCTCTACCACCTGGTCTAACTTTACTGTCAGCTGTGGTAGCCTGCGGACCTAACGACATCGATCTAGTGAAGCCGGTGATCCTCCAGTTTGAACACTGCGCAGAGCTGAGGACTGATAACTGGGAGCTCAGCCTCTGGTCCACGGATCTTGACCTGGAGACTCGATCCAGTAATTCAACCAACTCGTCGACCAGTTCGAATGTCACTTCTTCGATGATGTGGCGCAAGATTCTTACACTTGGAGGAGAACCGATTAATCTACCTGGACAACCTTTCGCACAACTTGATCATACTGGGGTGTTCTTGGTCACCGAGACTCCCAGCGCTTATGCCGTTGCTGGGGAGAGTTCCTCGGTGGCTCCTGGACTGGCGGTGAAGAGGATCTGCGTGGCTGTCTTCTTGTCCCGGGAGAGGGATCATGTCAGGTGTCATTTGATCGAGGACACCAAGGCGGCGTTCAAACTTCTGGTGGATAGGGTGAGTTTAGTTGTGTCTCGTATGTTCAGTCGTTTCCAGAGCTCTTTTTGATTACATGTCCCTTGTGTCTCCTACTCATTTTTCTCGTAAATGCTAAAGACCCGCAGTCTAGTTATCAAATTTGATGGGTTACATCTGATCGCGTTTGAAAGCGTCCTATCCCTCGAATCTCTTTAGGAACGTCGCCTAGGCGGCAGCCGAGTGGAGCACGGTGCCCTAGGCTTCAGAGCAGGTGGTTCTCCCTTAAGAATCGACCTGGAAGACCGCGAAAGCGGGTTCGTAGAGCGCCAAGAGATTCCCCACCGCAGGATCTGGTCTTCAACGAGAACAAGCATAAGGCGATCCTTCAGGATCGAGAAAACGGTCGGAGAGACGCGCCTAAGCTTCGAACTACGTGCCTGTCAGTGCGGTTTCGAGGAGCACGCTCTATTTCTGAGAATAGATCTGGACTTCGTGAAGAGGAACGGCTCCAGCGGGAAGAGGTCCACCAAGACGGAGTCCTCTATCGTTTTGCGAGGGAAGAACTCTGCCAGGTCAACGGAATCTGTGCTCCCAAGACCGTTCAGGTATTTTTGATTTCAGTGATATTTCCTCAGATTTTAGTCGAATTTCTTTGAAAAAGGATTTGGTCCAAGGTTCTCGAAAACGCTGAGGAAACAGCTCTGCCAGTGTCTGGACCCTCCGAGCGCCCGGGGCAACGATTGGAGGATGCTCGCGCAGAGACTGCAAGTCGACCGGTGAGAGATCCGATCGCGAACGACAAAAGGCGAAGCCCTGGCTAAAATATCTGTCACGATTCCATTTCAGATACGTCGATTACTTCGCGACGAAGGCGAGCCCGACCGAGCACATACTGGACCTATGGGAGGCGAAGCATCAGGAGGGCACTGCCCTCGCGGACCTCCTGAACCACTTGAGACTGATGGGACGCGTCGACGCTGCCAACGTCCTCGAGAGTCGCCTCGGCCCGTGGATCTGAGGCGTCCGAGATCAAACGACAACACACTGCCAACGATTTTACAATGTTTTGTAAATAACAGAGATAAGACAATGAACAATATAAACCCGTAACTCGTGCGAGGAACGATCGATGTAGAACCACGTTGTATAGAGACAGCAATGGTGTTTGTACATAAAGCTCGTTTATAGCAAACAACTGGCTCGTTCTCTAGCTCCCGACCCTCCTCAAGCCAAACAACTAAGATCAATGATTAAAGGTCGCTGTCCATTTAACAGTAAATACCAAAGCCACGTTATTTACATGAATTTCGATAGAATTGCGTCTACTTATCAGCTCTTTCAAAGGCAACTGCGATCTCCGCGCATAAACTTAGTTTCTACGAAACATCTGGTTCGTCCTCGAGCCTACGTCTCCAGAGTCCAAGGAAAAGAGATCAAGGAATATTTAATAGTCCGTCGAGCCTCCTCGAAGCTCTCCGAAATCCTTTGTACCTTCCCGTACTTCTGTTTCCACCGATTCCCACGTAAATCCCATTAACAGTACCCGTTCCCAGTACCAACGACCATCTTGCTATCGCCCAGCGTCCGAAAGGGACGATAATCGCGGACGTAAACCCTTCACAGAATCCGTCTCGCGTCGACTCCTCGTGCGTCCCTCGAACAATGCGGACGTCCCGGCCACAGGAAGATCGGAAGTAGCGAAACGAGGCTGGTCGGGCAATTTGCACCTGAATGCCTGAATCGCGTTCCTGGGGCCACGCAGCCGCGAAGTGCATTTAGATGGCCATTTCGGCCAGCATTCGGATACATGGTATCGCGCGGCGAGGTGGAGAGAGGGAGGGTAGCATTTCAGGTGGGCTTCTCCGGGACAGCATCCGGCGTCCGAGAGCAAGGATGCGTGGGATGCTCGAAACAATGGGCATTATCCGGCTTGAACGACAGGGGCTGGGAGGGGGAGGGGGGTCTTGGGATTCTGGCAGGGTTCGAGGAGCTATAGGTATGCGGGGATGCCAGCCATCATATAGGTATGCCGTGTATCCCTTCGCCTCCCTCGATGTTACTCTCCCTTTCTCTATCTATCTATCTACCTATCTATCTATCTATCTATCTGTTCCTCCAGCCCACCCCATACCACACCCACCCACCCGGCTTCCTTCCTTCCTTCCTCCCCAAACCACCCTCTTCCAAGGGGTGGCATTTAATCACAGGAGCCCGCTGCCTGGTAATTCCGTCGGACAATGGCTGTTGACCTGCGTCGTTGGGGATAGCTATCCCGCTCTCTCACCCTTCCACGGTATCAGCGTGGATACGTTCCTCTTTGTTCCTCTTTATCCGGCGACCAGCCACGGGACACGCTTTCTCCCTTCTTTCAAGCAGTCGTCGAAAACTGTGCTCGATCCACCAGCATCGATCGCCTGGCACACTGGAGGTGTCCTGGCAGATGGTTAATCAACTCTGATTTTGGGATAATGAGCCGATTAGGGTGTGTGCGGATTCCGGCTGTTGATCTTCGATGGAATATGGTGGTCGTTGTCGTTGCTTATTAGGAGAGTTTGCGCAAAGTATTGGGACGTGACGTAAATGGGAACAACTGTTTTTCTTTCAAGAACATGTTTTGAGTTTTCAAGGTCACCAACATATTTTCGCTTATTAATAGACCGCGGATTTTTGTGCAAAATAATCATTGTCTGCATTAATTACATAGAACAAATTTATTTAGATTCGATTTTCTGTAACAACGCTACTCGAAGATAGTCTGTAGGGTCCAGGAACGGTTTCCTTCCGCAATTTCCGCATCTTGCAGAGTCTCGATTGACGCGTGAAGGTTGCAATCCGGTGATCAGGCCGCAACGAGACTCAATCGGCGCTCGTTAACGTGTAACCGGTAGCCGGACCGGCGAATTAACGCGATTAACGATTACAGAGCGGTTGCATGTTGCAGAGCGACCGGAGTCGTCCGATGCTCATCAACGCATTACTCATACGCGGTCGAGCAATTGCTACAGTTACGGCCGCGGCAATTGCTCGAGCAATTTATTTCCGCGGGAATCGACGACTTCGAAACGGAAACGGCGCCGCGTCGGTCGAGAGATCGATTTCCACGTGGGTCGATCGCGATATCCTCGCCGGACAATTCATAAACGCACCCTCCTGTTTTGGCCGATTCATAGGGAGGCTGCACGGTCGTTTAATATCGCGATTCTGGCGGAGCAAAATCACATTTTTCTCCGCTCTTGTTTGTGGGAACTTTTTCTTCATCCATATCTTTTATCTTTAAGCAAACCAGAAGAATTCCCTTAGAACATGTTTACAACTAGATTTTTGGATGTAAAATAAAAATTGTACATGGACATTCTTGTGATTGATGTTTCCCTACTTCTATTTTGCATAAAGCGCAATCTACTGACGTTTCTCTATTTTTTATTTTGTATTAACCCTTTGCAGTCGCAGCTATTTTAACTTGAAAATTAAACGTCTCTTCCGACCTAGAATAATTCCATTGTAAATAATTTTGTTCATTTTATGGATATGTAATTGATATAATACGTCATACAATACTTAAATGTGTAGTAAGTAGTAATTGATTAGATACCAACATATTTAATAATGTAAGCAATATTGCGAATAATAGTACAGCAATTTTTAGCCCTCGACTGCTAAGGGTTAAGATGCTTAGTTCAATGATTACGTGTACCTAATTTTTTTAATTACTGCCGAGGACTGTATTCGAAAGCAATGTGTTTAGGGGATGATACTTTGCGATGGCGCACAGTGGGACGAATGTACGAAAAGCCGCGACATTGACTAAAATTTGAAGTTTGTTATAAGACTTTGGTGGCATATATACTTGCTTTAGTGTATCTTGACGAGCGTCATTCACATATAGCAAATCGAAAAAAAAATTTTTTTATGGGCTTTATAGTCGAAGAAAAAAAAATTCTGTATTTTCTTACATTTATATTACAATAACCGTGAATGGAAAGAAAAAAAACGTTGACGAATCTTTTTGTTCTACGTCTATAAAGCAATAAAAAATTTTTGTTCTGTTCTTTTGTCGAAAATTTTTTTTATTTTTTGAAAATGGCCTTTTTTCATCTTTAAAAAGACTTCCGGGATTTTCCGAAAAACGGGCTTCATGGAGTTTTTCCTTTGGATTTTTTTCCTATTATGTGAGAGAAATTCGTTGAGATCACACCCGACGAGACCCGACCGCGGTCGGCATTTGGGTTTAAAACCAACCTATCTGTATTAACTTAAACATTATTTTCTGAGGTTCTATAGTATGAATTGTCAACAGAACATGTCGGAAAAATTATAGGATATAAAAATTCATCCTGTTTTTAGCGAATCTTCTAAATAAATGAATCATTTTTCCTTATTTCCAACAATTCGAAAAAAAAAATTTTTGACTTCAGATTCGTATTCTATACTACTGAAAACATGGATATTTAAAATCTCAAGGCGATACAAAAACTGGAAGGGGTGCTAAACGCGATGTCCAGCATTCCGATACATTCGTCCCACTGTGTGGCGGTTGTGTGTGCGCGAAACGGCGCGGCGTCGGCCAATCTGATCGGCCCATCCTTCTCGTAATTGCCTGTAGATCCTGATCGCGATTACCCGGGAAATTAATACGGTTCTGGACCGGGAATTTATGCGACTCTGACGTGGATTATGCATATACGGCGGCCGTGGCTAGCCGCGGCAATAACCGCGTCGTAACGACGACGTTATCGCCCCGCGATTCTGAAATCGCTGCTTTCCCCGGTTTTGTGGAAGCCGATAGCACCGGATCATCGCGATCAGCTTTGTAACGATTATGAACGGTACTCTGTCAATTTTGGATGGGTACAGCGAGCCGCGCCGTGGAACGGGGCGGGTTTGTATGCGGCTGGGTTACACGTTGTCCTCGGAAGAACTGATGGCAGTAATGAACAGCCCCGGAATTAATGACCTCCGCTGGAAATCGCGTTCGATGAATATGCGTTACTTTCGTTGATAAATGATATGCGTGCTCAGTTTAAAAATGTATACAGATAACGCCGGTACCGGTATAAATTCTGGGAACTGTGGTCTAGAAATAAGGGATGGTTCCCGTGAACTGTAGAAATAAAATTGTTTCATTTTTAATCACGTTTCAAATTTAGTGTAAATGTTAGATGCTTACTAGATTATTTATTGGCATGAAATATCGATCAAATGTAATTATAATTCAATGCTTTGCTCGGTGGAAGCTAATGCATTTCTCGTATGTCGTCGGTTTAAATACTAACATGGATCATGAAATAGTATTTTACGAAATAACGATGGTCAAGATAATTTCATCATAAAGGATGTAGGAACGATCGAATAAAAATGTATGGTTATTTTTCTTTTGGAAGAAGTATAAAGAACAAGAACGTATGAGGGTCAAGAAAGCAGACGAGGGATGATTGGCTGAAAAGAAAAATTTCAAGGGAGACCAATAGATGTGGATACAATTAGCCAGCCATTGAACGATAGAAGAGGAACAGGGTTACGCGTGTGTGTAAGGTTAGGGCTCGTTTTAGAAATAATTGCATCACTTCGAAGGGAAGTGAAAGGGAGTCCGGAGGATAAGGAGAGCATCAGGCGGCTTCAAGAGGGGAATGCTACCGCTGCCAGTAATGAAAGGAAGATTGCGAAGAATGAGAGGGCCGCCGAGATCTTATCGAGCATCAGGCTCCGCTGGGAACTGGCGGAACGAACGCCGGATCTCAGGAAATCAGCGCTCGATGTTTCCTAAAAACGATGCTCTGCTTTTCGACATAACACACCTGAAATAGATCGCACGTAAAAATCAAATGGCTCTGAGAAGCTCGATAAAATTAATCCTCGTGGCTGCACTGGTTCGTCTGTAAAAAAATTCGTTTTCAGTATCATTTCAATGCGTTGTGCATTTTGGTCGTTAATCATAAAAATCGTGAAACCTCTGACACTCCGAGGAGCGATAAAAATTAAACAGCTTTCAGGAGATGAATGAAATTAACACAGTAGGTGGTAGAAGGTTCGTATTATCTATTCCAATTGGTTAAATAAAAATCGCAGCACTCGGCAAAAAATTCGTTTCAAAAAACCATCTCGATGCACTGTGTCTTTTATTCCCCAACCATGAAAATCGTAAAACCTCTAGCATTTGAACGAACGATAAAAATGAAACGGCTTGCAGATGCTTGATAAAATTAATGCGGCAAGTGTTAGAAGGTCCATACCGTTTATTCGAATTGGTTAAATAAAAATCGCAGCACTGCGACGTCTGCAACAAAAATCATTTCCAGTACCATCTCGTCACCTTCTTGGTCCCATTTTGAACTAGTTCGAAGATTTCAGGATATTTTTGGAGGAAGAAAGTCGAAAGGGTTAAAGAGTCAATGATTCAATTACTGGTGAAAGAGAACGGTGCAGAATTGCACCGGGGAAAAACGAACGAGCGAGGAAGCGTCTCTAAAACGGCGTCGAAAGGAACCGGCGTATTTTTCCGCTGTCCCGCTGCGTCGGATTTTTGCCGGAGCGCGGAAACAAAAAACGTGGCCGCATAGTTTCGAAACAATTCCGTCGCGGAATTCCTCGACATCCGCGGCTAAAGGGCAATAAATTTGCCGCGCATTTTACGCGGTATGCGCCACTGCGAGGTACAGTCCTCGCGAGAAACGTCCCGCAATATTCCTGCGGCAATTAATACGTTAACGAGACAAATTATTTTGCCATAGCTGGAAATTCCCGAGCTGTACGCGGAGTACGTTTGCTCCGAGAACCGGAGAGATCCTGGAAAAAATATCCGAACTTTAATGACTCTCCCGAGGACATTATCCGGCGAAGGATACGTTTTCTGCGTCTGAAACTTCTTTAAAAGGCTGGCCGTATTTCCTTTAAGAATTATAAGCTGGATCTTTATGTGGAACGAAACTTTTCTGCGTAAAACGAAAGTCACTTGGAAACTCTTTGCTTTCTCTAATTATTTTAATTCTGCAAGTTTTCTATTCTCTTTTGCTGTTCTGCTTTAATAATAAAATTCTATTCTTTCCACCATTCTTCCTCCCTTAATTAATTTTGTGCTCTAATTAGACCGTTTGTAGCGTTCTTGATGTTTCAAAATTCAGCTTGGAAAGTGTGTTGAAGATAAAACTTCTAAAGAAAATTTTTTTGTATATTTTTCTATAAATTAACTCGTGAGAATGCATGTTTGCATAACGCACAGCCCTCAAGTGATATCTGCGTTGGCGAAGTTGAATATTCTTCATGCATGCAAGTGAGAATCCTTCTCCACAGAATTTAGTGCTGCAGCACGGATTTAAATGACCTCCTCGTATCTCTGAAATACACCGCAACCTCCTCAGGATTAAGGGATCACCAGAGCTCTCAACCCTTTTAAGGTGGATTTCTCAAAGGAATATTTAATCATTATTTTCAAACGACATGTAACTCTCCATTAGACTTTTACAATGGGATTACGTGCTTCGATAGATCCTAGTGTTCATATCAAAGAAAATTCACCTAATGCATGGGTTTATTAAAGGATAAACCAATTTAAAAATGCACCGTTTCGTCAGTTTTAAAGGCCTCAAAAGATGTTAATTACGTTTTATTGAAGATCAAGACGTTACTTTATTATTCTATTTCTGTTCCAATTTGTTCATTATAATCTAATTGGTAGAATCGGGCCTTGTTTGCCCAGAAAAGATTGTTCCATCACGTTCGGAGTTGGCTAAACGAGTTGCGGAAGTGAACCGGCAGTTTCGAACTGGCTCGTTCGACCGTAATTCGACCAGTGCAGCGACGATAACTCGGTATCACAAATTCCGGACGAACAGAGAGCACACTGTCCACATTTCGAGGCTGGAAGACAGTTCTAGCACCGTAGCAATGGGGATCCGTAAATATCCGAGGTCTCCAATCCCGCGGGACACTCCTCCAACATCTCCTTCAATCGTGGCGACGCGCCGTGGCGGCTAGACCTCGTCAAAATCTAAACACAGCCCCAATCTGCATACATTTTCTTACTCGGCGTGCGCAACACCCCCTGGCACAGCCACCATAAACCAATCCGGCGCGGCGTCTCTCTACCCCCGGTGACTTTACAAATTGCGATGCAGCCGGTTACAAGTCACCGAACGGGCCGGACGCAAATAGCGCGCAACGAAACGGCCGAGAGCATTATTTCTGCACGTGCACACGCGCCGCCCTGTGGTCCCAAAATTCAAGATTTAGCGCCGCAGTGTCGATACGAGTCACTCATTTTCAAAATTTAAATGAGGCATCGTAAGTCACGCGTTTTAAACACTTAAATAGGGCATCGTAAAACTAACAAAATTGTTCAAAATCAGAGGTTTTATTGGTCTCCTGAGCCTTGCAATTGATATAAGAATTGACACAAGTCACTTGCTTAAATGTTTAAATACAGCATCATAAGTAGACCGCGAATTTCATGCGAATTTCAATTGTAAAACGTTTGAATTTGATTGAATAATTATAGACTACAGAGGGTAGAGTGTGCATTGTGATGTGTCTGAGTATAGTTGGATACTCTACTTGTTAGAAAAATTAGACAGCAGGTTAGTAAAAGAAATTGCAATTATGAAGAATCTATTCGATGAATTTATATTGTTGGACACATATGATAAAAATGGCTAACAATCAGAACGAATGCATTCTCGTTATTTTCACAAAGTAAAACAAACTAGTCACTTCCAGTACACCCGTAGATCCACTGTCAATCAAAACTAATGAACGTTGCCCGCTAACTACAGGCACGACAAACCCCACAGAGGCTTAAAAACCAGATTCCCCACAGAAACATGAATCCCAACGCGGCAAAATCCCGGCGAGCATAACGCCACCGCGCCGATCGGAATTGAGCACGGAAAACACTTGCCACTTAACGAGCGATCAAAACCGCGAGGGTTGTGCCGACATTTCGCACAATGTAGCGGCCCCCTGGTTCGACGGTAGCGCTCGTTAAGTTCAGATCCCGCAATAGGGATTGCCTAATTACGCGGTGGGCCATCAATGTGTCGGTGCAATAAGACAGCGGACGGAAGAGAAGGGCTCGAAAGAATGCGTTTCATCGTGGTCGTAACTAAACGAGACATAGTGGTCGCAGACGAAAGAGAACACGGCCGATTTGTCGGGCAGTCACATTTCGGAGCGATGATCTGGCCGAAGGGGAAGGGACAGAAAAGGGTTGCAGGAGCAGCGGTTGACTGTCGCCGCTGTAAAGTTTCGCTTAATTAAGCCCGCGGATTTAATTCCAGGGCCGGAGCCAATTTTCCGCGAATCGTCATTTATCGGGCAGGGTTCTGCGAGCGTTATGCAAATCGGGCCGCTCGGCATAATTCAACGGTGCCTCGCGGATTAAAGCCGGGCGTTCCCATGCAAATGTCGCGGGCCCGTGCTAGACTAGCTGAAGGAACGTACCACGAAGACGACGACGACGAGTAGACTGCTGTATCGAGGAACGTTGACACTAGCTCCCTAACGGACGCCATTCACCGAGAATTCGTAGGCTGGTTTGCGGACCGGCGATAGAGTTGTCGACAACGTCGTCGTTGCAGCTTGATTTCTGCACGAGAAGGAATTCGATGTACTTCATTTAGAGGCGAATGGCTTACAATATACGGATCACGTTTATTCACGTGCAAGACGGTATCGCTCATTAGTGGACTGCGTTCATTATAAAAATAGGCGATACTGACGAAGAGTTTAAGAGTAGCTGCATAATGTCTTCGAAATTGTTAATGAGAGACAGGAATTTCTTCTATCATTTTCTATAGAGTCCCCATACAAGTAGAATATCCAACCGTGCTCAGACACATCGTATTCTATACACTGTCCTCTGCAGCCTAAAATTGTTGATCGAAATTCGAACATACCCTCCAAGAGAATTATAATTCCATCATTTTTCTGCGTGTAAGACGTATCTTGCTGGAAAAATAATTGAACAATGTACCGAAGAAAATTGTGGCCGGCTCTGAGTAATCTTTTTCTCCAGACGACAAATCTCAAACTCCGAATAAAGTCATCGCGGTGATATTCAAGCGCCGCACATACGGCCGAATGACCAAATTACGACGACAAAAGTCGATTTAACAATTTTCTCTAAACTAATTTCAAATACCATCATTACGTACTCTAGGAAAGGGCCCACAATGTAGCGTGAAAATTGTTTTTGTTAACGGAACGCAGTAGTCGGTGCACCCGTGCAAAATTAGGCTATGGTTCGGACGGTGAATCTCAGTTGTTCGCGTCAGTAATGTTGACAACGTAATTGCGTTAATCCTGTTTTCTCCAATTGAAATTCGCTAAGTTTTCTACATGGATATTGAAGCGTCAGGTTCGTACTTTCATCTGCAATTATTGTTAACACAAAGATAAGTTGTACATACTGTTAATATACTATATTGTATCATATACTATTCTTGGTTAGGAAATATTGATATGTTTACTTTAGCTAGAGTTACAAAAATAGTTCCAAAGAGTACCCCGATCTTTCTTTACTAGTTCGAAAAAGTGGCTCATAACTAATATAAAAAATTAAAAAATGAGTCCCCCCTTTGTCCCTTCGATCAATAGAGCGGATTGTTTACAGGTAGTCGCGTTGACCGTGCTGTACAGGAGATAAAGATTACGAGAAAAGAACTATTTGAAGTGTTAAGAAGTGAACAGTTTTTCAAGTTTTCATCATTTAAGTGTAATCAACGATTGTTAAAGTATATATTCGATAAGTTTGGTGTTAGTGAACATTCTGAACATTGTATGATGATGCTACTAATGATGCTGATGATAATGATGAAAATAACAATGAGGATGTAGAATAATATTTTTATTGCATATTATATCTCAAATAAAACTACAGAAATAATTTAGTGTTTTAATTTATTTAATTCTGTTTTAATTAAAATACTACGGACCCTTAACCCTTTTTTATGACCCCAATGAACCCTAAGTAGCTACTTTTCCGAAGATTATTATTAAGCAGTCTTTTTATAAGCATTTCTAACTAGAATGTCAAATAAAATCTCATTTTATATTTTTGTCGTCGTAATTTGGTCATTCGGCCGTATGCGCGCCGGCGCGCTTGAAGGAATCGCGTGCAGCACAGGAAACGCAGCATTGCTTGAAATGTCAGCGAGCCCTCGGCAGTTACCGATCGCTCTTAGGACGAGTGTGTTTTCGAGTCGCTTTTGTCTCGCTGCCTGGACCGGTTCGAGGGAGTAATAGCAGCCCCGCGACAGCAATCAGCCACGCGATCAAGCGCGCGCGCGCGTAGCGCGAAGATTTGTGTCCGAGCGTGTGTAATACATCTGTCTTGTGCGAACGGTACACGTGTCGTGGCGGTGGAAAAAGCGCGGAAAAGCCCCCCGGGGACCTGTTCGAGATTCGAATCTGGGTCTGCCGTGACACTGGGGAGATATCTAGACCTTCGTTGTCCCCCGTTGTTCGTCGCCTATCTGATACTTCTGTATTTACAAAGAGACCATTGATCGATTCAAACAGTTAGACTGTATCATTCGAACTGTATCTCTGTTGGACAATTAATCATTTCAATTGCTTATTCGTTGCTTTATTGAGCGTAAGTGTATCTTTGTACACGCGTTTATGCTCGCTTGCGAAACATGTTGCAGCAAACAGAAATGTTGTGGAAAATAGAAAGTAATAAAGTGCAATGATCGCATACAATGCAGTTCTTTTTCAATGTAAGCTGACTTATATTGAGATCTTTTTATAATAGTTCTCTGAATCTTGATCGACAATTGTTTAAACTACAATTAGTGTTATCGGCGCACTGGTTCGATCAATTGGAACATAAGCAAATTTGCGAAAATATCACAGGAAATTTAATTCAACGTTTCGGTCTCAATTTAGACCATTTTCAAGAATAAAAAATTTCAGTATTGCGTCTGTAAGAATTAATCAAAGACATTTTTAAATGGTTAGGCAAACGTGTTTTCACACAAGCAGGAAGTAAAAAAAAAGAAAGGGTTTGACCTCCAAAAGTGTGTAAAAACTTATATGCTTATCAAAAAATATTAATTTAGATTCTTAAAGGTTATGGAACAACCTGTTGGTTCCATGCCGATGACATGTGGACTGAGTAAACCGTGAAGATTTGAACTGAAAACGAATCGAAGAACAGAAATCTCTGTATTGGCCAATCGATAAATGGCGGCAAATGTGAATCTTTTGAACTCTCCCAAACAAAACTGCAGTTGTTGAAATACCAATATGAAAATTGGTACTGAATTAATCGACATTCAGAATGCTCTTTTTTTGAGAAAAACAAAATTTAAATTATTTGGAAGGTGATTGATCATAAAACATCACCGGTTCAGTAATGTCGCGTAGTACTCATGTATCAGAGGTGTTTCATACCTAAGATTTACGCTTTGGTGTTTAATCATGTGAATCGTTTCCAATAGAACTCTACGTTGTAAATTAGATTCTTTATCAATTATTTTGATATTCTCAATTAATCTAAATTAATATTTTTTGATAAGCATGTAAGTTTTTACACACTTTTGGAGTTCAAACCCTTTTTTTTTTACTTCCTGCTTGTGTGAAAACACGTTTGCCTAACCATTTAAAAATGTCTTTGATTAATTCTTACAGACGCAATACTGAAATTTTCTATTCTTGAAAATGGTCTAAATTGAAACCGAAACGTCGAATCTTTTTATAATGTTTGGTTCCAATTATTTTGGTTGTACAGCTGACCCGTTGGAAAAACATGGGTCCACGTAAAATGTAATTTTGTCAGCCAACCACCAATATATTATCATATTTATTGCATCCAAAATCAAGGGAGAAATTCATCTACCTTTAATAAAACCTCCATTTCACAGTACCGCACGTTCACATTTCCCATGAATGTGGAAAATTCGACAGGCTGGGCACGTGCAAAAAAGGTACAGAGAATAATTGCTTATAAAAGATACGGTAATAAAAGCTGCTTTCCATGAAAAGTGGTCCAGTTCCATACAGTAGACTCGTTCAAACCTACATTTTACATATATTGTTCGATAAATTCGCGTAATAATCACATCAAGTTCGTACAGATGTTTCTTATATGAATTCTATTAAAATCATATTCGACGCTGACGCGACGCGACACCTCCGCCATTCTTAACGACCCATGTGTGAACGAATCATAGTAAAACTTTGCACATTTATTTAGTAAATGTATGAAAGCAACGTCGCAGTGTCGATACGAATATGACACAAAGGAACGTTCAGGAGGCTGCAAAAGCAATTGTTAAAATAATCCTGTTCACACTGTTTTCAAGTTTCTCTAATTTTGCGTGACTTCTACGGCCGTCGGAGTGGTGATCAACGTGTTAAATTACCTCTGGGATTTTTTCGGAAAAACCCAGTAATCAATTCCGTTCCCAGAGGTCCGATCGGCGTGGATAGCTCCGGTTATCGTTAATCGCTCTCTCGATCGGCCTGTGGAAAGATCAGAGAGCCTGGAAAGGTCAGGTGCGCTGGTTCTCTTTCTCCATTCTCTCTCTCCCTCTCGCTCTATAAAAGAGAAAGTAGGGGCGAGGTGGCGCGGCTCGCGCGCACGCCGCGCATACATTAAGCATGGCGAAGGTGAGAGGGTAATTTGTTAATACGATAAATTGCACCACCGCGGCGCGCCACGGCCGAGGAGGGTGGAAAGTCGCGAGAATCGAAGCGGATCGTAGCGGAGCAAAGCGGAAAGGAGCGGAGCGAAGCGGGGTCCCGAGACATAAGGCGGGTAATCGGCTTTTGATTCCGCCTTAAGTTATGGGCCACGTCGATCGTACGTCATTGCCGGTGCCGCGGCGAACTATCGGCTTCGTCGGGGATTTATGGCGGGTTCACAAGACCGACGTGGCCCCGCGAAAGGGGAAACAACGTGAAAGGGGCAGAAAAAAAGGGCGGAGGAGCCGCCGCGCCACCGCGATTACCGCCTAATGACCGTGGCATTTCTGCCTCGAGGATACGAACCGGCCACGGCCCCGGTTCAAAGCGATCTCGCACGCTCTCGACTCGCTCGTTTAATGGCCCCACGGCTGCGATAAAGTGATTTTTTTGCCGGGGTCGAACGATTAGGCTAGGACGGGGGCCGTTGTTGCGAATATAATTACCGCGGGACGCGGGACCAGCTTTATCTCCGGCGATATTTCGAGATATCGCGATTCGACCGATTTGCGAACGATCGTCAGCCGCGATGCCGTTATTCGAATTTATTTCCATTGTCCATGGTCGATCCTACTCGCTTCATCCTAAATGACACCACACCGTATCAAACAAGACCCTAGAAATCTTCTTTTAAAAAATAATCGCGAAAGAAAAGAGTGGATCATGCTCCCGAGGGTGGGATGTTCAAATAAATCAAATTTTACATCAAATTGAAAATACCAAAGCATTAAAATTTCATTATTATTATTAACAGTGCTAATTGAATCGCTTTGATCCTGTAGGAACCTTTGCACCAATAATTATCAATTTCACTGGTTCAATTTCACTGGTTCAATTTCACATTCTTCAATAATGTCGCAATTATTGCATGGTATGTAAGAACAATTGCAGTGCATATTTCTGAACTCTTTGAAAGAGATTAGTACAAAATTAACATTATTGAATTAAAGGGTATTGTACCAAGTTTTAAACAACAGAAACTCTTTGTACCATAAAGAGTAAGGCAAGATAGTCCTCGAGCTGCTCCGTCAGCCGGGAAAATAGTCGATCAAGCGAAAGATTAATTGCGAGGGCAATTTATTCTCAAACGAGTATTTCATTTGCGCCGATCACGATTGCTCACGAAATTATTGCTCGATTGTCAGGCCGGGGGCACTGAAAGGAGATTTTGATCATATAAGTAAATACTTCGTTCTACGTTTCCTTATTAACTTTCCGATGTTTTACTTTTGCACCGGCGGAGAGCGTGATTTAGGGTGGTAAAACCGCTCGCGAAATGTGCAGCAGGTTTGATTACACCGGACTTCTCTGCACGTTGAAGCCATTATCCTCTAACAAGTTGCGAATTAGCGTTATCTCGAATATTTGCTGCTATCAGCTACAGCCTTCAGTCTCCCACTACTCTGTGATATGATAGTCAAACGGACTGTATGCAATTTAGACTAGATTAGACCCCATAACCCCTCGTTTTATCATTTTCGCCGCCATTTTGGAGGGTTAATGGGTGGAATAATTTTACACCCCATTTTTATACAATTTTAAAAACAGAAATTCTTTTGACTAACACAAAAATGAACAGAGGGGCTTCATTTTCCATCCCCTTCCCTGCAAGTCTGCAAATCGTTCTCCTCTGCGTTCAAATATTTCCTATCACAACCAACGCTCTGAAGGATGTTCTGGAGGTAATATAAAAACGCAACAAAATTTTTGAAAATTTGACAAGATATAATTCTGACTAAATTAATGCAATTACCAAAGTTTGGGTTCGATTCACTGCACCGTTTAAGAATTATAGCAACTTAAAGTTTTCGCATTTTAACACGTCTTCTTATGGAGAATTCACAAAATTCCACTTCAAACCCTATTTAAACCTTGAAAAAACGCAACTAGAAACTCCAGTTTTTTTATATGTAGTAAAAATTATGTAATTAATTATGTTCAAAATTTATTAGTATTCACTAAACAGTTACGGAGCAAAAAAATTATAAACTGTTAGAAAACGTCAAATTTATCGTGTTGTCTCTCACTAGCATGGAAGCGCGACAAGTGTAGACCACTGAATGTAGCTACAGAGGGTACAGTATTCGCAAAAGTTTAATGCAAAATATACTCATGAATGGCTTTCATTGCCCATATATTGATGGATTTCGAATTTCTTGTACTTTTGTCTCCCATTGTACCTCCAGCACATCCTTAAATTTCTTGAAATTTGTAATCCTCCACCGCAGAACTTCCCAAACATGCTACACCCTATCTAGACTAGATAGACTCATTTCTCACCCCCTGGGAAAGAATTATTCTCCAGTCACGTCCCATCGAGCGTATTCCGATCACCGCGATACGAAGCGACGGGAATAAATGGGACCGCAAACAGTTAATCGATGGCTGTTATATTTTAATAGGCGTGTCGTTGAATATTCATTTTTAATCTGACCCGTTCTCGAGAACAAACTCACCCCCTCCGAGTGTTTCCTTCGACCGGGTCCCTTGGCGATGTTCCGGGGCTCGATCTAATCGGTTCCTCTTCTTTATTGAACGGCGTATCATATTAACGAATTGCCTGCACGCCTAGACTACCTCCGGTTGGAGGCGTTATACATTCCGCCAGTCCAAACTTTAAAGTTCCGTGCACGTGCATGCTAATTCGGCCAGCCGCCACCGCCACATTTCGTCCTCTCTCTCTCTCGCCCCCGGAATCGCCCGTCCAGATAAATGTTTTTACGACGGCCAAGGAGGGCGATCGCGTACATCGTTTCCGTCGCGATACATTTTTTACCGGCGCGGCGCGAGCACGCCACCGGTAATGCGAATGTGTACGACGATGGTTTATGAAGCAACGGTACCGTTCCGCCGCCGCGCCGTTGCGATAGCCGCTCTAAAGTGGATCTCTTAGCCGTGGACGTTACTCCGCCGAACAAACGGCCGGGCGAAATATTTTCTTCTTCACGATGGGCATCTCCCACACCTTCCTTCTTTTTTTCAGTGGGAGATACTAGCTCAAGCAATCACTCCGCTCGCTGTTCTTTATCAGAACCTTGCTACAAGTACAGCGTGAACAACATAAATCGATCACCTAACACTGGATCTTAGTTAGTCCAGTCGGCACACAGTGTCACGAGCCATTGACAAAAATCGGAAAAGTCACTGCTTCATGTCGATTGAAAACTATGTTCATACTATGTCAAACTGTCCAAATAAATCATTTATTGAAAAAAAAATAAAAAAATCCAGTAGGAAACTAATTACAAGCGAATCTGTAAACGAAAATTTGAAAGATGAAATAGTACATCAGTTCATAGCGCAACTTGTTTACGTTGTATTATGAACAAAAGACATTTGTAAGAAATAATCTTTTTAGAAAATGATGGGTAAGGGTTGGCTAATTATAATTTATCTTCAAAAATTTTGTAATACTTATGCACTATTTAATAATTAACCTGAAATGAAACCATTAAATTTTATTGGTTCCCCTAATCTTTAGTAGAGGATAAAAAAAAAGGTTTCAAAACGTGTCGGCGATTTTTTTTGCGTTGTATTAGTAAGATAGTATATTTTGATATTATGTAAATTTTAATTGCGAAATCTGGCGAAAAACAGAGTTATTTAACAAAATATGTAGCAAGAACTGGTCAGCAAGATTCAGATTATGAAGACGAGTAATGCAACTGCACCTCGTATGCTTTGTATGTACTCGTAAGCTTTGATTAAGTATGACTACTCATTTGTTTATAAAAGCGAATTATGATTAAAGAATGTTTAGACCAGAGCGAATAGTCCTACTTTTAGTCAGTTGCGGCAGACATAGCAAACAAAGAGTGTATGTGTGTCGAGGAGGCGAATGTTATAGCAGTTTAAAACGAAGTTTCAGTTTCGGAAGAACTGAACTGAGAATTCATCTACTGAAAACCAGCAATAAAACAAAATTTTGTTTATAAATATCGTTTTACAATGTTTAAATAAATTACTATATTTATAATAGTATCATGTTGAGATTGCTTTCAATATAAATGAAAAAACCCACTTTGTTTCATGTCTCTATCATAAACAGAACAAAAGTTATTGAATTTTGTCCAAAAAATAGGCATTTCGTGACACTGTGCGGCAGGTCGAAAAAAAGGCGTCTACCTAGAAAGTACATATTCCGAACTCAATGAAATTTTGACACGTCATTTAGGAGTACTCTGGGGTGTCGAATCCGAGTTTTCGACCTCGAGGACCCTGTGCTAACTTGGGGAGGGGGTAAAAGCCACGATTTTTGTTACTTTTTTTTGGCTTTTCGCCTATTACTCAAAAACTATCGGTCCTAAGAACTTTCTTTTTTCATTTTTGGAAGGAGCATTAAATTTCCTTCAAACTTCACTGAATTTCAAACTTGCAATTTCCTGTTAAATGGTACAATGCGTGGCTCAAAATGCCATTTTGAGAAACATTTGCTAATTTCGAACGCCTGTCTCTCGGTGCCCATTGGGTCAAAAAATACGTTTGACCAGTGAAATTTGAAGGAAATTTAATGCTCTTTGCAAAAATAAAAAGTTCTTAGGACCCATAGTTTTTGAGTAATAGGCGAAAACCAAAACAAGGTTTTAAAAATCATGGTTTTTACCCCCTCCCCAAGTTAGCACAGGGTCCTCGAGTTCGAAAACTCAGATTCGACACCCCAGAGTACTCCTAAATGACGTGTCAAAATTTTATTGAGTTCGGAATACTTTACAGGTAAAAGTACCTGGCGATTGGACCATCTACTGAACTCCTGAAACTAACCTTCATTCAAGTACCTATTACCACAAAAATTCTATGAAATCCGAATAAATTTTTTCTCAAATTTATTTATTTACTGTAGCATCAATTGAAGCAACTATTTCTAAATCCCCAAGTTTGTTGGCTCACCGAACACGCTCCTGATCCGTTTCGAAACGTTCGTACAACTATATACATATGTTGCTCGAGAGATGATCGAGTAAGTCAGCTCCGAAGGTTGTCCATTATTTCTTCATCTCGGCGATCAAAGATATCTTGGCCAAGCACTTCGTCAAGATTGCCGGTGATGTTTACGAATGGGAATCTTGCGATTCGATTTTCATCAAACCTGCCACACCCGCGTAGGGTTCCCGTGCGACGGACGACGCCCGATTCTTCAGCAACCAGAACTAATCTTCGTAGCACGGTGGACGGTACTTCACTGTCAGCGACCGTGACAATACAATACCGGATCGACGTTTCTTTCTCTCCCGATGCCTTCCCCTTCATCTGTCAACATCAGATCGTCGACTTTTTTCAACGATTCGTCTTCGGGGGCTGCCGCTTCTTGGGACGATGATACAAGGACTTGGTATCGCCAATTGTACTATTGTGTTTCGTTCTATCTAGTTAACTATTTTTTACTGTCTACTTAAGAAAACGAATAATCTATTTTTCGGTATGAACACTATTCTCGAACGAACCATTCCCGATCGTCATCAATAAAGTTAGAAAACAAAAACTACGAACGAATGGAACGTGTTCTCCGAATATCTACGAACACTTATTTAAATGAAGAACCGAGTACAGTAATCGCTCCTTCGTTGTCCTGAATCGTGGGCACGATCGTTGTCCAGTGCCTACCCACTCCACTGCCTGCCAACGAGAGGATAAGGCCTGCGTCGATCTGGTCGCCAGATGTGTCCCAGTATGTACCGTCTAGACCCGCGCAGAACGGAGAACAATAGGAAAGGAATATGGCAAGGAAATAAGGAGTTTTTCAAAGCCAGACAGTTGACTGCTTTTTACTGCGAATGCTTTTCTTTGTCATTTGACTAGCCGTTTCACTAAAGACGCAGATATAAATCAAAATAGTGTCCGGGCACGGTCGTTGTCCGCTCAAACCCCCAGCCTTTGGACAACGAAGGAGCTTTTACTGTAATCCAGTTTTCGGTATGAAGATTATTCTCGAACGAATCAGCCCCAATCGTGTTCGATGAATTTCGACGATTCGCAACGAGGAGTCGTCCGCTTCCGGCCGCAAGGAACGTTATGTTGCATCGTGGCCAGTCCAGCGACGGGCCGGTATAATTTCTCGTTTGTATTCGAGGGATTAAGCCGTTCGTGGTATCGCGGGGTCTTGCTTACGGTCGCGCTGCCATGCAAATCTGGCCGAGACGAAAAAATACGATAGCGTCGGGCTACCTCGGCGCACACCGACTGCCACGAATGATAATACAATCGAGAGAGACTTCCGCGGGACGGTGGTGCTTCATTGAAGAAACGCGCTTAGTCACGAGCGGCGCGGCGCACCACGTTGCAGCGTGTGCTGCGTTATCGCGCGCGACGCGCCAAAGCCGATAGCTTCGCCGGCCGTTTCTTTCGGTCCTTACCGTGTTGCAGGCTGATCGAGCTTATCCGCGATACCGAGGCGAGTTTGACGCACTCGCAATCCGAGCTGTGTCATACTTCCTATTCACTTGCAGATTGCATCGACAATGCCGGCTTTTAGCTGTTTATCACTTCCCCGCGTGCTTTGCCATTCAAAGGATACATTTTTCTCGAGTGCTAGACATATATGTGTGCACAGACGTCACTGAAATATTCTGTAGATACAGCGTCTTTTATTAGTTTGTTACGTTGTCTTGCCTTCGCCAAACAGTACAATCGTCGCGTGATCTAGTTATCATCTTGCGGGCGAACAGTACTGTTACTTCACAAACTTTATTTTCACCCAATTACAATTTTTCCTAACGATGTGTATCGACGTAGACGTAAAGGCAAAAGACCCAGATATCCAGTGTCGCCAGATGAGCTCCAAACGGAGCTCACACATTCCCCTCTTTTTCCCCTTCCACTATCCCATTCCAGCACCATGCGCACACTCCAACGTCCCCCACTAAGACCGTAGACCACGGCAGTGATGCCAGAACCGTGATACCGTGGTACTAAACCGTACCACAGCATACCCCCACCATAGCCTACTATTGCCCCTACGTTCCTTTTCCATGCTGTGGTACGGTTTAGTACCACGGTACCACGGTTCTGGCATCACTGGACCACGGTGCCCGTGCCGTAGACTGGACCAGTGTAGCCAGACGGTGCGGCTCAAGCGGCTCGCAGGCCCCTTACGTCTCCGTCCCTCGCCTAGATGCTGCCTCAGCTATCCCCACTACCGCTGGCGCGACCGAGTCGGTAGCATGCTACCGCTCTCATTCTAGCACTCGGTCGCGCCAGCGGTAGTGGTAAGAGTGGGGATAGCTGAGGCAGCATCTAGGCGAGGGTCGGAGACGTAAGGGGCCTGCGAGCCGCTTGAGCCGCACCGTCTGGCTACACTGGACTGGACTGGTCATCAGAGAGGGGGTACTTGTATTCCCCTCGATTTTCTCGACCTGGCGACACTGCAGATATCCTCGCTCGCTCGACATTTATACCATCCCCTACTCTCATCAACTACCTGAGATTCGTGGAAAAGACTAGAGCACTTGTTTATTATTGTTCTCTTTAACCGTCGTCCCAGGTAGTGTCGCCAGGTAGAGAAAATCGAGGGGAATACAAGTACCCCCTCTCTGATGACCAGTCCAGTCTACCGCCACGGTCCATGGTCTTAGTGGGGGACATTGGAGTGTGCGCATGGTGCTGGAATGGGATAGTGGAAGAGGAAAAAGAGGGGAATGTGTGAGCTTCGCTTGGAGCTCATCTGGCAACGCTGGTCCCAGGTATACAAATCCTAGGCTCGTCCTTGCATACCACCACATGCGTAATGACTTTCGCTAGACGGTGATTCGCTTTATATTTATAATCACATGTTTCTTTTCTTTTCCCGAATTTCGCGACTGTTTGTAGCCTGGCGGCCCCGGATCCACCTTTCGGTTTCACCGTGCTCGCTATTAACCTTCATGAGAAATTCTCCAAATCGAGGTTTTTTGCGGCCTAAGGTAGACACATTGTATCTTCCTTTACACGCTAGTGGCTTGAATGCAACAAACGCTTATCGCGTAGCCGCCAGTGTCAACAAGATTCGGGCGTACTTGCTTTGCACTATACCCGATTTGGTGTTAATCGGCTAGCAGTAGCCATTCTCCACTAATCCCTTACAATCTTCCACATTTCATGTTCCGTATACAGTAATCGCTCCTTCGTTGTCCTGAATCGTGGGCACGATCGTTGTCCAGTGCCTACCCACTCCACTGCCTGTCAACGAGAGGATTAGGCCTGCGTGAATCTGGTCGCCAGATGTGTCCCAGGACTATCTAGACCCGCGCAGAACGGAGACCAATAGGAAAGGAATATGGCAAGGAAATAAGGAGTTTTTTAAAGCCAGACAGTTGACTGCTTTTGACTGCGAATGCTTTTCTTTGTCATTTAACTAGCCGTTTCACTAAAGACGCAGTCATAAATCAAAAATAGTGTCCGGGCACGGTCGTTGTCCGCTCAAACCCCCGGCGTTTGGACAACGAAGGAGCTTTTACTGTAAATTTCGCCTACGCGAGTCTACCGCTGAGAAAAGGTATAAATGTATTTCTATCCGTAACAAGTACAATCGTCGCGCCATCTAGCCATCACATCAGCTTGAGGAAACCGGAGATAACGTGGCCGGGGTATGCAGGCAAGAGCTTAAGGTAGCCGCCGCGGTCGCAGAAAAGAATGCCGATGCGGCTGGTCGGCAAAATCCCATTCACCGTTCGTGGCACAAAGCGATTTCCCTAAATCGCATTTGTTCGCGGTGTCCAGTCGTGCGTCGGTCATCAGTCGGATTCCCGTGAACAGTCGCGAACAAAAGAAGCTTTCGTCGTCCACGAAGAGAAAGAGGAAGCTGGAGGACAGGGGGGAAAGAGAGTCACAGGCGGAGGGGTTCTAAACGAAAGCGATGGGTCGCTGATCGCGCGTGCGAGTAGTGTTGTGTTGTCCCGATGGGCAACGAGGTGGCCCGGCCGGCAGACGGTCTTCAAGGTGGAGTACACCGAAGGGGTCTGGGGGATCGGGTCGCGTCCTATCAGCTAACAAGATCAAGGGGCCCGATCCGGAGTCCTCGAGGCCTCGATACACAAGGCGCGACGTGTCTGCGTTCGAGGCAACAAGAGCGTTATCGAGCACCTTCCCCCGTGTTCGCGGCCTCTTCTGGAATCACGCCCATGCGTCCCGTCGTCCTACACGTAGCGGGGGTGGTGTGTGCTTTCTTCCCCTTGTTCCTTTTCCCTCCTTTCGTTCTTCCTCGCCGTCGAAACGACGACGGAGGCGATGGAGACGACGACGCTCCGGATTCGAGCGGGATCCGATAGCACACCGACAACGATATCGATACCGGGGCCGGCAACAAAGCCAACGATTTATGGCGGCGATTTATTGCCGTATTTATAGCGACACCTTGGCCACCGCCTCCATTGCACGCGGCCGAAACGCTGTTCAAGTTCGCGAACGGCGCATTCGGTTGCACCGCGATAAGCAACGCGATTTTTGGTAGACCGGTGCATGGCCGAGGTGCCCACGTACGGAGGCAAACGGATCTCTTTTTTCTTTATTATTCTTTACCTTTTTCTGGTCCGATGGGTTCTTTCGGGACACTGGAGGTAAGGGACCGGGTCTGATAGACTCGTGATTCATTGGACGTTCCCTGACCTGACGGAAGGATCTTTAGGAAGCTGTGTTGTACGATTTATAGATATGTATGAAGTATAGATATTTCGATCAGACATTGCGACTAAATATTCCTCTGCATAAAAAGTATATACTGAATAACTACGCTTCTCGTGAACGCGATTTTCTTTTTTAATGGCCAATACGTTGGCGGTGGATAAAAACTGCCCATAAAAATCCTATAAACTCGAAGCAATGCATTTAATCACGCGGGCACTGGACAGTCCAGATTTACGATATGGATTCCACCAAGATCGAGTTCACTCACAGTATCGCTATAAAACTGTTCAGTTTGCACAAGAATTTCGTCACATTCACATATTCCACTGTTTAACAATTTCCTCTCATAATTAAACCGTACATGCTTACGAAAATGTTCACTTCTATAATATTTTCCAATTATAAAATCGGGGTCCTGAGAAATATTTGCAAATCAGTCGCAACCGCGTTGATTAAGCCAAGAAGTCGTCGAGTTCCTTCTGGTCGAGAGACTCGTCGCGTAATTTAATATTCGGCTAACCGGTAATCCTAGCGATCGCGTAATCCCGGCTCAGCAATTAGGCTCACTTTTGCCAGAGTCCGGCATCGAAATCCATCTCCCCTCGCGACAATTTTTCTGCCTTGGAGGCCCTGGAAAACAGAATACAGGGAAACGCGGCTGGCTCGGAACGCGGAAGAAGAGAAGCGGCCAATTGAATGCGGACTCATTCACCGGGCCGAGTGGTAAAGTGTATTGATTGCGAACGAAGATAAATACGCGGATGCGGACTTAACGATGAATCGTCGGGTTTTTTCACCCCCTCTCTGTCTCTCTATCGTTCGTTCGTTCATTTTCGACGGCGCACCGCGTCGCCAAAGGAGGCACGATTTATCGCTCCGTATTCAAGGGATTAAGCCGTCGCCGGCGAGATTCCACGTCTCCATGCAAATCTATCCCAGGACGCGAAAGAATACGATAGCGCAACCGGTGAATGCGTCGAACGATAATGCGGGATTCATTCAGCAAACTCTCGCGACGATGCGATCCTAGGAACACCGTGCCCTTTGAATACCGAATTAAATGCCGTAAATATGATAAATAGACCTATGTTTAGTTCATGCCACCGAGAAATCGCTCCTCCGTGCCTGCGCACGAAGTATCGATTGCGCGATGCGTCTGAAGGCTCATTGTTGCGCTCGACACCGATTTCTGAAGGAAAAGGTCATAGCCCAGATCTGAACCATTCGATAGCCGACCAAAGTAAACACCTTTCTGCCAAACTTTTGCCCCATTTTCAACATGCAACCACAATTAAAAATTCTGAAAAAAATCTGACACATTTTTCTCGATTTTTCCGTTGCAAAAACTCTGGTTCTAGAAAATGAGAAACACCTACAAAATTTGTTCAGCAATAAGACATTGTCGTAAGCATTGTACAGTAAATTCTCTATAGCCGCAAACGCCTCGGGGAGATTTCTTTGCATCTATCGATCTTGATCCTACTTTTTTTCGAACTTCAAAGACCGAGCCGAACGTAGAGAAGGAACCAAAGGCCGAGCCGAACGTAGAGAAGGACAGCGCGTGTAAAGAGACACCACGGCAACCGTCGATGCGACGGCACCTGTCCGCGTCTCTTTCTTTCTGATGCGCTGTCCTTCCTTGCGTTCGAAACTCTCATTGTCGATTAAACCACTAAATTCAGTTCAAATTATATCGTGTTTGGTATCATTTTGCATTAGAAAAATGCCAGGAATATGTTGGTGAAAGTCCCATGAAAAAATAATGGAAAATAACGAAAAGATAGAATTTTGGTATAACGTTATGATGACTCACGGGCGTTTGAACTGTGCCGACGACTGCGACTCTCCGCGTCGCGTTAGTAGCGGTTCACACCGATATACCGAGTCGAGATCAGTGTATTGAGTTGGAGGGGATATTTTATTGGCGTCTATCGTGCACGCCCTGTTTGCGACTATAGAGAATTTACTGTACCCAATTTTTTTCAAAGATAAAAGATATTGAAAAAATTTGTTCCGTCCGACATTTACATCAGTGTCGCTAGACCCTCTATTTTCAATTTTGCATTATGGATGCATTCATTTAAATTGAGAAATCTCAGGAACGCGGGAGCACCAGTTTTCGTGAAAATCGGCCAAAGTTATGCATTTCGGCGAGCTTTTCGCGAAACGGGACAGTGTGCTGTGTCTCCGGGGCTCGGCTAATTTCTGCCGCGCGTACTTTGTCATGTTAATTAGCCGTTTTAATGCCTTGTCCGCAGAGGCATTCGCGGACAACTCGTCGCCGGAATTCCGACCGGTCCCAGACGATATTCTTGGACGCACGCGACAACGCGAGCAACTTATTGTCGTCGTTATATGGTCCCCGCGAACGGTGGTATTCGGAAATTATCTTGACGAATTAATTGCCACACGGGGGTCCGTTCGTCGCAATTAGACGGCAGGTGAACTCGGGTTGATTCGAGAGCGTGTGCTTCGTCTGACGTGTCTACGTTCGCTAGCATAGGCGACGACGCTCCAGTATTTAGCATTCCACTTCACCGCTGCGCGAAACTGCTGGGTAACTGTGCGTTTGCGGCGGTTTGGATTGTTTGTCCCGTTGCACCTAGTGTTCCTTAAATATTAATTACGCGGAGGACTCACGGTAACTTTGAAACATCCCTCTTCGAGTTGTTGACGCTCGCAGGTATAAGGCGGTTGTGATTAGACCGAGGATCTTTAAGTGTGCGTGATGTGCGAACATTTATTATAACAGTTCTCTGAATCTCGATCGACAATTGTTTAAACTACAATTAATGTTATCGGCGCACTGGTTCGATCAATTGGAAAATAAGCAAATTTGCAAAATTATTCCATGAAATTTAATTCAACGTTTCGGTCTCAATTTAGACCATTTTCAAGAATAGAAAATTTCAGTATTGCGTCTGTAAGAATTAATCAAAGACCGAAACGTTGAATTAAATTTCATGTGATATTTTTGCAAATTTCCTTATTTTCCAATTGATCGAACCAGTGCGCCGATAACATTAATTGTAGTTTGAACATTTATTATGTGCGAGAACAGTTCAGCAGATGACAGTTTCGTTTCTCCATAAGGAATGTTTTAATTGAAATCAAATTAATCAAACTTAGTTGTATAAAAGGGACTGTTCGGTGTCGACCGACGGTCGTGAACGCCTGATGCCGGGACCGCTCAGACATGAGCGCGCGAGGAAGGCAATGATAAGGATCGCGAGGACGAGGGAGAGAGATTGATATCGGTTGTGATTCACACTGCACTTTATTGAAAGAACGAGGTTGATACAGTCACCGACTGATCTAACTACGGTAATTTCGCGCGTCGGGAATCTGCCTTGGAACGCGACGGAAATCTTGTGCGTCACCTTGACGAGGGCCGCCACACAGTGGGCTAAACCGACGAAATCTGTGTCAAAATCAAAGAACTTTCGATAGAAATGAGATAATGCGATGAAATTTTTTTTAAATTAAAGCTGAAACTTTGCAGAATATGAAATAATTATGGAGATTGTGGTACGAACGTTTTTTAACCTTGAGAAAATTCGTTAAACTTGCACAATTTCAAGAAAATTGTGGTTCTTCCAATACCACGCGCGGAAAAATTTTTTTTTAACATGCGACACATTTCCTGTAGATTTTTTCACGCTGATTTGAAATCTTGTCTCAAAATTTGTCTACGACCTCAGGATTTTGCAAAACATCGATTTTTGTGAACAAAACTAATGTAATCATTTTTTGAATATTGTATTCTCATATATACAACCCATTAAAAATAATCATAATGAAGTATTTGGACGTTTACTTAACCTATATCACGCCAGCGACAATCGTAGCGATACGTCAAGTGATCGTTCGTCAAGTGATCAAGACCGAATTCCACAGCTGAATCCTGAACAGGGACTATTCTTGTTCTGCACAAATATGTTCGCAGTAGTCAATGTGTAATTAATAAACATACTATTTCTGTCCAATTTTTAGCAGCTCTGGCTCGTCGTGCAACGAAAGACAGCCGCGCGCGTAACGGAGGAGAGCGCATCGACGAAGAAGAGGACGCGTTTCAGCCCCGGAAGAGGCTCCTCTCGCTGAAGGCTGTCCCCGCGTGCACGTGTTCACATTCGAGCGCGGCTAGTTGCGGCACGGATTAACGGTTACGGCCCCGCGCAGACTGCCAGCCAGTTTAAATGCATTTGTATTTGCATTTACATCGGCCCGGCGAGCGACTAACACGGCCGAGCGACCAAATTGCCACCGCGCGGCTCGCGCGTTGCGCTGGATTCCTCGGAAATAACGTCGTAAATAAACGCGGCCGTCCGCCGAGAGAGCCACCCCCTCGCTTGCACGCCTTTTTTCGGGCCTTCGCCTTCGCCTCGAACCCTTCTCCGGATCCCGCAATCCGTGAAACACGCCTACGAAACCCGGAAACCCGCTTCGCGAATGATTGATCGCCCTAGACTGCGATTCCGCGAGCCCGGGGGCCTAGGATCTTGAAAAGAGCTAACACCCTGCTCTTTTCCCCGGTTTTCGTTCATCGCTCCTACTCGGCTTTGTTTCCGAAGGAGTCCGCGCTGATTATACTATCTCCATCAGGTTTGCTCCGTTTGTTGACTAATGCTTAGCAAGTAACGGTCTCCTCAAGGTCCGTCGATCGTACTGTGCAATCAGCCGGGACGAGTAAACAAAGCACATAGTAACTGATTAAACAAGTTTCGATGTTTCTCAGCCTGCGCCGCGGTCTTGGTCGAGGGTTGACTTTGAATAGTGAACGTCTACGAAGGGTTTCGCCGGGTGTTGTCGCGTATGAAAGACATCCCGACTCGCCAGAGAACTCTCTCTCTCTCTCTCTCTCTCTCTCTCTCTCTCTCTCTCTCTCTCTCTCTCCAGAATAATCACGGGAATACCATCGAATCCATATCAAACCGAGTCGCTGTTTGCAGAGCAGTCTCGGATCGATCTGCGATCGGCAACCGGGTCCATTGTGCTCGATCGCAGCACGGCGATAGAATTTTAATGCTACAAAAAGGAGCCCGGTTCCCGGCCGGTTATTCAACTCCCAATTAGCCTCGCCGATGTCGTCGAAAGGCTCCTGTGTACTTTATAACGTCGAACAATCTATTTGCCGCGTGCAGCGCGCATTGATTATACCAGCGGCGAGCCGTTCTCGCTTTCTTCATAAATTTACGATCGTCCCGGCCGCCGCGCCGGGAGCATCCCCCGCTTGAATTATCACGGACATTTCAATTATCATTCCAACGTTAAAACGCGTGGAAACCGGTCGGTCGCCGAAGCCTCCCGAAACAGATGGAGAATAAACAAGATCGCGGTCTCGCTTGGAAATCCGTGGCCGTTACCGATGATTCACTCGCCGCTCCGGAGGAACGATCGCCGATTTCACCGATTTCTCCGTTAACACGGGAATCCAATTAACAGGGCCGGGGCCACGGGCGATCATTAAGACCCCCTCGATAAAAGCCCAGGTTTCACCTTGCAGGAGCCGGAGCGACTTCGGGGCTAACAAGATCCATAAGGAGAATCTGGCAGCCGTCAGAAACGTACGGTCACCTACCTAGTCGCTCGGTGAAACTCTATTTCGACGCCGAAAAGAAACTTTCTACCACCCCACCCCACCCCCTCCGTAACAGCCGAAGAACCACCCCCGAAACACCCTCTGACCACCCCTCCTGCTTCGAAAGAGCTTCCCTCGTCGAGAATCCGACGTGTCTGCCGACGACAGGATAAAGAGCCGCTTCTACACGCACTTACGTCACGTCCTTCGATTCCCCCCACCGTAACATCCCCCATTCTCTCGCTGTATCGTCGCGAGTCGTTCCCTCTTCTGCTTGCTTCCTGGGCATCCGGTGCACAAGACCTTAAGTCTTATCGGAAGGTAGCGCGGAGATAAGGCACGTCGGACGCGGTGCGCGCCCAGCAGCATAAATTGTTTCGAGGGCACTCGCCGATCTCGCGGCCGATTCCCGAACGAAACGAACGACCCGACCAGACGGGTACAGGCGGGTTACGTACGCCATCTTTTGCTCGAGGGCGAGCAGCCCTTTGACATCGCCCGAATTGCCCGGGATGATCGTTTTTGTGCGAAAACGCGTGAACGTAATATGACTAGACTGCGCATCTTTATGCAAAAATCGTCCGTGTCAATTTTCTAGCGATTCCGAACAAATAAGATGTTTGCCACTTGGCTTCTAGTGTCTTGGAATAACTATCTAGGCTCGGTTATTATTTAAGAATGTTCAATGAGCTCTATTGTATAGAATATTCGCAGAGTCAGAGCCCTCCCCTAAATAAAACGAACCACCATCTCCGCATCCGCATCATCTGTCACAGTTTTTATTCCCCGCATACTGCCACTCTTCCCGGATATGTCGAAATTTAAATTAAATTTATGCCGTCGAACGTTTCATCGTAAATATAAATTTCGTAGCTTCAAAACGGGAGATGTATAGCATTCGAACTGATCAAACTTAATGGGGCGTATCTATATTTTATGAAATATTACAGTTCTTTATGTGCGTCCTGTGTGCTAATATTTATGAGATGAAACGTACATATACGAAACAAATGTGGAATACAATTTTAAATACAATTTCAAATATGATCCATGATGTTTTTTCTGTTCACTTACAACTCGACCAACCCTGCATATTCCTAGTGTCACGTCCGGTGGTTCGACCATCGATAATAATTGATATAATCAATCATGTATAATATATATTTTCTGAATTTCTTTTTATATTTGCACTAATAATATTGTATTAGAAATATATCACATTGCGTGCGATAGGATTAGGAAAATTCGTTTCGAAATTAAATCTTCATTGAACAAATTATGGCGAGATATGTTAATATTCGTTGAAGACTGTTCATCGCTGAAGGATGTGAAGATGGACACTTCGAGGAAGAAATGAACAAAGGATTAATAAATAATAAGCTGGTGACTAATTGCCTGGCAGGATGTGTAGGGCAATATGATCGAGCCAAGAGAGCGATAATAGAGAATCGAAAACTCTTCATCCGGTCAAGAGATATTGGTTCACAGGAAAACTGACTTCGAAGAACGCGTGAAGATGCACTCATCCCATGGAGATTAGGTTCAGGACAATGGATTGATAAATCTATAAAAGGGATGGCTCTTCATGAAGTCCAGTTCAGTCTATGTTCGATTCGCATCCAACTCAAAATTTCGCCAGTCTGCAGTTCTTACGTTTTTTTTTTTTATTTGTATTGTGCGTGTGTGGATGAATGTGTGTGCGCGGGTGTGTTAAATAAAATAAAGGCGTGTATATCCGCAGGATTTTTATTATTATATAAAAGCGTGTATACCCGCTGGATTATCCTCAATAAGACATTTCCGAAACCAGCAACATCCACCACATTTGCGAGCGAAATCACTGCGTAACGGTAAATACTAACAATTTATTATAAGATTTTTATAACTCAATGTACCCTAAATTTGTTCAATAGAATATATATATTCTTGTTAATTTTCATTCAAATCAAATTTCAAATCATTTTTGAAAGAGTTTACCCAACTTCGATTTCTTCGTTCCAATTCCAAAATCAAAGTCACTTAGTAATTAAGCAAATCCTCAATTACCCGAACTGAAGCCGGTGAAAGCAGGTAGGTTCGAAACTGCATTTTATTCTATATAAAAATCTTTAAATTTAATTATCTATTTTTTCAAACGTCCATCTTAGGACGTAACACTAGTCCTCTAATGTCGTATTCTACTGTCTCACTATTAATTGTAATTAAATCCATAAAATCCACAGTCTAGCTATAATTATTATAAAAACGGTGATGCTGTTTTGCAAAATAGCTGAATAAATTTATTTTATCTTCCCACCACTATCCGTTCAGCATCAAATAACTGTCCATTCCCCCGGCCAAAAAATAATTGCTTCTCTCGAGCATGAGTTGATCTATGAACCCTCATTCCCCCACACAAATCTTCCCTCTTACCAAATACAATCTCTGCCGAATTTATCGGCGCTCTTTCGGCCCACCCAGTATACGAGCTCATATATCGCGTCGTCCGGAAGCGACGGTTCCTCCGTTGCCGTTCTCGCCACCGTCACGAAACAAATGTCTCCTTTTCTTCCCGTTTCTAGAGTCGCATTCTCTTCATGGCCCCCTCCAACTCCGTTTCCCCTTTCGAGTACACGTACACAGGGGGTGGCGAGGTCGCCTAACAGGGCACACGCGTTCCTCTCCGAAAAAGAAAAGCTGAGCTGCGACGTCGTCGCGTCGCATGCAGCCGCCATTTGTCCTTGGTCGTTCGAGTGTATAGAGAGTGTTGACGATTTTAGGAAAGGGTGTACAGAATTGCAGATGCTGCATCGAAGCAGGGTCGCCGATTCTCATGTAGATCCGAATTTTGTTCGGACTTCATCGTTGGCACTGACGTCGAATACCAAAATCATATAGAGGTTGAGTGAAAACATGTGGGAAGTGCAGCAGAGACTGATTCGGGGCACTTAACCCTTTGGTTACCCTGGACGTGATATCTCGCGCCCCGATACTTCCCGATGAAAGCTTTTGACGAGATATCTCGAGCCCGATACTTCCCGAGAAATGCTTTTGACGAGATATCTCGTCACCCAGCACCAGTGGTTTCACATTATGGACGAAATATTTTCTGTTTTATTCGGTCATTTTACCCGAGATAAAGATTTCATTAATTTCTTCCTTTTACAAATCAGAATATAATTACGTATAAAATATATTTGTCTATAGTGTCCAAATATCGGTGCTAGATGGCGAGATATCTCGTCAAAAGCGTTTATCCGGAAGTATCGCGGCGCGAGATATCTCGTCAAAAGTGTTCGGGAGATTACGATTTCCGTGGCCCCTCGTTTTGAGGTTATGTTTGTGTTGTTTATTTTAAGGAAGGGATTATTTTAAGCAAAAAATGTATATATAACATGGTGTCGAATCAGCCTGGTTTAGCCGGTAAAGTAGATTTCTTGTTTTTTATAAATCTGCAAATATTTCGGTAACTATGCGAAATATGAGAAAATATCAAGAGACCTTTTTTGTAGAAAATTAAATTTCCAACAATTTATGTTGTATGACATTTTTCTATTAGCTGCGCAGTTTTCGAGTATATTTATATTCCGGTGAATTTGCAGAACTGCCTCTCCCCCGTAATAATGGTCGGGGGAACGTAAAGGCTCCGTTCTGAAAAGATCACATTCTATGATAGGATGACATCTACAATAAGAAGATTATGTGAACAGAGTGAGTTATGGTTAGATCGTGAGAGGGGGCGGAGAGGGCCGGCCCGTCCACGCATACGAAAATACAGGGGTAGTGTAATAGTAATTTCAAAAAAATTATTTTATTTTTAGTTTAGTTTAGTTTAGTTTAGTTTAGTTTAGTTTGGTTCAGTTTGGATTAGTTTGGTTTAGTTTGGTTTAGTTTGGTTTAGTTTGGTTTAGTTTTGTTTAGTTTAGAAAAATGTCAGAGGACATAAATTGTTGGAAATTTAATTTTCTACAAAAAAGGTCTCTTGATATTTTCCCATATTTCGCATAGTTTCCAAGATATTTGCAGGTTTATTAAAAAAGGATATCTACTTTATACGATACTTGTTATATACACATTTTTTCTTAAAATGATCCCAGGAACACAAATATAACCTTCAAAGTAGGGGTCACGGTTATCGTAATCGTGCCAAAGCGTTTATCCGGAAGTATCGCGGCGCGACATATCTCGTCAAAAGCGTTTATCGGGAAGTATCGGGACGCGAGATATCTCGTCCAGGGTAACCAAAGGGTTAAACGAGACAAAAAGTCTTATGTTTTTATAAGAAAATGGAAAATAGAGCGAAAGCATTTTAAAATATCGCTTCAAGATGACGCATCGAACACTCGTACCACCCTCTCAGAGATATTGACGCGGAACTTCCGAACAAAGCGCCCATATTCTTCATTTAATAGTTCTCGGTACGACGCGGGGGTGCTCGGAGCACTTTATGAAGCACTATGTCACAGAATTTGCATATACTGCCTCCGCTGCAGGTATATGGCCGAACTTCTGCATCCCGGCTTATTTCACTTCATTTCACAGTGGAATAATACATTACAATTTTACATTTAACAATGTCTTAAGGTGGGATCTCCTTTGCGCGTCTGGACGCAGCGTTTTGTTATCCCAGCGCCTTTTATTTATACTCCATTCGTCATACTTCATCAGAACTGCGTCTACGCCAAGAAACAATATCGCATTATCCTTTCGAGGAATATTCTGGAATATTCTTGCCAATCGTGGCTTCCCAAATGTTGCAATTTACCGACACATGCGTATCCGTGTTCAAGCAAGCGTGTACTGGGTGACGCAAATCCCTTACAATAGAGTCATTCCACGCGAAAACGGACACTTTTGGAGTAAAGTTTCGGATTTTGTCCAAATTTAAATATATTATAGTCTTTAGTGACCTATGAACGAATCTCAAAGGATTTTGCGACATCTTAAAAATTGTTGATTTTACAAAGGTGTAAAAAAAGTGTCAACCTTTTTCCATTAACATGTAAGATTAGAACTGACAAACCGATAGAAATGAGTTTTTAGGAGTTTGTAGTGAAAACATAAGAGTATCCACTCAAAATGTTGTTATTTTAAAAAAATGTTTTTTTCACCTTTTATTTTGCTATTGTTTTAAACAAATGCCGTGTTTTCATAGTGGGCCACTTTTTAAAAAGTGACCCCTTTACGGACCTCCTTTTAAAAAGATGGACACTTGAAGATTGACGAAATTAAAATTATTTGAAGTGAACGCTGCACCGCGATATACAATCTCGAACGACCGAAGAACACAGTGGGCTGAATCGTAACATTTTACTATTTCTCTTCAATCATAAGAGATATCGGGATGAAATTTTCACTAAAATTCATTAAACAATTATTCCTATCTAATTTATTAGTGGGAAATGAGTTTTTTTTAACTTACGGAATTTATTTCTTTTTAATTGTAGATTATTTTGCAGTATATTCCATATACATGCCTTTTTAAAGTCTTAAAAATTTCCGAGTTCCACTTTCGCAAGGGTTAAGGTCTCATAAAGGGAACTGCGTTTAAAAAATTCCTGTAAAATGAACCGTTAAATAAATATGAGCAAATCCATGGTCTGAATCGGCCGGGCGAGGCAAGCAATGCGATAACGCGTTGTTTGCCGCGGCGGCCCAGCGAGGCAGCGTGTATTATTTGCCTCGCCCGGACAATTTCCCAGGCAGCTCAGGCCTGTCCTGTGGGTAAAAGCCCCGTCCGCGTCCCCGACCCCTGGTAAGTTTCGCCCCCTCCTGGAGGGGTGGATTCTTACGCGCGGGTACGGGGAATGCATTTTTCCTATGTTGAAAAAACGTGAAACGGTCGCGAAATATCGGTCTATTTGGCAATACTGAAATCAGCCGAAATCCACTCGGGAGTCCCGGAGGGGATAAAATGTGGTAACACTGCTCGGGATCAGGGTTGCCATATGACGCCCCTTACGTTTCCGTCCCTCGCCTAGATGCTGCCTCCGCTATCCCCACTCTTACCACTACCGCTGCCGCGACCGAGTGCTAGCATGAGAGCGGTAGCATGCTACCGACTCGGTCGCGCCAGCGGTAGTGGTAAGAGTGGGGATAGCGGAGGCATGCATCTAGGCGAGGGACGGAGACGTAAGGGGCCTGGTGGAGCGTGCATATGGCAACCCTGCTCGGGACGGGACATTTTGACCGCTGCGCGAAGAGCCGAACCGTGCCTCGGGTCGCGACAGGCTAGGGTGGCAAGGATTAATCTTTTAATCCCGATACTTTTGAACCGTAACAGATATCGGAATGAAATTTTCCTAAAATTCATTAAAAAATTATACCTACCTACTGATAATTATCGTAATAATTGTATTCTTTGTAATCATTTTGTAATGAATTCTTTTGTTGTCTCAAAATAAAATTAAAAATTGTTCATTTGTTACTTATTTTGTAACTCTTCGGATAATTTAAATCACCGATGTCTTTGGTTACAAATTTCCCTGTGCTTCTTGAAATATGCCTAATATGAAGAATAAATGTTGAGTCGAAATTAATAAATTTTTTGAGTAGATACTCTTATGTTTTCACTATAAGCTCCTGGAAACTCATTTTCCTTAGTTTGCTAGTTCAGCTATTATAATGTAATGGAAAAAATGTTGACGCTTTATTTTACACGTCTGTAAAAATTCTTTGAGATACGTTTATATATGATTACAGATTACAACATATTCAAATTTGAACAAAATCCGAAACAGTAGTCCGAAAAGTATTCTGAAGCAGTGGGTCGTTAAACAAAATGGGTCAATAAACAAAAAGCATTCGATATTAAAATTAAAGGTGGATATCGAAAGCTCGGAAACAGGAAATCGTTGGAACAGGGCTTTAAGGGTGATGAGAGGCAGAGGGAATCCCTTCATACGCGAAACCGGAGCGAAACGCATTTATCTTCGTTTCAGGTGAATCGAGTGCGAATAACCGAACACCGATAACCCTCGTGCACCTGGGACGTCGATCGACTTATTTCCGACAAATCGGCAGGAATGACGTCGAGTTTTCGATTGATCGAACGGAACGCTCGACCCGCTGTCGAAATCCACCCAAGGGAATCCGGTTTTCCCTTCGAGTTCTGTCCCTCGAGCCGTGAAACTACCGACAGTCGTAGCCGCCTCTTCGAGAATCCTACGAGAAGGCCCTGCAGGTGCGCGGTCGTTCGATTCCTTCGTGGAGGCGTGTTGTCTCCAGTGTGCCGTTGATCGATCCGTTGAACGACGAATTTTTACCCGAAACTCCTCGCGAAACTGATTCACCGCGTCCGCAAACCATATCAAAGATGAAATGCAAGTGAGTCCATTGACAACCGAATAAAAAGATAGAATTTATTCAGATTACACTGTCCAACAAATTTCAACTTTTTTTATGATTTCAATATACTGTTGAGTCCTTCTTATAGAGTTTTTTGCGCTGATTCCGAATCTGTCCTTAATTTTTCTCCTATACGCACAGTTTTTGAAAAACATGATGTTATTATAAAAGATACTGAATTGTTCTTTACACCCATAGATTCTGTCGACTTTCCCGAATCCAGTGATATATAATATGAATACATTATGATTGTTTAAACATGTTTGAACAATAAAAGTTTTCTATCGTGTGGTATAGTTCGATTTTCCGCTGGACCCTTATTTTTTGAGATAAATTGAAAAATATCCTCAAAAATTGGTGCAAAAGTGGTGTCTCTCCGTCTTTAATGATTGTCGCTGGATTCGGGAAAGTCTACAGAATCTTTTGCTGTAAAGAACAATTCAATATCTTTTATATTAACATCACAATATTTGTTTAAAGTTGAAAAATATGTTTTTTCTTCAAAGCCACGTTTCTCAAAAACTGTGCGTATAGGAGAAAAATTAAGGACAGATTCGGAATCAGCGCAAAAAACTCTATAAGAAGGACCCAACAGTATATTGAAATCAAATTTGGTGTTGGACAGTGTTATTGATGGTCGTTTTTTCAGAATAAATTCGATATTTTTTAATCCTCTCAGGGGTCCCCGAGTGGTGAGGATAAAATTTGGACACTTACGGTAGATAATATACTGTGCAAAACCAATAAGTATCTATATTTTGCTTTCCACAATTGACTGAAAAAATTTGTATTTTGCTAAGAAGTAATAGAAAATTCTTTAAATTTAGGTAAATGTATAGACGTCCGCGGCGAACGTATCGAAGGAGAAACAAAGTATAAAATGGCTGAACGTCTGTGAGGTAAAATAATTAGTTAAAAGGCGACTGGAAAGTGCGATTATCGATCAGATGGACGGGGCGAAAGGAATAAAGGCAGCCCGAGGGAAACAATTTCGCCCGGTGGGTTTGGTTCGAAGTTTGTGGCGCAGAGAGAGAGAGAGAGAGAGAGAGAGAGAGAGAGAGAGAGAGAGCCGGACTTTTTCCTAGTTGTTTCAGGTTCTGCACGGTCGACACAGGTCAGAAACTCGGCCGTAATACTACGGCTCTGCTCGCCCATCTATTGTAACAGCCGGCCGTCACGAATCCGTCGTTTCGGAGGGCCTTCATCCGTGTAAAAGCCTCGCCGATTCGCCGCTAATTATGAGTAACGACAGCCTTTAACGCGCCCCGGCACGCCAACCCTTTTCCGCGCAGACACCCCCGTCCGTTCTACACCGCCCCGACGCCCCATTATTTTTTTCGCTAGAGTTTCTCCGACTGCCCCGGAGCTTATTTTAAACGCAAGTTGTTAGCGTCCTTTTGTTAGCACCCGCGCTGACAACGGAATCGTTAGGCTATGTGTCACGCGCGACGCGGGAGCTTGATTCTTTCCTCTTAATTAGGGACTTCGTCTTCCTCAGACTTTGTTACTTTTTCGGGCAGATGTTCGCAAACTGGTGGGGGTTCAGATGAGTTTTTAGTATAAGGTCGTGATCGTCTTCTCGAGTAACTTGATGAAGGTGCTAATTGAAGGTGCTAACCTCTTGCAAATGAGAGGATAAAAAAGATTTTAATTCTCAGAAAAATTTTGAAGGGTTTACAGAAGCATAGAAATATACATCGTGTTGTTCATCTTACGGATTTTTTCCCCATGAAAATCCTGCGTCTGGCGATCAGTGAAAAAAATTCCGCGTCGCATCCGTCGATCGCAGGGCCACGGCGCGGCACGGCACAGCGTGTTTCCACGTGTTTTCGCGTGTGTCGCTCGCTCTCCGCAGCAATCGAGGTTCGCAGGGGAAAAAGGAGGAGCGAAACGTCGCGTCTGTGCGCGTCGAACACGGTGGGGAAGCGTATTCAAGGAATATTCGATGCGACGTCGGAACTCATCGGACAAGTCCCGCTGTCGTTCCTCTCTCGTCCCCGCAATTTGTGTGCTTTATCGGTGGTGTTTTCCACCCCCCTCCCCCTCCCCCGCCCCGAGAGGGCTGGAAAAACCCGGCGGGACATTATATTCTCGAAGGGCTTCTTTCTCTGCGCGCGTCTCTGTCGCGCGGAACACCGTATAATTTATGCACCCCGACGGCCGAGGCAGCATTCATAAAGCCCAAATATTTTCAAACAAGAGGAAAAGAGCGGAAAGCGACTTCGGTGTCGTACACGCGCGCGGGGGTGGATTCCGCATTACCGGCTGAATCAGTTCCACAGACGACAAAGGACTCTAAGCACGACTTCTTTCGCAGCTTCTGTACCTACCCAGTCGACGACGATCCTTGATGCACATTACTCCTGCGAGGACGCAGATTCGACGAGGAAGATCAATTTTCTGCTGGCGGTCTTTCTACGAAGCGTCCTTTGATACGAAGTAAACAAGATGGAAAATCGCGGAATGGGATTGTTCTGCTTGTTGCTGTTTGGGGATGTTGAATGGGGGGATCGGTGGGAAGTGGTGCACAGACTCGTGGGAGCATGATGAAGTGGGTTCTTTGAGAATTGCTTCCGAGTTAGAATATTTTACTTCTGATAATGAAGGTGTATTGGGAATAAAAAGAAAAATATGGATGTCGTTCAAGAAAAGAAATCAGACCTTAATAAAAATGCCTTCACTGCTTTTAACATACAAATAAATACAGTAAAAGCTCCTTCGTTGTCCAAAGGCCGGGGGTTTGAGCGGACAACGACCGTGCCCGGACACTATTTTTGATTTATGACTGCGTCTTTAGTGAAACGACTAGTTAAATGACAAAGAAAAACATTCGCAGTCAAAAGCGGTCAACTGTCTGGCTTTGAAAAACTCCTTATTTCCTTGCCATATTCCTTTCCTATTGTTCTCCGTTCTGCGCGGGTCTAGACAGTCCTAGGACACATCTGGCGACCAGATCCACGCAGGCCTAATCCTCTCGTTGACAGGCAGTGGAGTGGGTAGGCACTGGACAACGATCGTGCCCACGATTCAGGACAACGAAGGAGCGATTACTGTATATTCAAAAGTTAAATCTTATTGACTTGGCGAACAATTCTTCTTCATGACGATGGCATCACGTTCAGCCAAATATTTCTGTTCGAAATAATTGTAGATCTTTTCTCGAAATTTGAAGAATATCAGCTCGTTAAAAAATAGGTGGTGGTGTTAAAAGGGTTCTCTCTACAATGGAGATTGTTCCTCCCGAACTGAATATATACTTCGTTTCCCACACATCCTCTCGCATCGTTAAAAGCAACGAAGTATTTTACACTCTGCATTTAGATGATGCGCCATGTATACACAGCTCCTTAAGTCGCTTTACAATGCACGTAACAATGTTGGGTACGAAAAGCACTATTCGCCGAATGCAAGTATCGCGGTACAGCAAAAGGACACGGACAGTAAAACACTGCGTGGAGATAGACATGAGTCATACGAGCCGCTTTATGTCCGGGATCATGTCATTCTTATTTTTTACTGGCATCTTTATTCTACACACTTCGAGGCTGCAGTACGTGGCTCCCTTTATGTCTCGAATTACGTCACTCTTAGTCTTCACTGCTGTCTTTATTGTGCACAGTTCGAGGGTGCTCGTGCAACAACTGTGCTAACAACAAACGATTACAAACGGAGTGAAAAATAAGGACTACGTTAAAAAATCTTCGGGAAACGAAATATTTAGTACAGGTAACGTCACAGATCATTTATGACATTCTGAATATGTTCTTCTTCGAGGAATATACAGTGACTCGGTAAAATATTCGGACGCTCTAAAAAAGACGATAACTTTTTTAATATGTACTCTGAACCAAAGGTGGGCGTTATTTGACCGAAAAATTATTTTGCTTAATGGAAATAGTATTTTATTTGAACAATCTGAACCTCGAAATAAAATATTTCTATTTGAACAACTGAACCTCAAAATAAAATACTTCTATTTATTTGAACAATCTGAACCTCAAAATAAAATATTTCTATTTTAACAATTTCATCCACAAAATAAAATATTTCTATTTTAATAATCTGAAACACAAAGTAAAATATTTCTATTTTAAGAATCTGAAACGCAAAATATAATATTTTAATTTTCTGCGTCGTTATACCTAATACTTTCAGAAATCGCATTACTTATTTAATATTTCTTATTTTAGCAATAATTTAAAGAAGAAATGGTACTTACTATAAGAAACTATATCATTTGCCACATTTTCGTTTTATTTTTTTGTTTGATTGCTGCTATTACTGCGTATATCCACTTCCGTTCACAGCACGTGCCTACTGAGGTTTGTTGATAAACTTACAGTGTATCTTATCACCAGGAAACTGTTTATACTCAGAAATCTATCCAATGCGAACCATTATTTAGAGCAATAATATTTAAAATTGAAATTGAAAATAAAGACAAACTCCAAATATTCTCAATATCCTTAAAATAAAATACTATTTTCAAAAATTACTGCATCAAATAAAATATTTTATTTTCAAAGTTGTACAGACACTGTAAAATAAATGGGATTATTTTATTATTTACTATTTACTATATCAAATACTATTTTCCCCAGCTCTGCTCTGAAACCTTTTTGAGAAGCTAGAGCAATTAGTTTACTACAAGATGTGAACAAATTTTTTTCACAAATAGCAATTGATCGGAATTGTAGAAAAAATACTAAAATTTGCAGTTTACAACTTTTTTAATCAAATCAATTAAACATATCCTGAAAATTTCGTCAAAATCGGTCGACGTTGCAATGATCTACAAACGTTTAAAGATGGTAGAAATTGCAGATTTTCACGATTTTCGGCCTGATACCGATGCGTGTCTCGAAATACCGTTTAGTACACCGTGTACAAAGTACTTGCGATCCGACTTCGCATCAGTAGCTACCAGTTATTCTCAATTGATCGCCTGAGCAATTAAAAATGAGATTCAGATAAAATCCTGTATTGATGTTGTCAAGACTCGTCAGGATTGTGATCTCCTCTTTATGTCCGCCAGAGAAACGTTCCTTTCATCTGCCAACGATATCGATCTCATTAAACGAGATCTTGCGTCAACTATTCGCAACAACGATCGACGCTAGCAGCGCGGCGAGCTCATCGAAATGACGGAGGCGCCGTAATTGATCTTTAATCGCTTCCCGCGACATTGTGAGAGCGGCGAGGGTTGTTCCGGACGAAAAAATCGGTGAAATATACGTGGGGAAATTTCTATAATCGGCCGAAAGGCATTCACCGGCGGACAGATTTTATTAATCGACGAAGTTGCCGTCGAGTTAAAAAGTCGACGGCGCTATTAATCCCGGCCTTGTCCTCGTTCTCCCATTTTTACGATGCAACAGTTCTCGACGGTGTCGCTTCTTCCAACCGAGTGGAAAACTTTTTCCGCGCCAAAGACAAAACGAGCAGAAAAGAGAGACGGATAGAGAAAGAAAGAGTGCGAGAGAGGGGGAGGGGAGGGGAACGCACTGTAGAACAGAGAGAAAGAGCACGCGCCCTAAATCAGGCTAGTCCGCGCGTACTCGCGCCCGGCCAGTCAGTTTGCAGAAAATCCGCCATTGTTTTCACTTTAGCCGGCCGTTTTAAGCGTGGCCCGCGTAATAAATATTCGCACTCTCCCGCAGGATTACGCCCGGCAGGAATAATATTCCTCTTTGTGCATGTCCGCTCCTTTGTTACGGCCTTTCGCGGATGTCGACGGCGGTTGACGTCGTTGTCGAGGTAACGAAGCGCCTTTAGAAATCGTCCTCTTTGTTTCCCGGCTAACCTTTGGCGAAATTTCAACCCCCCAGTCGTACCCTCCACTCTCTCCTCACTCTCTCTCTCTCTCTCTCTCTCTCTTTCTCTTTCCTCGCAGCACCGAAAACGCGCTGATAACGCGTTGAATTATTACAGTAAGCAGCGGCTGCTGTATTACACCGTGCCGCAAACCGACAACTTTACACGGACAGTTTTCGCGTAAGTCTATACCCGAAACGCAACACAACTTTCCCTCGACATTGTCCCGGCTGTTAACAAAGTGGCATGATTTTTGGCGGCTCGAGCACGGTGAAGTTATCGCGCTGGGAAAGGCGAGCTGCGACCCTTGAGATACACAGACCCTTTTGACTTAAGAGAAACGTGATTAGTAGACTACACTGCATTTATATCGAAACTTCTAGAGAACCATTTTTCTCCGGGATTCAAAGAAAATTCGTAATACGAGGCATCAGCAAAGTTCCGCGGCAGGATTTAGTGTCACTCCGGGGGTCGAAATGACTTCCGTCGAGTATTAATCCGGGATCGAACTGGAGATGAGGTCTGCGGCCGGGGTATATCTCGCGGAGAAAAAGAGGCGGGACGTGCGTATTTAAAAGTGAGTAAAAGACGGGAGAAGCTAAAGGATATCGGGGCGAAATTGAAAGGTAAAAGTGGCATGAGAGAAAAGCGGTCGGGTGCTGGCGAGACGAGGGAGATATTCGTCGTCGCTCGGCGTATCGGCAACGGCTCCCTCGTTAAATAAGGGATTCACATAATGAAACTGCAACTCGCGTAATAACTTTTCCGTGTCGTTGTTATCATTTTACGTCGGCCGACGGTGCCCCGCCTCTGTTCCCCTTCCTTTCTCTCTCTGTTTCTCTCCGGCCAGAGAGAACGGCGATGTAAATGAATGCAAATTGATCGTTCCGGATCTAGTCGTTTCTCTTTCTTGAAAATTTTCTTTCGGGATCACAAAGCCGTCCGCCACGGGCCCCTGAAGCCGCGCTGGTCGCAAACGGGCTTTCTGCACCGTGGAAATCCGCCCGCAAATAAACGAGTCACGCCCAGCCATTTGTAAGAAGAGCGGGGGCCGTGGAACACCGTGCGCGGCAGCGGCGGCGGTGGTTGCAGTATTCATTAAAAGCCAACGGAGAACAAATGAAGACGGTAAATTGGACGGCCGCGAATGAAAGGGGAAAAAAGCTGGAAAACACGCTCTTTCTCGATACTTAATTCACCGGAATACCCTATTCTCCGCTTAATGCCGCGTCCGATTCAGTATCGTGTCTCTTTATGATCCGGCCTCCATTCAATGAACGCCGCGCTGCTTGCGACTACTAGTGCCCGCGGGAGTTTCGATGCGAAAAACAATGGCCCGAAAATTTCCCAGAGATCTAGCCTGTTTCGCGCTTTCCTCGTGAAAAAAAAACACCGTAAATCGCGGAGCCATGGTGTCTGCGTACACTTCGCTTCGGAGACATTAGGGGGTGATTTTTCTCATGGAAGAATAGAAAATTATGAGCGCCGAACAATCTATAAAATAACAGCATCTGGTAACGTGCGTATTCGATACATTTTCATACTCGATTTTCTCGAAACCGAAGCTTCGGATGAAAAAATTGTATTCCTTATTTGTTCATAAGGAGTAAGCTCGCGTCGGCTTGTCCACGTTATTCGATCCGGGGTCTGTATATGTTAACAACCGGATTTTTGGAATGGCTCGCTGGACTGAGGATCTATTAATTTGTTGCGAACTGGTTGAATGTGAGGATATTCTAAGCGTTTATTGTTAAAGCCTGACGAGCTTTATTACAGGTGTGATCGTTACGGTGATTCGACTCTCACTGCCGGCACGAGAAACTGGCACGAGAAACGGCAGCGATTAAGCATGTTATGTTATAATTCAAGTTCGCCAATCAGAGGCGGAGACGACATTTAGACAAAGACGCACGGTCGTGTAACAAAAACTGTCAAAAGTCTCGAGTGACTGAATCACAGGAACGCTTGGAAATAATATCGCCTCGAGCCAACATGCAAACTATTAACCGCTCGCGCAGACATGGATTTGAACAGTATAAAATAAATCGAATGATTCGGAGATATGAATTTTGTCCAGCGTTTCTGGCCTAGTGTGATTCGAAGTGCGGGATTTGATTCGGTTCCCATCGCGGCGCGAGGCCAGGGGAAAAGAATGGGGATGAGTCCGGGATAGACAAGGGTTGGCGAGGGCGGGTTCGTTAGCCGATGTAATTTCAAACTTGCTGACTGGCCGCGAGTATGAATGGATCCGGCCGGGTAGGAAAACGGGGGAGGGAAAATCGGCTCGCGAAAAAACCCTCCGGTGGTTATTGCCGTCCCGCGGCGAAGCTTCTCTCCTGTCTATAGCAACGGCGGATCAGGGCCACGATTGACCGCGCAACATTTTTCTTCGGGGGCTGCGCGCAGAAAACTCGACCAACCACCCTCGGAAGGAAAACCGAACGAACGAACGAACGTTCTAGGCTCGCCCTTTGAAGAGACCTCTCTCTCTCTCTCTCCTCTCCTCTCTAGACCGTTCCGTTCGAAAAGTTTCCCTCCGACGATCAATGGCCCGAACAGATTTTCGCCGACTCGTTGGAAACGTTGATGTAACGCGATTTGGATGAAAGACGATCAGCGTCTTTCGGAGGAACTTCCGAGACCGAGGAGTTCCAGAGGAGTGTCCGCTCGGAGGAGACGCTCCCTCGAATATCGGATAAGAGTCTGGCCTTTCCTGGGGCAATTAAATCCGCGCAATCGGATTTTAAGAGCACCGCGAACCGAAACGAGCGGCCGCGTACTCTCTGATCGAGAAAGCAAAGTGTAAACTGTAAATTCACCGAAAAATTGGCACTAAACGATGATAATGACCACGAACATCCAGCAAAGATTCAAGAGACACGCTGCAGAGTTAAAAGTTCATCAAACTGGTTACTCCTTTAATTCCTTGTCCCTTTGGCGACAACGGTGGACTGTCAATTCGCTTCTGTCAGAGTTGGGATTTAGTCGATTAAAATTTTAATCATGATTGATTAATGTGTACGATTAAAAAAAGAAATCGTCGAAAAATCGGCGATTGATTCAATCGATTGATGAAGTTAATCGTCAATCGTTGATTAAACGAAGAAATCGTCGAAAAATCGGCGATTGATTCAATCGATGGATTTAATCGTCAATCGTTGATTAAAAAAAGAAATCATCGAAAAATCGGAGACCGATTTAATCAATTGTTAAAGTTAATCGCCGCCACACGGTCTATCCATACATTGTAATAAGGAGGGAGAGAGAGAGAGAGAGACAGAGAGAGGGAGCAGAGAACGGATGGAGAATTGACAGTAATAATAACATATTTCAACAAAAACGTTTATTTTCAATAGTTTTCTTTTTAGGAAAGCTCTTATGAGATTTATTAGAACATACAGTACATTACAGTAACTTTGTTTAATGTGAAATGCTACGATGGTCGTAGCTTCCCAGGAATAATAACTTCAAACATAAAAGCACGTAAACAGAGTTTGTATTATAGACATAGACCAAATGACAATACACCTAAACTCAGTTTACATTTTTTTCAGTACTCATACAGTTTTGATTACGTATTTCATTTCGAAATTTCAGCAGTTAATCGTTAATCAATTATCCGATTGGCGATTAATAATCGCGTTAATCACAATTAACGATTGATAAGTATTTAATCGTTAACCGCAATTAACGAGTAAACTAGGAGATTAATTGTTAATTGCGATTAACGATTGAAGTAAAAATTTAGTCGTCAATCGTTGATTAATTTTTTGCCCAACTCTGGCTTCTGTATAGTCTCTTGAAGATTGAGTCTTCTTGATGTTTTTCTAATAGAACAAGATAATCTGGAAGCCCCAATAAAACAGAAGCATAAATCTCCAATTCAATTCTTCGTTCACCGCGCACTAAAAATGTAATTCTAGGTCTGCTTTAAGATTCATCGGCAAGTGACCGTACTAAATCCTTTTCCCAGCCAATTTAACACTCGATTTCTCGCGAGACTGTCGCGGACGGAGCCCGGCCCGGAAGAAGGAATCACTTAGTTTTTTCGGGGTACGGCGATAAGTCACCAAGATGGTCGAGAATTGCGGCGCGTTGGAGGTTTACGATCGGCCATAAAGCGTCGCGAGCTCGCATTTAAGCCTGCGATCGCGATCACCGTCGAGATTAGGCTAGATCCTTGCCCACGGAGCCGATCGATATCCTGGGCCACCGAGGGGTGGGTAGAAGCGGAGAGTGAGCACACACGAGACGGGATCGTCCGTGTTACACACAGCGAGACAACCACCTTCGCATTTAGAATCCGGGGCCGTTGTAGGCGTGGGCGACAAACAGTCCGGCTCTCTCGGAAACCGCACGGAACACCCAATATGCGGTAAATTGTCTCTGACAACTAGTTCTCCAACACCTGCCAACGTCGTGCGATAATTAAATTTGCCGGCCGAATTAATTCCAATGTTAGCCGTGTAGCTTCTGGGACGGCCGACTTCGCTGATTATCGCGGATCAACCGTCGTCGTTCTACCGGGAGCTCCCACACCACCGCAGACAACTGCCTCGGACTTTCGTACGTACACAGCTCGGCTGTGATTTATGATAGAACGGATCCGAAAAGTGTATCGACTCGAGCGTAACACGGCGCGAACGAAATTTATGATGGCCACGTAGCGCCAGCGGGCGCTCGTTCGCGAACGGTACCCTGCGGATCTTGCGGAACACCGCTCTATGATTTAACGTCGAGAAGTCTTTAGAGAAGCTTTTCCGCTTCGGTGGATCGGAACATGCGAATGGCAGGCGGACACCGGTGAATACCGCAGCGATCTTTAATAATGACACTTTCGGTCGGGCATTATCCGACCCGAATCATTTGCGCTAAATTATCATGAGATTGTTGAAGTTCGTAGAACCGAATTAGCCTGTACAGGGTGGGGACAAATTAATGGTCATCCTTTTAGGAGGTGATAGAACTCGTCGAGATCGCCAACATTTTGCATTATAAACATGGTGCCGCAAAATGAATTTTCAAGGTCATTTTCAATGTCAAATTTTTTTATTGTCTTAGTCGATTCTATTTGTCGAGCTGAACAAAAGTCTCATAGGGACCATATGCCGGAAATCAATATTTCATACAGAAATCTTCGTTTGAAGTTATTTTGCCTGAAATTTAAAAAAAATCGATTTTCATGAAGTCAGAAAATAAATCTGGTGCTTATAAAGTTCTTAAAATCATGTTCTGAATATCTTGACCTCGCACTAAACCACGTGGAATGGGTCCTCGGCGAAAATGGCTGAATTTGAAATATGTTGGGCCTTTTGGGTCACTGAACAAATGCATGTCAGGCAAATTGTCAAAAAATGGACAGTTCCGTTGTTTCAACCCATCAAAAACCTCGCTATCCATTATGATTTTTCCCACTTTAAATCACCAATCTTGCAAATAATGACATTTTAAAATTGTTTAAACAGTACTGTCATAAACAATTATTCTTTAACTATTTTGTTCACTAAAAATTCATATTGTTACCTTATAATGGTAACCGCATTGATCCGAAAGTGATATCTTTGCTTGTCTGATCTCAGGTTTTTGAAGGGTTGAAACAACGAAACTGTCAATTTTTTGACATTTTGCCTGACATACATTTGTTCAGTGACCCAAAAGGCCCAACATATTTCAAATTCAGCCATTTTCGCCGAGGACCCATTCCACGTGGTTTAGTGCGGGGTCCTTATTCAGGGTCAGTTTGGGGGGTGATTTTCGCTAATCATGATCAGAATATTCAGAACATGATTTTAAGAACTTCATAAGCACCAGATTTATTTTCTGACTTCATGAAAATCGATTTTTTTAAAATTTCAGGCCAAATAACTTCAAACGAAGATTTCTCTATGAAATATTGATTTCCGGCATATGGTCCCTGTGAGACTTTTGTTCAGCTCGACGAGTAGAATCGACTAAGCCAATAAAAAAATTTGATATTGAAAATGACCTTGAAAATTCATTTTGCGGCACCATGTTTATAATGCAATGTTGGCGATCTCGACGAGTTCTATCACCTCCTAAATGGATGACCATTAATTTCTCCCCACCCTGTACAATTCTGTTTCAGTGTATCTTTGCAACGAATGTTTCATAGTCACTGCAAATATGCTCCGATCCACTTCAAACTTCGTATGCACAGCTTCCTCTATGCCGTACTTCGGGTCTCTCGATTTTAGTTTGAACATCCTGGCGGCAGATGTCTCGAAAAATTAGCCACCGCGCTACGAAGCAGTTCCCGAACAATTCGACAGCGACAAATGCGTCCGTCTCGTCGCCGCAGCTGGACACGCATTCCTCACATGTCGTCGCGCACTTTTTCCCTTTGTTCACGGCTTCAGCCTACGAAATAATTCGAATATTTCGGGGAACAATTAAACAGGGTTAAAACAGTTCGCGGTCCCCGGTAACCACGGGTCCCGCTTAATTGCCGTGCGCGCGCGTCTTCTTTCCCTCTTCATCTTTTTTTTTCTCCTGTTGCTCTTTTCTTTTCCAACGAACGCGCTGCTGCCAGGCCGTAGTGGAGCATTCTTTGAAGACTGTTCGCCACAGAATTCGGCTCGTTTTATTTGAAGCGTGCCTCTCGCTCTCGTCAGGGTCCTCTCGCGCTCGTTCACCGCTGCCAGCTCATGCCGCAGACACGGTTATGTCTCGGAGATATTTTAATTGTCCGGCCGGCTCAAAGCGATGCGGGAATTCTTCGTGAACCGCGTGAAATATGGAGGAACTTGACGACTCGCTAATAACCTTCCTGGCAGGTCGCTCCAGTCAAATTTAAAGTTCGCCGACCTTAATTCCTCGAGTGCCGCTCGGCCGAGTTTTTACGCGTGCGAGCAGAGCATGCACGACCGGCGTCGTAAACGGAGCGCGTTCACTTGTCGGCGCCGCGCCGCGTGCAAAATATTAACATACCTAGCCTGACAAAATTTCGGTGCACCTTTCTCCCCAACGACAATTCCCCGGGAACCCCGTTTTTATTTTCCCTCCGTCGAAACGTCCGGTCCATTTCCTAGTCCGACTCTTTCGACGCTCGAGATCGTTCCCGTGACAAATTACGGCGTTCGCGAATTTCTTTTAAATGACTGTATAATACAAGGGAGATTCTGGGAACTGGGACAAGTTACTGCTCTTTTTTAAGTAGAAATAGAAAAAAATAATAGAGGAAAACATCGTATGTCATAATACGTCCTGACTTCCTTTAATCTTTAATGCAGCGTTAGATGGTTAGAATGACAATGTTTGTTTTGAATTTACCGCCAAATATCGATCACCAACTGAGCGATCGATAATATGTTAGTTTCGTTTCTACAGGGTGTTCCAAAACTCCTTCAAGTCCGGGAAATGCGAGGTTCCTTAGGTCATTTGAAGCGAAATTTTCCTTTGCAAAAATGGCCGCAGCGGCTTTGTTTAGGAGTTATTAGCGAAAAACATAGACCTATCTCACCAATCAGAGCGCGACCTAGACGCGAGCTGTCTCTGTCGGCCCGGCGCGCCAATTGTCTATTGGCCGATTGTGCCAAATCGCGCTCTCATTGGTCCGTGTTTTTCGTTAATAACTCCTAAACAAAGCCGCGGTGGTAATTTTTGCAAAGGAAAATGTCGCTTCAAATGACCTAAGGAACCTCCCATTTCCCGGACTTGAAGGAGTTTTGGGACACCCTGTATATGTCGTCACGTTACTTCATTACCATACATACTGTCTTAGCATCAACATGTGATATGTTAAAGGCTATATGTATTATGAAAAATTATTTTCTGTTGCACTAAGCAAGTAAGTAACGGTAGTTCTTCTTGTTTTCAATTCACACAATTTCAAATATAGTATTAATTATTAACTTTACAGGCGCAATTCTTAAAAATTTTCTTGAGAATGATCTAAAATAAGATCGAAACGCGCGCGTTGAAATAAAGATATTGTGAAAGTGGCGGCGGTTTAGTATAGTGACAACGCCTGCGATGGTGGGTGTTAGGCGCGTACGGTGAAGCCCCCCTCCTCCCCAGGAGGGCAATACGAAACCGAAAAAATTATTTTGCGGAAATGAACGGTTACCGAAATATTCGCAAAAACTATAATTATTTTAAAAAAGGTACCCCTCCGATTTTAATGGCAATTTTGAAAAACGCTTCAAATAAAAGTTGTAGGTCTCGTCGAAATACACATTTTATGTTCTACTAATTTTTGTCATAAAGGCAATAGTTTTGAGAAAAACGATATCAATATATAATATGCGTGGACGCCCCCCCACCACATAACCCTAGCTAATTCTGATCTATCATTTTTCTCAGAAACTATTGTCTTTATGACAAAGATCAATACGACATAAAGTGTGTATTTTGATGAGGTCTACAACTTTTATCTGAAGTATTTTTCAAAATTCCCATTATTTACGGAAGTAAATAAAAAAAACTATAATTTTTATTTGCGCCAATTTTCACTATCATATTCGTAATCAGCACGTCAAAATAAGTAAGAATCCAGAGTATAAAAAAAATCGGAGGTATGGGCTTTTCGGAAGTGCACCCTAAAATAATAAATATAATAAAATAATAAATAATAAAAATAAAATAACTGTGTAATACATAATTACGTAAAAATAAATGCTTATTTGAGGTTTGTGCAATCCAAAGATTTTTACTTCGCTCCTTATAATTATATCGTGTCCCGTGCGTTACAGAGCGATCGTGAGGTCGCAAACGTTAAACTTTATATAGTGCTCATAAAAAATGAAAAAAATAGAAATAACCCAAACCTAACCCAGACCTAACCCAGACCTGAACTAGACCTATTTTTATTTTTTTCAGTAGCAGTTTTTTGCGAATATCTCGGCAACCGTTCATTTCCGCAAAATAATTCTTTCGGTTTCGTATCACCCCCTTCCCCCCTCGTCGCACGCGGCTAACACCCACCACCGCAGGCGTTGTCACTATACTAAACTTCTGCCGTGAAAGTTTGCAAATAGTGGTTGTATATAACAATTGATCGAACCAGTGCGCCGAAATCATCAAAAAATCTTGTTAGCAACAGTCTACGATCAAAATAAGGAAACATTTATTTTTGTCAAACCAATCGATCTCTTTTATTATCCCACGTATAAAAGTACTAGTCCAAGGTCATCGAAATGTCAATACTTCACGAGATAACTGCACGAGTAAAATCGACCGACGTAATACCAAATAAGGAAAACGATCAATTTGTTCGGAATTTGACACAAATATAGAAAAACAATGTAAATGGTTGGAAGAAAAACATTTTTCTAGTCGAAAACATATGCAAAAACGTTACTATCCGATTGATAATTGGCTCTCATTTTTCCACGACGCATGAATGCCCATACTTTAGAGTCAATACGTCCATTCGTCCTTGTTGGTCCGAAAGCGGCGTCGGAAAAAGGAACAATGAGCTGTTGGACCGGTTGGAAAAGAGGAGATAAATCATTGGTTCGCGTGGTGAAAAAGGACGAGGAGGAATCGCGCCGGAATGAGAAATGAGAATAAATATGGAGCCCAGAAGCCGCAGGACCCCATAATGTGGACGGATCGCGATAACGCGAACTTCATTTCGGTGCCTCGGAATCAGAATGAGAGTGACGGAACGGTGTGGCCGAGTAATTCGGGGAGCCTGAAGTTAGGGTTGGAAACGTCACGGCGACGCGACGCGACGGGGATTTCATTTCACGATAGTCACGCTTTGATTTCCGGGGCTCAGGTGTCTCTCCGAAGAAAGAGGGTGCACCCAGCCCCGGAAATTTATAGAGCGGAGCGAAATGGTGACGGTGACGCTCCGCGCCATTGAAACTTATTATTAACACGCTCTTCCATTGCTCGCGAACTTTCCAAGTGATCCCAGATTAAATTCTGTCATCCCTGCATGAACAACTTCTTCGAAAAGATTGAAAAAGTGATTCCTGATCTGAGCAAATTCTCGAAGAGATAAGTCGAACGACCGCGCTGAATAACAATGAGGGAGGATTTTAGACTCCCGCAGGGAACGTGTAATATGTACAGTAGCTCCAGAAAGTGTTTGAACACTAAATTTCATTTTATTTGTAATAATTTCGTTAAAAAAGTCTCATTTTGAAGCTTCAAGTTTTTCTTTCGAAAATGCTACCGATCGAAGCGTCCCTAAAAACATCGACAAATTTTTTTCGAGAATAAATCTCCCCTTCACAATTACACAAAAGAACCTTACGTACTTTTTCTCCGAAAAAATTGAATCGATTCTTGATCTGAGCAAATTCGCGCAGAGATTAATCGAGCGACCGCGCTGAATAACAATGAGGGCGGATTTTCGAATCCGATGGGGGTACGTGTAATAAATATTTTACAAGGAAAGCTACGATTGGTAACGTTGAACAGTTTAGTTGGAATTAATCGAGCTAATCGGCGGAAATTGTCGGAGTAACTTAATCACTTTTAGCGCTCTCTCGCGAAGACGTTCAGTGCCTCGTAATCCCAGCCGGGGGAGTTGAGGAGCGCGGTCACGTGCCTCGTGTAAAAGTCACGATTTGTCAGTGAAAAATAATTTCAGACCACCTCCAGCCATTTGTTCGCGCCGCTGGCTTAGAGGACTTACCTTTAATATCGCGACTATCAGCCACTTCGTATGCTCGCCGCCTCGCGGGCCACTCTGTCCCTTCCTCTTCCTTCGTCCTTGCTTCGTCCTTCCTTATCTTGGCCCCTCTCGCAGAAATACGAACCCGCCGTTATCCTGCGTTCACCGTGCACCGATCGATCCAGGACATGCCCGGAGACTCCTGTCCTTGGAATAGCAATGAAACGACTATGGTCGCCGTTATCTCCATCGACGCGACTGCACTCGCTAGATCATTCTCAATCGGACCGCGAAAATTAGTTGTGAACTGACTTCACGAAACTATGATCGAGAATAGTGTAACCGAACTCACTTCTTCACAAAACAATTTTTTGCAAATCAAATTCACCAAGTTATTATTATTACTAGACTGCGGATCTTCATGCAAAATAAAACAAAATATTTGCATTAATTGCAAGACACAGGAGCCGAGTTGGGTAAAAATTTAATCAACGATTGACGAATAAATTTCTACTTCAATCGTTAATCGCAATTAACAATTAATCTCTTAGTTCAGTCGTCAATGGCGGTTAACGATTATATTCCTTTCAATTGTAATCGTCAATCGAATAATTGATTAATGATTCAATGCTGAAACTTCGAAATGAAATACGGAATCAAAACTGTATGAATATTGAAAAAAATGTAAGCTGGATTTTCGATGAGATATAGTATTTCTGTTAATTTTTCATCTCCGCTCTCTGTCTCTATCTCCCTCCTTATTAAAATTTATGGATAGACCGTATGACGATTAACTTCATCAATCGATTGATTCAACCGCCGATTTTTCGATGATTTCTTCTTTTAATCAACGATTGACGATTAACTTCATCAACCGATTGATTCAATCGCCGCTTTTTCAATGATTACTTTTTAAATCGTACACATTAATCAATGAATCTTGATTAAAATTTTAATCGATTAACGCCCAACTCTGCAGGAGCCAAATAGAAATTTCTTTCTTCTTTTAATTCTCTTATTAAGCTGGTAATGAATACACTGGTGTTCTTAAATCTTCTTAATTGCATAGAATCCGCAATCTCATTATTACAGTAATTTTAAATAACGTTTTGATCGCGTCACGCGGAGATCCACTGCAGAAAAATTCGGAGCAGAGTGTGCTCCGTCGATTTCACAGACAATAATTGAGATCAAAGTAGCGATTCCGTTTTCGCGGAGGGCCTTTTGTCGAATACATAGCATCGCAGACAGTCTCCACGGCGCGGCGCGGCGATACCGGTCTCGATCGAGGCAGGCAATTCGACGAAAATCAGTGTGGCGAGCCAAAAGGCGAGTTTCTGGAGGAGCATTTTGTGCCTTGTGCGGGGCAATGTAGATCGCAGCAATCGATACGGGAAGACAGCATCTCCCCGACCCTATGGAGGGATTAATAAATAATGGGGCGCCGAAGTCGGCTCGATCGAGTTTCAGACGTTGCATCAAAGCGTACGCATCCTTTAATAAAGGATACGCTCGCCCGGGCAGACAGATCGGTAAATAATACAGGACGCTTTCTCTTTCCAGCGGGGACCAGCGGGGGTGTGGGTGGTGCGTTTCGAAGGGAGAGTAAAGATGATGCAGTAAACTCTACAGTTATTGGCACTCTAAGCGCAGGTGTTCCGAATGATTTCTCCGGGGACCACGCCAGACACAGTCCGTGAAAGGGACTCCTTGATTCCGACACGGCGGAGATCGCGACGAGCATGGGAAATCTGACAAAGAAGAATTAACGGACGCCTTTGAAATTGCTCGATGATTAAACCTACCGGATGCTCTCCGGAGAACTTTCGCATCGGAACGAAACTTTCCACAGATTTCGGGGATTTAGGACAGATTCTTCTTTCCGGCTACCCCCTGGTAAAACTTGCTGAATTAAACTGAATTTTTTGGATGGGAGGACTCGGATCGTCTCACTCTACGAACAGTCCTCATCTTCTCTGAGGGGTTGGGTAGGTTGTCCTTGGACGTCCAAGTTTGAAGTTCTCCGGGAGAAGTTACCCTTTCGTGGGAAATAATGAAGAATGTTTTGGGGAGACTGGTTTCGCTTCCTATTTATTAAAGGTTAAAATGATTGATAGCAGAAATCAATTTTTATGGAACTCCTTTCTGTCGCACTTGATCCGCAGTCTGGACGTCATTTGCCGCAGAGGACCGTAAAAATGTTTCGCGAAAACACTAACGAGCCCAAGATCACGGTGATCCTTCATAAAGCTGGGAAGATAAAATCGCGGCGACCGATCGCACGCTGTGCATTTCGCGAGGGCCAAAAAAATGGGTTTGCGAGCCTCGAGGCAGGAAGATGGCCAAGAGGAGATCGCGCGAGAGGGGGATTGGTATTGAATGAAATTGAAATCGAGTGGGTGGCAATTACAGAGGCAACGAGGGCCACGTTTACGCACACGCGGTTCGCCACGCGTTCGCGTAATTTATACACAACACCGCGACGCACGCGGCGCGCATACGAAAAATTTCCGCGCGCGCGAGCAGCGGCCCTCTAATTATTTTTTTCGCATGCAGAGAGAGCACCGGAGCGACGTCGCTCGGCCAATCTTCGATCTAAGATTTTATGAAGACACGTTCCGCGGCCGCTCGCATGCTGTGAATTTATGATCGTGGCCTCGTCTAGAACGGTGGACACGCCGCGCCGCGCGGCCGGAGCCACGAGGCAAAACCAGAGTGAGACGGTACACGCTAGTCCTTTGGAAGTTCGTGTTTCCACCTACGTGTTTCCTTTCTCCTCCGCCACCCGCCATGCCCTTCGCGGCCATGAGAAAACGAATCGTCCGAAATGACATCGTCCACGTTGCCATAATGTCGCCGGGACCCGGTCCCTACCTACGCGCACCAGTCGCCCAGGATCCCCCGATTATGCCACCTATCCGATTATGTCGCCAGGTGATACCGAACCACTAGCGAATTATGTTGTTCGAGTATCGCGCGGCCGCCACCGAAAACAATTCGAAAATTGGAACAATGGTCTCGAATTGACTCGCATTCGGGGGAAAAAGTTAATCACCTGACATTGTGACACAGGCAGAAGCGTGGGGGAATAGCGTCGCAGAAGGGGAAGGGTAGAGTGAGGACACACGTCTTGATCTGGCAACACTGCCTTGAATATGTGGCAGGGCCGGATTAAGCCCCGTGGCAGGAGTAGCAAATGCTACGGGCCCCGCGCTTCTGGGGGCCCCGCGCCATACAAACAAGGGCCGATACATGAGCGCCTGTCTATGCCAGGGGGCACAGATAGTTTTCCTAAAAAAAGGCTCATTCATTGTGGTTGCCGCAAAGCTGTGCTACATTTACACACGAGCGGCCCTGATGCAAAGCCTTGGGCCCCGCCATAACATTTGCTACGGGCCCCGCGCTTGCTTAATCCGGCACTGATATGTGGTGGGAGTCGCTAGTAGGAAATGAACGAGCATTCTTAACCGAGGTTTTCTTAACGAGCATTCTTAAACGAGGTTCCCAATAGAGGTTCTACTGCAGTTTTGTTGAGCTTATAAATTGAGTGAGATTTGTGATATTATTATTATTATTATTATTTATTATAGACGGACCGAGGTTCTTTTACATAAATGGTTACAATAGAAAAGGATAAGGGACTACACGCATAATAACAAAGAATAACAAAGAAGGGACGTGCACAGAAAATAATGGTACAAACGATATGGTATTATCCTATAATCCTGCGCAATTGTTTTTTAAAATTGTGCAAAGACTCAGTAAAGAAATCAATACGATTCTAGAGAGTGCTAGAGTCTGCTATAATGCGATTTATTGGATTAATTAATCCATAAGTAGATCTGGCTCTAAGTGTTTGAAATCCTGCTCTAGTTATCAATACACGTTCCGGTACATAGAAATTGATTTGCGCAAGTAGAGAGGAACAATCAATATGATTATTAATTAAATTAAATATAAAGCTCTGGTCGGATACTCTTTTTCGAGCAGACAATGTTTCTAGGTTCGTTGTGTTTAATATTGCGGAATAATCATGATCAAAGAATGACATAGGATTTTTTAGCTTATATGAACAAAACCGATTTCGTAATTAGAGCTTCTCGGAGACCATATAATTGAAGCATATTCCAACAGGGGACGGACGAGGGTGATGTATAACAATCTAAGTGTGTGGAGTGAATGAAAATCAGTGAAAAAACGAACGTATGAAACCGAGTGTTCTTGAGGCGGAGTTTGTAATATAATAAAAATGGTTGGAAAAGTTCAAGGTAGAGGAGAAATGAATTCCTAAGTCCTTTACCTCACTTATTGAGGAGAGAATACTGTCATTGAGACGGTAAGGATATATGGAAGGTTCAGAGCGACGGGAAGACCGCATAACATGGCATTTCTTAATATTGAGTTCCATGTGACACCATTCGGTGAAACGATCAAGATCTGCCTGTAATCTGGAAGCATCATCATAGGATGATATGCTGCTGAAGATTTTTAGATCGTCTGCGAATAGGAGGCACTTACAATATTGAAAAATGGTAGTCAAATCATTAATGAAAATTATGAATAGTACTTATTATTAGACTGCAGATTTTTATACAAAATAAAAATTGTCTCATGCAAGAGACATGTGAGCCATCAAATAAATTAAGAAACGACCCAAGTCGTAATGTCTTATGTCTGCAAATAATTGTTGGAATTTATACCCAGCGAGGTCCGGGTGGGATCAGCAATGGCACATATGGAATTCGATTTCCGTTTTAATGGCCAGCCACAGAGTTGAAAGTGTCGCGAACAGTTTTTCGGTGGAAGCTAACGAGCGCGACCAGGATTATAATAGCCGGGATGAATCGCGGGACGAATTTTTCGGCGGGGCGAGATGTAAAAATGTAAATCGCAAAAATTCGAATGTAAATCCGCGGGAACAGGTAGCGAGACTTAAGCCCACGAGGGATTACGATAATTTATTCGCGCTGCCGTAGGGTTACTTTGTCCCCTTGGAGCGAGATAAATTCGCGTCCCTTTCGGTCCTCGCTTTAAAGCAACGTCCACACCGATTAAATCCTCCCCGGCCGACCCAAAAAATTGAAAATGGACTCGGCCGGCTTCCATTCACCGAAAACAAGCCCCTCTTTCTTCTTCAGTCTTCCTCTCAAGAAAATGAATCCTTTAGTAAATCGGCGGAGCAATGAACAAGCTATCCAAGAAAAATGTACGTAGAAAATAATAAGACAAAAATTGGTGCTTGAAAGAATCTTTAGAGTTTTTCAAAAATGTTCGAATAAAATGATAGAGCAAAATCCAACACAACTTTTGGTGTTCACAAATTCGCTCAAAAATGTCTCGGGACATCGAACAACAATTCCGAACCCCGTTCTAACAATGGTTGGACACCGAATGAAATCATCGTATTATAAACGTAATTTTCCATTGGCACAGCGTAGTCCATAGCAACTGGACGGAATTTATGCGTTGCGTCAGATTTATAAGATAATTCCGACGCGTAGCCGTCGCATTTGGCGGGATAATCCGTCCAGGTGGACTCCTTTCCCGGGACAACTGGCGCATTCGTCTCTTTCCAGATAAAGCGCGTATATTATCAAGCGTGCAAGAAGGAAACCTCGCGGAAACAATTTCGCTGCGCGTGAAAAATACCGCGATGCACGCGCTCACCGTTCCCCAGGTGAGACTGCGAACGCTGGTGGAGATGATCAATCGACGCCACAGGAGAGGGTGGAAAGGGGATTGCAGAACATATCCACTGGGAGACACCTGAACGGGACGAAATATACGAGCGCACTTTCGCCGGTTGGAAACACGACTTTAAGCCCCGGGAACGATGGAAATTAAGGTCGGCTGTCCTTCGGAGCTTGTACGAAAAAGAATTAAGAATGTTGTTCAATTTACTCTTTCAATTAACTGTTATATTATATTAAATGTATGTATACTAACTATATAATTACACTGATTGTATTAAAAATGGGTGAGTGTAAAACAAAATGAAAACAACATGGAAGAAATGAACACTAAATTCACTAAAAAACGAGAAAAGTAAATCAATTGAGTCTTTTGTAATTTTTATGGAACAACGTATACAGGGTGTCCCAAAATTCCTTCAACAGCCGGAAATGGGAGGTTCCTAACGTCATTTGAAGCGACATTTTCCTTTGCAAAAATGTTATCCGCGGCTTTGTTTAGGAGTTATTAACGAAAAACACGGACCAATCAGAGCGCGACCTTGACGCGAGCTGGCCCAGTCGGCCAATAGACAATTGGTGCGCCGGGCCGGCTGTTCCAACTCGCGTCTAGGTCGCGCTCTGATTGGTCCGTGTTTTTCGTTAATAACTCCTAAACAAAGCCGCGGATAACATTTTTGCAAAGGAAAATGTTGCTTCAAATGATCTCAGAAACCTCCCATTTCCGGTTGTTGAAGGAATTTTGGGACACCCTGTATACAGTAGGTCCTTGTTTGTTGCAGGGAGACGTTCGTTGCCTATTGGAGACTCCCACCACGTGTTCAAGGTTCTGGAGCTGGTGGTGGGGATCGTGTCGTACCAATTTTTCTTCGTCTGGAGCAGAAGGAAGGTCGACGCGGCAAGTAGGCAGGAAAAAGAAGAAAAAGAACGAGTAAGTTTTTCCATCGACAAGACGACGCGACGCGACGGGACGAACAAAGAGACGCGTCTGACAAACGACAACAAGATCAACGAAATCCCATGCAGCATGAGAACGCACTTTACGAATCAAAATCGCCTCCGTGACTGACCGCGGTGTCCCCATTCATCAGGCTTCCCGAAGTTCGGCCGTTCCTTGTATCTTTCTCTCTCTCTCTCACTCTCTCTTTCTCTCCGCCTCCGGTTCTTCTCGTCTTCGCATACTGATTAATGATCGCGGCCGAGATCGGGACGATCTTCCTGTGTTCCAACGGTTCCCTCATCGAACAGTGTAACGGCCGTTAATTCGCGAGATCGAGTCGACGTCTGTCCGCCGGCAGCTCTTCCTCTTTTCTTCCCCGCATCTTTGTCGTCGCCTTTCTTTTCGTTCGGGGAACCACGCAGCTTCTTTCAATCAACGTCGATTAATCTCGATTTGGGCCTGTCTATCGTCCCCTCGTCCCCTGATTTTCTCTCTCTTACACTTCCTCTCTATCATCCTCTCCCTCTCCATCTTTTTCTCTCGCTGTCTCTCGACTTCTTTTTTCCCCTGTTCCGAATTTTTTCGTTCCTTTTCCCTCCGGGGGCGCGCGTGTACGCCCGGACTTTCTTGGCTGCCGGGGGCTGGGAGCGCATAATTATTCATCAGGGTCTTTGCCTAATTCTCGCTCGTTAATCACCGTCTTCGGGAGACGCGGCGGATCCGGCCCTCGGTCAATGACTCGTACGAGATCGACGCTTTAAGCTCCTTTATTGAATCGTCGAGCGTGTATCGGCGATATCGTTCCATCACCGGCCACCGCAGGTGTCGCTTTATTTCCCACCGCCTCCACCTGTCCGCTGATGCACGCACCATACCACGAGCTTAACTCATGGCGCCAGTGGATCGCCCGCAATTCAATTATCTTCGTCTGAATTCGAAATTGTCTAGCCCTTTCGCGCGGAAAATGATACACGTTCCCACCAGTTTTCGCTTAACACTGAACAACCAACCCCCGTAAAAATAGCACTGACAGCTTCAATCAATAGATTCAATCCGAAAAGCAGCAAATGTATCCCCACTTTCTTGTTTCTAATTATTTTTTCATGAAACTTGTATTGATACTTATTAGAATAAGTCCAAACACAATACCATTTACTCGTGCAATTCACACGATTATCCGAACCGATGATAGCCTACTACACTCCTCAAAAAAATTAAGGGATCACTTGTGCGAACCCGAAAAGTTGCTACAACTTTACATAATCATAACTCCGGCCACAATTGCTATATCGATATCGTTAAACAATAGTTTGAAAGCGTGGAACCTCTAGTTTCAGATGCTCGGTTTCAAATTTTTGATATATTGTTTTTTTACCAAGCTATAGCGAGATAAAGACAACATTGACGGTTAACAAAAATTTTGTGCAACTTTGTAACATCACACGGGGTTAAACAAATTTTTTTGATAAATCGCGTTAACATTATTTGAAAGGGCTATCTTTCCTGTGTAAAATGTGTGGTTGTTGAATAGTGTGCGATTTTTTTTATTCGAGTTATTCAATATTGAAGTAAATATTGGCCTTTTAACTTTAACTGGCTCCAGAAGGTGCAAAAATTATCGTAGAATCTTGTGGAAAAAAGCAATAGAAAGAGCGTTTCTTTCTCTTCAAGGCACTTGTTTCGTTTTTTCAATTTCGTTAACATTTCGATATACCAGGTGTTTCTGAAAATATGCTTAAAATATGCATAATTTCCATTTTTCCTTCAACTCGTTATATCTCGGCGAGAAATGATCGCAATACCATTATCCGAAAGTCAGATTGAAGCAGAGATTCTGCCGATTCGATTGAGTACCCCATGAACCCGCTGCTACCATGTTTTCCCTGTGGCAGCCGTGTTTGAAGTTAGTTTGAAGTTATATCCTGAACTAAACAAGAAAATACGATCCAAACTCTGTCGTGTTTGGTATCATTCTAATCAGGAAAACGTCACGAATATGCTGGTAAAAGTTTCATAAAAAAATCATTAGAAACAAGAATCTTGTTACCAATGTATACTTTCGAGGCACTAGTGTACTCAGGATTCCGTGTCCAATTAATTCAATCCTCCTGTTGTTTTGTTGGAAGGTACGTGTGTTACTCGAATGATTTTCTAGTTGTCGGGGCGGGGGAGAGAGAGAGAGAGAGAGAGAGAGAGAGAGAGAGAGAGAGAGAGTTACCAAGAGATTCGTTCTCGCGATTAGTTGGATCATCGGCGCAATGGAAGTCTATTACACGGATGGCTATTAATTGAATCCTGCGCACGGTCCGTGTTATGTAACCGATATGCAAATAGATTGTCCGTTTCGCAGTGTGTCGCGCTCGGAATTAATTCCGGGGATTGTTTAACGAACAGACTATAGCGGCCGGGAAACCGCAAAAAAACGAGGAGGAGGGGCGGGGGCGGCAGAAATGAACGAGCAGGTGCAAACAGAAAGTGTTCAACTTAATTGCCGCGGGAATCGATATACGCTTTAACGAAAAAATTTGTCGGACTAGGAAGAAACAGCCTGAAACATTCATTACCGATCCTTATGTCAATTCCGACAGGTAAAAATGTTTGTACGTTCTCGTTGACAAATAACAAAATTGCTGTAGACTTCTACTTTCCTGAGTAATTATAAATGAATTTACGCGCGAGGTATAAAAATATAAACTGAAAACTGTGAAAGTCTGACGACTACACCTGGATCTCTTTTTACTTTTACACAGCATGGTTTTACATAAATAATTTTTATACTGGCTCCCGGCACGTGGTGTTTGTTTTTCAACGTTGTTTGAATTTTGTGGAAGTGTATAATGTTATTAAATATCGTGGAATGTTGCCCATATTTTTCTCTTTATCGACGACAGAAAAAGAAAACTGTATACCGGCTTAGAAAAAGCAACATACATCTCTATTAAAATCTCCATTAAAAAGTCTATCTCGATATTATAACGTAAAAATTGATTTACATTTAAATTATCCACGTTTACTGCTCCTGACATTCGTCGTCCATCTATCGACGCACAATGCACTCGTTTACGAACGCCACGAGAGTAGCGAGAAAATCTGCAGACAATGGTCTCGTCGAGCGAGCATCGCCGCTTAAATCAGCCTAAGTGAATCGTAAGCGAATGAGATCGTTCTGAAGCCGATCTCCACCGGCAGCACGCTCATAAAAATGAAGACGTTGAGGTACCGCGAGGGAAACGTTAACGAAACGAGCGCATATCTTCCTCGAAGGCGATGGACGACACCAGATCCTCATCTACGAGCGACGAACTCCGTTTATTGGCCCTATCTGACCGTGCTACCGAATCGTTCCGACGCGAAAGCTCGTCCTTACCCGAGAAGATTCGTATCGCGGTACGAAACCGGATCGAAACCGCCCCGGGACGGTGATATCGCGTCGGATATCGGAATAAAAACACGGAGACCACGATTTTCGCGGCTGACCGGTCGATAATTTCCTGGCAGCGGAAGAACGCCGCGAGAATTTTATCTTCGGTGGATCGCGGTCGCGATCTCCGCGCTGGGATGCGTGACTCGATTGCTTAATTACCCATTAATTATACAAATCGACCGATTACCTTGTTTATACGGGGTACCGGGCAGACTCGTGCTCCGATCTTTTTGCTCTTTTAGTGGAAGGGAAAAATAGCTTCGGAGAGCTGGGAAAAGCGAAGAGGTTCTTGGAGAGTTTCTTGATCGTTGCTTCAAAATTCTGCACAGTTCAGAAAATTGGGACCGTTTGAAATATTTCTGCAAAACAATTCTCCAGTGTTTGAAATGGAACTTCTTACCTTCCTAACAGACCAAGCGATTGGATTGGCTAACAAAGTTTGACATCAAAAGACCAAAAGTTCCAATTTAGGCAGATGCTTTCATATCGAAAGCCCTAAACATTTTTTGGAAAGAACAGTTTACGCTAAACGGTAATGTTCTTCAGGAAAAGAACAGGATCTGAGCACTCTCAGCCGACAATCTCAAAACCCTCGATTCCCCAAAAATCCGACAAAACGATCGATCAAGGCCTCGCCAGCACGAGGCGATGATACCTCGAAGATCCGAAGGTCAAGGGAAGTCGTCAGCCCGTAATTCCTTTCGATCGTCGAAGAAGAAGGAACTGGCCTGAAATGGGACGCTATCGATCAGCAGTTGGCGGGGGGTTGCATCGTCCCCCGAAATTCGCTTTTCCACTTTTATTCGACGGCGTCCGTTAAGCCGTCAGCCGGAAATGTATTTGGCCGGGAGGACTGCGCCGGGTAATTGACGCCGTTCGATCCGGGTACCCTCGATGGATCGTCGAATTTCCAGCTTTCATCCCCCGTGCCCCTAATTACCCCCGTCCGTCGCGCCGCGCCGGTTTTCGCCCGTAAAAACCGTCCACTCGTTAGTTTTCATTCGTCGGGCTCCTCCCCCGCCTCTCGGACTAATTAATTCCGGACAGAGTCGGTTTAAGCCGTGAAAAGGTGACGCGACCGTGGGTGTACTTCTCTTCTGAAGGGGCACAGGGGGTTGGGGGGTTGTGGGGGTCCAGAGAGTTTTCTCTCTCTTTTCGGGAGAGAGCGAGAGAGATAGAGATATAGAGGATGGAGCGCTTTTAGGCGCTCTCCAATTAGACACGGGTACGTAAGCGTCCCCCGCGGTAAATTAACTCCGCGAGGCTCGGTGTCATGCGTGAGATTGATCGTCGCGGTTCTCGGAGCGAGACAACGTCTCGGGGAATGGTTTTCTTGACGGAGATACAGCCGCGTGAAATACAGAACGACGCTTTGTGCGACGGACAGCAGAGAAATTGCGCCCGTCCGCGTCGTCCCGGTTCCGAGGGGACTCGAGGGAGAAAAAATGTTTGCAGCAGGGCGACCAGAGTATCTCGGGGATGGAGAACTATCACGGTCAACGCCGCAAGAAACGCTGATGGATCCGTGACGGGAATCGGGACTCCGTTTCGGGGATAATGCGGCGCGAGGCACGCAACCGCCGCTGCTGATGCAACAAAGAAATCTGTAGGACATTTGGAAAATCACAACATGACAAAGCGGGGCTTTGAAGGATGTCCCACGCGTCGACTGGTGCGTGTTTTGTGAACACGCGTTCGGCGCGACGCGACGCGACGTTTACATTCGAATGCGGTCACCTGTATTCGGCATCGAGTCCGCACCAGGCTTGCCATATGCGCGCCCCGCCAGGCCCCTTACGTTTCCGCCTCTCGCCACGCCACGCACCGTACCCAGTGCTTCGATTGTGCCCAACATTTTTCATACGATGGATGGCCGCTAGAGGCGCTGCGCGGAAAAAACAGTAACATATCTACTATTGGGTAGCAGAGCGGCCAGAGCCCTGAGGAAATTATATTGACAGGAACGTACCGAAATAATCTTACCGGACAAAAAGACTCCAGGACGTGTCCTACGAGTTACAAAATATACACAAATACACTTGTTATACATTAATTTTCCAGAATCAAATCATATAAATTTTTTAAAATTCTGCGGGGTGCTCAAGGAATCCCATTTCATCTACCCAATAGTAGATACGTTACTGTTTTTCCGCGCAGCGCGTCTAGCGGCCCATCCATCGTATGAAAAATGTTGGGCACAATCGAAGCACTGACCGTACCTCGTCTTTGAACTCTTCCCACTAACGCTGGCGACAGTGGCGTCACGCTGGCGTACGGTCGCGTCAGCGACTAGTGGGAAGAGTGCAAAGACGAGGTACGGTGCTTGGCGGGGCGCGCATATGGCAAGCCTGGTCCGCACAGCTGTGCTCGACGCTGCATATAAAAACGTTGCTCAGAGTTTCGGAAGTCGAATACACTACGCGGCTGGGCAAGCGACTCTTCTCGAGGTCTCGAACAGGCTTGCCATATGCGCCGGCCGCCAGGCCCCTTACGTTTCCGTCCCTCGCCTAGATGCTCCGTAAAGCCTGCCTTCGCTTCTCCCACTCTTACCACTACCGCTATCGGGACCGAGTCGGTAGCATGCTCCACGCGGCACGCGGCAGCGGTAGTGGTAAGAGTGGGAGAAGCGAAGGTTTACGGAGCATCTAGGCGAGGGACGGAAACGTAAGGGGCCTGGCGGGGCGCGCATATGGCAAGCCTGGTCTCGAATTCGGGACCGTGACGTGTCGAACGCGTGTCAAACAAGTATAGACACATTCCGATGGGTCCGCGGTGACTATTTTCCTGTGAAACGAAATATTAGGTCAGCGCAAATGTTCGTTCATATAAAAATTAAATACAGGAAAAGTAATAATAATAAAAATGATTCGCAGTCCGCAAAGGACATTAAATCTACAACTTGACGACCTCGTACGGAAACGTTTAAGACGAGACTGAAGTTTCTTTGAAAATCCGGCGATGCAATCCTGCAAGGCGATTACCAGATTCTAATAAACCGAGGCAGGGAATCAAGCTAATAATCTCCGAATACCGATTCTCGTTATCAGATATCGGTTGTTGTCCTTCTTCCTGTCGATGTCGCGTTTATCGGTGGATCAGCTGATCCACGGAAGAACGGGTCTCGATCTTGATCGACACGCTTAAAGAGGTAGACTCCCATATTTCACATCGGGGATCGCGGTTAAAGAAAATGGGTATATCCGGGACGCGTTTCACGGCTCAATAAGAGTCGGATATTCGGGATTATTATTACATAAATTCCGATTCGATTCGTCCGCCCTCGTGACATCGACGATCGTGTTCGTTCTCTTCGAGGCCCGGATTTCTTTGCGGAGACTCCCCGCCGAAGAAGACGTTGCAAATTGCCGTTCGCAAGCGGAACGGTGCTATATAACCATAAGCCGAGGGCCGCGGACAATGGCGCGGGAATTCCATTTCTTCCTTTCCCGATGCGGCCGCTTTTTTTCCACTAACAACGAAGAGAAAAAGAGCAACATCGGAGAAAAGGGCTGCGTCATGTTTGGCCGCGAAAAGAGACTCCATGGGAAGTGAGGCCGGAGAGTCCTGCGGACCCTGATTACACCATAAATCGAATCTCGGCCGACCGCGCGGAACCTCGGATTAAATGAAATTCCTATGGCATCTCGTATATCTTTCGCCCCGCGACCGGTGCCTCCGGTAACGAGTATTACGCCGATGTTACGTTTTCCATTTCGAATCGTTGCTTCTTGATCCACTGGCGCCCACCCTGCTGTGCGAGCTGCTTCCGTGGACCCGAGGGTTGCATTCCGCCCTCCCACCAGCCCCCAGTTGCTCCGGAATAATTAATTCCCAACTGTAATTGTTGTTTTGTTTAGCCTTGAGCACGGTCTCAAGTGGGGTTCAAAAATACAACAGGTCGGCTGATTTGATTTTGATTTCTGTGCTTCTGTGCTTCTATCAAATATAACACACCGCCTCACAGTGATCGATTCCTCGATTCTGGGTGGACAAAATGATAAATTTGATCAACTTCAGATATCTTCGCTGCCGTTCTATTTTGTTTACGAACATTTATTCGTTCGATATATATCCTAATATTTCGATTGCACGTGGTTATTACGACGTAATACGGCGTTAAAGTTTTGCCTGTGCGAAATACTATAAATAAGCTAATTCTTCTTCATCGTATAACTTGTTTGTTTATTGTTTGAATTATTATCTAAAAAAAGGAGCGTGTAAGCGAAGGTAAGTATGTGATTTTTACATATCGGTATAATTTTATTTTGCCATGTAAATCATATAAAACAGGTTAACTAATAATACTATTTAAGAAGAGATCAAATTGTATAACTTCTTTTCCCGGACTCGGCCGGACTTCGTTATTTGATAGTTTTGAAGAATACTTATTTCAAAGTGATGATACTAAATATCGCTTGCCCGTTTTTGCCCGTTCGTCATTTATATCATTTTTTAGTAAGAGGAAAATTACTAAAAAATGTTCTAAAGAATTAGCAGCGGAGGCAAAGAGTTTACTCAAATCACCTTAAAAAAGATTACAATTTATAATAATTTAGAATATGCATCTTTGTCATGCACATTCCTTATTATAATTTTGTAATTTTATATTATATTTTTGTAGAACTTTATCTAATTTTTAAATATAAGTTAAGATTAATTCTTTCCATTTTGTGTATTGTTTATTCGCGTATTTAAACAAAAACTATAAAATATTTAATTTATGTTATTTTATTTTATTATTAATATATGTATAATATATATATAAATATTTTTTAAATATTTATTTTATGTTATGTCCATTTTAAAGAAACGATATACATAATTCTTTTAAGTTCATGTAGTTTTTATACACTTGTTTTAATTATTGCTACAAGAGAACACAAATTTTGTATTTTGTCCACCTAGAATTGAGGAATCGATCACTGCGCGCCTTCGTGAAATATGCTATAATCTATATTTTTAAATAACAGTAACAATCTTTTTATTTGACCAGTTTCATGTGGTTTCACAAGATCGTCACACGTTTGACGTCATTGGAAACAAAATTGAAAAAAACAATTCTTCTGCGCAAAACGGTTAAAATGTTTCTTCATTAAAAATGACGTGCACGCTCCGAACGCGCACACGTCCAACAGAAGATAGCAGTAGATCTATTCCAGATATTCTAGACGTTATTAGATAAAGGACCGACATACCGGAGAGAAGAAGAAACGGAATCTGATAAAAGGCAAGAGAATGAATGACGCGCATACGCCGTGAACTTGGAGTGTGGGCGGCAGCCCGAAAGATCGACAAGATCGATAAGTTCGTCCGGGCTCGGTGATCGCTCGCGGTTCAATCCACGGAACGCGATTCGATCGGAATCTCCAGTGAACATGAAACGACGATCGAACACACACACCGGGTCTCACAGAAATTTCACGGAAATTCAGACACCCACTGACGTCCATTCCTTGAATCCCTGACGGCCGATCCGACGAGAGAAAATGAATTGTGGAATCGCAGCTGCGATAAGGTTGCTACTTTCGCGGAATATTCCTGTTTCGGGGATTCTTTGTTAACTTCGAGGGACCGGTTGTTGAAACACATTCCAGAAGTGTTTCCAATCTTGATTCTTTCTGGAGTCTTCTCTCTCGGAACCATTACATATATTGAGCAGCACGATGCATAAAATCAGACACGGTGTATACAACTTCGAAACTCACTAAAAAGGAAGAAAAACGGTATCCGGAAAAATCACCAATAATAAGGATATTAACCTAACCCAGACTACGTTAAGAGTAAAAAATATGCTAAACAATAACCTGTAATTCAGAATAATATTCCCAACGTTGTATCACATATCGAAGAAGGTACGAAATGTTGTAACTTCGGTGTCTTGCCAACTGAAAGTCAACCCACTAAAAATGAAAGAAAACTGTATCCGGACCGAAAAATCGCCGGTAATAAGGACATTACGGTGGAACCATGCGGTCGACGGTGTTTTTGCAAGCCACGGGGAAGGATGCTCGTGATCCGTGTGGTCGGAGCCGAAATAATTCCGCTTAAGAGAAAGCGAGCAACCTCCGGTCACGCGAAACCTCCATCGGAGCGTCGTAAAACATTCAGGCGGAGGCGTGTAATCCCCGTGGCCGCGTGGAAGCTTAACGTGCCTTTCTTGTCGGGTCGCAAAGACGACAGTGTACCCGGCCTGGTAGCCGGGTAGCCGAGGCGAGTTCTCAAACGGAACGGGAAAGGAACGAGACTCGAGACGAAACGAGACGGGACGGGGCAGCCTCGCCGCGGAAGTATCTGGCTTTGGAAAGTTTTTAACGAGCTTTCTCGCTGGTCTTTTCCACGAGACCGGAGCGGTGTTTACTTTGCCGAAGTCCACGCTGGCGACGCTGGTACCCGTAGATGGGAAATCTTGCGGCACACCGTCGTTTGTTATTTGTCTTCGTCCGCTTCCGCCAGCGAAAAACCGTGACGTCGAAACTGAAACGTTCTACGCCCCCTTCTTCCTCCCTCCCGGCCCGACGCGACGCGACGCGACGATTGCTCGTGTTTGACACCCCCGCCTCTCCTGAACGATGTTAATTAAATCGCGAAATTGAATTCTACAGGGAATTAGTGTCAATTAAAATCGAATCGCCTTTGACGCCACACGGCATTATCATTCTTACCGTGCAATTATCGACGAGCTCGTTAACGTTGGTGGAAAGTTTCGCGCGCAAATCGGTTCCTGTTTCGACGCTAATTCTCGCCATTCGCTGTTGCTTCATTGCTGGGAATGATCGCTACTTGTCTTTCAATTGCGTCGCTTCTTAACGTCTTAAGTCAGACTCGCAACAAAGTTTAACAAATATTTGACTCGTTTGTAATCAATGTTTAAGCATTGAAATAAATGTAGCCGTACAAAAAATATACTCTTTTTGGGGAATAAAGACGTTTTAATCACTGTAACTGTAAAGAAGAAGAATTTTCAGACAGCATCCTCACCAATGCACACAGTTTGTAATAATTAAATGTAGCAGACAAAATATATATTGTAAGCAAAGCAATTTTGTAAATGAACCTGCAAGTACAAAAGTTTCAACAAAAGAGCATCTTTAACCACTTTCATTCTCACTTTCATTTTCATAAATTGTTCCTCTTCATCGTCGAATCAATATCTTCCAAGAAAGACAAATTAGCACATGAAAATAAGAAACGGATGCAGATTAGATTTGCGCACGGCATTTCGTAGAATAGTTTCCCAAATATGCTAGCTGAAACGAGCATCGCGATAGGGGTTGAAGTGGAGTGCAGCGTGTTGAAGTAAAGCGCATGGAAGTAAGTTCCAGTCGAAAATTAGCTGCGAGATGACCCCATAAATCCCGCAGATCTAGCCGCGGCGATTGTAGCTGATTAAGTGGTTGGAGTTCTTAATGGAAGAGGATTTCTTTCCAACTTCTTAATTGGTCTGCGTAGCTCGCGTACGATCCTCGAGGACGCGCGTGTATGTACTGGCGGAGTACAAATTCGTTTCGAGAAGTAAACTGCTGGCTGGCAAAGCGCGCCGAAAACTTTGCTCGTTATAAGAGTCTGACCGGATGTGGGAAGATTGCGAGGATGGTGGACTGCTTCGACAATTCGATCAGAAAGACACAGAAACAGTACTCTGCATTATCGTGTGACAGATTATTGTGAAAATGAAGGGTCAACCGAAAAAATGTTACTCGTATTCTTCGACTTAGTTTTACACATACAGTAAAAGCTCCTTCGTTGTCCAAAGGCCGGGGGTTTGAGCGGACAACGACCGGGCCCGGACACTATTTTTGATTTATGACTGGGTCTTTAGTGAAACGGCTAGTTAAATGACAAAGAAAAGCATTCGCAGTCAAAAGCGGTCAACTGTCTGGCTTTGAAAAACTCCTTATTTCCTTGCCATATTCTTTTCCTATTGTTCTCCGTTCTGCGCGGGTCTAGACAGTCCTGGGACACATCTGGCGACCAGATCACGCAGGCCTAATCCTCTCGTTGACAGGCAGTGGAGTGGGTAGGCACTGGACAACGATCGTGCCCACGATTCAGGACAACGAAGGAGCGATGACAGTAAATTCTCTATAGTCGCAAACAGGGCGTGCACGATAGACGCCAATAAAATATCCCCTCCAACTCAATACACTGATCTCGGCTCGGTATATCGATGTGAACCACTACTAACGTGACGCGGAGAGTCGCAGTCGTCGGCACAGTTCAAACGCCCGTGAGTCTTCATAACGTTATACCAAAATTCTATCTTCTTTATTTTCCATTATTTTTTCATGGGACTTTCACCAGCATATTCCTGGCATTTTTCTAATGCAAAATGATACCAAACACGATATAATTTGAACTGAATTTAGTGGTTTAATCGACAATGAAAGTTTCGAACGTAAGGAAGGACAGCGCATCAGAAAGAAAGAGACGCGGACAGGTGCCCTCGCATCGACGGTGGTGTCTCTTTACACGTGTTGTCCTTCTCTACGTTCGGCTCGGCCTTTGAAGCTCGAAAAAAGTAGGACCAAGATCGATAGATGCAAACAAATCCCTCCGAGGCGTTTGCGACTATAGAGAATTTACTGTACTGTACATAGAATCGCCGCTCGTGCCACCCACGTCCTGAGACATCGTACATGTATAACCATAACTTGGTTCGCTATCTTCCTCTCGAAGTGCGCAAGCAGGGATCGGCAAGTCGAAAGCGAGGTTCGATGGTCCACAGTCCATTTATTACAAATTGCTCCATATCTCGCTGCATTCGAAGCTTCAAAGCCACCGACACGTGTAACCCTTGCACAGGGTTGAACGCTGCAGGCGAGCGGAAATCAGAGCATGAGTCAGTGTGGGAAACGGAGCAAAAATAATGGGAATGCGATCGGTAGGTGGCATTTCGTGACTGCAATCCGGATGATCTTCCGGGGCTGTCGGGACGATTTCTTTGAGGGATAAATCCGTCGACGACGGAGGAATTAGGAGAGCGCGAGGGGTGCGGTCATGTGCGTAAGTGCAACCGAAGGATGCTCTCTCTAGGCTTCCAGGCTCTCGAACAATCGTTTTGCAGGCTCGAACAATCGTTTCGCACCCTCGCCGGGCGTCGTCGCAGCGTTTCGCCTGGATGCCGCGCGAAACGGAAAATGTATCTCGCCTGACAAAGCTCAAACAAAGGGTGGGACGGTCGCGCGAGGGTCGCCCTTGCCACCTCCTCATCCCTAAATCTCTCTCTCTCTCTCTTCTTGATGTCTTCCTCTCTCTCTCTCTCTCTCCCCCTCCCTCTTGCTCTACTGATTCCTCCGTCCTTCAGTTTCCGCTCTCTCGCGTGACATTAGCACGACAAATAGTCGTTCCTCGAACTGTCAAAGGATTAACGTCGTAGCTCCATCTTCCGCGCTTGGACCTACCCCCAGGACTCAGGCCTCGTGATTTGATTCCGCTCGAAGTAATGACCCGCCTACAAACAACCCTATTTGTTATTTGCATGATGCTAACACGGGGACATTGTTCAAGTTACACGCAGCCCCATTGATGACAAAATATTGGGAATATCACAATTATTCTTCGACGACAGAAGTGTTTTTTCAAGGTTACTGTTCAAAGTATAGACATTAGAAGAATTCAAACATGCTACTACATTATTCTCAACCTGCTGAACAAATTTTATTTCGCATGGAGGTCCGCAGTCTGCTGCTAAAAGAAACGCTTGTAATTTCAGAAAAGAAATCGAAATCCAGGTGAAAACAATGGGGAGCATTCCAAGAGCAGAAATCACAGCAACCGAGGATCAATTTCCCCGATTCCCGGTCGCGTCGGAAATAATTAATTCCGTGAACGGGACGAAATTCCGAAGACAGAAGCGCTCGTCGGGGTTTCCAATCAGCTTTGTTCGTCCAGCCGCGTGTACGTCGAAAAACGAGTGCCGGACGTGGTCTCATCGATGTATCGGGCATTCCTTCGTGATTTAATTAGCATCGAGGGAGGGGGGGAGGTGAGGGTGCCGTGCTAATCCTGTAGCGCGAAAAGCAAAAGAGGATGTTTCGGTGTCTGTGGGCCGATGGTGTGTCGTTAACACCGCGAATCATGGGGCGTCCACGGTTTCGCGCACCTGCGTGTCTCGATCGGTGTGCAGGTGTAATCCGTGCCGCTCAATCGCGGCGCGCGCGACTATGGCGAGAATCGGTTGTAGCGGGAATCGGTATTAGCACTCCCCGATTATGTAAAGCCCGAGCGATTATGGAGATCGAATTAAGCTCGTGGCGTGCGTTCGAGCACTCAACGAGCTTGACGCGTGAAGAGTGGGCCGGTCGAGAAACGGGAGGGCGGGGTGGGTGCGTGGCTAGGATAGGGGTTGAAGGTTTGGGGAGGGACGGGTGGTAAAGCGCGTGGGACTGTACTTGCGGCAGTGGTAGCAACGCGACGCGGACCCTGGCCGAGGGGTAGCAATTCCCGTAAATTAAAGGACAATCGAGCCGAGGTCACCTACCGGCCATCCTCCGCCGGCGCCAATGCCGGCGCATCCTCTCTCTCCCTCTGTCCATTGTTGCTAGCTGTGCTTGAAACGGTGCAACCAGACAATGCGCAGCCAGCCTCACCCTCGTATTTCACGCAACTGCCAAACGCTCGTGGCTTCCGACACGAAAGAGACGCGGAAACGCGATGGAGACGGATGCGCGTTCGCATAAACGTCGATGAGGAAAGACACAGGATGGCTGATGATTGACTAAGAACACCGTGGACGCGATTCGATTTTGAAACGGGCACGGCGATTTTCAGTTAACCCTTAGCACTCAAATTGCGACTCTAAGGCGCCACCAAAAATTCGTTAATACTTCAACATTTCTTTCCACAAAACATTTACAAAGTTATCGTCTATTTAAAAGTGTCCGAATATTAATGGGCGTCAGTGTACAAGGAACAAAATAATTTTCTCACTAAACGTTGCAACCGCCTCCAGAGCTCAACGTCGTCTCGATCAGCTGTGCTCTCGGCGAAGCCGCAGAAGACGCACTATCCTCGTGCAAATAAACATAGAAGTCGCGCCGGTTTGTTTACGTGCCAGTTTCTTTCAAGCTGGAACGCCAATTCGTTACAGCGCGCGCTACGCGATCGGTCGAAAATTGAATCGCGGAAGACGGAGCGTGCTCTTTCAAAATAGTACCGGGCAGGAAAGTAAGCGAGTTCGGAAAACCGTCGTGGAAACTTGTCGAAGTTTACCCGGCCAATCGGCACGGGGCGGGGCGGATCCTTTCGCGACTTATCGAAGCCGAAGATCAAAGCACGGGCGCCGGTAACTCGAGGCAAACCGTCGTGATTCCCGAGGTAAACCAAGAAGATCCAGTCTAACTTGAGAGGGAACCGACTGGTAGAGCTGTGTAAACGCAAGACCCAGCAGGTGGCAGGTGGTGGCGTTAAGCCGGCTCCAGAACTTGTCGATTTACCCACGGTGTAATGAGCTTAAAACACGACTCGCTGCTCGCTGCCCTCCGCCAACCCCCGTTTTACCAGCCCGAACCGTGTTCGACGGTGTTCGCCGTCGACCGTCAACCCACCCCTCTGTCTTCCACCGTCGACGTTCGCGCGAACGCGTATACGTCTCCTCGCGTTGCCGCTTCTCTTTCGTGTCGGAAGCCACGAGGCGTTTGGCAGTTCCATGAAATACGAGGAACAGGCCCGCTGGACGCGCGTTGTCCGGTCGCATCGTCGCTGATTTCATCCCCTGTCCCGTTGTCGACGTATTACGTATGAGCTAGTAATCAACGAAGTTCGTGCCGCTTCTTGATTTTGTCATTTATTATGTTGTTACGGATAGAGAATATATTCCGTTCGGTTTCTCACAGGAATCTCTTCTAGATCGTCTCTGGCAGGAAGCGTCCTAGATAACCTTTCATATCGTAGTTGAACCTTTTAACGAAGACCGAGCTCTGGCCCGATTTAATTGAAAGTGACAAAAAACTAGAGTTATTAGTCTGGACCTAAGCCCTAAGCACGATTAGATTATGAACAGAGCATTTCATTAATTGTAGGGGTATATAAACCCTTAGATTCTCACTCTCGCGGGCTAGTACTTCGGTAGACACGTATCGCGTCACGTCGTGCTGTATTTCGGAAAGTCAACTGTTAGCGAGATCGGGCTAGAGTACCTTTCGTATCAAAGTTAACCGTATAGATTCCGCGAGTTCGGTGTAAAATCTATTAGGCAGTGTTAAAGTTCTTTCCGAGTCCCCCGCATTGCCAGTGCGTCAAAACCGTGCATCATTGTTAGGTAATTCTTCTTTCTACTTTCTATTTCATTTAGTTCACTTCATTCGCGACAATTACCACACAATTGTACCACAGATACTTATAATTAGAATATATTTGTGTTCTTTGGTAATTAGAGCAAAGTTTCTTAAACCCATTATTATTGTTCCATATCCTAATCTAGTAATTGAACGTTCCCACATGATACAACCTTACCGCTCGGGTTGTATCAATTAGATTATATTAGTTACGAGGCCTACTAACTATCCCAGCGACTCCCTGATTTCGCATCAGGTTCGTTCGCTACTTACCAATTGTCCAAATAGAGATTTTTCCTACCTAGTGGCTCCCCAGTTTCGCATTGGGTTCGTCCACGAAAACTATACCATCCTAGCGGCTCCCTGATTTCGCATCAGGTTCGTCCGCATCCTAACAGCTCCCTAATTTCGCATCAGGTTCGTCTGTGCTCTTATCCGACCTCCCAGCGGCTCCCCGATTTCGCATTGGGTTCGTCCGCGCTGTTCTACAACCTCCTAGCAGCTCCCCGATTTCGCATCGGGTTCGTCTGCGCGTCTTTCCTAGTGACTCCCCAAATTCGCATTGGGTTCGTTCACGAAGTTTCACCTTCCTAGCAGCTCCCTGATTTCGCATCAGGTTCGTCTGCGTCTGACTCCATTCCTAGAGGCTCCCTGATTTCGCATCAGGTTCGTCCTCGCAGTCTATAATCCTAGCGGCTCCCCAATTTCGCATTGGGTTCGTCCGCGCACCTTAACTAACAAATTGATACCATATTCCTAGGGTGACAACCCTTCGCCGGCCACTCGTTGCTACTCGCGGCCCTGGCACGTAACAATGTTGACAACCTGCATTTACACGGCAAGCAATGATTCCAACAGTAGAGAATCATTTTATAAATTCCCATTCGTTTGCACTTCTCATGGCTCCCGCCCGAAAGATTATTAATCGAGCCAATAATTCGTGGGGTCGATCCCGGGGAAGAATAATTCCGATTGGCAATTCATGATCGTGATTACCCGTCAGCACTCGATTAGACACGGCCCGCCGAGTGACTCATCCGCAAATTGTTTTGACCACTGTCGTGTTATTCTTTCGTCGCACAAAAGCATACGAAATTGACGCGGCCCCCCTAAGTCGTAATCCCTCGGCTTCAGGACTTCATCGAACCCAATGAAATCTCGTGCCCTACCACAATTCCGAATCTCTTCGTGCTTCGGATTAATACGGACGCGACGGGGAGTGAACGACGCGCCCGACCAATCGGAAATGTTTTCATTCTCGTGGTGACTGACGCTAAAATCGATCAAACATCCTGCAAATATTTTATTGCGCTCATACGTTCATTTTTCAGTCATCTGGTCTCGTGCCCGTGGCCTCTTCTTCTTCGGACGCGATCATTTTGAGGGAAACCTTGCCTTTCTACGTGATTCGGCTTTTTTATGGTTACCTATAATAATTTATATTCTTCCCCTTCTTGTTTTTCGTGTTTAGAAAAGAATTCAATCGCCAGGTAGGGTGACGAGTCTAGTGAATGAACATAATTCGAATTACACGTGTCTTTTTCTAATCGGAATCTTTTACATTAATTCTGTTGTAAGTTCACAGATCTTTTCAGAACGCATTCGGCACTTACAGAAGATTTAATGAAGTATGAAGACCACCCTCCCATCCCCCGTCGCCACGTCTTCCGGTTAGTGTCCGCTGTTGGAAGACGTCGGGTGCGATCTGAATTATACGTATTCTCGTGTCCTATTAAAGTCCATCGAATGGTTCCGCGGGGGCAATTAAGGCCGTGACGCGGGGGCTCGGGCCCGTCAAATAAATCAGGGATCAATAAATTAGCGGACGGCTGAAGCTCGTGGCTGACTTTATCTTCGCGGTGGCATCGGTGTTCGGCGGTGGCAGCTGGCCGGCCCGTGGCCTGGGGGAAAGGAAAACGGAAGCTGGCCCCAATAAAACACTTGCCACCCGACGCTCTTACGTTTACGTCTGCGTTCGCGTTCACGTTCGCGTTTCGTTTCCTCGGGGGCCCTCCGGTGTGCTCTAATCTGCATTTTAAATGCCCGCAGCACCCCTGCCCGCCGCGGCGGCCGATAACAGAGCTGAAACTCCGCCACCGCTCTCCACTGGTTTACCCCGGACCTTCTTCAACCCCTTTCGCGATGGGGGCTGGCCAGGGTAGCTACTAGGCAGGGGTAGCAGCCGCCGGATGCGCCACCGGATACTTGCCGAGTACGTTTTCGCGCCCGCCGCTCCGCTCGGAGATAAAAGTACCTACGGCCGCCCAGGACAGGAGGCATCGCGCCCATTGCTACGTCGAGAGCCTGTCCGTGCCAGACCTCCGTGAACCTGACGCCATTGTTCGCCTCCTCTTTTTCGAGATTTCGCCATCCTGGAGATATTAATATCCGGCAAGGCCGGACCCGGCCGGGCGTTATTTTTGTTGGCCGCCTCGTATTTTCGCGACGTATCGCTCCGCCGCATTATCACTCCTCATCCTTCTACTCATCCTCCTCCTCCTGCTCGTCTGTTTCCTTCGAACTGTGAGCCCAATATTTCTCCACCTATTGCCTTCTTGGTAAGAGAAAGGTTTCTGGACGGCTACGTGATAGACGTCGCTGGAGAACCGTTATTAGCGGTGGGAAAGCGTTGCACCACCTGCATTTGTTCAAGACCCAAATTGATTCTGTATTTGCCTTCCATGTTTTTTAAAAGTCAAGAAGAATAAGTTCCATTGATCTGCTAGAACAGGGATGAGCAACCCGCGGTCCACCACACTTTCTTGTGCGGCCCTCCAAAGATTTTACATCTTGACTTTTAAAAATTCCTACAGTGTCCCGCTGTTCTACAAAAGACACATATATCTTTCACCGTTTTTTTAATAGCATTTCTATTAATGAGTGTTTTATTTCTGTAATTTTTTATACTAGGTTTATTGTGTTAATAAAGGAGATAATTTGATTTCATCATTCAGTGTTTGTATTATCATAAGTTTCTCACATGCGGCCCGCACGACATTTTTAAAATTCTAGCTGGCCCGTTGTAAAAAAAGATTGCTCATTCCTGTGCTGGAAAGTGTCTTACGGCAAGCATAGAGTAGAAATGTGATTAATGTTTATCACTAAACATGTAATCTAATGATTACACAGGAAACGCGAATATTTGGCAAGTACACAGCAAAGTCTTCCCACGACATAGATATTAATCAACGCGGAGCCCAGCAGGCAGCACCCTCTTACGCACCCTTCTCAGAACCATTCGCGTCCCTTTGATTCGCGGGCCGTTACATCAGCCACGGGGGCACGAGATTTCCTTCCGGGTCGTGTAACCCGTGTTCGATCGTCATAAAGAAATCCCGGCTCGTCAGCTTTCAATCTGTCGGAACGCGTCGGATTGCAAGAAACGATCGACGGCAAGTGGAGTCGGCCGTGGATCGACGGAAGTAAGACGTCGCGTGGATCCTCCGGCGACGTAAATCACCGTGGTCGGTCGCCGGGGCCGAAGCAATGCCCGATTTTACGGTCGCGTCGAACTGAATGGGACAAGAGTTGCGGAGACGACGCGACGCGACGCATCGAATGCAACTAGGGGGAGGAAAAGAGAACGAAAGAGAAAGATATAGAAAGGATGAGGGGGCGTGCCGCAGAGCCGACGAAAGGGACAGATGACTCACGTCCCTGCAGCCGGGGCTCGTCTGCTAAATGGCCAGAGATCATGGTCGCTCACGGTGAAAAAGTTTCACCCCCATATCGCGGGAGCTCCGTGCGTGTGCATTTGCGAGAGATCTCGGTGGAAACGCGACACGGGGAAAAGGACACAACCGTGTTCCGGCTTTGTTATGCTCCTCTGTGCGACCGGCCGTTCCCCAGGAACGTTCAAAGGGCCGGGCAGGCGACGACGACGCGACGCGACGCCACGCCACCCAGCAGCGCAGCGTCGAAAATACTGGCCTCTGCTTTTCCCTTGTTTCACGCGAAATTAAATACCCCCCGTGTGATTCTATTGTATCTTCTTTCGCGCGCCACACCGCCGCTGAATTATTGTTGCAACCCTTGAGCCGCGGATGAAACCGGAGACGGATAACACCGCCGGATACGGTATTTGCGCGCCGACACTCCTTCCACTTGGTTCCTGCTCCATTTTAATGCTTTCGGTACGTTTCTCTGCCCGATGGGCCATTTCCGCAATTTTTGTTGGGTACATATTTCTGTAAATACTGTCAGCTAATCATTACATTGCGGATCTTCGTGGAAAATAAAAATTGTTGGCATCGATTTCAAGAAAGAGTAACCATACATGTGTATAGTCCTCCCTTCATGCTTAAATTTTGTTAACGGTTTTACTGCTTTAACCCTTTGCAGTCGGAGCTATTTTAACTCGAAAATTAAACATTTCTTCCGACCTAGAATAATTCCATTGTGTACGATCTTGTTCGTTTTACGAATACGAAATTGATATAATACCTCATGCAATGCTTAAATGTGTAATAGTTGATTAGATACCAACATATTTAATAATGCGAACAATATCCTGAATAATGATCCAGCAATTTATAGTGGAGGCTCTGAGTCACCCCTCGACTGCTAAGGGTTAAATTGCCCCAACTCGTTCTTGTCGTAAATCCATAAAATCCGCAGTCTGCTCATAATAAAACAATTTCCTACAGCCCTAGATTAAAATATTATCATTGTGTATTATAATCGAGGTTCTACTAAATCCTCGATTAAACAGGCAACTGCACTCCGATTTGTACCGTGTTTGGTCTCGTTTCGAAGAAGACGACAAATGCGCTGGTAGAAGTTTCATAAAGAAATCATTAGAACCAGAAAAGTTCTGTCAGTGAATTGCACACCTTTATCACATACCATAAATTGAGACGTCATTGCGTCAATAAAATCCACCACGGCGAATTCACCTATCGCAGTCTCGCATACAAAGTGGACACGGACACAGTAGGTAAACAGAGACCTCGTGCTTCAGCGTTATTTCTTATTCAGTCCAATATTCCGGGCTCGGAATCGGATCGCGTGGACTCTTCCCGGTGGATTGTTGCGCGCGGCACGTAACGCGGTGCAAACACGATTCCGGGGTTCATTTCGGAGACGTTAATGCCCTGGCGTGACGGTCCACTTGTCACTGAGTAAATTCGCCGTCAACCGTCGACGTCAGGCTGCGCATCCCCTTGTTTTCGTGACGGTGACTGTTGGGAACCCGGCAGACGTTGACTCGAGAATGCGGGCGAGACGAGACGAGACGAGACGAGACGAAACGAAACGCGGGTCACGCTCTCGCGAGCAGCAACGTTGCGGAGAGCACGGTGCAGCTCGATGCAGCATGGTGCAGCGGTGTGCAGAGGCGATTGTCTCGTCGAAAAGTGAATAGAGAAGTCAAAGGGCACGGGGCAGGACTACTTTTATCGCCGGATGGGGGGCCGCGTCTTCCCCATGCCCGGATTTCAGCCCGTTCTCATGCGAGCACAATGGGGTTTTCGCGAAAAAAATAGAAACGCCCGGACGACTGCGAGGTCCTTTGTTCTTCCGGGACGCTTTTGAAGCCGGCCCCGACCCGGCAACTTCCTCCGCTTTGTTCGCGGACGATGTCTCCCCGAAGAAACAAATAATTCCCGGCTACGGGCGGAGTCATCAAATTAAAACATTCCGAATCCGGCACTCGCGCCCAGGAACTTCGCGAGTTCACGCCATGGAAATTTTCCAATCTCTTAGTCGGTTCCTCGATGTTTGCAGGACACCGTCTACCGACCCCGTCGGAAACAATGAACGTCGCAATGAATTACTTCAGGGAACGCGAGATTGTTTCTTGCCGCTTTTCGTAAAGTCGCGGACGGATGGTGTCGAGGTGTAGAAAACTTTAGTGGAATTGATTTTTTATTGTGTTTTCCTTAAGCCGTTGCCATTGGAACCTTCTACGGGAACGGGATTTATCTCGAGTCGTGAGAACGAGGACGTAAATAGTTGAAGCGGAATGTTTGAGGACATCACTGATCTAACTTTTATATTTTACAAGCAAACAACTCAACTATTTAACTCCTTGCGCTGCGAGAGAAAGGCCTGCAAAGTAATGTTATTGTGAAAGTGAAATCTTTTCAGCTCGCTGTAGTCCGTTAGACAGCAGTAACTCTATCAATTTTTCCATTTCGCTGAGACGGACAGAGACGGATGAAAACTCTCTGTGTACACGGTCGCCCCCAGGTTTCCTGGTGTCCCATGGAATTTCTACGGTCGCGCGTGTCCCGTAGCCGAAATTTATTAACACCCCACAGGATCCATCGTCGATGGGGGTCGCGAACAAAGTAACGCGACGGCATTTCCACTGGCGGAGGCGTCATCAGATAGAGATACGTCGGGGCTCCGCGTCGAGGCTCTGTCTGTCTGTCGCAGACAGACAATGCGAGATCCGACGACAGACGTGGCCGAACCGCGCCCCTTTCATGTACCGCTGATTGATACCCTTGGTCCTGTCCGATGTGGGGTTGCGACGGTAATGTTGGCCTCGTCGACGGCGGCGGCGCCGTCGCGTTATCAACGCTGCCGGAGATGCGTCGATTAACAGAGACGCTAATATCGAGCCGAACCTCCGAGGATTGTTTACAAGGAGTTTACACGGGCCGCGAAATCCAACTCGTTCCGCCAGCGTTAATTAATCCCACGATATTTCCGTATTACAGTAAAAGATCCTTCGTTGTCCAAAGGCCGGGGGTTTGAGCGGACAACGACCGTGCCCGGACACTATTTTCGATTTATGACTGCGTCTTTAGTGAAACGGCTAGTTAAACGACAAAGAAAAGCATTCGCAGTCAAAAGCAGTCAACTGTTGTCTGGCTTTAAAAAACTCCTTATTTCCTTGCCATATTCCTTTCCTATTGTTCTCCGTTCTGCGCGGGTCTAGACAGTCCTGGGACACATCTGGCGACCAGATCCACGCTGGCCTAATCCTCTCGTTGACAGGCAGTGGAGTGGGTAGGCACTGGACAACGATCGTGCCCACGATTCAGGACAACGAAGGAGCGATTACTGTACCTACACAGCCAACCCCTCCATAACAAATAACATACCGCACCCGACGAAATTATTAAACAAGTATTTGTACTACACGTTTTCTTACACTTTTTATCGCATATAGAATCGTTTTAAACAATAAGAAAATTATACATTTGTTTACATGAAACTCAATTTTTATTAAACTGCCGAAGGGTTAATTACATATCGACATCCTGTAATTCTTGCAATCTTCCTACTGTTTCAAATTTCTCCTCATCAGTGTACTTGGAATCCTCTTGTAACAGGATATTCTAAGAACACAGCACTTCTACGTGCAGCTTTGACGTCTCGGTACAATAGTTTCCAAAATAAACGTCGGTCGGGGCAGAAATTTGTCAGAGTTACCACAAGAATCCTTCTCTTTCGAATCCGACGTTAGGCAGAGAGGATCAACCATGCCGCAGATGTTTCGCAGCCTGAAGAGGTTAAAACAGTTTTCTTTGGTCATTTTGAGGGGCCGCGGGTAAGGGATTTTTTCAGCCGCGAGAGGACCGTGAGGAATCCTTTCGAGAGCGGTTCGCCGCGCCGCGCCGCGCCGGATAAAGCACGGGGACGCGGGTTCAAGTATGAAATTCTTGCGAGCGAGCCGGTGCACAGTGTCTTTATACCGGTAATCGGAGAAGCCCGGCATTCTTCTGGTGCGCGCGTCGCGTGCCACATCGGATCACCAACGATTCTTGCCGGGCAAACTGTGTCGTCGACGTCTGTGTATCGTCGTCGACGACATCGGCCGACGAACAAGACCGGGACTCGCTAATTTCCTCGCGGAATCGTCACACCCGGCTTGTCACCGCGTCCGGGAAGCAATTCCGTAGATTCTTGCCCCCGTGGAATGCCGCCTTTGATCGTCGCTCGCGAACATCACTCTAACGAGAACCGACGCATAACTCACCACGGGTCCCTGGATCCGCGGATTCTCCCGTTATAGCACTCGCCGACGACGCACGTCACCGTACTCGCAAGAAAAAGCTGGCCGAAAGTCGAAATTTTCGAGGACAATAATGAAAAAATCACCAATTTTCAACGTGGCTGGAAAAGAATTTCTCATCCACTATGTACCAGGTATGTAAATATAAAACCGGAATTTTTGTATAGAAAATACACGTTTATTGTATGACATTGACACAAAATATTTTATTCGAAGTACATATTGCCCATCGGTAGCTACACATTTTTCCCATCTCTCTGACAATTTGTGGATGCCACGCCAAAAACACTGTTCCTCGTTTGAGGCAAACCAGTCATCGAACCATTTTCGCAAATTTTCGTAAGATGTGAAACGCTGCTCAGCAAGTGCGTGTCACATAGATGCAAATAAGTAATTAATCGGATGGAGCCAAGTCTGGTGAGTAAGCCGCATGCGAAAGTATTTCCCAACTAAACGCCTCAATCGTTTCCTTTACCGGTTTTGCTGTGTGTGATGGTGCATTATCATGAAGCAAAATCACTTTGTGTTGTCTTTTTTGATATTCCGGTCGTTTTTCACGCAAAGCTTGATTCACATCGATCATTTTTTGTCGGTAGCGTTCAGTATTAACGGTTTCGCCAGGTTTTAGCAGCTCATAATAGATCACAGCCTTCTAATCCCACCAAACACAGAGCATTGTCTTCCGTCCATAGCGATTTGGCCTTGCAGTCGATGTCGATGGTTCGCCTGGAGTTACCCATCATCTCTTACGCTTAGGATTCTCGAAATATATCCACTTCTCATCGCCAGTCACAATTCGATGGAGAAATCACTTTCTTTTGTACCTGGCGAGCAGCATTTCACAAGTGGTTTTTCGGTTTTCATGCTGTCTTTCATTCAGTTCATGTGGAATCCATTTTCCCATCTTCTAAATCTTTCTCATGGCTTTCAAACGTATGGAGACGGCTTCTCGTGTCACATTTAATTGATCCGCGAGTTGTTGTTGCGTTTGAGCGTCATCCTCATCCAACAATGCTTGCAGATCGCTGTCTTCAAACTTTTTCGGTGGTCTTCCACGTTCTTCGTTTGTCACATCAAAATCGCCATTTTGGAATTTTTTAAACCACTCGAAGCACTGTGATTTACCAAGAGCATGCTCACCGTAAGCTTCGACAGGCATTCGATGCGATTCTGCAGCAGTTTTCTTCAAACGGAAACAGAAAATCAATGCTGTCCGCATATCGTAGTTTCCAGGCACAAAATTCGACATGTTCAACGTTATTAAAAACTATGCTGTTGTATGAAACTTGTATGGTTGTGAGTTGAAAATCTTTACCAGATGTCAAAACAAGAAAATGGCGTCGATGACGCGGTTTGACGGTAACTACATTGTCAGCTAGAGCCACCTATGGGCAAATTCCGGTTTCATATTTACATACCTGGTATATCTATGTATACAGGGTGTGGCCGGACGGCTGGTACAACCGAGTAGAAGATGATAATAATACATGTAAAAATAAGTCGAAAAAAGGAACAACATTTTTTTTGTTTGACGCTTCGTTTTCGAGAAAATCGAGTTTGAAAATGCAGCGAATACATGTACTATTGCATAGGAATCGTCTGACGCGCCTGACCATGATCAACTAATTCTACTTTGGGCATCTATGTACTTATTTACTAAAGCACGCAAACCTGGCGGAACTTTAAACTCGATTTTCTCGAAAATGAAGCGTCAAACGCAAAAATGTTATTCCTTTTTTTCGACTTATTTTGAACTGTCTTCGAAAAAATAGGAGGTTACTCAATTCGATCTGTATGTGCCTTTTTTCCCTTTTTTTTTTCTATGTATGTCCACCGATTATGCCGAGATGGATGGACCAATCGGAACGAAACCTTTTGCATCTTGTAGATTGTAGAGTATGTCCCCGGGTGGTCCCGTGAAAACAAATTTTGCATTTTTCATTCTTTGCGGTTTTTATTGCAAATAACCACTAATTGTAAGACCGAAAAACCATTCTACGGTGTTCTACAAATTCACTCGTTCCATTCAAAAGTATGAAATAAAGAAATTTTATAAAAAAAAATTAAACCGACTTCGAAAAAACGCACTAGAAAAATGCACTAAAAAGTATGAAATAATTTCCATTTAATTTATGTGAATACACACGAACTTAAATACAATACAATCTTTTCGGAGGCAAAATTTAAAATTTTCCAAATAACAAATGTTGCTGATTATGATTTCATTGGAATATGGTGGACTTGGAAATCAGTAGGTGGCTTTCCAAGAAGATACATTAATATGTGAAAGCATTAGAAGAATTTAAGTATTTTCGTAATTTCCAGTGTCGAAAATTTTCAATTTTGCACCGACTCCGAAAAGATTGTACTGTATTTAAGTTCATGTATGTTCACATGAATTAAATGGAAATTATTTCATACTTTTCAGTGCATTTTTTTAGTGCGTTTTTTCGAAGTCGGTTTAATTTTTTTACATATAGTATTACCCTTTGCTCGGTTGTACCACCCGTCCGGCCACACTGCTACACCCTGTATGTATACAATGGCAGAGAAAACTAAACAGAAGACTCTCAGTTATACGAATGGCGTTCCTGTCGCTAAATGGACACGTTCGTCAAAGATTGAACGTGTCCATTTGCGAGTTTCAACTTTCTGTTCGCTCTCCGAGAGTTTTTCGCATGCAGCTTTCCGCTAGCACTCTCAATACCGTGTACGCACTGACGAATTTGACTCTTGAGAGTAACTCGGGATAGTGTTACTCTCGGATGGATACATACCCTTAGAAAATAAAATCTTACACGATCTCAACGCATAACTGAGCACGTCACCGTGCTCGCAACAAAAGCTGACCGAAAGTCGAAATTTTCGAGAACAATACCTCAATATCTCCAATTTTCAACGTGGCTGGAAAAGAAATCCAGTTTTGTCTTAGAAAATTAAAATCTCTTACACGATCTCGAAGCGACGCACAGTGCGGCGTTCTTATGGACGGAGTGGACAAAAGTCTGTTCTCGACGGATTCTTATAGGAAATTTCACGCTGATCACGCATATACCATATATTAAGGGTCCCTGAATAGAGTTTAACAGTTTTTTTCCGCAAAATACCGTTTTTTTCGAAGATTTTTTATTGTTTTTGCGTGAAAAAACGGTTAAACTCCATTCAGTGACCCTTAATACATGGTATATTCGTGATTAGCGTGAAATTTCCTATAATACCTCTAAGTATCTTTCTTTAGTTTGGGATCACACTGTATATTTCAAGTGATGGAAACAGGGGCAGTTAAGAAAAATTCTCTCTTCAATGCATCATCTACAGAGATGAGGAAACGACCAAAAATTCAATTGAATTTTATTCAAAATTGAATTTCAAATAATATTTTATAAACATTATAACAATAATGATGGACAGAATATGTGAAGGTAACTTCACCATAATAAAGGTATGCCTATTTACATAATATAGGCCATAGACCTATGAAGTAGATATTTATAAAATCACTAAAATTATATACACTAATTTTATAACAGAAGAAATTTTGAACGAATAGCTTAAAATTTTGGGGAAAGATATTATTAATCATTTAACTGGATTCGCTATTTTATGGAGAACCAGAAAAAAATTATTTTCTCTTTTTTAGTGTATTTTAATATAAGCGTGGTTTTTAAAAAGTTTTTTATATATTTTATTTTCTACTTTATTGTCATCGGAAGCAAGTATGTATATAAAATTTCAGTAAGACTGGTCTTTGGGAAGAGACTTAAAATTCGATTACTAGATTTGACGCATAAGTGTGGTAAAAAAGAGCACAGAGCCGTTCAAAGCAGTTTCAAGCTGGAAATGTTTACATATTCGTGAAGTATAATAGTTGTGAAATCGAAATATGTCAAAACCCCAGGATGTTTTGACCCGAAATTGAGAAATGCTTATCTGAAGATATTAACGTTTATAAAACTTAATTCTAACTTAGTGTTTTATTATTGCTACGAAACTATTTTAACAGTTATTGAAACAGGAAAAATGGATATTCCTCACCTTCTTCAATGCCTTCCATATTCAAAATTTAAAGAAAGGTCACAAAACAACGTTCTTGATTACAGAAAGTCAGTAATTGATTGGGCCAGGTCTCGCGTGAGTTCTCCGATGAGCTCTCTAACGACAGCTCTCTACCACTTATGCAAACATGATTCCTGTCGTTTGTTGTGGTTATTTTAGATTCCCGGCATTTGTTTCATACACTAGAGACATTTCTGAAGGGATTAGTAAAGCCAAACAAGGTGCGGAGAATAGTTATATTTTCGACTTTTGCCCATAGGCGGCCGCACTATGCGACGTGTCGAAATCCTAATGAAAAATTAGCAGGACGTAGTTCTTGCAAAAATAGGCATATCGCTCTGCTTTTTGGCAAACGAGCGACTCATTTATCGTTCGAAAGTTCCACGACAGAGAGACACGGCGAATTGTCTCGCCTTTGCGTCGTGACGGCCGTGGATCGCCGTGAAACTGCGAGATGCATCGCTGTTACACGGTCGGATGCGGTTGTCGACGATTGACGCGGGTCATTTTGCGGTCCGGGAACAATGGAGCCTGCCAGTGAATCTTGTTGACGCGAGCAAGGAGATGTCATCCCGTGATTGCCGGCCCACCGAGCGAGTACGGGCCTCGTCCTCTTGGAATTCGCGACTTGGCGGAAGGTGGACCGTACGGGAGTGTGATATAATCGAAGCCTGCACCGGCAATTGTCTCCGGTAATGGTGGCACGAACAATGATCCTTTGAGGAGTGCAATGAACATTCCGGTACCCTGAAGATAGCCATTGTTGACATAGCAATCATGGTAAATTCTTTTTACAAAGTACAACAATTTCGATTTGAATGATCCTGATTTGCAAAATTATCATTAAGAACTAAATTTTAAATGCTTTCGGCGCACTGGTTCGATCAAGCATACTACATAAACACTATTTGCAAATCTTCACAAAATCTTTATTTCAACGCTTCGATCTTTTTTTAGATCATTCTCAAGAAATTTTTAAGAAATGCGTCTGTAAAATAATAAGAAATGCTGTATTTTATAAATATGTGACTTTAAGCCATTAAGGACAGATGCTACTTACTTGCTTAGTGCAATATAAAGTAATATTTCATGTTATGAATTTTAATGAGACACGTGTTGACACTATGGCACTGTACTAGGTAATGATATACCGTGAAGACACATAGAAGCGAAACAAGCCACATATCGATCGTTTGTTTAATGATCGATATTTGGCGCTAGATTCAAACCAAAACATAACCAATGCAATCCTCTTACCACTGCTCTCTTACCATATTAGAGTATGGTATTTGTCAATTAACATTCAATTTTATTATATTATACACTATTGTGTGTATGTGTGAATTGAAATGGGGGTGTCCCACTTGGACTCCGACCGATTGGACACGTCCCGATTGGACGCGTTCCTTTTGGACTCCGTGCCGATTGAACTCGTACCGTTTGGACGCCGTGGCGGTTGGATTCGTGACGTTTGGACGCCGGAAATTTTATAATCGTTGGACGCCGCGAATTTTATAATCATTGCTTTTCGAAGTCTACATATGGTGATATTGTACTGGGAAATATATGGTTAAATATGATTTGGAATCTATTCAATTTGGATCTGAATTTAAATTTTTATGTGGTTTTTTATGTGTTTCTTGTGTGTGAGGAGATAACGTGTTTTTACAAAAGAGAATAACTAATCCAACCGCCACGGCGTCCAAACGGTACGAGTTCAATCGGAACGGCGTCCAAACGGTACGAGTTCAATCGGAACGGCGTCCAAACGGTACGAGTTCAATCGGCACGGCGCGGCGTCCAAACGGCACGAGTCGAATCGGCACGGAGTCCAAAAGGAACGCGTCCAATCGGGACAGTCCAATCGGTCGGAGTCCAAGTGGGCATCACTCATTGAAATGAGGTTGAAGCTGTATAACGAATTGATTAGAAGAATTCATCATATATATTAGGACCTTGAATAAGTTCTCGCTGTTTCTTTTACAAAATAAAAGAAAAAGTTGACTCATCTACTTGTAATGTTTTTCCAAGTTCTGCTAGCGTCTGACATCGGTCTTGATCGAGCAATTCCTGCAACTTTTCGTCTTCAAATTTTCAAAATCATTATTTTTGAAGCGTCGAAACCAGTCTCTGCATGTCGTATCCGACAAAGCATTGTCACCATAAGTCTCAACAAGAATTCTATGTGATTCAGCTGCAGATTTCTTTTGAATAAAGTAGTGCAATAAAATTCCCCGCAAATACACTTTATTTGGCACAAAAGTAGACATTTTCAGAACTAAGAAGAAATTACTTTGTTTACACTAAAGTGAACTACCATACACTGAAATTTAAGGTTAGATACACTACTGCCTTGCATGTGTGTTACCATTCGAAATTCCACGAACGGGGTACTGCTACTGCCATCTTTGAAGAAACAGCGAGAACTTATTCAAGGTCCTAATATATCATCATATATATATATATATATATATATACCATTTCTTGAGAATGATCTTAAAAAAGACCGAAACGTTGAAATAAAGATTTTGTGAAAATTTGCAAATAGTGTTTATGTAGTATACTTGATCGAACCAGTGCGCCGAAAGCATTTAAAATTTAGTTTAACCGAAAGATTAGAAATCGTAGATTAAGAGTTTGAACAAAAGACATCGTCTACCTCGACGACGCAGCAGAAACAGGAGCGAATCTACGGGAAGAAGCGCCCCGGGGGCAGAATGAAATTAGATTCCGACGCGCGCGCCGAGGAGAATTTCTCAGGTTAAACAGTTTACGCGGCTCTCGGCGGTCTTACGAATGGAACCAATGATCTCATCCCACGGCGAAGCGTAAAAAAGTACTTGGACGACGGTGTTTTAATTCCATTATCGCTCTTAATTATCGGGGATCTCGCGTTAAACAATCTTAATCGTCTTAGCAGGCGGAAGCTGGGCGCGAAGCCGAGGGTGCAAAAACTTTCTTTACCTTTTGTTCCTCGGCCGCGTTCATCGCGTAAAGCAGCGAACTTTTATGACCCGTTCTCTACTCGATTCCTCTATCGTTTTAATTAATCGTCGAGTCGTACTCGCCAACCTCGCGAACGAGCGAACACTTTAATATCCCTTTCCCTAGCTATTTTGACGCTGATGGCAAACAATCTCCCAGAATAAACGAACGATTCGACGTCCGCGAAAACATTTGCGACAGCGAGCCCGACGGTTGACAAGACACTGATTGCGTTACTGTCGTGTCATCCCAGAAACTGTGCGCTTCGCGGGCCGGGTTAATCGTTTCCATTGATTGCGTTACAGGGCCGGCGTTCATTTATTCAAGATCCAAAAAATCGAGCATATCCCGCGGAATGAGTGTCACGTCAATTATCTGTCGCGGGTCCTGCTATCTTCTCGCGCCCAGATCGAATTAGTCATTACCCATGGTGGCTGTTAAACAATGCATGCGGAGCCTGCCAACGGCGATCGTGTACGTTTGGATGGAACCACCTGGAACCTGGTTGGAACCGTCGGTTTATCCGTCGGTAAGAAGCGCATAAATATTCAACTCCCGCGGGGAGAGAAAGACATTATAACTCCGACGGCTCTCGGTTTTCGCTTTTTTCTACAGGCGCGGCGCGGCGCCCGGTCCCGGGAAAACTAAGAGTAATTACGAAAGTAACTGCGAGACGTTAAATACCCTCCGAGGATTCTTTCGTACCGGCGAAACGAGGCACTTCGATTCGCAATTAAAGTATTTGTTGCAGCGGGACGCGAAAACGATCGACGCGTCGCGCGAAACCAACGGAAATGATTTCTCTGCTGGTTACGTCGAGAGTCGGATAATTTAATTATTGTGCTGTATAATTTTTATGTAGAACGTTCCCTTTAACCTTGAGCGGTCGCGTGGATGATAATAGTCATTCAGCGGATTTTAATGCGAAATAATAATTGTCTACAATTATTTCGAGATACAGAAGCTACGTAGACGTTCATTTCTTTTATTAATAATTCTAGAGGGACGGAAATGATGCAAGAATATTTTTCATTTCTTCAAATGCCTTCATCGTTTTGAATTTAATCTACTTTACCACACTGTTTAAACTCTGCCCTCTTTGGTGAGAAAACTGTGTACAGTAAATATTCGGTCTAAGAAACCGGGAACTGTACGATCTAAGAAAAACTAGTATCTCCTCCACTGCGTGGCATGCCTAGTAAGACAGCCTGCGAAGGAGCGACTTTAAGAGCAGAGATTTATTTGCACGCTTGATCCACGGATTTAAAATTAACTCGCTACCGATAATTAGTGATCGGACCGATACCGATACTATTGATGATATTCAATCAATTCGATACCAAAGTACTCAATGGGAAGTATCGATACGTATTGAAGTGTAAGGTATTTGGTATTACTTTTCGATACCGATACTTCATGAATTGATACCCGTTTGATACTTCTACGAAAGTATCGATACCCATTTGATACCTCTACGTAAGTATCGATACCCGTTTGATACTTCTACGAAAGTATCGATACCGGTTTGATACTTTACGAATGTTTCGATACCTGTTCGATACTTTAATCCTCGCGTACGTATACGTGGTCTAGCGGTGTGTGAGTGTACCATACCGGTGAGTGAGTGTGAAACTGTCGAGCGTCATCTGTTGGAAAAGACCCCCGGTAATCGATACTTTCGTAAAGTATGAAATATATTGAAGTATCAAACAGATATCGAAACATTCGTAAAGTATCAAACAGGTATCGATACTTTCATAGAAGTATCAAATGGGTATCAATGTTTTTGATACTTTACTTTTGATACCTATTTGATACGGTATCATAACTTGCGGATTGGTATCGATAGTATCAATTTGGCATCGGTCCGATCACTACCGATAATGGACTCTGATTTAAGGGGAAACAAAGGGTAGTCAGACTCGGAAATCAATTAATCCGTCGTGTTCATTTTATTTCGAGGATCGATTTTTTTTTCCTTATTTTACGTCGCTTTTGGAACTCCTATTCAGGAGTTATTTCGCGACGGGACCTACAGTTTTTATAAGGTGGGTTCCGAACCACCTTTGGGCACCACAGTTTAAATAGCACATGGAATTTCCAGAGGTGAAGGATCGATTTAAACGGATCGCCGAAATTCCGAAGAGAGGGGGTACGGTTCGCGCACAATAGTTTTAAATCGCAGCTGCCTTTTCTCTTTCCGGGGAAAGATGTGAAATTTCGTTTCCTCGCGAGAAGCTTTTTCGTCCCGGTGAAAAGCCAATAAAAGGAATTGCGACCAATACGTTGGTGACAGGCTTCCACCCCCGGGGGCGCCGGATGGCGGATCTGTATATAGAATTTCAAGAAAATACGAGTGTCCGACGTTTTCTGAATGAAAGGTATAAATAACGGCAGCGCGAGGGAACGTAACTCGCGACTAACCGAGTTCCCATTCGAAGTCATCGATCAACGTCAACAGCAAGTAACTTCGAAACGGAGAACGATCCTTTTGCATGGCCCTTAGCGTTTCGTAGACATTCAACGGGTAATATATCGGCCTATTTATGCCCATAATGCTGCTCGTATCGCCGGAACCGATTCGCTAGATTGAGATTTCAGCGAACGCGTTTTCGCTGACCGCGAGAAACAATTTATCTGTCGCTGGGAAAGCCTGATACAATGTTGTAATGATACATTCGCTTCTGTCAGTTCCAACTGAAATTAAAACACAATGATCTATTCCCGGTATCTATTGAGACAACGATCTAGCTTTGCGCGCGGCATGGATCGTATGTCTGTAATTACTTGTCGATTTCCAGTAACATTGTTTATCTCCTGACACAAACTCGATATAAACGAACAGCCGGGTATATTTTATATTATAGAAACTATTTCCACTTGTATTCGAGGATCGTCGAGCTCGCTGACCAGCTTCGAATTTGTAAACGACTCGGCCGATTTTATTACGCATTGTGATCGAATAAATTACCCGCCGATCAGCGTTTTTGCAAACATCGTCGAATAATTCACGCAGAAAATTTATGAAAGCCGACGTCGACGCGCCATCGCAATCGAATTCTCGATAATTCGCGGTCTGTTCGACGAGCTATCGCGGATCGTTGCATTCTCCGCTCGCTCCGAAGTATTACAAAAATCTTCCTCGGCTATCCGTTGCACGGGGGTTTGGGACCTCCGGCGTGCTCGATGACCGTCGGCGACGCGTAATGACGCATTAATTTTCCCCGGGAAGCTTTCCAACGGGGACATTATTAATTTCGAACGAACGCATTATCAATCGATCAGCTAGCAAACTTGTGAAATATTTAATAAACAGGCAGCCCGACGTAAAATTTCTATCAAAAGGAATAGCGCAAGGAAATAACCCGTCTGCGGGTCAAAAGTATTGGGTTTTTCGTTGACATTTCTTCTAATTGTAAAAAGCAAAAAATCATTGAGGAATTCCGAGATAATTTCAAAAGGATTACAACAACGTAAATTAATTCATGGATCTCACAGACCCAACGAATTCGAGGGCTGACACTAGTACAGTAAAAGCTCCTTCGTTGTCCAAAGGCCGGGGGTTTGAGCGGACAACGACCATGCCCGGACACTATTTTTGATTTAAGACTGCGTCGTTAGTGAAACGACTAGTTAAATGACAAAGAAAAGCATTCGCAGTCAAAAGCAGTCAACTGTCTGGCTTTGAAAAACTCCTTATTTCCTTGCCATATTCCTTTCCTATTGTTCTCCGTTCTGCGCGGGTCTAGACAGTCCTGGGACACATCTGGCGACCAGATCCACGCAGGCCTAATCCTCTCGTTGACAGGTAGTGGAGTGGGTAGGCACTGGACAACGATCGTGCCCACGATTCAGGACCAGTGTTACCATATTTTTCTCTCGCCAGGCCCCCTACTCTTCTGCCTCTCGCCGCGTCACGCACCGTACCTCGTCTTTGCACTCTTCCCACTAACGCTGACGTACGGTCGCGTGAGCCTCCCACTCTTCCCACTAGTTGCTGACGCGACCGTACGCAAGCGTGTCGCCACTGTCGCCGGCGTTAGTGGGAAGAGTGCAAAGACGAGATACGGTGCGTGGCGCGGCGAGAGGCGGAAGGGAAAGGGGCCTGGCGAGAGAAAAATATGGTAACACTGTTCAGGACAACGAAGGAGCGATTACTGTAGTAAGGGATGCAAACAAAATGTAGAGATCTACCTTTCTTCTCATCTGTGGGAAATTGGTACAGTCAAATTTCTGTCATTTCTTAGAAAGGAATATAAAATAGCTGCTTGCTGTACTCTGCAAATGATGTTATAAATCAGTACAAGATGGTGAACAGTGTTTGTACTCGTCCACAGGCTCCGCGAAACAGCGAAGCTTCTTTTTGCTGCATCGACAGCCTGGTTGCAGAGCTTCCTTTTTTACTTTCTCCAACGCTGCGATCATTTTCGGTTTCGAAAGACTGGAGTTGAACGATTTCTTCAACACCGATGATGACACGTAAGGATGAAGCTGTGGGCACAATCGAAACGCAATTTTAATTCCCGCATCTTAAAACTTCGAATTGTTTGACGCTGAGGGTGTCGAGTGGTTAATCACATGACTAGTGTTCAAGGTCATACTCCAGGCATGGTCAAGTGTACGTGTTCATCTACCACAAAATGCAATGGAGAAAAATACACGTTTTTCTAATAAAAATGACCTGACAAAATATTACATATCCTTTTCAGAGTGGTATGAATATGTATGGTTTTTTTAGCTGGGACACCCTATATATTGAAATAAGTGGTTCCAGTAAAACTTTCTAATTGGTATATTCACATTAGCATTGGTTTGAGTAATTCCGTGGGATCTGTGCAAATAATACTGTAAGCAGAAATAGCAAAGGGAGGACGGAGTACCTGAATAACAAGGGATACAGTCAAGCGGGAATATAAAAAGAAAAAAGTGAAGGAAAAGAATTTATGAGAATTATCGAGACTCTGAAGGAGAAGGATAGGCAAATGCAGGGACAGTGGCAATATAATAAAATAGTGGAATCAAAGTACTGTGATAGGTATAAATATACAGGGTGTCCCAAAATTCCTTCAACAGCCGGAAATGGGAAGTTCCTGAGATCATTTGAAGCAACATTTTTCTTTACAAAAATGTTATCCGCCGCTTTGTTTAGGAGTTATTATAAGCCAATAGACAGTTGGCGCGCCGGGCCGACTGTGCCAACTCGCGTCTAGGTCGCGCTCTGATTGGTCCGTATTTTTCGTTAATAACTCCTAAACAAAGCCGCGGATAACACTTTTGCAAAGGAAAATGTTGCTTCAAATGATCTCAGGAACCTCCCATTCCCGGCTGTTGAAGGAATTACGGGACACCCTGTATTTATGAAGCTAGGGTGCCAAAGTATATAGAGGAGAAAGGAGAAGGGGACAGTCAAAGCCTGATGGCGAGAGCAAGATGTGGAAATATGGAAGAAGGGAATAAATACTGGAGAAAGGAAGAAGAGAGAATGTGCGGGATGTGTGAGAGACACCTGGGGAAACTAAAACACCTGGCAGAAGACTGTGAAGGGGTAGAAAGAATTAACATCGCTATACAGGGTGTCCCAAAATTACCTTAGTTTAATGAAATGGGAGGTTCCCGAGATCATTTCAAGCGACATTTTCCTTTGCAAAAATGTTATCCGCGGCTTTGTTTAGGAGTTATTAACGAAAAACAAGGACCAATCAGAGCGCGACCTAGACGCGAGTTGGCACAGTCGGCCCGGCGCGCCAACTGTTTATTGGCCGACAGTGCCAACTCGCGTCTAGGTCGCGCTCTGATTGGTCCTTGTTTTTCGTTAATAACTCCTAAACAAAGCCGCGGATAACATTTTTGCAAAGGAAAATGTCGCTTGAAATGATCTCGGGAACCTCCCATTTCATTAAACTAAGATAATTTTGGGACACCCTGTAGAAAAGATAGTACAGTAGAAAAGAGTGGGTGAAACAGTAGAATGGTTTAGGAGTACATAGTCTATAGACAATAAGGCATGTGATGTGGTATGGGATATGGATGGATGAATAGAGGGATGAATGATTTAGAAAACTGTAAGCCAAGAAGTCCAATTTCGTGGCCGCGAGGCTGAAATAAATAAATACTACACTAATACTGTAAGCATCAACATCCATTCTCGACTAAGAATTCGCTACGTTCCAGGTTCATTTAGAACGCCGAAGCGCCGAGGATCGAGTAAATAATTATCCGTGCAGTTTCGTCGTGGTATGAAGTGAAACGCAGCGAGCATTTGCGATGGCTGTTTGAAGCAGGCCGGCAGCGGAGGAAGGGACACGGTGCGAAATTTGAAAAATTCGTTCCGGAGATGGTCTCTGGGTGAAAGACATTTCTGGACGGAAAAAGTGGCCCGGGCTACAATTCGGACTATTTATGAAGCCACTTTGGATCCACGTGGAACCACGTCGGACAGAGTAATACAGAGTAACCATCTCGCAAACGCCAGCTCGCTGCCTCGTACATCACCATCTGAAGTATCCGGTATTATTCCCGCGCGCGCACCGAGCACGCAATATCCTGGCCCGTGACAACAAAGTAAATACCGTATACGTGAACGGACAGAGCAGAATAGAAATTTCGACGTGAAAATACTGTGTATTCCGGGAGAAGAGGCGACGCGATGCGGCGGCCGACGGAAAGTGTGTTCGATTTTCGTGCCGGGGTAACCGAGTGCCGAAGCCGTTCCGCGAAATAACGGCTCGTCAACGAATCCATTTCCGTTTCTCACGGTACGTTAATTCGACCGTCGTGACCGGACATTTAACAACTAGTTCTTACGCAATAGTGGGCGGGTCCCGGCACCTGGTTCCTCTTCGGGTCCTCCCGGGGAAGCAACATCACGCCGCCGGTGACGTTTTTCGCGATGTCGCCGGCCACTTCGTACGTGGTTCCATCTGCAACGTGTTCCCTTTTCGTTGAGCAACATTAACCCCTTGCGCTACAATCTATTTTAAATCTGTAGCCATCGTGTGAATAGATATTCTCCAATGGCTACGTACAGTGCCGGAACTAGGGCGTGGCGAAGGCAGTGCTTCGATTGAAACCAACTTTTTTCGCGCATGCGCGACGATTTCATCCTCAGTAACGTAAGCTTCTCGGTAAAATGGGGTTCCTTGAGCACCCCGCAGAATTTTAAAATATTTATATGATTTGATTCTGAAAAATGAATGTATAACAAGTGTATTTGTGTATCTTTTGTAACTCGTAGGACACGTCTTGAAGTCTTTTTGTCCGGTAAGATTATTTCAGTACATTCCCGCCAATATAACTGCCTCAGGGCTCTGGCCGCTCTGCTACCCCATAGTAGATACGTTACTGTTTTCTCGCGCGTGCGCATAAAAAGTTGGTTTCAATCGAAGCATTGGGCGAAGGGTGGCACCTGCCACGGGCGCAACGTTCGTAGGGGCGCAACGAATGTTTAAGAATATGAATTTTCATTAGAAATTGAGAGTTTCAAATTCCAAGCCACGACATTAATGAACGACCTCAAGGACAAGGGTATGAACCATTTCCAAGTATTGGAGAAAATATACGAATTATCGCTTGAAAATGTATATCCTAACATAGTCACAGCTTTGAGAATATTCTTGTGCATGCCTGTGACGACATGCGAACGTTCCTTCAGCAAGCTGAAGCCTATTAAATCATATCTGCGCTCCTCTTTGGGTCAAAAGCATTTCGCGAATATGTCTATTTTGTCAATTGAGAAAGAAATAGCAACCCGTCTCAATTACGATGAAATAATCAACCTATTTGCGGAAGCGAAGTCTAAAAAAGTTTTGATGTGAATAAAATCTATTACCAAAAATTTTGTAAAGGCTTACACATTGATACGTATGTTTCATTCATTTGTAATAATTATACGATATGGAAAAATATTTGAGTTCAATATATTTCCCCATTATACTACATACAGTGTTGGCAAAAATTTTATTTAAATAAAAATTTCGAATAAAGTGGGTTTTTTCCAAGTGGGTTTTAAATTCACTTTATTCGGAATTTTTATTTAAATAAAATTTTTACCCAACTCTGACTACATACAGATGGTAGGGGCGCATGCCAGGTTGTTGTCACAGGCGCCGAAGCGGCTAGTTCCGGCTCTGGCTACGTATTAAGAACAACTAAATAGAATTTGATTTCGGTTCATCCCTGTTACTTACTACTTTTACACTGCTTATAGAAACAGCGTAGAATCCGTCGAAGATTAAGAAGATTTGCCAAAGATACACATACCAGGTCTCGTAATGTCCTCTTCCCTCAGCAGCTTCGGAAATCGTCGATCCCTCGAGCCAAATGGTGCATGCAGTCGTCTGCAGTAATCGCATTTATCCCGATTCGCCTTGAAAGCCTTCAATACATCGTAAGCGCCAGGATGAGGTACGTCCATCTACAAAATACATCCGCCGAAAAGTCCTCAAGACTCGAGCAAATCTCATTATTCACATTACATTAAATTATCCTCCAGGGGGAGAGTAACAATAATAACGTTATCCGCCGTTCAATCGTTAGTTCGTCCAATTAAGTGTTCCTCTATTGTATGCGTCCCGGAAGAGCATGGCGCAAACCATTAGCCGTCTGCGATTTTAAAGCTATTTGCGTAAGAAAGCGTTCGTTCCGCTATCTCTTCCGATCCGTGCAGCTCTGGCTGTATAATCGATTACGCTCGAATCTCATAAATCCATTTTAGCCGCTTTACCGGACTCGTCAATTAAGCGCCGTCTCCGCGGATAATCCGATCTCTCGAGACAACCGTCTCGATCCAGAAACGAATGCGATTCAGAGCCGATACTCGCGACGACGAGTCTCCTCCGCGTTTCGTATTAGAGGGTGGTTTGGGGTGGTTTGAAAGGGGGAACGGGGGGGTGGGGGTGGGGCTGGATAGACACCGGGCCAGGGATTGGCTCGAATTTCCGGCTCAGCGAGCCGGAAGTGATTTCTCCTGGCTACATCGGCCACGCGCTCCTACGTGGAAATGACCTGCAGAGTATGGCAGAACGTCATTTCCGGCGCTGTCGAGTTACGACGCTTCCCTACGTTATGTAAATACGACACCCGCACACCGAAAACCTCCACGAGCCACGACGACGTCCTTCTAAACGTCCTCGTGCTCTCGGCCTTATCCTCCATCCGGCGAAAATAAGAATTCTTCCCGGCGACGACGCGACGCTGACTTCCTGTCCTTTATTGTCCTTTATTATCCGCCGCGATAAAACCCCCGCGTACGAGCCGCGCGTAAAATCCAGGTGGTCGTAGAACTATGGCAGTTGCAGAACTTCAAACTGCCGACTGAATGTGGACGGCGATTTTCGAATCAGCAGATCAACTTTCGAATGACCATCGAAACGAGCGATTTCCTTTCGAAAGGTCTCGTCGAAACGAAGGAGGACTAATTTTGGGATCATCGTCTGGATTTAGATAGGTCTCTTTATTCATATCCGGAGATCGATCTTTTAGTTGACCGCAGAAATCCGAGATTCCGCCGCAGGAGCTTTCGAAAAAAATTCGCTCTGTTCTCGCAGACACAAAGTCATTAAGAACTGCGAACTAAATTCACCAACCGGAACGCGTAGACTCGTGCAGCTCTCTTGGCCCGGCCGACCAAAAACCCATCCGATTCCATTCCGCTTTTCAGCGGAACCGGCGGACCAAGCTTAGAGGAACCGGAACCGTATGAAATGCCCCGAACGCGGTCCGAAAAACAGGAATTTCGGCGATAGCCACTCGCCAAACGGCAAAGTTTCGGGAGCTACTGCCGACTAAATGCCTTCACAGAAGGATTCCGCCTTTCAGCTGGAAGAGGTAAGCGTTGCAGACCTCAAAGGAGACGTTGCTGAATGCTAGGCACCGTGACAGGACCAAGAATACGATTGTTAGAAGTTTTTCGTCAATCAATGAGAACTCTATTCTTCTACGGTTCTAGGATCTAATCCAGGCCATACAGGGCAAGGTCCGAACTCTTTTGACAACGTAATACGGCAGTGCAACAAGCTCAGCCTGGCTCGAGTCAGTTCGTCTAAGAAAAGTATGTCCTGCTCACGAGAATTTCACCTGCTCTTGGACTGATGTAAATTTAGCACTACTATAGCTGGATATGGCCCAATACATTCATCCGACGACAGTTTTGTCTAGTCTCGACCATCCCCATTAAAGACATAGACTCTGACGTAAATCTTTCAGTTTTCCTTAAAACACGTCTTCGCTAACACGCCGCGCCGTTCGGAGTGTCCCTCAACTGGCCCTCCATTCTAGCCTATCTGCGTATGCACCGTCGAATCCCTTCTCGATTAACGGGCAAATTGGATCCTGGAACCGCCCCGGGTACAGATGCATCGGTTCGATCCGCTGCCATTAATTTCGTCTCGACCTCTCCTGATTACCCTGCGAGCTCCGAGGATTACGTGGCTCTCCTGCGAGTCCTTCGGGTTCCCGGACCGAAAGAATCCTCTTCGGCTACCAGGCCGACCGCAGACTTATTGTGACTACTAGCTCGGATCTCGGCTTCCCTCTGGCCCCTTACTCGCGATCTCATTAAGGGGATTGCTCGCTTCCCGATTTAACATTTTCAATCTGACCTTTTACGCCAGCGAACCAGCTGAATCAGCTTCCGAGTAGCGTGCCCCTTTTATGGTAGTCGGTCAGGATAATTTCGATTTTTTTGGCAAGGTGGCCAAGGGAGTGCTTGTCGACATCGTTGGTAAAAGATAAATTTTGCGAAAACGTGCGAATGTTCATAGTTTAAAAGTTATTCTGTACCTCAACTTCTATTACCTATTTTTACTAAAAAAGTAGATGGCAAGGTGGTCAAGGGAGTGCTTGTCGACATCGCTGACAAAAGGAATTACAGTAAAAGCTCCTTCGTTGTCCAAAGGCCGGGGGTTCGAGCGGACAACGACCGTGTCCGGACACCATTTTTGATTTATGACTGCGTCTTTAATGAAACGGCTAGTTAAATGACAAAGAAAAGTATTCGCAGTTAAAAGCAGTCAACTGTCTGGCTTTAAAAAACTCCGTATTTCCATGCCATTTTCCTTTCCTATTGTTCTCCGTTCTGCGCGGGTCTAGACAGTCCTGGGACACATCTGGCGACCAGATCCACGCAGGCCTAATCCTCTCGTTGACAGGCAGTGGAGTGGGTAGGCACTGGACAACGATCGTGCCCACGATTCAGGACAACGAAGGAGCGATTACTGTATTATAAACATTAAACAGCTGGAATGAATAAATTTATCAGCGTATTATGTGCAATCAAATTTTTTAATAAAAATAGATAATAGAACTCGAGATACAGAATAACTTTCAAACCATGAACATTCGCACGCATTAAATTATTCAACATAATACAATGATAAATTTATTAATTCTAGCTGTTTAATGTTTATAATCATTTCTTCTCCCAACGATATCGACAACCACTCCCTTGACCACCTTCCCATCTCATTTTTTGCAGTAATGTCTTGATATAACTCTTAATCTTTCTCTATTTTAAGAGAACACAAGTTATGCCTACCTTTTCCGTGGTACGAAACCTGGCTGTCCTCGATTTGAATGCAGCATGGTAAACCTCGCATTTTTCATTTTTATCCTCCCTCGATGTACCAGCGACTTCAGAATCCTCCTTGTAATCGTCGCAAGCAAATGTATTGTCAATATGTTTGTAATGAACCGGTTGCTTATGTTTAAAACGCTTCTGCGATTCGTAAGCCAAGTTGCCGATGTCCGTATGATACTCGCTGGGAGCTGAAAGTGTCCATCAACTATAAAAAATTACTGTTTACTATAAAGATTACTGTTTCTTCGAACAACGAGGACACATTACCTGGTCCAGGATCTGCAGTAGTTCTCCGAGAGCGATTAGCCCGAACGCCGAATGGCGCATCGCTGATAGAACCCACACATTTTGATGGAATCTTTGGTTCATACGTTCCAGGACCAGGCACATCTAACTGCAGCTTGTAGCTGAATCTCTGCAATAAAGTGTCACATTTTCCTATACGTATACATTTTCATCAGCAGTCCCACCCTACCTTCGCGGATTGTAGAAACGGTGCTGATTTCACTGGATAAGGGTCGCACTTGCAATCGATCTTCAGGAACTTGTCGAACGCACCCTTCACGGTGTAGCTGTTCGGTGCTGGAAAGTTCTACGCGTAAAGATTCGCTATGAACGTTATCGATCGCGAACAACTTGGGAAAAGTTGCTTCGCAGCGAATTCGATCACGGCTAGAAATTACTTGGCGCAGGTTCCGCCTAGACAGCATGTCTAGGTAACGTAGCTGCTTAGCAGCTCCTCTCTTCATTTGTCTGATCTCCTCATCGCGAATTTGAGCCGCGGTTTTCTTTGTCTCGTGCTCGTAATCGCCTGGGCTTGGAGTCTGAGACAATCTTGGCCCGGTCCTGCCCGTCATTCTACTCCAGAAATTTCCTTTGTACTTGAACGTTGTGTAACATGTTTCCTGGAGATTAATCATTATTTCAATTGTGTACACTTTTAACCTACCAAGCACGAGATGTATGTATACTGTACCGGGTGAGTCTCGTAAGTTATTTGTTGTACGCGAAAGTGTTTCACAGTTACAGTCCTCTAATCTGTTTTTTACTATTATGCTTTTTTTATCGAGATTTGAGGGTCACCTTCAGCTTTTTAAATGGAATGTCTAATATTTTTCTCGAATTCGGATAAATTAATGATTCTGCGTAGAAAAGTATTATAATACCTTAGTAATTATTAATTTTAAGCCCCACCTTGTGTACAATACGTAAAAACGCAGAATTTCATAATTTATCCGAGTTCGAGAACAAATATCGAACATTCCATTTAAAGAACTGAAGGTGAGCCTCAAATCTCGATAAAAAAGCATAATAGTAATAAACAGATAAGCGCACTGTATGTCCCTCAGGAAACCGTGTAACTTTTGTTCGAAACATTTCTTTGTATAACAAATAACTTATGAGCTACTTGAAAAGATTGAATTCATAAAAGGTTGTACGGCTTTGATCCTAATATGTGCTTCAAGAATGAAATCCCTTCAATCATTTCCTATGAAGACGTTTTTACAATTTCCAAAATAGGGCAGGTTTAGTGTTAATTTACGTTTTACTTTTAAAGTGGACCGAAAGGGCTACCTCGCGAGGAATATCGTAGAAGCCAGTTGGTTCGTGTTTGATTGGGGGGGTTTTCCGGAGGATACCCCATTGATCGATGCTGTAGCCAGTGTAAAACTTTCCTGGCACTGATGTGGGTCGGGGCAACGGGGATCGGGGTGGGCGAGCTAGCCAAAGCTATCGTTAACATTCATTAAAACATTAAAAAGCTTGTTGGTTTTTTAACTAGGATCATTACTCTTCCAGCAGGGCCTCTAATTTTACAAGGATGAGATCTCGTTCTCTCAGGCTTCAGCAAATCTTCAGAGACATCGTATATCGGGCCAGGTCCTTCGTGTGATGTACGCTTGAACCTCGCGTCAGTGAAGTCGATACTGACGCCACCCTAATCGTTAATTTTCTGGTTAAACCTTATGTGAATCGTGACGATTGTACTAAATAATCGTTCAGAAACTACTTTCTGGTATGTGCTTCTGCGGCTCCTTTACGCTGTAAGCATCAGGACCCGGCAGTCTTTGCACATCCTTTGATACTGATAGGAACGTCCTTTTTGTTCCAGACAGGAAAGGATAATTTTCAGCTGAAAGCGAGTCGTATAATTCAAAGAAGAGGTTCTGAGGAGATTGGATGCAATTATACCAAGAAGCCTGGGAGGACAAGACGGTTCTGATGAATTGTATGTTCCTGGACCAATGTTTGCCGGCGTTTGGGTGATCAATTTTGGAAATCTCGTGGTCCTATTGTGTGCCATCTTCTATATTTTAAATGAAGCCAAAGAAAACGCGAACACGTGGGAATTCAATAAAAGTGAACTGCGCAAGATAAACAATGGACAACCTGATCCTCGAGTAATCGATAATATATCATAAAGTGCAATTTTCCCTGAATTTTTCAAAATTCATACGAGAACACATTCTCTTTCTCTGTCGTGCTTTTTTGTTTGTTTTTGCCGCGTGCCTCAATAACCAGGTTCAGCAACTACTTAACCTAAAACTAACTAACTACTAAGTTAGTTAGTCACTAGTATAGTGGGACCGGAAATAGTAACATTAACAGCGCCAATCGAGGTGAACTACGAAGACAGAGAAGCAGATATGTTTTTCGCAGGAAAGACACTGACAGAGAATATGGATCAGCTTGATTTTTCGAAAAACCCGGTCGGCCTGCATTTAGCGAAGAAGCAATATTTTTTTATGCTCTTTGTGTTGAAATATTCTCTGCATTATTGCGGGGTCCCGTACAGAGCCATTTTTTGCAATTTGGCTCTTGGAACTTTATGAACAACAAAAGTGTACGTTTTTATAGAACAAATTTTTTTCTGTACACTTTTTCCAAATGCTCTTTGTGTTGAAATACCCGCAATAATACGGAGAGTATTTCAACACAAAGAGCATTTGGAAAAAGTGTACAGAAAAAAATTTGTTCTATAAAAACGTACACTTTTGTTGTTCATAAAGTTCCAAGAGCCAAATTGCAAAAAATGGCTCTGTACGGGACCCCGCAATAATGCAGAGAATATTTCAACACAAAGAGCATAAAAAAATATTGCTTCTTCGCTAAATGCAGGCCGACCGGGTTTTTCGAAAAATCAAGCTGATCCATATTCTCTGTCAGTGTCTTTCCTGCGAAAAACATATCTGCTTCTCTGTCTTCGTAGTTCACCTCGATTGGCGCTGACGCGTCGAGCGTTGGCAACATTGTTGCAACCTTCCCACGAGGTGTTAGGCGTTAGGTGTTAGGTCTATACTCTATACTTTTATCTAGTCTATGACATAAAAATAAACCTCCTATTTAATTCCGCGGGAAAATTCACCACACATACATGTTGACAGAAGGGAAACATTAAACTATTTACACCATACACCAAAATATATTTACAGCGCCAATATTTACAGAATAATAATACATGTCAATAATCACAATACGTGTTTTGTTAAGGTATGTCAAAGCCTTTTTTCTGACCTTTTTCACTTTCAAACCTTTTGTCATAACAGTATTTAATCTTTCAGATGTTATAAATTTGTATTTCATAACTTTAAATGACGAAGACATCGGCAGATATAATTTGAAGCAATGATCATTAAACTTGTTAAAGTAATAAGTTGTTCATCCGAACACCCGTCTTATCCTGCATCCAATCTTCTTCAACACCGCTCGAACTCTTCGTGGCGATGTGCCAAACCAGGGGAAATGCTTGCCACGGTTATTTTCCAATTGGCCGAACCATCTTGTATCACAGGCTTGGACTTGGCTAATTACCGTAGTTGTGTGATAATAGTTACTGCTTCCACGACTGCGGAGCCTGACAACTGGATAACCATTATAAATCATCAATTTCTAACAAACGATGAAGCTGCGAACAACAAGTTCAAAGATCAAGTTTCGATATTCACGAAAAGGGAGCTAAACCCGGAAACAATTAAGATAAAGTTCGATCGTGTCAAGGTAACTTGCATGCAATCTGCGAACTTGAAAGAATTATTTGGGGTGTCTTACATTGTATTTAAAACAGAAGTTGTAGTCGATTTGGGATTAGATATTTTCGGAAGGTTTAAAATGAAACTGACAGAGGAGGACAGCGATAAACCCACCATGAATAATTTTAAAGAGAAATACTTCAGTTTGACAGAAAATAAAAGACCTGATTACAAAGGCGAACTGCTCTCAAAAATCAAAGAGACTGGTATGAACAATTTTTCTAAAAGGCAAGAAGAAAACAAAGAACCAATGAAGAGGCCATTGTTGGAGAAATTGGAATCTGGAAAAGGTGACGAAGTATTTGGGACTAAGAAACAAGATACCGGTAACACACCTTTGATAGATGAAGCTAAAACTAAAGATAAGAAAGCTAAAGAATCAACTGCCAAACCAGTGGCGAGAACACCATTTGGCGATATTATACCCGTATCAGTATCTAAGGCAAATAAGATAGACTCAAGCGAAGAAAATGAAAGACTCAGTACAAGTTCGAGAAAACGTACATTGAGCCCTGAAGCATGTTCATCGAATGAGAACATAATTAAGAAAAAGCAAAACTGTTCAGAGTGCCAAGATGAAGAAGATAAAATCTGTGAAAACTGCGGAAAATTATCGCAGCCTAAGCCAAGCCTGATATCCGAAAGAGCTGCAGAAAAGAGAAGTAATGAGATACAGAAACCAAAGAAATTATTCTCAGAACTTTTTGAAGATGTTACGTTTTCCCTCAGTGGATATGTTAATCCGCAGAGAGATGAAATAAGGAGGAAAGCTTTGAAAATGGGTGCCAAGTATATCGCTGATCCTAACACCACTAATAAAAAATGTACTCATCTGATATGTGCCTTTAAGAATACCCCAAAGTCTCAGCAATTAAAGGGCCACTCTAAAATTGTTTCACATGCTTTCATTGAGGACTGTTTCAAGGAGAAAACGAGGTAAAATGAAACTACAGTAATATCCGACTGTAAGACCGGCTGAAAGCTTGTCCCTACGCTGCCCATTCCACTAGGGGGACATACCCCGTGAGGGGCCAAATCGAACATTACTGTACTATTTTTTTCAATGTTCATACATTTTTCTAAATGCTTCACGTTTTTAGATTTCCATGGAGGCGATATGCTTTAGACAACAAGGACAAAAATGATCCAGAAAGTGAAGAAGAAATTTTGGGTAGCACGTCACCACCAAGAGTATTGAATATGTTCAAAGAAGAAACTGACTCTGATTCTAGTTATTGAATTTAATTAAGTTTCATATGAACGTTATTGTAAATTGATAATCACTGCTGGCATAATATTCAAACTGGCATGTATATAAGTGCTGATAAGTGTATTGCATATATTTTATATCCACATTCGCGTGGTTTTGTATGTACATTCAATAAACCTCCTTTTCTTAAAAAGGCTGTCGAATTCACTCTTTCGTACTATGTAAAATATTTCCTTCCAAAAACGTGTCGAAGTTCATTTGTTTTCTGGTTTTATAAACCGGAGCACAATGACATTACATAAAATAGCCATGGATTGGAAAGAGAAATATCTAAAAAAATGCGTGTCAGTTTAAAATAATGTAATTTAAAATATTCCATTGTAACATTTTTCAAATATACTTCGCGTTACCGAGACACTAAATCCGCTTCCGGAAACTGATTCACCAATCGCACATAAACAGCAATGGCGTGAATTATAAACGTTGAATCACGTCTGTCATTCAACAGGAAAAATGGCTGATGTGAACTTTACGTTTGGTTTTGAGCTTTTGCAATCGTTATACGACAGCCAAATATCAAAGAAAGAGGATGTTTTAATCTTATTTGTCCACTGGTATCTCATAAAGAATTCGTTCAGGTGCATCGGCCTCGGCTATTCCGTAAGTAATAAATGTAATGTCAATACGACATATCTCGCAATACCGGCATTATAATTTGTGCGTAATTCACATATGCAATTAAAAAATAATATAATAGTAATTCTTTGTGTGACCGAATTCGTTGTACTACCTAACCTATGAAGAATCTGTACCTAATTATTTCACAAATACCATAAATTACATAAAAAAATTAATTTTTTAATGAAACTACGCGTTATCGTTAGATAGCACGTTAATAATGTTGTGTTGATATATTTAGTATCGAATGTTTATTTATCTAACCTACAAAAGGTTTGCAATTACCTCCGTATGACAAATACTGCAAATTAAATAATAAAATAATAAATCTGGTGAAACTGCGCGTTATGGTTACATAGCTTGTTAATAATATCGCATTAATTAAATAGATGTACGACATATTTACAGTTCAATATATTACTATTTTGAAATACTTCTTTTTTAGAAATCATACGATGAAACTGAAAAAGGATCAGAATTACTTCCAGAAGGATGGAGCAAAGAATTCCACTATGCTTTACGTTACGTAAAGGATAAGAAGTTATATATACTTCATGGTATAAAATCTGACGAAGACTTATTGTTGAATTTATTGGTAATATAAAATAATGCTACAGAAAATCAATTGTACAATATGTTGTACAATAGATTCCAGAAAACCTAATCGCAAATGTTTCATTTTACAGAGGACCCAAGACCAAGGTGTATCCAATATCCAGTTCCAAATTAATCAAACTGTAACAGAGCTCCGTGGGCCGCTACAATCTTTGATTCCAACGTATCAATCTGTTGCACAAGTTATTCAAACTGATCTTCTTAAGCTAACCATTTCTGAAGATACTGCTAGCACTTCTACTCAAACATCAACAGAGACTAGAGAACGTAGTCCACTAGAGATTCCACAAGGGCTTCCATTGCGACAGCCATTACGAGTACCACTAGGGTAATATTTAGTTGTATTAAATGGATAAATAGTCAGACATTCTTTTCAGTTACAAACTAAAATTTATTTTTGTTTTCCCTTCTATAGGGAACCGTCTGCAGGAAATATAGGCGAAAGAGACCTATATCCTTTAGCACGCGATGGCGGAGGTATGATCTTTGATCCATTCAACCCTTTACGGAATCGTGTAAACCCAGGTCGGCCAAGCGTTGGAATTCCAGGAAGATTACCGCCGTAAGTTAATGTATACTTATTTTTCCGAATTAGTAGAGGTGTGCAAAAACCCAAATATGCTCCGGAATCCATAAAATTTTCGAATAAAATTCTCGATTCGTCCTGACCCGACATTTTCGAGTTTTCGCACACGTCTATGAATCGGATCCCATGGAAATCACTAACAATATTTCACCGACTCCAGATTTGACCGACAACGACTTTAGTTGACAATTAATATTCGATATTAATTCTTCTATTTTTATATTCTTTCTATTTATTCTACTAATTCTTCTTATAGTGTAATAATTATATGTTTACACAAAAGCAAAAGTGTCAGTGCAGAATAGTTAAAGAAAGAGTCAGCACTTATTACTATCGGATGGTATATATAAATTCGTCGATGGTCGAAGTCGTTGTCAGCCAAAGTTATTGTCGGTGAAACCTGTGTCGATGATTGTCATGGGACCCCTATGAATCACATATTCTTGAAGTCTTTAATCTTTGTACGGTATTTTATTATCGACATAAAAGTAAATTGTATATATTATACTATAGGGGCGCAGTTCCACCTAACGCTAGGTTCGATCCTTTCGGACCACCAGAAATTGACCAACCAAGATTATATCCGCGTAATCGGGATAACGATGACTTACTGCCTCCAAGATTCAACGACCATATGTTTATGTAAAAAAAAAGAAGGAGACAGATATTGCATGTAAGAATATTTAAAAAAATAAGAAGTAATGTTGTGCATACAAAAAATGGATTAGTTGTGTAGAAATCTTTTTTATTCCGGCAACACATCAGATATATAAGTGGACGTTGCTTCTTCACAAAACGACTTCCATTCTTTTTTATTTCATTACTGACGTTTTACAATATAACAAAATTCATTCAATTTAATCAGTATGTCATTAATACAGCGATAGGTAGGAAATTACATTAACAAATTAAATATATAATAATAGTAATTTGTGTTTAAATTGCTCTAACTCGTCAAATTTCTTTCTTTTCTTTTTTTTTCTTAATCAATTTGAAAGGAGATTGTTTCCCTTTTATCATTTTTTCGTTTTATTTCTTTTTTTTTTATTACGTCGGCTCAAAATAGAGGATTTCTTTGCTACCTAAATTGTTCTTGTTCGCAGTATTCATATGAGTTAATAGCTTGTTTTCCTTTAAACGTAAAGTACAAAACATCGTACGAAAACGATCACCGTAATTACCATTATAAAAGAATGGTAATTCAACCTATAATATTTCATACATCGTGTTTGTAATGGATCTGATTTTTTTCTGTTAATAATCAAATAAAATGTAACAGGTGTTTCGATTCAATTCTCCGAGTGGAAAGATTGTTTTGTTTTAGTCCCCTTTCCCCAAATTCTCTGCGAGTATATATGGAACATGTGAATGTATTCATATTCAGATCAAAACGCGTATACGTACAATTTCAAACGAGATCTACGAATGCCCATTGACTTTGAAATTCAAAGGTGCAAGGCCGGGATCTGGTTAACCGCGAAAGGATTTAAGTTTCACGGGCCAATTTTTCCGTTTAAGCCCAATCATCTCGAATTCTCTTCAAATTTATTGACGTTTTTATTTTCCGCGAAAAATGTATCACAGATAAAAAATGTTCACTCGAACATATAATTACTTCTTGGTGTAGAGTAGCGAAAGTACACTTTGCTCGAAGAAGTGAATCGATGCGTGCGAAAGAAAAACAAATTCCGAACTGTATAAAAAAATAAAGGGAATAAAAACAAAGATTCGTTGGTGACTTCCCCCTTCCCCAACCCCGGATGAATGCTACAAGTGTAAAGTATTATTCAACGATACCTTACTTTCTTTAAAAAAAAAACGGGCCACGTGTCGAGAAAAATAAAGGAAGGGAAAAACACATCACCGATCATTGGAGAATTACAACGCGTAGTAATAGTAAATTGAATTGAACTAAGGAAAAAACAAAAGAAAGAATCGAACAGTAAAAAGTTATTCGATTTCGGATCTAAGGCTCGATAATTTTTCTTTTTTTACGAATGTCCCTCGTCCCATCCTCTGGTAAAAAATATTGCAGTTTTTTTTTCGTTTAAATATTACAAAAAAGGAGCTGTACCAGGTTTCGAATCTCATTTCGCGTCTGCGATCACGGTGAATGTACTCGTGTTATGGGTGTTGCTGTAAAAAATTATGCACGAACAAGGTAACGGCGATCTCTGTGTCGTCGACTAATTATTTCGTTCGTTAAGAGAGAGTTTCGTAGAAAATATGTCACTTGGAACCCTTACGTACTAACCGTCCATGGAAAACGAAAGAAATCAACACGGAAACGTCGTACTATGGCAAATTCACATCACTCTTGTACACAATGTCTCAGCTAAGCACGAGAAACGGTAAAACACAATATTTCACGTATTCACAGTAATATACATGCGGAAAAACGTACATTCACGTCAAATCGGCAGACACATGAAATGATCCAAGTATTACAATTCATTATTTTAGGAGCGAATTTTCCTTTTCTCTCTCTCTCTCTCTCTCTCTCGCTTTCTTATTCTTCTTCTATCTTTTGAACACAGTTTAGTGTGGCGTACAGCATCACCGACAATTTTACCAAAATCGCTGGAAATAGAATCACGGAGACGCTTCACACAAAACGCGTATGCAGCTTCTAAAATTTATCGAAGTAAAAGTGGATGTTCTTAAAAGAATTTTGGTGAAATTGCCGTTAAGCTACGATAAAAGTGATATATAACTCTGGAGTGATAATTAGTTCATTTTGTTTCGCAATATTCGTTACTGAAGTTTTAACGCAGATTCCAAGTCCAATAAGAGTTAAAAACAACATCCATCAATTCGGCATGCCACTGGAAATGCAACGCAATGTTTCTCCCACGTTTTGTCTCTCTCTCTCTTTCTCTCTGCTTCTCTCTCAAAAAAAGAAAAGAAAAAAAACTAAGAAACTAGCCAGTCAGTGATTCGTACATTCAAATTATCGAGTATACTTATATCAATTTTTTCTTTATTTTATATTTAATTTTTATACAAATTTCATTATTCTTGTTTTACAATCGCGATAAGTGTCTTAAAATATATGCTGCACTCCATTACTAGTCGGTCATGCATCATATTCAAGTTAAACATTGATTTCACGTTACTCGTAAACAACAAAGAACAATGTTCACAAAATATCTGCATTATTGTATGCACACCAGTTTTAATCAATCGGATTGAATACATATACAAATTAAAGCGAATCGATTGTTATATCAATCACATTCCCTTGAATAAAAATAATATATCACTATTGTACAAACCACACTTTGTTGAGTGTTATATGATACATATTCCTTCAATAAATACGATTTATCATCTCATTGTTTGTAAAAAAAAGGCTCGTGTACAGATCTTGTCTTTTATTTGTTCAGGTTTTTAAAAATTGTTCTCGATAAGACACTTAAATATTTCCTGTATTCAACCGTTCTGGAAAAAAAACGCAAGTCTTCATTGCACTAAATTCTCAAAAAAAAGCTACGTTTTACAACAGCTGGATACAATAGTATCAAAGGAACCAAGAAATGATGAGAACCTGATGTGTTTTTTGTTTTCTCTCAATTCCTAACGTATTTTGTATAAATATACGCATCAACTAATATTCATAAAATGATTGGTAACATATTGGATACTTTAATTTTTTAGGACCAAATAAATGCAGGCTTCGAAAATATTGTTGTACGTAACAGCCTTGAACGAGGCACCAAATATGGTGTACAATGCATAAGTTGATCCAGTTTTTTGTTTATTATACAGGTAATCAGACCATTCGAATTCATTACTAACCTTATCCAAGCACGAAAGGCTTCATCATCCTGATCTACAGCATTTTATTCTTAATTTAGTATCAAAAATAAATATAAAAACTTTCATAAAAGAAAACGTGACAAATCATTCGAAGTGTTGCTTTTTTTTTGCTTCTTTTCGATCGATTACTGATCCTGATGACGAATTTAATGGTGTGAAATCGTGACTTTAAAATTTGTTCAGCAAGTATAATTTGGTTGCATTTCCATTGATAGGCCTTTCAGAACAGAGTCGGTACAGTATGTCTCTTGTTACCAGGCATGAAAACCTATACAATTAGGTATACCAATCAGTATGAATTAGTAACTTTTTCAAAGAAATCGCTTTTAATCTATTGGACGCAGCAGGAGTTCTTTTGTCCATTTTTGAGCTTCAACCGAGACTTGGGACGATACTTTTCAAGATAGGCCAGCTGCTTTGCGTTGATGGCGCCTCGTCTTTTTCTAAACAAATAGAAATACGTGTCTGTTATGTTTCCTGTGCGTTATACAATAGCGGTATACTTGTAAACAATAAATCTTCACTTACTCTCTGATTAATGCAACTGCATCTTCATACTTCAGTCCCAATTCGATAAGAGCAAGTGCTACTAACACTGGTGCTCTGCCAAGTCCTGCGACGCAGTGTACTGCTACACACGCGTCTGGGGACTCGCGGAACCGATTCTTCAGTAATTCAAACCATTCATCGACGACCTGAAATTTTGATTCTCTCGTAGAGAACGCCATACCGGATATCCGGAGCATAGTTTCAAAAAATGTTACACCGCTATAATTACTTCGTTTGGTGGAAATGTGCCATCATCGAACACCAAGTCTATGACATTGATCCCTTCTCCTTTAAGTTCCTCGATCTTGTATGTTGGTTCGCAGACCCTCACTACTTCTTTCACATTGTGCTTCTTCAGTTCCTACCGAAATAGCACAGACTCGTTAGCGCTAATCTATAGGATTCCTTTGATGGTATTTTTTTTTGTTTTGTTATCAAGAGACGAATAAAAGTGAATGTACTTGGATAAAAGTATGAATGGTCTGATCATTGGGCCGATCAGTGATGAGGAACTTCATGTTTTTGTATTCGATTTCGGCGGGCGCCGGCCTGATGTCCTTTACCCTCATGTTGCTCATTTCCTCTTGGACAACAACTGGTGTACTCCTACTTCTTTTTGCTTTGTATTGTTCTAATTCTTTTTAACGATTTTTTGTACGACGCTGTTTCGTTTTTGTATTTTTTTGTAATGTGCCACACTATACGAAGCAACAAAGATCGGATTTGACAACTTAGCCCATAGATGTCAGTCTTATCGAGTTGTTTCTCATTTAACTAATTGAATACTTTGTTATTTTTTTACAGAGGACAGAACAGTGGGTTCACATGGAGACCTCGAGAAGGGTTGTTGGGGTGCGAATTTCGCTGAAAGAGTGAGGGCTACGTTACATTAGGCGTTGTTGATATGCGATCGATTCCCACTTGGGATCCTTGACTATGATTCGGAAGATTATCTGAAACAAATGATTCACCATGTAATCAATTTTGCTAATGAAATCTACAAGATCCGAAGGAATTCATCATCGATATTTACCTATTTGGCACTGGGTGCGCCTGGATCAGGTGCGCTCAGTAACTATGATGCTTGCATTTAATAATGTAAATTAATAATTGATTCTATTTAATTTGTATATGCCTTGTGTGATGACTAGCTGATGATTTCCGGATTTTGAGGCAATGATCCCAATAATATCCAATTTGTTTTTTTTTTGCCTGATTAAGATAATTCCTCCTTGCTTCCCCTTTAACAATACCTAGCAGGTTCTAGGATGGTTGGGCGCGTCTCTCTATTTGTGTTGAGCCTGGCAGTATTCTGCACTATCCAGCTGAAACTCCATGTATGTGAGGATGCACTCACCAGGAAACTATAACAAACAAAAAGATACTTGTTTAATCACAGGGACATATACACAGAGTTCGCCACAAACATACATTTTGCATTCAAATTATTCGGTAATTCGCATTGAGACGATCATATGCTTCGCACAGAAAAATCGTTTCGTTTTTCTGACGGAAAGATAGGTTATGTCGGTACCATGAAACATTTTTACCGAACATTCTACGGAAAAACGAATAAGAAATCGCTGCGTATAGCAAAGCATTTATTTTCGGAAGTTCTCGGATATTTCTGTTCTGTTTGTATCAGCGGAACAATCGGTTTATTGTGCATCATCCACACGTGCCAAATGCGGCGTTGCGCAAATTTTCGCGGAATCAAAGTTGCGCCAAGCAACAAACATTATTTGATTACCTGGGAAATTTCGTACGACTGCGTCAATACGTTTCCGCGACAATTCATAACGAATATTCAGCACGCACAGGGTTCGTTACGCAGAGAAAAAGTTTGTCGGACCACGCAAATGCTTGCAGACCTACGTTGTCATAATGACATTAGTCGACATTCGACATCTCGACGTTCGAGGCAGTTCGAGCACGTTCGAGTCAGTTCGAGTACAATCGATTACCGCTAAAGCCCGGTACACAGAAATACTCGAGGTTTTCGAGGATGTACATTGTACATAGACACAGTCACAGTCACATACACACACATAATAATAATATATATTGTACTATTGCGAAATGTTCTAGAAAACCTCATAATCTATTTCGGTAACCACTGTTTAATACATTCGTTTATAAAACGCAGTTCGATCAATATGTTTCCATAGGTTATGTGGCGCAGAGTGCAAACAAAATATATATGTATTATAATTATAGGACATAGGAGATCGAAGATGAATACGGGGATCCCCTAGGTGAGGTTACATTCATGCAATTTTAAGTATTTACAGTCTCTCTGCATTGTCTTCATAAATGTCTAGAGATTTACGACCAAAATCGTTCCATCCCCATTAAAATCGGTGGCGCTAGTCGCGCGCGTGATCAGTTTCCCGACTGGGATATTCGAACCATTTCGTTTAGCGTCGAACAAAGACAAATTCTCTCTTTGCTTTTTGGCACGGCAGCTTTGTGCCGATGCCAAACGAAACAGACAGTACCGAACGTGCGCGTCTCGAAGAAGAGCTTCCGTCATTTAATGCATCTGCATTGAGGGACCTGGAATGCTCGTAAATAGAAATGTCTAGGTCAACATACAGAGAACGTATTGCGGTTCTCGTAGAAAAAACAAGCACTCGGACACATAGTGTACAATGTACAAGTTGAACTGGCGTCGACTGAAGATCAGCCATTTTCCACCCGACGATCGCTCCAATCTTAGACTATCACCATCAGACTGCGGATCTTTATGCAAAATAAAAATTGTCTGCATCGAGTGCAAGAAATTGAAACCAAATTGAATGTTATTTCTTCCCTTAATGATTTTAATAGAGGAGAAATCATTTATTGACATTTTCAATTTTCTCAATTTTCCAACCATTTTGAATTTCATCTACTCAATTTCGCTGTAAATGCATAAAGTTCCGCAGTCTAATCAGTGGCGGCACTAGTCAAGTGGAAGCCCCAGGCGGTAAAAATTTTGGGGCCCTCAAACTCAAGTTAGAAATAGAAGTTGCAAGAAAACTCTCATAAACTTATTAACAAAAAAGAAAAGTAATGAAAAATATCATATCGTTACACATTAAAAAAATTAAAAAATTTAAAATTCGGGGCCTTATGGTATCCCGGGGCCCCACGCGGCCGCTTAGTCCGTTTATCGTTAGATCCGCCACTGAGTCTAATCATCCTTCTAGATCTGTGCTGGGCACGGTTGGGGTTGGGGCCCCTCAAACGCTTGCTTCGCCACCAACGTTTCTCCTATGCAGAGCGCACCTTCGCGCAGTGATCTGGTAGCTCGCTTTTTGTGGCCAAAACTATTGTAGCGTTATTTCAAGGTTTAATGTTATATTATTATAGGTCGTTGGATTCGTCTTGATACCAGTTAGAATATTATGAAGTAAAAAATATATGTTAATATTTAAAACATTGAGGCGACCTTCATTTTTTATAAAAAAATAGATTTTTCTTTAACTTTTTGTATTGAAGCTTGTAGAAATGTGAACACTGATTAACTTTTGTTGGAAACATTTTTTTGTCAGATCATCGGAAATATTTGAAAAATCATGTTAACAATTCTCACAATGTCTATTGTCTAGAAATCGCGGGAAAGTTCATAGGAATTATGCGAGATCTAGTAATAAGAGGTTTTCGAGGTCTCTGAAAACATATACATACATTGTATGTAATTCCAAGCTGCTATATGTATAAGATTCAAGTGGAACTGCGTATCCAGGCGTCGAATAACCGAAGGCCCGTATTTGTTAAAATTCGTTTATAGTTCAAGATTGCGGGAGTTTGCAGTTAAAATTTACATGCTCTTCTTGGTAAATGTTCAATCTTTCATATAAAACAAGTCCGATGTTTAGCGCTCTTAAGCGTTTTTATATAATTCTTTTCAAAGTTTGAAATGCTATTAATTTACGCTGTTCGTGTAGGGACTAAACAATGCTTAAAACTGGATTAAATATTTGAAATGCGCTTACTAACATATATAAAACCATCATTCAAATCTGTTTTCTGATGTTCGATGATTGAAATCTAAAACGTTTTATTTTACTTTGAATTTTCTGACTTTGTCTTTAGAACGCTGTATCTCATCGCAGAATTATCTAAAATGAATAATATTTCGGATTTGGGAGCTTTGAAGGGTTGTTACCTAATAGGAAAAAAATTTTTTCAATATATTAAAGTTGAAAAATTGAATTTTGGCCACGAAAACGGGGTCTCCAGAGTCTCCAGTGTTACCATATTTTATCCCTTCCGGCCCCTTACCCTTCCGCCTTCTCGCCCAGTTTCGCAGCGTAGCTCTTCCCACTAACGCTGGCGACAGTGGCGACACGCTGGCGTACGGTACACGTCAGCGACTAGTGGGAAGAGCTACGCTGCGAAACTGGACGAGAAGGCGTAAGGGTAAGGGGCCGGAAGGGATAAAATATGGCAACACTGCTCCAGACCACTGTGCTTCGTCGCGTTCTCTAGTGTTTTGCGTCTTCGTTGCCCCACCACAACGGCGCTTACTGGAAGGGGACGGTTTTGTCTCAATTCAGACAAATGTGCCCAGCACTGTTCTAGATCTAGACTAGACCATCAACGGCATCAACCCCTATGTTGAGAAATTCTGCGTGTCTGTAATTCAATCTTCCGACATTCACTTCCACGCTGGAAATTGTACATTTAGCTGAGTCCTTTGCAGTCGACTGGCTCCTCTGAAGCACCACTACAAATCACTACAGAATAATGCAAAACACTTCTCCAAATTCTCGAGTAAAAGTCGCTTCAAGTGCAAAGGGAAAGCAATTTTGCGGTCCCTCGACAGGAGTGCACCAAACTAATATTTTTCCGCTCTGCGTAAAATACAAAATTCTGATCGTTAGATTTGTGTGACGCTGGTAGTGTGAGCGTATGCTTTAAATAGAACAAATTCAAACAGACGTAACTCGGAAACCTGTTTAGCGATCGTTATCGCGCCGGAAGCGATTACCTCGTGGAAATGTGACGAGCAGCAGAAAGCAGTGAATGAACGAGTTGTGCTAGAACCCTCACCGGCAACAAGAATTTGTTTTCTGCGTTGTTGTTTGGCAGTTGCTTAAAGTATATGTCCTGGTCGTGCGCGAGAGAGCGTCGAAGCTGCGCGCGCGCGTGTCCACTTTTAATTTCCGCTCGATCCGAAGCGTGGGTGTTGGTTTCCTCCGCGAAAATTAGCCCGACTGACGGCCCGGTCTCTTCGCGGGGACGTGGATCCGTGAAATTCGCAACGCACATCGACTCGCAAATATAGTTTGCCGATAGTTCGCGGGGGACGAATCGCGCGGCGTCGTCGTTCCGTCAGGACGTCGAGACGATTTACGAAATCTCTTTTTACGTAACGACAGCTCTCGAAACGATCATCACCCACTACCACCACCAACCACTGCCTATACTGATGCCGCTATGATCTAGGGATCGGTGAGAGATAGGATGACGGACAGGTAAAAGTGAGAACGAGAGACCGTTCTCGGATCGACGTACCGGAATAAACAGAATAATTGGCAGCAGCATGGCAAAAGCGTACATGCGAAAACGCTCGCACGAGCATGACGACTCCTCTCGTCAAGGTCAAATCGATCTCTCGTCAACGATCCCATTCCGCATCGATTATTCAATTCTCTCGGGGGCCCTTTCCAACTAAGCTTGACCCCGGCTTTGACCCCCTATACAATACTAAACGAAGCACTAAATTATTGAATACCCCGCCAGCGAATCGGCTTCGACCATTTGAACCGGGACACCACACCCTTCCACGCCGAATACACAATGAACCTGTTCTCCGAGAGCGTTTAACGAAGCCACTTCGGCCGGGCTGCTGCAAAACTGTTCGAAAGTTTCGCGGAATTTCAGTCGAGAGTTTAATGAAACCTTCGGATGGATTTTTTGACCTGTGCACGAAACCTTCGGCAAAGATAAGTTTTGTACGGGTCGTTTAACGAAACCTTTCGGCGGTCGGAGGGCTCTGTCTTTGGTTGAATTTATTGCGAAACCTTCGGACGGGCATTTGATGGTATTTTTCTAGGTTCAATCGATCAAATGTTGAATGGTTGAGGACCACACCGTTTAGTTCCAATCAAAGCTTCGGTTAAAGGACGACTTTGACCTTGGATGACCTTGGACGATCGAAGACCACTCTCTTTCGTCAAACACCTAACGAAACGTTTGCGTGAGAATACCAAGATCTACGAATGGAATGAGCATTTAATAAGAACCATAAAGGTGCAATTAACGAAATGTTGGTTGACACTTTTGAATGGACATTTAACGAGCGTTTGATGAAACTTTCAAGAACGAACTAATTGACTGAAGAAATTTTAACGAACATTTAATGAGCCCTTTCAGTGAGTACATTGAACGACTAACTGTTGTTCGATGAACAACAAATTATCGCGAAATTGTTCGCTAATGCAAATTATTGTTTGTAAAACGATGGTTCCAGCGGAGGAAGAGAATGCGGATGATGAAGAAGACGATTAATAAGATATTCGTGATTTTCTCGCGGATCAACTTCTAGCGAACTGAGAAAAACGAGAGACAGCGGCGGCTGCTGCGAGTTTCACTTCTCTCGGATCGCGATACGCGACCGTAAAAAGATGAACGAGCGTGCGCTCGTACTCGTTTTCACTGAGCCGGGTACGTTTCCCGCGGTGAAGTAGGTTTCTAGGTTGATTTCAGTGAATCTTTTTTTCGTTGGCGCTCTCCTGCCGAAGGTGCTAACGGTAAAATCCCCGTGATCCTATCTTTTCCTTCATCAACGCGCCAACATTGTCTCTTTGTTCTTGCGGCGGAGGCAAGAATAGCACGCGATTGTCTCCCAATGATAGATCACAGAGACACTTTGCGGGATTTTCTCCACCCCCGCTCGTCCCGATTAAACATTTATTCGGTTACGTCTTCCCTCGCACCAACTGGAACTCGAAGACATTCTCTGCGCGAATAAAATGGTTGTACTTGTAAAAATGGCAAATTGCCATTTTTATGGATCGATTTAGGAAAACCAGGGTGAGGTGTACAGTCGGGGGAACAAAATGGAGTGGGCACCCTTTAAAGACTAATAACTGTTTGAAAATTGAACCAAACGACTTGAGATTTTTTGAGACGTTAGAAAGATTAGTTTACTAGGCTGTGTAAATATGTTGTTTTGAAATTGCCATTGCTCCGAATTCTGAAGACAACCGAACGTACGAGTAATTTGACCCGGCAAGAAACGACATTTGAATTCTTGTCCATTCCCTTTTGATCGTCCACTCGTGGCGCGTAAAAAGTTTAATCTCGAAATCGCTAACAATAAGTTGATTACGAGCGCAAGATCGCGAATAAACCGCGCGGGCACGCTCGAAACGCTCGACTCGTAGGATCAGTGGCGGCTCTAGTCAAGTGGAGGCCCCAAGCGGTAAAAATTTTGGGGCCCTCAAACTCAAGTTAGAAATAGAAGTTGCAAGAAAACTCTCATAAACTTATTAACAAAAAAGAAAGGTATTGAAAAATATCGTTACACATTAAAAAAATTAAAAATTCGGGGCCCTATGGTATCCCGGGGCCCCACGCGGCCGCTTAGTCCGCTTACCGTTAGATCCGCCACTGGGTAGGATACCTAGCTTACCGTCAAATTGTAACTAGAAAGGAACTAGAATCGTACTAGATTTTGGGTCGAAAAAATGGGTTTGCGAGCCACGGGTTTTTGTCCTTATTTCAGCTGATTTTGGGCTGGGTGTGGGCTCATTCTAAAGAGGAAAGTTCAATGCGGCGCGCTCTGGTTATTACAGCAGTCAAAAAAGTCTTTGGTGGCAGAAAAATACATTGGAATCTGCGGGTATTTTTTCTCGATTTTTCCTCTACTTTGGACACTCATATTATTAGATATAAACATAATCTCGTTAGCATCATGACCAGAGCGCGCCGCATTGAACTTTCCTCTTTACAATGAGCCCACACCGAGCCCAAAATCTGCTGAAGTAAGGACAAAACGTCGTGGCTCGCAAACCCATTTTTTCAACCCAAAATCTAGTAAGATTCTAGTTCCTTTCTAGTTACAATTTGACGGTAAGCTAGGTATCCTAACCCCTTAACTGAAACTTATACAATTTCCGTGTCGCGAGACGCAACGCATCCACCCGATTGGTGATTGGCGACGAACGCGCGAATGAAAATGACGACGAGCCGTGTGTCCGCGCGCATAATCTTGGCGTGATCGTGCGCGAATTGTTGACTTTTCGGGGGCGTCGTGCATTTATCAAATATGACGCATTGATTTATTCTACAGGCCGTTTCAGAGTCGCCAGCTGAAATTTATTCACGAGTTTCTACCTCGTTTATGATATCCACCCATTTATGACACCCACAACAATTTTAAATATAAGATCAATTGTATGGAATACACAGTTTCCGTAAATTTGCCCACGTGGGTTAGTCGATGATAAGTGGAAACAATTTTTTCATTTCCGCCGTGCGTCAATTTGTTCACGCTGCAGAGAACTGGCTTCGTTCTGGCAACAGTTCAACGGGGATTATAATAAACAACGCCAGCAATGAAAAAATAGACCTTCCGTCGTATCCAAGACCGCGAACTTCACTTTCGACAAGAATACTCGACGAGGGAAATGTAAAACGACGATGCTGTCGGTTGGTTCTGACGATGGACGTCGAGTCTTTCAGCTTCGCCGTAGGTTTCACTGCAATTTGTGCATCCAATTATCTTCGATGAAGAAATCCGTCGATGATGGATCGACGTTACATATTTGCTCGATCGATCGGACGAATGGAATGTCGATAATAAGAATTTTGCGAGTCATTCCTGGGAATCCAGCACGTGGAGTAATGTTTATGATTGCACAACTTCGTTAAAAGTTTGCGAACTTCACGTGTTGTCAACAAAATTCGAGTGTTGAAGTCGAAGAAAACCTGTCTATTATTGGTATTTTCGTTTCACTTGTTCCACAAAAAATCGTGAGGTTATAAAAGAAAATTGTCCCTTGTTCCAACTTCTATAAAGCAAACTTTGAAACTGAAAATTTCCATGAAGATCCACAATCTGTCGATAAGGGTGGAAGCTTATGTCAATAATGAAGAAGTACCCAAGAAGTCTGTTGTCTTGGTATTTAAAACTTTTCACATAAATTTTTATGCCGTAGTTCTTAATCAGTGTAAAATTACTAATTTTATTTAGAATAGGGATTTAAAACAATTTTATGACTTCTCTGTAAAAATATAACGGGAAAGTTCAAACGCAAGTACACCTGGGTACATACCTGTTTATCGACACTAATTCAAACCCTTGCATACTGATTAAAAAATGCATAATCAACTTCTGGATCCATCTATCTCATCGAAAACCGGGAATCAATTCATAAATTTTACGGAACTTTACGAGCATTCCGCCAATTGTTTCAAATATAAGTTCTCACGCTTCGTTAATTTGGTTCCGATTCTGATTGCATGTAGTCAGTGTTGACCAATTTATAAATAGACTGTGGATTGGATGCAATTTATTCGAAAACATTTTCTATATTAATTAAAATCGTATGATCAATTGCGAATGAATTTTAAAAGAGCAGCACGATCGTAATTATTACATCAACGGGTCACGAAGATCTGTGATACTTCATTAACGTTCGATTGAGTTGCTTCCGAGAACTTTTGGCAAACTGAACGAAAGCCGGCGAATCTTGCGGGGCAGAAATTCGCATGGTCGCGTGTAGGTTGTCGCGTCGAATGGATCTAATCCCTAAACGAGATTTGTGCTAACTAACAGACTAAATATGAGACTATGAATCATTCAAGTGAATAAACATCATTCGTATTAAATGAATAAATAATAAATGTTGAAATTTATGCAGCAATACTGTTGTGAATTCACAGATGTCTCATTAAAATGATACATGTATTAATTTATTTGGCAGTTGTTCGAATGACGTCGGACACATTCAAAGTAAGCAGAACCGCAATTATCCGAAGTGAACAAGGAAACATGAGAGTTCATATAATAGAACCATTACTTAATTGCAATGCTAGATTAAATGTTTATTGATTATCGCCGTGGAGTGAGCTATTTAAATTTGAAGCATGCTGAGATATTAGAATAATCGAGGTCCTCGGGAATAACAATTTGCCAATTGCAATCGATATGCAGGCTAAGTGTTCATTTACTGGACAAGGCACTTTACGAAAACAATTTCACCATTCGTAAGATCACGCTCGAAGAGATGCGTCGCCGCCGAGGGAAAGAGTCTCGCGCTCTCTCGCTCTCTCTCTCTCGTTTCGCTTTGCGAATTGGCGACAGCATGATTTGGCAAGTCGAACGAACGCAAGTCGGATTTCAATGGCGTGGACGCTGACGCCGAAAGAAAAATATCTTTGGTATTATGTCACGAGATAACTCGCGTTGATCGCATCGCGCGACCGACAAGGACAACACGTCTAACGCGATACTAAACGATGGAATTTATTGCTCGGATATTTAAACAGTCGTTCGAGCCTCGCCGCGGCAATTCGTTCGACCTCCCCGCATCGAACTGTTTCAATGTTTTTTGCGCCACTTCGAAAATATCGGTGTTCCCAGTCGAACGATTCCGCTGTCTCATTAGTCATACATGGAACACACGATTCTTTGTCCGAGTTTAATCCTCTTGCGTTCGGACAATACCGAGAAATGTTACAGCATGAACGTTTTAATGTTATTTTATATTTTTCACCAGATTTTTATGAAACCGACATACATCTGGATCTCTTTTTACACGGTCTCTCTTAAAACATTTTGCTCGCTTGTTGCACGATTTTTTTCAACAAGGTTTATTCATATTTGTGCGGTTTCTTGTTTCGGAAATGAGAACAGGACATGGTACTGTACTGAAAATTGTGGATTTTTTAAAACTATTTTTTTTCCATTCTTCTCAAACCCATTAATTTTTTTCTCAGTGTATATTGAATATAAAATGTTCTGAAAATCTATGTTTTCGAATTGCTTTTTTCAAAATATATTTGTTTGTTTTAGACTTAATTACCAATTTTTTAAGTGCAGAAAGAAATGAGAAGGAAAAGAAACTGTGTATTGAATTCCACTATTATAAATACAATGTTTACTATTCGTTTAAAAACGTTTACGCATCGCGAATGCATTTCGCAGCCCAGTTATCGTAACGTCATCGAGCATTCTAAATTTGCCACCGTGCAGTAATAATCGATAAAACGATATAATTTTCCGCTGACTGATAGTTGCAATGGAAAGCTAATTACTTATTCGAGAAAGTTACTAAATTCCGACATGTGCGAGTGTCCCCCTTATCGGCGGAGAGCATTGGAACAAGGAAATTCATTGTCGATCATTGAGACCACAGACGGGACGAATAATAAGCGAGAGACAAGAGGAATCGCAGGTCGAGAGTTCATTGGGTAGTATCGGCGTCGGAACGAATTTATCGGATAGTGCGAAAAGAAAACGTCTGTGACGAAAAGGAATTTCCCTGCGAGCAGATTACTGTGAACAATATTAACCACCAATGGCAATTGTGTCCACGACAATTCTTCGATAATTACGAGTAACCCGACGAGTACATTTCAACCCATTACGATGTGATAAACCTCGATGAAAAACTAATTTAAAATTTCTTGCAATTTCTGCGCTATAATTTTCTTTTGAACTTCGTAAAAAGATAAGAAAACAACTTCTTTCTGTTCTCTTTTGGTAGTTCTATGAACTCTTACAGTCAAGAATTATATTTTACTCGTGTTCCGCGCGTTTCGCTGATTTTTCGCTAATTAATTAATTAGCAAACTCTCCGCGCTTTTCAGCGAGATGGAAACGGCGCTCGTTGGAAATTAATAACGAGGTTATTTCCTCGTCAACCGGAAATGGCGCGAGACGGAAGACAGTCACGCCTCGGTTTCTATATTTAATTTCATAATTCATTACGCAATCCCGATCGCGACTATGGAAGCAAAACCGAGGCAGATCCCGGCGATCTTCTCCGAGTTTTATCAGCCACGGTTTTCATAGAACCATAAATCGCCTGGATGGTAAAATATTGGCTTAGCCGTTGCTGATCCTACAAGATTCCCCTAGATAAGCTCGAAGAGTTAAGCTCCGGGGAAAAAATTACTGGATACAATCGTTGTATCATATAACACACCCAGATTAATTTCAAGGTTCAATATCAATTGCTTTTTCACCTTGTCACGATCGCGAAGGTATCCGCTGATGAGTCTCTATGAAACCTTTGAAATATTAAGATCAATTTCAAGATCCAGTATCAATCCCTCTATCACGATTGCGTAAATATCTGCTGACCGCTTTGTGAGGAGACGGAAATATTTGCCTGGCGAATGATATTTTCTTAAGTCTAACGCTGTTAGATCAGACTGACCGGCTTCAGATTTTTATCTTAATGTTGGTGGAATTGTACAGCCTCTTTGACACGAAATAATTCAATACAGTTTTTAATTCAACAATATAATTAGGCTGTTACGATAACCGTGGCCCCTATTTTGAAGGTTATATTTGTGTTCCTGGGATCATTTTAAGAAAAAAATGTGTATATAACAAATATCCAATGGGCTCCGTTTGGCCGGTAAAGTAGATTTCCTTTTTTTAATAAACCTGCAAATATCTTGGAAACTATGCGAAATATGGGAAAATATCAAGAGACCTTTTTTGTAGAAAATTAAATTTCCAACAATTTATGTCCTCTGACATTTTTCTAAACTAAACAAAACTAAACCAAACTAAACCAAACTAGACCAAACTAAACCAAACTAGACCAAACTAAACTAAACTAAGCTAAAAATAAAATAATTTTTTTGAAATTACTACTACACTACCCCTATATTTTCGTATGCGTGGACGGGCCGGCCCTCTCCGTCCCCTCTCACGATCTAACCATAACTCACTCTGTTCACATAATCTTCTTATTGTAGATGTCATCCTATCATAGAATGTGAACTTTTCAGAACGGAGCCTTTACGTTCCCCCGACCATTATTTCGGGAGAGAGGCAGTTCTGCAAATTCACCGAAATATAAATATACTCGAAAACTGCGCAGCTAATAGAAAAATGTCATACAACATAAATTGTTGGAAATTTAATTTTCTACAAAAAAGGTCTCTTGATATTTTCCCATATTTCGCATAGTTGCCGAAATATTTGCAGATTTATAAAAAACAAGAAATATACTTTACCGGCTAAACCAGGCTGATTCGACACCAAATAACCCCTAGAACACAAATATAACCTCAAAACGAGGGGCCACGGAAATCGTAATCTTCCCCATATATTGAATTAACATTCTATCAAAAAATCATTAGACCGATCCAATTGTAAATGATTTAAATAATACCAACATTTCTCGTCGCTGATTAAGCGTCCATCATTAGGTAGGTAAAGCGTTGAATTTCTGTGAAAATGTTTATGTTACTGTATCTTATAGACTTCTCCAAATGCCACAAGTGCATCGGATTCATAGTTGGGGATGAGCGAAGAGGTTCTAGGCCAGATTCCCACAGAATAGATCAATCGATCAATTCTCCAAGCTCCGGTGACCCCCTCAGCAGCATCGGGACTGTCATTATCTGGGAAACGGGTATTCGAGTGCATCCCGCAGCCGATGCACATGATCCTGACATTTGGAATGCGCTATATTTATTCGGGAAGCACGTGTTTAAAGAGCATCCCCCGTCTCGCCATCCCTCGATCTATAAATGTAACACGGGACTGAGCTCTTTGTCACGGTTCACCGCAATCTCGCGATTCCACGACGTGGAACCGAACAACAAACCGCATCCCGGTTTTTGCTGTCCGAAAAACATGATTCTCGATCCTGATTCGCTGCGGAAACCCGCGATAATATCGTCGAAGAAATTACAAGGCTCCCATGAATAACCCGCGGTCTCGATTGTACACCGATTTTTCCCTCGAAATGCTTCAACGTTCATCGCGAATTAATTTATGATGAAAATTCGAAGATAAAGTAAATCAGTGAAACGATTGAAAAAATCGAAAGAATTTCAATATACATATTACGATTGTTAAAGAATAAAGTATCTCGCCTGTTTCTTACAATTAATGCTAATCATTTTTATTTTATTTAATAAGCCAATCGAAAATTTGTTTATCTGGTATAATATGTATTTATAATCCAAGGAAAGCTTTAAGATGGTAAGTCAATTTTGTATCAATTTTTAGATCTATATTTAGCTGCGATCTTTCTAGAAGTGACTAGCAAATATTGAAGGAAGAGTGTCTGTTATTTTTTGAGACGTCCAGGCAAGACAAAAGTGAAGTCAGCCAGCCAACTGTGATAATTACGATATTACCAACTATGGTAATCTCAAGCCATCGAAGACAGCGCACGCATAAGAAGCGATTATTCAATCGTGTCTCTCCTCTGCCACGTTCGTAGATCGCCTGTTCCAGTTCGAGACTGAGGAAATTATGTCATCGAACCAGTTCGCAGCGGTAACGTTGTTCAATTGGTTCGAAGAATTTGAAACATTTCTTGGCTATAGTCTAGCAACTGTATGTATAGACTGCCTAACAGGCGTCCGTGTGAACTTTGTCGGCATGCGCTATAGTTCAAACAATGTATCCCCGCTGGCTGTAACTGGCTTTCAATTTGTTCTAGTGTTACAAATATTAGTGTAGATTTACACCGTCTCCTTTTGAACTTGTATTCATCAAACAGTCTGACAAAATGGTCGTATAGTCGTGACATCATTCAGCGGTTTATAAAAATGCTCGTGAAACAGTTGCTTCACTAATCATATGAGTCATAAAAGTATTTTAAAAAAATGATTCATTACAATATACTCGTGATTTCATTCAATAGTATATGAAAATTAAAAAAATTCAACCGATGTTTTTAATACTATAAAGTCATCATGGACTATGTTTTACCACCAAAGTCTTCTTTATAAATGCTAACATTTTTATACGATACAATCTACCTCTACGAGTATCTGAAATGTACAGCAAAGGTCGGATCAATTTTTTTCAGGGTAAAAATGCAGCCAATAGAGGATTAGATTTTTCTGTGAAAAATTTCAATCTGTATCCATTTTTTACAAGAACCACTGGCATCGATGGGAAATATTCAAGAATTGGTTTGTGCCCATCAAATGAAAAAACCGCAGTGCTTTTGTTCTATCTCTAGGCCTTGAATAATATGTATATGGACCGTCGCACAGTGCGGCCGATCGTCGATCTAGCTGTTCAAAATTCAGAAAGTGCTTTTAATGATTTCTTATAAGAACGACCTTGGTGTGTACGGTTTTTCACTCCCCCCCCCATATCTTTATTTAACCACGAAAACTGAATAACTTTATTATTATAAAAGAAAATATAATTATAATAAGAACAAAAAACTAGATTTACGGTCATTACATGTTCTTTGAAACAATAATTGAAAAACGTAACGACTTTATTTTGGTAATAACAAAATGTCAATCATTAAATAACGTGGGATGACATGACAAAATATAATTATATATTGATACATATACATATTATACATATCTCCTGGTTACGAAAATCTTGTTATGTGAAAGTAAAAATTCATTATTGTCAAATTATGGATGAATATGCGTATGAAACTGGTAAAATCTAATAACGAAATAATCCACAAAGGGTTTGCAACCATGTTTTTGGAGTTTGATTAGGTTTGAAGCAAGGTACAAATTTCTAAAACTTGAAAAGGACTGTAATTATCCAAATTACTCCACTACAAATATATACAGGGTGTCCCAAAATTCCTTCAACAGCCGGAAATGGGAGGTTCCTAACGTCATTTGAAGCGACATTTTCCTTTGCAAAAATGTTATCCGCGGCTTTGTTTAGGAGTTATTAACGAAAAACACGGACCAATCAGAGCGCGACCTTGACGCGAGCTGGCCCAGTCGGCCAATAGACAATTGGTGCGCCGGGCCGGCTGTTCCAACTCGCGTCTAGGTCGCGCTCTGATTGGTCCGTGTTTTTCGTTAATAACTCCTAAACAAAGCCGCGGATAACATTTTTGCAAAGGAAAATGTTGCTTCAAATGATCTCAGGAACCTCCCATTTCCGGTTGTTGAAGGAATTTTGGGACACCCTGTATATATACATATAAGACCTTTCTCACGAGCTATGGAGTACATAAAGGAACGTTAGTATTATATTATATTATATTTCCATCCACTATTTTATTTATTTATTATCAATATATAAATTATATTTATATTTTGCTATGTCATCCCACGTTATTTGATGATTGACATTTTGTTATCATCAAAATAAAGTCATTACGTTTTTCAATTATTATTTCAAAGAACATGTAATGACCGTAAATCTAGTTTTTCGCTCTTATTATAATATTTTCTTTTATAATAATAAAGTTATTAAGTTTTCGTGGTTACATAAAGATATAGGGGGGGGGGGGGGAGAGTGAAAAACCGAACTTGAAAAACCGTACACACCAAGGTCTTTCTTATAAGAAATCATTAAAAGCACTTTCTGAATTTTGAACAGCTAGATCGACGATCGGCCGCACTGTGCGTCGGAGGGGTACCTTTTTGATAGTGTATCTCGATCGATATCGATGAATATTTCTCTAAAAAAATTCTGCTCTGTCTTCGTTATCTATGTATACTAAATCAGATAATCATTAGTAATCCAAGCCGAGGCTACCCACAACCATTGCGCCGAGGCGCAAGATCATTTTCTATCAGAAGAAATATCACGTATTCGTCGCGTGATGCTCGAGCGTGACATGACTCAAAGAATAAAATGCAAAAAAATTTCTAATTTCCCATCGCAGCGTCATCTATCCATGTTTGCAGGCGGTTTAGCGCCTCCGCGATCCATAGCTAGCAACGGTTTGGTTAACGCGGGATTCTTTCGATCGAACCGTGAAAGCAAGATAAAAAAGAACCACCATGTCCGTCGATTACGAACGTCTGTTCGGCTCAAAAATAGCCGTCGAGCTGAAATTCACAAGTTCTGGCGCGAGTCAAGGTCACCCGCTGGGAACGCGATTTCTAAGACGATTATGTTACCGACGCGACGTAACGTCCGCAGGTGTGCTCGATGTTGTCTTCCCAAGGCAGTCAGCTTCCGTAGCGAGTACACCAAAACGCAATACACTGCGCAAACAGCTTCTAATGCAATTGAATTTTGCGACGCAGCTAGGCTTGCGATACTTGGTAAACGACGCTTGCGTAATAATTCTTGCCGTCGAGAACGCGCCGCGACTCGCCGAGAGCGGCACGAATTATTTTGGCAGCTTCGACGGAACTCGAACCATTTTATTTTCGCTTCAGACTCCGCAAGCGCCGGAAGAGACGCGACAGAACTCCCTGGCAAATTTTTATTTGCAATTGGCTTTTGATTGTTCGGGGTTGAAAGTACCCTTCGGTAAGGGAAAAGGTAGTTAAGCGTGCATAGAACATTGCGAGGAATTGTTTCTTTTCAGTCCTTTAAGTCCGAGTAAAATTCTGTTATTTTTCATATTTAATACAACTGGTCAAAATTATTCAGAAGAGAGATGAATGTGTTTACGAGTTTCTCGTCATCTGTAACAATTTTGGTATAAATAGCTGCGCCAGAATTTGTAAAATACTTTGAAAAACACTATAACTATCGAGCACTAAACGCAAGTGGCATATATTGCCTTATAATAATGACAAAATTGCATTTACTTAAATTTCTTACCAGTTTGGTTTAAATCGCTGTACAACCGGGCAGGGGGATTCTACATGCAAAACTAACAAGGAGAACCCCCGCTCTGTCCCTCACGGATTTAGTTCAGACTTTACAGAGTTATAGATCTCGTTCCCCTGATTACGAAAATACCGCGTTATAGGCGCAGACGCTCAATAGTTTTCGAGATATTAAGTGAAGTAAAAAGTTCTGAGCACTTTTCGCTGTATTTATATAAGCGAAAAACGCTCAAAACTTTTTACTTCACCTAATATTTGCAATTAAAGTTTCATAACCGTTAAATATCAGTTTAGTTCAGATTTTTACCAAGCAGTGGTGTGGCGTAACAGCAGCGAGCTGAACTGTTATGCCGCAGGCTCGGGTTCGTATCCCTTCGTGGTAAATTATTTTTTATTGTTTTTTTCATGGAAAATGCATTTTCAATGTTAAATAAATTTTAAATAAAATATTTTTATTCGCTAAAAGACTAATTGAAAATGATACTTATTATTTTATAGAAGAAACACTAGATCTATTACTACTGTCTGTTTTGTATTGGCTGGCTGCTGCTAGAGCCCACTGTTGCAAATCCCGCGTGGTTACTTGTTGAAAGTTTGCACGAGCCTCTTTGAATCTATCATATGTCCACTGATTAATGGCATTGTACTTGTCATAAATTGTACCCCCGTTCTTGATATAATTCTCCCAGCGTAACAAATATTTTTTGTTTTTTAAAAATCTGTTAGAATGAAACTTTAATTGCAAATATCTCGAAAACTATTGAGCGTCTGCGCCTATAATGGGGTATTTTCGTAATCAGGGGAACGAGATCTATAACTCTGTAAAGTCTGAACTAAATCCGTGAGGGACAGAGTGGTGGTTCTCCTTGTAAGTCGAAAAAAGGAATAACATTTTTTCGTTTGGCAGCTCGTTTTCGGAAAGATCGAGTTTGAAAGTGCAGCGAATACACGTGCTATTGCATAGGTTTCGTCTGACTCGTCTGACCATGATCAACCAATTCTACTTTGTGCATATACTAAAGTACGCGAACCCGGCGGAACTCTAAACTCGATTTTCTCGAAAACGTGCTGCCAAACGAAAAAATGTTATGTATTCCTTTCTCTCGACTTATTTTTGCATGAAGAATCACCCCCTGCCCGGTTGTATGTACATACTACGATTTCGCAAACATACAGGATGGTCCACGCAACTTGCACACCTATAACAACTTTCAAAGTATGCGTTGCACGAAAAAGTTTTGCATGGTGTGAAGGGGTACATTATGTAGTGTATTTATTTTTTTTACAAGTGGAAGCGTTTCGGAGATGGAATACTATATTTTTTATATCGAAATATGGAAGAATGTTGAATTCTGAGTGAAAAAGTATTGACCTTCATTAAACCTAAATCTAATAATTAACGAGTAATTTCACTGTATTTCCTGAAAATTTTACTCGTTAATTATTAGGTTTAGGGTTAATGAAGGTCAATACTTTTTTACTCAGAATTCGACATTCTTCCATATTTTGGTATAAAAAATATAGTATTCCTTTTAAAAAACGAAGTCGATCTTCAAATCTCCGGAACGCTTCCACCTGTAAAAAAAAAAAAAAAACACTACATAATGTACCCCTTCGGACCATGCAACTTCTGTATACAAAACTTGTTCGTGCAACCCATACTTTGGAAGTTATTATAGGTGTGCAAGTTGCGTGGAACACCTTGTATACATATTTCCATAGAGAAGTTCACGGATAAAATTTCCCAGAGAAACAATTTCTAATTTTATCACGTTTTTTAATATTTCTAAAAGAACAAATCAGGAGCAAGTCAATTTTGCTCATCCGGTAGTTATAGTGATAATCATAAATGGGGAAGTTCGTAGTAATCTTCTAGTGAGAAGTGACGTTACAGGAGGATAAGTTCCTCTTACTCAAGTTTCGAGACGTTAAGGGTCACGCGTAAGTTCAATGTGCCTGGAGAGAGAGAGAGAGAGAGAGAGAGAGAGAGAGAGAGAGAGAGGCATCGATAAAAATAGTAATAAGAATGGTTGCCGATTAACTGTTCGGGAGACTGTACCAATTCGTAACCGAGTCTGATAAACAGCGAATGGACACAGTTGCGGACACGTATCCTCCCACGTGCCGGCTCCGCATTTAGCAATAACGAGCAGGCCGAAGAGAAAAATCGGTCGATCGATCACACACGCCTTACTACACCGCAACGGCGGTTTTAGAACCATGACATATGGGGGAAAACGTCGGCAACAGGCCTGGAAATTATTTCTACACAACTGTTTCCGGACGACTGCTCGAACAATTAACCCGTTGCATTGAACGTGATCTCCAATCTCCCGTTTAAAGTCTTATTACGATGTTAACCAAATAAACAATGTTCAAACTTAATTTTGTTTCAATCCTGTATCAGCAATATTCATTAAAAACAACGAGCGATTAAAGGCTGAGAAAAATTGAGCACATACAAGATTAAATTTCATAGTGTTCGGCCTCGGACGTTAATTGAAATAAATAATTAATTTCCATAAAGTAACATAAAGTTACTTCGCTACAGGAAATTTCTAATCTTTCTAATCTCGACTCACGCGTACCAAACACTTTTTATCGCCTATTGTAGGCAATTCATGCCAGGTTAACGAGAGAATACAAAAGGAACACGGAACAACATACGAGGAATAACAAGGAAAGTTACGCGAAGCACACAGTGGTGCATTCCATTCGTCTGTTTACTCCTTTTTTCGTATCCACAATGACGAACTCTGTCGCCACACAGACAGAACCGAACAACGAAGAAAAAAGAGCGCGTGTCTCCATGTTTAATTTAAATTCGAAGCAACTGGCGCCGCAGTTCGACCGTCGAAATACGCGTTAGGTAGTTGTCGATGGCACATATCGATCTACCCTCTACACCACGTGACCAGAAGGAAAGCCGGATGACAAATAATCCCATGTCGTAACAGGTTTTCCTTTACACAGTTTAATAATCACTATCTGGCAGAGGTTCGCGCCGATGCAATCCGCAATGCCAAGGAATGTGTGCGACCTGTTCGGTTTCTGCGATGAGAGAGGCAACGCTTGAATGAGCCATCGAGCGTGTAATCGCCGAAAATTCGGCCACGTGAGGAATCGCGGCCAGGAGGGGATGTTGTAACAAGAGTATAATACTCTTTCGAATAGTAAATAGTCTCGCGCATTTGCAATCGCACTCGTGACATTAACATTAATCGCCTTACACGTTGCGGCAAACCGTAAAACATTGAGACTGTTTTGAAATGTTGAAAAATAAACCTGCGTTCTTTCCTATGTATATTATTGCCAAGAAATGTTTGAAGTATACATTTGTGTAGATTGCAATTGGTAGGAATCATACAAAGTTTTAAAAATGATGTTTCCTCAACTTTTTTCTCGAAGCCTGTAACGATGATTTAAAAAATGCGTTTTGTAGTGCAAGGAATATCGAAATAGCACCCTTCAGGTCAAAACCCAGAGCACATTTGGGGGTGCAGGTAGCGAACACGCTGGCAACAAGGTGTCCTTAGGAGTGACTAGAGTTTACCTGAGCGATCACTCTTCCAGTGACGCTCGGAGATTCGGAGTGTCAAGTAGTCAGAGATCGTTAATAAATCGCACTCTTTCACTTAACGATAGACTTAGCTAATACAGTAAAAGCTCCTTCGTTGTCCAAAGGCCGGGGGTTTGAGCGGACAACGACCGTGCCCGGACACTATTTTTGATTTATGACTGCGTCTTTAGTGAAACGGCTAGTTAAATGACAAAGAAAAGCATTCGCAGTCAACTGTCTGGCTTTAAAAAACTCCTTATGTCCTTGCCATATTCCTTTCCTATTGTTCTCCGTTCTGCGCGGGTCTAGACAGTCCTGGGACACATCTGGCGACCAGATCCACGCAGGCCTAATCCTCTCGTTGACAGGCAGTGGAGTGGGTAGGCACTGGACAACGATCGTGCCCACGATTCAGGACAACGAAGGAGCGATTACTGTATACTATTTTCCTACAGTAGATTCCAGTAACTTGTATGCATACTGACAATTTCATCGAAATCGGTTAATGTTGCAATGAGCTACAAACGTCCAAAGATGACCATGTAAGGGCGAAATACCCTGACAAGGGTGAAAGTCGCAGCTTTCATCTTTAAACGTACGACTTGTTTATCGTTACAGGCTAAGATAAAAATGTTGAGAAAACATGATTTCTCAAATTTTGTATGACTCCTTCCAATTGCAATCTAAACAAACCTTTTTGTTTACTCATTCATCACCAGCAAACTAGCCTAACATCTCAAAAAAATTTAGGTCTTTTGGACCAATTATAAAGAGTGTCCACTTAATATTGTCGCCGACCGTATTTGGAGGACGAGTTAAAAACGTTGAGGTTAACCCCTTGCACTCGATTGACGCCGGTACGGCGACATTCGTTAGCCTTGTGCAGTAGTCAGACCTACCTTGAGGTCATTTGACGAAGAACCCAGACCAGACGTCGGGTTCGCAGTGCAATGTTCCGCGTGCTCTCTAGCCGTGTATTCAGCGCGCAATGGTGTACAGCGTACAGCAAAGGGGCGCAGGTACCACGGGTAGTGCGGGTACGGCGTGAACTCTTTGTCACACGGTCGTGATGTCAATAAAACTGCGTGTGGAGAGCACCGCGGCACTTAGGGAGTCACATCTTACGTGCACTTCGAAACACTGTTGCAGGATCGTAGATCGAAACAAGGTTGCACTGGCGCGCGTGGCTCCGCCAGGTCACACGGACAGCCACGAGCCGGCCACAAGTGGCAAACAGAGTTCAGTACGGAACCTCGAAGAGTTGCAACACGACTTTCGGTACGGTTATAATCGCGCGCGTCGTTTCTCATCCGCAGCTTCGCGGATACGCAGCTGGCCTGGTTACGAACTGTGCCGGACTTGTTACGGATGTTCGATTAGGATGAACGAGCCGGGAGGCCCAGCGAACTCGCGGGCAGAGTCGGATGTCGGGTATACTTCGTGACGGTCGCATCGAATCTGGGCCAGCGGTAGCGTAGTGCGCCGATGAAAATAGCACAACGCCGAGACCGTACTCTGCCGCGGCCGCGTCCCCCCACCTCTACCCCCCCCATGGCGCGCGCTTCATCCCCACCGGCGTGACCGTGACGTTTCGCCTTGTCGCGGACCAATCGCGCCGCACCGCCACACCGTGACGTCATTCGCGCGACCGACAGCGACGGCTGCGATCGCCGCTCGAGCGTGAACAAGTCGATAAGTCTCCCCGGAGCAATTGTTGCGTTTGACCTACGTTTCGGGGAAGTTCGCGCGGCTGCCCGATCGATGACTGACGTCTCGACCACCTCGTAAACGTGTCTTGACGATTTGGAAAAAGAATTTTGAACATCTTTCGGTATTTACATGGTGATTACGTCAGCCAGATACGAAGTATTACGTGTTTGCAGATAACTGAAGTGAAATATACGCATACAGTTTATCGACAAAGTTTAATCCAACTAGCAAAATTGCTTTAATTTGTATCTCCGATCGAACCGTTGCGCCGAGATCATCAACACATTGTTTATCTACAAACATGTAAATTTCCGGATATGTGCACAGTCACCGTATAATTTAACGTGACAAGACATGCGAGATTAAAACGCCGTCACTTGCACACAATGCGAAAATTCGTTGAATAGCTTTACTGTTGGAACGTACAAATCACTCGTGTGTAAGAACGATAAATTTTACCATGACAATGGATACGTAACGAGCAAAAAGATTGATTTGCTTGGAATTTTTGGTTTGCGCCACTTTTATAATTGCTGGCAATCGCGTATGTCGTCGCGGTATCTTCCTTGTTGCGAGATTGGCTCGAGATTTTGCGGCGCGAACAATTGCCGCGACAAAGACGCGCGAGGAGATGATCTCGATGGTCGACGAGTATCGGGTCTCGGCCGACGTAGAGTGACAGATAAGAGGAAAACTGGAGAATGAACAAGGTCGTGCATTGACCTTCCTCAAGATAAAGACGCGAATAATAAGCATTCATACCAGCTCGTTTTTTTTATCTACGACATGCCAAGTATATTAATAGGCGCTGGCGTTTTTATCTGCGAGGGAGTCAATGGAAAATTATGCGTGCCTGAGAGATCCCCCTGCGTGTTCTGAAATATCTGAAATATTCCGAGATTTCATTCAATTCTTTCTCATTGCTGTTTCCTGAATAAAATATTCCGGACGATGAGAAAAACTTCACTGGTACAGGAAATTCTAGGGAATAGTTGCCAGATTAATGAAAATGCTTGTCTGTGATGATCGAGGAAAGATTCGAGGAAATATAAACTCAAGATAGAGCAATCTAGATCAATGACAACGAGGAACAGGGAATAGTGACACCAGAAATGAAGACGTATCTTTATATCCCCAGATTAATTAAATCGCATGTGTTCATTGTATAATCCAGGCCTGGCAAACCAAATGGTTTCAAGAGCCACTTTGATGACGCGTAACGTTACAGCGGGCCGCACTTTTGGTAAACACGCTTTCCAAATATGTAATACAAATACAAAATCAATAAAACTGTACTGTTTTACTATGATTCAATATAATTAACTATTGAGTCTTAATTAATGAGACATCTGTTTATCTTTTCTTTCACTTAATTTTTGTAAATCTATATTTACTACACGTTCGACGTTGCACATCTTAGCTGGTTTTCTAAATTGGCATCAGTTAATGAAGCACGTGATGAACTCGTAAATTTCATCTTTGAAAAAAATGTTTACCCTCGTTGTGTTCGTTGTGCAAAATATCTTAAGTTAGAATATCTCTCGGATGTAATATAAGTATTGTAAAAATTAATTTTTGATGTGGACGCTAAAATTTGTTTCATTTCATTGTTGCACTGTAACTCAATTATATCAAAGATATCAAATATAGAACTGGAGTTCGTAGTCGCACTTGCGCATTATAACAATGATACATGCAAATTTTCATTTATTTAATATTTCTTGTACACATACAAGATATATTGTGCGGGCCGCACAATTTAACGCGGCGCACAGTGTCACGAGCCATTGACAAAAATCGGAAAAGTCACTGCTTCATGTCGATTGAAAACTATGTTCATACTATGTCAAAATGTCCAAATAAATCATTTATTGAAAAAAAAATAAAAAAATCCAGTAGGAAACTAATTACAAGAGAATCTGTAAACGAAAATTTGGAAGATGAAATAGTACATCAGTTCATAGCGTAACTTGTTTACGTTGTATTATGAACAAAAGACATTTGTAAGAAATAATCTTTTTAGAAAATGATGGGTAAGGGTTGGCTAATTATAATTTATCTTCAAAAATTTTGTAATACTTATGCACTATTTAATAATTAACCTGAAATGAAACCATTAAATTTTATTGGTTCCCCTAATCTTTAGTAGAGGATAAAAAAAAAAGTTTTCAAAACGTGTCGGCGATTTTTTTTGCGTTGTATTAGTAAGATAGTATATTTTGATATTATGTAAATTTTAATTGCGAAATCTTGCGAAAAACAGAGTTATATAACAAAATATGTAGCAAGAACTGGTCAGCAAGATTCAGATTATGAAGACGAGTAATGCAACTGCACCTCGTATGCTTTGTATGTACTCGTAAGCTTTGATTAAGTATGACTACTCATTTGTTTATAAAAGCGAATTATGATTAAAGAATGTTTAGACCAGAGCGAATAGTCCTACTTTTAGTCAGTTGCGGCAGGCATAGCAGACAAAGAGTGTATGTGTGTCGAGGAGGCGAATGTTATAGGAGTTTAAAACGAAGTTTCAGTTTCGGAAGAACTAAACTGAGAATTCATCTACTGAAAACCAGCAATAAAACAAAATTTTGTTTATAAATATCGTTTTACAATGTTTAAATAAATTACTATATTTATAATAGTATCATGTTGAGATTGCTTTCAATATAAATGAAAAAACCCACTTTGTTTCATGTCTCTATCATAAACAGAACAAAAGTTATTGAATTTTGTCCAAAAACAGGCATTTCGTGACACTGTGCGGCGGGCCGCGCGTTGGCCAGGCCTGGTCTAATCCATAAATACGGCAGACAACAGGAAACTTCAGAGGAAGTAGAAATTCTACATGAAGCAATCGATGACAAAATGCACAATTACAGATCACTACCAACATAGAATAGGGAAAAGAGTCAGCAGAAACGCAAAAGTGCCCTTGTCTCCCCAGATTTATCGAAGTCCTTTTCTTTGATGTCTCAGTCGTGAAATGCAACAGTCGATGGAAGATTTTCGGGGAAATACGTCTAGAAATAGAGCATCCGTGGGAGATGTTATCTTTATTTATCAAATTTCTCTTACTTGATGTCTCTCAGAAATGCAACAGACAGACAACAGGACATTCTGGGGAAAATAAATAATAAAACACTGGATATAAACCAACCACTAGTGTGACATATCTTAATCTGCCTAGACACGGCGGTTGACACCGAAATATACGATTTTCGCGTGATCGATATAGGTTATCAGCGATGCTTTCCAATTCATAAATAATGTCGCATGGCAGCTACGTTAATTCCGATACAAGTGAACGGGGGACAACTGCGAATCGTAAATGTGGCACCGTGCGATCAGGCAAAACGGTACCATCTTGACAGATCGTCGCGACGTGCGTCAACAATTTTCAACGTCAACTTCCAATTACCTCCGGTTCCAAGAAACTTCGTCTTACTTCTCACGTTTTAGAAATACTTAATTTTGTTCTGGTACTTTTTTGCACATTTGAACAGATTTGAAGAAGCATTGTTTGCTCGACAATCTCTGATGAAAACATTTTTTATTTAAAACAAGTTATTTAGACCCATCTGGTAGTTATTCCAGAGTTAATTTCGTTCATTGGATCGCAGAGGGTTAATTCCAGCGAATGATCGATCCATCGAAAGTTGGCTAACATTTTTTTTCGGTGCGCTGCGATCGAGAGCGTTTCAGGAAATAACGAGAAGAAAAACGATGCATAATTCATGGGATGCAAGGAGATCGCCGTGCGACAACGAGGGCCGTTCAGTATTCAAGAAAGTCTTCCTGGCCGATCTAAAAATAATTCGCAGACGAAGAACTGTCTCCGCTTATTCTCCGTCGTTATTTTAACGAGTCGACAACTCGGAAAATTTCGCAACGTCCACGCAACTCGCGTAGGAGAGAACGGGATAGCTTCGAGTGCAGTCGCTTTGAAATCATCGATCATCGCACGGACGAGAAAAGGGAGGATGAATTCGCGATCTTTCAAGCAATTCCTCCCCGGTTTTGCAGCGTTCTAACCCTTTCAGTGTTCGCAATCCTCCGAATTTTTAAGCTAAATTTAATTCCTCCGTCATTCGGCTAACAAAGAGATCTTATCTGACTTCTGTTGAATGACGGCAACGTATCGCATAATCGTCGTATTATCGTCGCCGTAACCTTAGTTCGATAGAAACTCGTTTTACCGTTGAATCACGAATTGATAAACAGAAATGAAATTCGTTGACGTAAGCAGATTTGTGGTTGATGTTTCTGTGGGCGAACCTCTCGTGGAAAAGGCGTCTGCGCGTTAAAAATATGTACTTTTTAGAAGCATTATTAATAAACAGAGGATTTTACGCGTTCGCGAGTTGACGCAACTGCGTCAAACACGGCAGAACTAAAACTTTTAACAAGGATTAACAAAGTACCCGTTCTATTTCTGGCTCGGCGCACTCCTCGACTTACTCCGATTTTTCATCGGATCCCTGCTTTACGAAATAACCTGTACGAAAGTGAACATGTAACTCCAATTAAACGGAATTTCATTGATAGGTATCGACACTGGTCATCCTACAGTTGTTTTTTCCAGGGCTTCGGAGTCGGAGTCGGAGTCGGAGTCATGGAGTAGGATTCGGAGTTTGAGAGTACAGTAAAAGCTCCTTCGTTGTCCAAAGGCCGGGGGGCTGAGCGGACAACGAGCGTGCCCGGACACTATTTTTGATTTATGACTGCGTCTAGATATCGCGCCGAGCGACTTCAATAGGAAGCCGAACATAGAGAAGGACAGAATGAGATACGGATCGGGTGACCGAAGCGTGTCGCCGTCGCCGGCACAGTTTAAAGGCCCACATTGTTGCTGTTGCTCGTTGCCTTCGAAACTTTGACCGTCGATTAAACCACTAAATACAGTTGAAACTATATCGTGTTTGGTGTCATTTTAATCAGAGAAATGCCAGAAATAAGTTATTGAAAGTCCCATAAAGAAATAATGAAAATTAAGAAGTTTGAAAATTCGGTTTACTCGAGTCAATGTTGTGGTGTTCACACCGATATACCCGAGCCGACATCAATCGACGCCGCCTACGGAGCGACTCGGCGTTGACAGGCAGTGGAATGGGTAGGCACTGGACAACGATCGTGTCCTTGATTTTGGACAACGAAGGAGCGATTACTGTAATTGCTGATCACTGGAGTCGGAGCCGGAGTCAGAAAAGCTATGTGTATATCGACTCTCGGTGTCGGAGTCAGAGTCGCAAATAAATATATCGACTCCGACTCCAACTCTGGCTCTTTTGTTTATAAATCATTAATAGATTTATATATACATACATAAATTGCTAATATTCGATCTACAGTATAGACGTATTGTATATAGTATATATATAGTCCTACAATATTGTAGGAGAAACAGTTAAAGTTATGGTAGTAGTATTTTCTAACTATTTCCTGAAAGTGAGAAAGTAACAGTCGTGTTGTGTTGTATCAGAGTTATCTGTGTTCCATATTCTTAGACTTTAATACAATATTTCAACTATTTATTCAGTTTTATTACAACTGGTAATTATTTTGAGTACATATTTTTTCAATTTGGAGAGTCGGAGTCGGAATCGGTGTCGGAGTCGGAGTCGAAATTGGCGTCGGAGTCGGAGTCGGAGTTGGAGTTAAGAATTTTGTCTACTGACTCCGAAGCCCTGGTTTTTTCAATAGTTCATTGTGCAATAAAACGCCGGTTCGTTAGCATAAGGCAAAATGCAACATCAGAAATCAACTAAAAATTATGTTGGACGTATATGTTCGTAATTCGATGTAAATAACGATGTCTCAATGGAATAAAGGATTTCTTGCATTTCAGTTGAGATGTTTGAACTATGCAAATGCAGTTTAAACGTGGGGGCCAGCTGGTATGCAAGAACGAAGCGTTATGATAGCGTAAAAGCTCCGGGGATTGCGTTTTCCAGAAGCCGACTCTCGATCAATCGGTGCACAATCGACTAACACCGATATACGTATGTACACCGGCCTCTTATCGTTTCGGAACCGTTTATGTTGGATTTTGCACCGTGTGCATCGTAATTCCATTCCGGGTCGGCATCAAACTTCCGCGATGCAATTGTATACAGACGGAATCCTGTTCCGCGGCCTGGGATACCGCGGGGTATGGATTTAACGTTGCTTATAGCTTCTTTTACGAGTGGCAACACGCCGAGGAAATGATTGTAAAAAGGCACGGTCACTCGTTTATGCGCATACTTCAACGCGATTCCTAAATACATACTTCATCTCTGCCTTGCAAATTCTTAATTCTGACTTAAAATTTAAGGTCAGTCTGACGTAGATTTTGTGCGACACGGTGAACCGGGAATGCGTCACAGACTTCTGGGAATAAATTCGCCATCAAAGTAGTCAATTTAAAATTTGAAGTGTTTAAAGATTCGTGTAAAGTAGCGATTGTGATAGTCTTCCGTGAATAAATTCGTCGTCGTGCAATTAATTTAATTCTTCGAAGATTTGCAGAAAAGTTCAATTAGCGAACTATGATAATACTCTCCTATGAATAAATCTGTCGGCGCACAGTCAAGTTAAAACTAGAGGTTCTCGAAGTGTTTTCTGAAAGACGAATTAGCCTTCTATGAATAAATAAACTTGTCGTCGTATAAGATAAATTTTTAAATAATAGTTACGAGTTATAAAAATCGAACCAATATGCAGGCGTTTCATGGTCGACTCCTGCGATTCTAACAAAATCATTGCATGGACAATTAATCTCTATTGATCCCTCCTCACTCTGTTGAGCTTGATCATCCTTTAAATAAAATTGATTATTCTGCACAGTTCAAATATAACGTTGCAGCGATATCGATTGACAACTCCTAACATATGTGAAAATAGATCCAACTATTTTCAGATTTTATTCAATCGAGCCGTAAAATAGTTTACAATTTCTCTCGCAATGTACATGTGCGCGTAAAAACGCGTATCAACCAAAACGATTCAATTATTCGACTCATAAACTTTTCCAAACAAAATACATTATAAAGGTGAATTCTTCTCTCGATCGAAATTTAATATATAATAAATTTGTGATTTCGGCGCAAGGTTCGATCGTTTCCAACCACAGCAAACGTGCAGTTATTTAAAAATGCATCTCGACGTTTCGATCCCTATGTGGATCATTCTCAAAGAGACATTTTTTGCGTCTGAAAAATAATGTATGTATACATTTCTGCCACCATGGAACAAAGTCCGGCTATGTGTAACTCCTCAGTATTTATTTAAAAATTTTGTTCTTTTTCTCACAGCAAGTATGTGGTTTTTAATTTATTGGTTTTCCGTTGGATTTACATGGCTGTGCTACTTTCCTTTTTCAAATTACGTTATATTATACATACATTATTTCTCAGACGCAAAAAATGTCTCTTTGAGAATGATCCACATAGGGATCGAAACGTCGAGATGCATTTTTAAATAACTGCACATTTGCTGTGGTTGGAAACGATCGAACCTTGCGCCGAAATCACAAATTTATTATAAAATACATTATATTAAACCAACGCCCAGTTTTTGAATTTGTCAACACGCGCCATTAAAACAGCCAATAATTAATCGGATATTGGTATTACTCAGCGAAAAATGAACTGTATAAACACCGCCCGATAAACTTCGCAAAATTCATCGCTCCGGTAAAACGACCAACGAGCTATGAAACACGAGCATGATCGCCTGGAAAGCCGCGCAAAATTATTACGGGCGAATGGCAAAAATTATTCGCCACGGTGGACAGAATGTAATGATAAAGCAATCAGTGGGCTCTCTCGTTCGTTATCGGCGATCAAAGACGTTTCTTGTTTCCTGTCCGTTGCCTTTCACGCGTTTAAGATCGGGAGAATTGACTCGAATTGAGGGGAAAACTTACCCCCTCTCTGCCAACACCGAATTAGTCGCGTGATATTGTGACACATGCACGACAGAGATAGAACGCGTCACGTGTCCGAGCCGTGGGGGAAGCGTGGGGAAATAGCGTCGTAGAAGGGGAAGGTAGAGTGGGGTCACAAGTCTTAATCTGGCAACTCTGGCTAAACGAGATAAGCCGAAATTCTGATAACGAAACCGCCTGTAAATAGATCGAGAGGCATTTCGATGAAACGATACAATCTCGGTATAATCGTTGCATGAATGGTTCCATGTAAAACAGATAATTATTTCTGGAGTACGGACTGCGTTGAAGTTGTTCGCATACTTCTATGCGAAATTAGTTGAAAGGATGGCTGCAGCGCGAATTACAACTAATCAGCACGCCGAAATTCTGCACTCGAACGCTTTATTAAAGTTCTTCCGCGAGTTGTCGCAGCACGAAGTTATTTTAATCGTTGCAAGTTTTTTTTAGACAATAATCGTGTACTTAAGAGAAAGATTGACTACGGTTGAATAAAGTTTGTAATGTCTTTAATTTCTAAAGAGTTCCGAAGGAAGGGATGTTCTTACAGATAATTATTATGTTTTTTGAAAAAGGAACAAATTGATTGTGCTTTATGAAGCACACTGTGGCGATTCTTTTAATTTGAGAAGGGTTCTGATGGAAGAAACGAAATTGTATTGGTTTCGTCGATTCTTCCAGTAAGTGTCGGGGTTTTATTCCGTGGATCAGGGGTGTTGAGAAGATTGGCAGTGGTTGCTCAAGATACTGCAGATCATGGTTGCGCAGCCAACAGCCTGCTAGAAATTCAGATGCGAGAAATTCCCGAACATCCACCGGAGACTTTCACCTTCGGCAACTTTTTAACCTTCCTCCACGCTACATCAAAGCACATCGATTGGACTACTTTCATCGCGCACTTGAGCCTGAGTATATCGAAGACCTCGAGGACTTGAAGAGAACTGATTTACTTTTATGTTCTTTGAACGAGCCGCAATAGAATTCTGCGGAATGGACGGAAACGGCACGGTCATCTTCTATTATTTTTCGAGCGTTCATCTCGCACTCAACCCCCCAATCAGTATACATATTCAAAATACATTCCAATTCATCAATTCATCACCTCGCTGAATAAACTGTCCCTCAAAATGTCGACACAATTTATTTTTGTAATGTTGGGTTAAAAGGAGAACTTGTTGTTTTAAAATTATGTTGGAAACTAACAAGGACAAACAAATACGTAATTCTTTTCTAGTATTTCCAAGGGAGGCTGCTCCGCCCACTGACCTCGAACAACCAATGAAGACTGCGGATTTCATGCATTCATAACAAAAATTAGTAGACCGAACCCCCCCCCCCCCCACCCCAAAGAATAAAAATGTCGATTATAAGAATACAGTCGCATTATTTTCAAACTCTTAACTCTCATCCGTCCCTCGTGTCAATTTGACACAGTTTTCCCGAAATAAGTTACACTGTTCTGTTATTTGTAGGTAAATTCGTTCGAAACTTGGTGACTTTCATTTTTTTAATGCGAAACATATAACTGCAGAAACCTAAAATGTAAATGTTAACTCATCAATTTCAAGGAAAAAAACTGTTTGACTTGTTATTTTATCGGTTCTTTGTATCACTGTGTCAATTTGACACCGAGGGACAGATTCAGTTCGTGAAATGAGGGACGGATGAGGGTTAATATAATTACAAGAAATTAAAGTTGTAGAAACAACGTAGAAAATTGTTGTTTCGCATAAAAATCCTGAGTCTGCCATTCCGAAGGTTGCGCATCAGGGTCTGGAAAACAAGTTCCGCGGACAGCTGACGGAACAGCGAAACGTGCAATCGGAAAATATTAATTGCAACGGACTGGTTCCGAGGTATGAATCAATACGCGTGTCCCTCGCGTATGCACGCACTTGAAACGGTCCCCGGTGCACGTTATGATCGCCGGCGCGGCGTTTCGTAACAGTGACCAATAATGTCGGCCAAGGTAGTTACTCTCCGAGGAACGTTGATTTAGAGATCGATTTTACCACCGGTGCTAAGTAACTTCGGATTACCATAAATGAGAAATATACGCGAGAGAGAGAGAGAGAGAGAGGCAGACAGGAGGCGGGGGTGACGACGATAGTTCCACTCGAACCGTTATATGGCTAATCTGATCGGAGCGGGGAAAAGCTTTTTCCCCTAAATGGATACGCGAGAATACATCCGAGGGCAACTCGGTGGCCTTGAGGTTTCAACAAGTGCATCAGGACGGATCGGGGGTATGGTTTCTTTCAATGGCGGACAACACGCAGTCAGGCTGCGAGCTTGCAGTTTGCACACAAAATTCAGACTTTCATCGAGGTACGAACAAGAGTGTGGTATTGTTCTTTATAAATAGATTGTGGATTTTTATGCATTTATCAAGAAATCGAATGAATATATGAAGAAAAATGATGTTTTCTATGTAAACAATCTATTAAGCGATGGAAACCAGGGACCAAAAATAACAATTATTCTAAAATTTTCCACGATAAAAATCATTAATAAAAAGTTGATTTTTATTCATATTTAAGATAATCTACACAAAATATAAAGAAAAAACATCGAAGAACAAAATGGTTAAAAAATATCGATTTTTATACTTTTTGGTTACAAGTAACAGTTATCGATGAGAGAAATTTATTTCGGTTACTTATTTAATTATTGAGTTGTCTACCCTTTTTCGGATGGAGCAAGCCAAACTCATGTTTGTCACATTAAATTGTGATTGTAGCAATTAATTTTATGAATAAACAATTTATGAAATAATTGATTGTCTACCATTTGAAAGTTGTACTATTTAATAATAACTATTATAAATTTCCTTCATCAATAACTGTTATGAGCGACCGAAATAAATTTCCTCTTATCGATAATTGTTATGAACGATCGAAATAAATTTCTCTCATTGATAACTGTTATGAGCGATCGAAATAAATTGCTCTCATTGATAACTGTTATGGACGATCGAAATAAATTTCTCTCATTGATAACTGTTATGGGCGATCGAAATAAATTTCTCTCATTGATAACTATTACGAGTGATCGAAATAAATTTCCCCTTATCGATAATTGTTATGAACGATCGAAATAAATTTCTCTCATTGATAACTGTTATGAGCGATCGAACTAAATTTCTCTCATTGATAACTCTTACGAGCGACCGAAATAAATTTCTCTTATCGATAACTGTTATGAGCGATCGAAATAAATTTCTCTCATTGATAACTATTACGAGTGATCGAAATAAATTTCCCCTATCGATAATTGTTATGAACGATCGAAATAAATTTCTCTCATTGATAACTGTTATGAGCGATCGAACTAAATTTCTCTCATTGATAACTCTTACGAGCGACCGAAATAAATTTCTCTTATCGATAACTGTTATGAGCGATCGAAATAAATTTCTCTCATTGATAACTATTACGAGTGATCGAAATAAATTTCTGTCATCGATACTTGTTATTCCATGACTTTTTTTCATTTTGGTTATAACAGTTAGGGTCCCTGATGGAAACAATTTTTATTTAACTCCTGCCGCCCATAATCGTTGGAAAACCACAGTCTACTTATAAACGTGAAGGACAAAATGATGTTCGGTCAAGTTCGAACAAATATAGTTCTTTGCGTTATACAACTGCATTGTTTTGTTGTATACGATACAAGGAAAACAAGAGCTCATTCCAACCGTCCATAAATTTCATCCTCGCGAAAAAACAACAAGTTCGCTCGTAAATCCTGTGGGTCCAATCATAAACATAAAAGGATAAAAATTTCCTAGAAATGTTTCTAGTAATATCCCTAAAAAAGTCTGTCCCTCTCAGACAGTCTTCTTTCAATCGGACTGTCATAAAAACTGGTCGCAGCCAATTTAGAAAGTTGGCAAGTTAAAATTAGAGTAAGGACGCGACCGGGTAAGGTTGAAGAGCGGACCTGTCGCTCTCGTTGCGCATGCATCAGAAATGCATAAAAATCCGCAGTCTCGGTGGATACATACTGGCATAAGGTCGCCATAACTGTGACATTTTGGAGCACGCAACGTTGTGCGACAACTCGTAAGTCTGCCGTGACTATGAATCTATCAGTCTTGCGCGATGCAATGGCCGGCCACGCGAAACTATGCAGCCTTATGCAACGCCATGCAATAGCGTGCAATCGTGAAAGGGTCTGGTTGATACGCGTGTGCCGCACGCGTCCTATCGTGACTCGTGAACCGCTTTCTTTTCCACAGATTATCTTCCTCTGACGCGTCGCGAACCCGCAAACGCGTATTCGCGTCTCCGCCTCATGATTTATGAACGAGGACGATCGATAGATCTGTCGGGGTGTTTATCATCGAGCGAAGACGCTCCGAATTTATCTCCTCCCCCTTTTCGCGAAGCTGCTAGTACAGTAATTTATCGGCGGAAGTCGATAACTGGCGGCCCTTATATTCTACTCTTCGAGTCTTGGACGAAACAGATTGCGATTTTTTTATTTATTTACTAAGGTCGCGTCAGCAACTAGGTTATTAGCGACCACCAAGGACTGATACACTTTACAGCATTGAATTACATACATGTACAGTGCAGTGTGAAAGGTTTAATTTTCCTATTTATCGGTTGAAATGTGTGGTGAGGTTAGATTCCGTTATATAAATCAGTTGCTTTTAAGATGTTGAGAACATTAATAATGTTTTTTTTCTGAATTTTAAGGCATTCATTTAGAATACATACTAGGTAAGTTGAAGGATGTGTTTGGAAGGTTGGACATTCAAGTATTACATGTTCTATGGATAATAGGACGTTGGAAGATTCACAAACTGTTGAGTTTGCGATTTGAACGAGGCGAAACGAATGTACCATCGGAATGTCTCGAGAACCGAGCTATAGACGGCTCCGAGTTTTTACGAAAAGTACAAATTTAGCCAAGGACCTTACTCGAACCAAATAGATCGTATGGCTTCTACCGAGTTACCTTGTATCGGAGATTTATAAATAGTGCTTTGGAAAGGATTGGAGAGGCAGAGGATGTGTAAACCCAGACACGAAAAATAACTTCGGCGACAGTGTCTCGGTTCTTCGCTTGAAAAATTCTAAATGACGGAGCACGCTTCGTTGAACAGCTCTAACTTCGTCAATCAATTTGTAACGACACGATTATTATATTCGCCCTACTGATAAATTTTAAAAATTCACAACACAATGTGAAACACTCGATAAGAGTACATATTAGTCTTCAAAAACCGGGTCTCTCGAGAACGAAACTCTTATTAAAAAACTACGTAAAACATCCCCCTCAACTTCAGCACAATTAACTTCCCGACAAACGTTTCAAAAAAATTTAAGTTGCTTTACAGTTAAATATTTAATAGTTATCACTTTTGAAATTTGTATGTTATTATGTTAAACGTGTTTATGTTTCTTACAGACGCAATTTAATTTAATCTTGAAAATGGTCCAAATCAGTGACCGAAACATCGGTTACTTGAAAATTAGCAAAACTGCTTAGTTAATTGGTTTTTTCTTTTTTTGTATTTAACGATCGAACCGTAGCGCCGATACCATTTGACCATTGTTTCAAAAAAACATTTAACAAACCTTCCACTCTAAATTGACCACCAGAAACGACACCGCCCACGTCGAGCCGTTCAAAGGAGCGAAACGCAACGAAGGAAAAAAAACTTGATCAAAAATTGCAATTCAAAACGAAAGCTATTATCCACGTTCGAGCGGGTTCCAGCGAGCTTCGTCGAGATCAAACGACCCGTGGGATGTTAAAATCCTCTTTCGATCGAACCACGTAGCTACGCGCAGAGAGCTCCGGATGACGTCACCGGGAACCGGCTCTTTCGGGGCTGCGTGGGTGGAGTGTGACGCGGTAACGATGACGTAGAACGCGGCTCGTGACATCATAGAGCTGCGGTGGGTGGCGCGTGGGGGTACGTTCACCCCGTTCACGCGAACGCAGACAGTTCGTGGGGCTCGATTGGTGGGGATGAAAGTCGATGGAAGCTTGCGGGGGTTGAAGCTTGGCCGGCAACCCCATTTTTTCGTTGTTCCTGCGCGTCCAGTGACGCACCCCCGCAGCCAACTCCTCCAGACGACAAGAGAGAAAGCCGAACAAGCGCCTTTGGCCGACGAACTGCGGCTGTGTTAGGCTCTGTTCACAGCAAACCGAGCCTTTCGTCGCTCCAACTGTGCTTCAAGATGTAGCCCGCTACAAAATATTGGTCAATACAACCCCTGGCAGAATGTTCCCGATCGGAGGCATTGATACGGAATTTAGAGAAAACATTCACAATTTAGAAGTATAAAATATTACTTTATGGAGCTAAAAACAACAAAATAACATAAGCTTCCATTTATTATAACAAAGAAACGAGAAAATAAATAAAATGTTACACGGAAAAAAGTTTCCGATTAATAGAACAGCTGGAAGAAAGTTTCCGATTCGATTTACACTGTCCAACACCAAAATTGCTCAACAATTGCTGTTGGATGATTCTTATAGAGTTTTTTGGGCTGAATCTGCCGTTAATTTTTCCTCTAGACACACAGTTTTTGAGAAAATTGATTTCGAAAAGAAAAATATTTTTCAACTTTAAACAAATATAGTGATGTTATTATAAAAGAATGTAGTAAAAGAACAGTAAATCGTAAAAAGTAAATCGAGTGATATAGTTCGATTTTACGCTGGACCCTTAGTTTTTAAGATAAACTGAAAAATATCCTCAACAATTGGTGCAAAAGTGGTCTCTCCATCTTTAACGATTGTTTAAACATGTTTAAACATTCATAATGTATTAATATTAGATATCACTGGATTCGGGAAAGTCTACAGAATCTTTTACTGCAAAGAACAATCCAATATCTTTTATAATAACATCACAATATTTGTTTAAAGTTGAAAAATATTTTTTTTTCAAAATCAATTTTCTCAAAAACTGTGTGTCTAGAGGAAAAATTAAGGGCAGATTCGGAATCAGAACAAGAAACTCTATAAGAATCATCCAACAGTAATTGTTGAACAATTTTGGTGTTGGACAGTGTAAATCGAATCGGAAACATTTTTCCGTGTAATATTTTGTTTATTTTCTCGTTTCTTTAGTATAATAAATGGAAGCTTATGTTATTTTGTTGTTTTTCACTCCTCAATAAGCTCCTTTTCATTTCACATTAGTTTTAACTCCATAAAGTAATATTTTATACTTATAAATTGTGAATGTTTTCTCTAAAATCCGTATCAATGCCTCCGATCGGAAACATTCTGCCAGGGGTTGTATTCACAGTCGAACAATAAATGTAATATTCCTTCTTCTTCTAAAAAATTATGAATGACAAAGAAATGTATCAAGTAACTAACGATCGCTATTGATAACGGTGGTTGGAATAAAATTTAATCGCGCAGCAGAATTTTCATTAAAATCCAAACAATGAAATAATTAAAAAAAAAAAACTAACATATGATTATTTCAAGTGACATGTAGCCGAACAGGATAATATGTCTTAACGATAATGTTTCAAATAATTTATTTCGATAATGCCAAAGCCCGAGATAAGCACGGTAACTCGATAACGATTTTCGCAACGGGAACTGTGTACGAGCTCCATTCACCAGAAAGAAAGTTGTTGTAAGTTCGCTGGGCGACACTAGAGGCAAAGAAGTCTCGCGGAGGCCGCGAATGGTCTCAGGTGGTCTCGTAAAATCGATACCGTGTAAGTAGGACAGTGGGTTATTCGGCGAACGATGATAAGAGGCAACCTCGAATCAAGGATCGCGGCCGATAATGGCTAAGAACGTTGCGAAAGAAGAGCAGGAATAACTCCCGGGGGAGGCGCGTCTCAGAATAAAACGACCGTGGACTCGGAGAACAAGAGAACTCGCGGAAACGTGCCCACTTGGGACAAAAGGGAGATAAATCGCGCGGAAATTAAAACTTTCCCAGTTGCGCGACGTGATTTGGAACCGAACCACTTGTCTGTTCCTCGCGGGGCCGTCGACCGATCGGGACTGGTACAGAATGGCACCCCCTAGTTCCCTCTGAATATCCACTCTTTAGAGATACCAGTACATCAATGTACAGGGTGAACCACGAATCGTGACCAATAGACATTATTCTGTCATTAGCAGTCCGATCGAAAATGTTTTTATCACATATAGAAAGCTTTCATGTGATTAGAACAAATTTGTTTGATGTTATGACACTTACCGAATTCGCCTTGAAATCCTCTAACAAATAGGCGTAAAAAATTGTAGGTGTATTTGCAAAAAATGGAAGGGAACCATGAAAAATCATGAGAATCATGCTATATCTGATAAAAACATTTTTGATCGGATTGCTAATAACAGAGTAATCTCTACTGGTCACGATTCGTGGTTCACCCTGTATATCTTCAAGATCAGGCCTGGCCAACCCGCGGCCCGCCGGGCGATTTTATATTTCTTTTGTTTCTCATTGTATGTATACAAAAAATATTAAATAAATGAAGTGTCATTGTTATAATCTAATCGATTTATAATTATAATATAATCAAGTTGCAGTGCAACAATGAAGTGAAACAATTTTTTGCGTCCATATCAAAAATTAATATTTACAATACTTATATTAGTAAATGCTTTTGGATCCACATATATTTGTGAAACATTTTTTTTGAAGATGACAAAGAGTTATTCACGTGCTTCATTAACTGATGCCAATTTAGAAAACCAGCTAACAAAAGATGTGCAACGTCGAACATAAATATAGATTTACAAAAATTAAGTGAAAGAAAGGATAAACAAATATCTCATTAATAAAAACTCGAGAGTTAATTATATTGAATCATAGTATAACAATAAAGTTTTATTCATTTTGTATCTGTATTACATTTTTTAAAAGCATGTTTACCTAAAGTGCGGCCCGCTATAACGTTACGCGTCATCAAAGTGGCCCTTGAAATCATTTGGGTTGGCCAGGCCTGTTCAAGATGAACATTTTGAAAAGAATTTTTAATACTGAATGTTTCAAAGTGCTTACACACTTGGTTGCCAGCACGAGGGTTTGATAAGGGTTGAAAGATTTTGTAAAATCATTCTGAGGGTGCATTGGTCATCTCGAAGAGGCCCATCATCGTCGCCATTAGGTCGGCGAACGAAACACGTTGCCAGATTCGAGACCGGCCCGTTCTGGCATGCATTATACTCCGAAATCGAATTAACTCACCCCAAATTCGACGGGTAACGGTATTAACGTGCTCCCCGGGGGAATCGAACTTGACGGGGATCTCGCAGACATGGTCGATCGTTGAGCAAGGTCAGTGACACCGGTCGTCCAACCGTGTTGCGCCGTCGAATATCTTTTCCATCGAACCGGGGGTTGAACGGTCGATGCACTTCGTGCATAAAACCGGCCTCGATACGATCGAACTTAAGCAAACAAGACCTGAACAATCTTATTCGAGAACTCTTAATTAATTGTATTCTCTGTTGGAGGTTCGTCGAAATTCTTTAGTAACAATATTCCAAATTTTGCTACATTTCTACACACTGGAAAGATCAATTTTGCACCCCCAACTTTAAGGACGACTCGCACACCCCGCCAATGAGCTACATATTTTTCGGAGAACTATCTGTCGCATCAATTTTATCAAGATCGATGTGTCTAACTAGTAAGTTTCAATGTTTCTTTGTCAGATTCTCCGTAGACATGAAAATTGCAGGAGTCTATACCCTACGTTGCTGGGAAAAGATGATGTAAGTTTAACGGTAATAGTAGCTTTATTGAAACGATAGTTTCGATCCTAATACAATGCGGTACATGTATTAGAGATCGCGGTTTTGGATGTGTACTAAAATACACGTGTACACGTGGTACGTGAACCGTGTAGTTAGTGTTCCTTCTCGAGAAATTTTATAATTGGTTATTTCTCATTTACAGAAATTACAGTATTTCTCGAGAAATTTAAATCGAGGAAAATTCTTATGAATCTCATTTATTTTATTCTCGGAAATGAACAAATACGTATGTCCTACCATCAATCAAAACATGCTACATTTTAATGTAGTTATTTAAATATCTCTGTTGCTTGTGATTATACGAAAAAATGTCAAAGGAGAAATTTGCACTGTTCAATTAGTAAATATAATGGCAAAATAAAAAAATTTTTTGGAAACCATATTTCGAAATTTCAAGGTCATCGTTATTTTTAGTTAAAGGAGGTCGTATAATTATTCCATGTTCCTATTCAGAAAAAAAGACAAATCCAACGATGTGCCATGTTCCATAGTTAAGGGTGAATTTCACAATTTTCAATTTAAGTGCGCCACGTCATCCTTTTATCCGATCGATCTCAAACTTTGCACAAATTTTTTTTCTCACCTAAAGGAACAATACTGGATAGTTGCGCGTGCATTGTATCTCGATAAAAATTTTTCTCCAAGTACGTATAGCTTAAGGTCCACCCTAATGTACATATTGGACAGGAATAAACATTGAGTTAATGTTTTTTGCGCTTACGATAAATATTATCAACGATATTCCAAATATCATAAGTTTTCCAATATTTTTTTATTTTCTTAAAAATTCTCGAGAATTCCCGAGAAATATAGTCTTATTTCTCATTTCTCGAGAAATTAAAAATGTTGAGAAATCAGGAACACTACGTGTAGTACGAATTTAAGGATCCGTGTACACGGATCTACAAACCGTGCACTACACGGATCTGCGAATACGAATCCGTGTACACAGTACTGACGGATCTACGAACACGGATCCATTCGGGGACTGTTTTCGAACAGTCGAACGTGCCGAACGGATCCGCGTTCGCAGCCCCGTGTAACACGGATTCGTTTTCACAGATCCGTATTCACGTGTTTGTGGATCCGTGTACACGGATTTACATACACGTGAACCGGGATCTCCAATATATATACCAGTAGGAAAAATAAATATAGGAAGGAAACTAAAATTACCGTGTGACGCGGAAGGGAATGATAAGTGCCTCGCTCGATGAAAGCATTCAGTGTCCATAACTTCAGAGGGTTGCTTACCTGAAATCAGAAAAAGAATTTATTCGCAATGTACCACAGTGTTGTTCACTTTTTATTCCGATTAGAAGGATTTTATGAGTAGAGATGAATAAAGCGTTCTAAAGTACTATGTATAATGAAGAACTTTTTATGTACCACAGTGTTCGGGGTTGAATTTACCCCTTCAAAGAGAGGATCTAACATAAGATGCTTTACAATTCATTTTATTGGAGATCATTCGACGATGATGACCCTTTCGATTCCTATCGCGAGTGCATCTCGCGGCTTTTTATCCGGTAATCACGGTCGTTCAATAAGATTAACCGGCGTCGCGTCGCAATTACACGGAAATAACGCGTTCGCGAAAGGCCGTCGTTTATAATTAACTTGATCAATACACGTGTAGACGTAACGTTGTACGGCCGTCGAATGGAGGATGAGCAGAACGCGAGGCCGCATTGTCCTAGAGAGGACCGACTAACGAGAGAGAGAGAGAGAGAGAGAGAGAACGCGAGGGAAAAGCGGGCGCCGCCTCGGTAATGTGTTAATTAACAGGTAGCGCTGATTTCTATCGAACAAACTGATAACACTGCACGCAAGAACACGAGCGTTTCCTCGGGACGAGCTGTGCAAAGTTTCGTGAAATTCAACGCGTCCGATTTCGAAACCTGTTGAACGGGTTTCTTATTTTTAACTGGCTCCTCCGATGGGTTTAATAGCCCACAACGATGCCCTCGCGACTGCGTGTCTCGATGGCTAATTTATGAATTGTCCGACGTGTCATTAAGCGAGGAATCATGCAGCGAGCTGAGATAAATCGGTTTTCTCAAAATAATTCAATGCGGTGGCATTGTCTTCAACCCAAACCACGCACCATGTATGTAAAAACAATTTTAGTGACGTACGCGATCGACTTTTGAATATGCATCAGCCCACTGTACCATCGCTACGACTTTTGAATGCGAACAATATACTAGATTGCTCTTGATATTGTCACGCAAGATCTCTTTGATGAACGAGTGTCGTATGTATATTCAGTGGATTGTTCGGTCCACTTTTGAATAATGATTTTCTCGACACATAGGTAACAGGATAATTTAAACATTATTGGAGACGCACGGAGTCATATGTCTGAAATGCGAATCCAACGAAATTGTACAGTACGCGAGGAGCAATACGTGACGCATACGTGCGAATTTATTATCCAGATTCAACCTGTTGAGCTTCCCGTTCGATGCGTCACAGACGACGCGACGGTGCACTCGATAATGTAAAAAATATATATGTACTGCCACTTGCACTGCTGCATACTGCAACCATGCATGTTGACTCTATTCGAAAGTCTGGACGGTTCGTTGACTTTGTTACATTGACGTAATAAAAAATTCTTATTCCAGAGACTGACAACAAAAAACACAAATAAGGAGAAAAACAGGATCGCAGAAAATAATTAAATTTATTAAGTGTTTCTACTACGTTTCAGAATTTCTTCATGCTTTCAAAAAGGAAATTTCAAGATCATTTCTGCACCGACGTTGCACTGTTCCGCTCGGCTTCAGCTTCCAGCATGTTAATCGAGGAAGAAGCTTAACGGAGAACATCCGCGCGAAGGATTGTTAATATTGAACGCGATCTCCCCGTAATTGAAGATAATTAACGGAGAGACGATAATTTTCGCGACGCGTCGATGCGAACGATGCATGCGGCTACGACGCGACGTGCAACAGATGTCTGCAGAAACGGTACACGGTTCCAGGAGAATTCAATATGTCCATGTGCGACCATTAAAACGAGCGCGTCGTTTCTTGATTGCCGTTTGTTCGGCGCTGCTGCAGCTATCGGTGCTGCGAACGTTCCAATTGCGTAACTCAATTTTTCATAGTGTATCGGAAGTATTTCCACTGGAAATATGCGCACGACCAGCTAATATTTCGAATATCGCAAACAAAAAGAATATAAAAACTTTACGTGGAACCTGGCTGGAATGATTGTTACGTATTGTTCGTATTTTTAACGCAAATACCAGCGGCTATTGTTTAAAGAAAAATGGTAAAATACAACTTTTAGTACATTACAGTATACAGTAAAAGCTCCTTCGTTGTCCAAAGGCCGGGGGTTTGAGCGGACAACGACCGTGCCCGGACACTATTTTTGATTTATGACTGCGTCTTTAGTGAAACGGCTAGTTAAATGATAAAAAAAGCATTCGTAGTCAAAAGCAGTCAACTGTCTGGCTTTAAAAAACTCCTATTTCCTTGCCATATTCCTTTCCTATTGTTCTCCGTTCTGCGCGGGTCTATACAGTCCTGGGACATATCTGGCGACCAGATCCACGCAGGCCTAATCCTCTCGTTGACAGGCAGTGGAGTGGGTAGCCACTAGACAACGATCGTGCCCACGATTCAGGACAACGGAGGAGCGATTACTGTAATTGCAATTTTTAAAATTGTTCATATCATGTAGTATTTAATTGTTCTAACTCATCGAAACATTCGTATGGTCCGATATTAAAAAATTTATCGCCTTTTTGAGCGTGTCCGAATATTAATGGGAGCCACTGTATCTTGCAACAAGTAAAATTTCACTAAAAACTGAACTCGCCAGGTTCTCCAATTATCATCTACCACTCCATCGGATTAAATCAAAGCCAACCGGGGACAGCCCAGTCGGTCTGGCGAGGGTTAAAAAGAAAAAAAGGCGGGGCAAGGATCGAGGGGGGCAAAGAGGAGAGTGTGCGAAAAAGGAGACTGTGCAAAAAGGAGAGAACTATAGAAAAACGAGTGGGCGCTCTCGCCCACGAGCGAATCTCTTTTTTCCCCGTCGCAGACCGACGTCGCGTCTGGATCGAAGGAGTCATCAGGGTTCGCGAGGCGACGACTGGTCGTCGACCTTAATTTCGCTGCTGCGAAGTAGCTCGAGCCGGTGAGACCTTGTCCTCTGACAAGTAGAATCGAGACGAACGAAACGGGAGACGTACCCCGTTGGTTTTTATCGCGATGTTTACATAACACCGTCGGGATTCTCGCGTGTGTCGAAAACAGAACTGTTTGCGCGCGGCTGAAACATCATCCCCCCTGCGTGGGTCGCGAGAGAAGCCGCTGCTGCCAAGGGTGGCCCGACCTCGAATAATCCTGCTTATTGATTCAAGTATGTCTCGCGAGCCGCTCGAAATAAATCGAGACGTTCAACCCTTTCATCACGGGACTGGCTGACGAAGTGATCTCGTTATTGGGAGCGACCCCTTCTTGTTCGAACGGATTTTTACCTCCCTATCTTTCACCGAGCTAGACACGCGTCGAAGCTAGCAAATTGGATCTTCTTTCTGGTTCGCGTAAGTTGAAGGGAAATGTTCCTTTGCCCTTTTTAATCCTCGGGAAACATCGTATAAAAAAGAACAGACTTTCCATCTATCTTCATATACAGTAATCGCTCCTTCGTTGTCCTGAATCGTGGGTACGATCGTTGTCCAGTGCCTACCCACTCCACTGCCTGTCAACGAGAGGATTAGGCCTGCGTGGATCTGGTCGCCAGATGTGTCCCAGGACTGTCTAGAGCCTAGGCCCGCGCAGAACGAAGAACAATAGGAAAGGAATATGGCATGGAAATAAGGAGTTTTTTAAAGCCAGACAGTTGACTGCTTTTGACTGCGAATGATTTTTTTTGTCATTTAACTAGCCGTTTCACTAAAGACGCAGTCATAAATCAAAAATAGTGTCCGGGCACGGTCGTTGTCCGCTCAAACCCCCGGCCTTTGGACAACGAAGGAGCTTTTACTGTACCTCGAAAATTGTAAAAAATAGAACGCTGTGCTCGTAACTCTTTTGTGTAGACAATAAAACAACGGACAACTTCATTAAAAATTCTTGGACCATGAAAAATTATTACTACATACTTCTGCACTGATTGCCTGAACAACTCCTACTAACTACGCTGCAGATTTTACGCAGTTGTGACAAGAACGAGTCCATGAAGCTTGAAATGGGAACATCAAAAGAATGTACATTGATGCATCATTTTCAACACATCAAACGGTTCATAAAATGACAGATAGACAGCAGATTTTGTGCGTGTACGACAAGAATGGTTGTGTAAGTGAAAACAGTACAAACATTAGAAGAATTTAGAAATGCTGTTATTAAAAAAGCAATGTTTCCACAAGAAATTTTCGGATGTACCTCTTTATTCGTTACTACATATCGAGGGAAGGAAGAGATTTGATCTGGCTCCCGTTCCATCCAACGACAGTGAGAAACTTTCATTTCGCGGTTTAATAATAAATGTTTACACCCGCAAGTATGTCGCAATGGGCGCCGAAAATTTCTATTTGGCAGAAAGGTCCGCAGTCCGCTAATAAGAAAACATTGTTGCCAAAGAGACGGAATGAAATCGATGATATGTATTCACGCGACTTCGACGCAATTGCTCATGACGCCAAAACGGCGTCGATTTGACGCAGATTCCCGAACTTATTTCACGTATGTATACATGTATCGATCGTGGCTCGGTTGTTAGCAGGGGCTCACGATAAAACAGCATCCGATTGCGACGCGAACAATTCGCCGGCTCGGATCTGGTTTACCGTTTCCTGTTATGTAAATTCCATTACATTACATAACGGTGAACGGTCGGAACAGGAAGCGGGCACAGACTAACGCACTACGCGAAGATAATGCGGGAATAACCATACTCTTGCGTCGCTGCTTATTACCTGCCGAATGTCACGCAACATAATGACATTGATTCTTGTCCTCGTGAACAATGAACAATCTTTATTTCTATCTGTCACAGAGTAAATTGAAAATTCACCATCGATTTGGAAAAGATATAATTTATCTCTACATTGTTCGACATTATTCTTTTAATAATCATTCAGATTCCGCTAGTAATTAATGAATTATTTATTTATTGATGCCATAAACCAAGTTTGGTTTATATAACATACATGGAAATAACACTTTACAAAAAATTAGAGAAGTATATAACGTAATATGTAATATGTATAAAGTGGAATTATGTAATATAACGGTAAGCGCTAAATCCTAATCTTACATTTTTTGAGAAAGTTAAAAATAAACATTAACGCTTTAATGTCTCGTACGCTTAGAAAAAAAATTAATATTGTAGGGAGGGTAGTGTTTACGATTGAGGAGCAGTTCAAATAGGTGATCTCGTTCTGAATCATATTCTGGACATTGCCAGATACAGTAAAAGCTCCTTCGTTGTCCAAAGGTCGGGGGTTTGAGCGGACAACGACCGTGCCCGGACAGTATTTTTGATTTATGACTGCGTCTTTAGTGAAACGGCTAGTTAAATGACAAAAAAAATCATTCCCAGTCAAAAGCAGTCAACTGTCTGGCTTTAAAAAACTCCTTATTTCCTTGCCATATTCCTTTCCTATTGTTCTTCGTTCTGCGCGGGTCTAGACTCTAGACAGTCCTGGGACACATCTGGCGATCAGATCCACGCAGGCCTAATCCTCTCGTTGACAGGCAGTGGAGTGGGTAGGCACTGGACAACGATCGTGCCCACGATTCAGGACAACGAAGGAGCGATTACTGTAATATGATTGAGGTCCTGAGCCTCCGCTCCGCATTCACAGGAACCATCCGAAATGAAACGTACTCTCGCCAGGGAGGCATTTAAATTATAATGATTCGAACGGCTTCTGTTGACAAATGTAACAAAATCTCTCGGTAATTTGAGACCCGAAAACCAGGGTATTCTTGAATCGTTAAAGAAATTTTGAAAAAAATGTATACCTTTGTATAAGGCTTCAGTCTTAATTTTATCATTCGATGACATCCACATTTGGTATTTGAAATCACTAAAAAAGTCGGTAAACGGTATTTTAAAATTGGATAGGGTTCCTGATTCTGTAGCTTCTTTGGCTAACGAGTCAGCCTTTTCATTTCCTATTAAGCCAATGTGCGCCGGAATCCAGATAAATTTGCTAGATTTAAATAGATTTTGTATTACCAAGATCCCGCTAGTATTCCCTCTGTGTCTCTCTATCGTCCGCAGGGGTTTCTTGTTTCGAGAAGAGGCCGACGATGCTCGATACATATATTATGTATCGTTCCTACCGAGATTATGCTCCGAAACTTATCGTTTTACTACATATTGCACGTGTGGGACTTAGGTTACTATCTCGGCTAGACGGGTCCACAGGCTGCCAGATGATTCAACTTTTCCTCTTGAGTTACAGTTCTTCGAACTGCTCTTCTTCTACACCTTTGTCACAGAGGGCAGTAACTTCGCGAGCCTACACACAAGCGTCCATGTCCAAAGCAATCATTTTTTTTACATTTTCTTCAATCTTTCTCTCTGCTTCTCTCTTTCGAGAACGAAGAATTAATTATTCACCGAATAACAATAACTTTTGGAGATAGAATTAAAATAGAGAGAAATGGAATGCTACGAGAACAGTAACGCTTTCTCTCGGTCACAGTTGATTGTGCAAAGGGTATTTAACCCAGATACACTTTGCAACATGTAGAGCGGTGTTAACAAGTTTATGCCAAATGAAAATTGTCTTTCAGTGATGTTTCTATGGAATAAATTGCTGTGATTTTGCAGAATTGTTCCAGGTGTTTGCTCGGTAGTGAACGTGCTAATTGCACGAAGTAAAGCCAAGTTTATATGTTTACAGCACGGTGACCCTTGTTCGAGGGGCCTTTTGCAATTGTGCGCATTAAATCTTAACTGTCCTATGTCGAAAAAGATCGGTTCGTGCAACTTGTTCGTTCAGATGCAACCCAAGTGCCCCGGCCCGGCAAACTGATCCTGCATCGGATGCGACGGGACCACCTACGTGGTGGAATCAATTTATGTAAGATTGTGTCGTACTCAAAACACACCGATAAGATTTTCTCTGTCGCTATTATAGCTACCAGGGATTACTCTTTACGGCTTGAACTTCTCCGAAACGTTCCCTCCAGGCGCCACCCACGCGAGCTCAATATTACTATTCGCCTACTCAACTCCAACCATTAAGTATTATCACAATACATACACTGTAATTATAGCATGTTGGATATGTTCATGCAACTGTAGACCTTTCCGACCTAATAATAGTAAGGATTCCGTAACGTATGCTTGTTTATTTGCTCGTGTAGACTTTCACAAGGTTCTGTTGAAAATTTAACTCTTTGCACTTGGTGCTATTTTAACTCGAATATTAATCATTTCTTCCGACCTAGAATAACTCCATTCTATATATTTTTCTTTTTATGAATATGAAATAGATATAATAACTCGTACAATACTCAAGTTTCTAGTAATTTATTAGATACAAACATATTTAACAATGTAAACTGGTACAGCAATCTGTAGTGGCGTTAAAGTCTATTCAAGTCGAAGTCGTCAAAGTCTATTGTTACGAATAGGTAAGAGGTTAAACGAGTTAATTATCCATCTCTCCATCACATCGATTTTTTGCAGATTGAACTGAGAGAACTGTAGTTGAATGATATTTAGTTTGTTTAATGTTCTGAAAACGGCGGATAACACTGTCTAACAGCCAAAAAGTATTTCGATTCCCACTATGCGATTCTTATAGAGTTTTTCGCGCTGATTCCGAATCTGTTTTTAATTTTTCTTTTATACGTACAGTTTTTGAGAAAATCGAGTTTTAAAAGAGACATCTTTTTCAACTTTGAACAAATGTTGTGATGTTATTATAAAAGATATTGAATTGATCTTTACAGCAGAAGATTCCTTGGACTTTCCCGAATACAGTGATATATAATATTAATGCATTATGATTGTTTAAACATGTTCGCACCAATTTTTGAGGATATTTTACAATTTATCTCAAAAAATAAGCGACCAGCGGAAAATCGAACTATACCACGCGATAGAGCAGACTTTTATCTTGAGAAACCACCCCATCAAGTTTGGAACGTCGACGTTTTTTTCGAACCAGAAAGCAAAATGTCTTCGCCGGACATGAGTTGCGGCCAGTGGCGCTCTGGACGGTATACGGCGCACATTGGGCTAAACCGACGAAATCTGTGTCAAAATCAAAGAACTTTCGATAGAAATGAGATAGAGCGATGAAATTTTTTTAAAATGAAAGCTGAAACTTTGCAGAATATGGAATAATTATGGAGATTGTGGTACGAACGTTTTTTAACCTGGGAAGAATTCGTTAAACTTGCACAATTTCAAGAAAATGGTGTGTTTTTCAATACCACGCGCGGAAAAAATTTTTTTTAACGTGCGACACATCGTTTCCTGTAGATTTTTTCACGCTGATTTCAAATCTTGTCTCAAAATTTGTCTACGTCCTCAGGATTTTGCAAAACATCGATTTTTGTGAACAAAACTAATGTAATCATTTTTTCGTTGAAATGATTTGGTAACCCACTAGTTTGAAGGAATATTGTATTCTCATATATAAAACACATTAAAAATGATCAGAATGAAGTATTTGAACGTTTACTTAACGTATATCACTTGACGAACGATCACTTGACGTATCGCTGCGATTGTCACTGGCGTGATATACGTTAAGTGTTACGGATGACGAACAGGTGTTCAATATCATCTCTGGCAGGAACCGTCCTAGATAAATCTACATAGCTGTTTAGTTTAGTTTAGGGCCCAAACATACGCACGACCAACTGGTCGTTGACAAAATACGAATGTTCACTGAAAGGGTACTGACAAGTACCACCTGTCATTGCAGGAGTATATAAGCCCTTGCATTTCTACTCTCGGGGGCTAGTACTGTCGTAATCACGAATCGTGTCGCGTCGTGCTGCATCTCGGAAGTCAACTACCAGTGAGATCGGGCTAAAGTTCCCCTTCGAATCAAAAGTTAACCGTATAGATTCCGCGAGTTCGGTGTAAAATCTATTAGGCAGTGATAAGGTTGCTCCGAGACCCCCGCATTGCCAGTGCGTCAACACCGTGCATCTAGTTTAGGTAATACACTTCTACTTTCAATTCTTTCTATTCCAAACTCAATTCATTCGCGACAATTACACAATTGTAACACGAATTCTTATAATCAGAATATATCTGTGTTCTTTGATAATTAACGCAAATTCATTAAACCCATAATTATCGTCCAATATCCTAATCGAGTAATTGAACGTCCCCACACGATACAATCTTACCGCTCGGATTGTATCACTAAATTATACTAGTTACGAGGCTTACTAACTATCCTAACAGCTCCCTGATTTCGCATCAGGTTCGTCTGTGCTTTTATCCAAACTCCTAGCGGCTCCCCAGTTTCGCATTGGGTTCGTCCGCGTCGTTCTACAACTTCCTAGCAGCTCCCCGGTTTCGCATCGGGTTCGTCTGCGCTTGACTCCATTCCTAGAGGCTCCCTGACTTCGCGTCAGGTTCGTCCTCGCTGTCTATAATCCTAGCGGCTCCCCAATTTCGCATTGGGTTCGTCCGCGTACCTTTAACTAACAAACTGATACCATATTCCTAGTGCAACAACACTTCGCCGGCCACTCGTGCTGCTCGCGGCCCTGGCTCGTAACATAAGTAAACGTTTAAATACTTCATTCTGATCATTTTTAATGTGTTTTATATATGAGAATACAATACTCCTTCAAACTAGTGGGTTACCAAATCATTTCAACGAAAAAATGATTACATTAGTTTTGTTCACAAAAATCGATGGCCGCAACTCATGTCGGGCGAAGATATTTTGATTTCTGGTTCGAAAAAAACGTCGACGTTTGAAACATGAAAGGGTGGTTTCTCAAGATAAAAGTCTGCTCTATCGCGTGGTATACATAGTTCGATTTTCCGCTGGACGCTTATTTTTTGAGATAAATTGTAAAATATCCTCAAAAATTGGTGCAAAAGTGGTGTCTCTCCGTCTTCAATGATCGTTCAAACATGTTTAAACAATCACACTGCATTAATATTATATATCACTGTATTCGGGAAAGTCCAAGGAATCTTTTGCTGTAAAGAACAATTCAATATCTTTTATAATAACATCACAACATTTGTTCAAAGTTGAAAAAGATGTCTCTTTTAAAACTCCATTTTCTCAAAAACTGTACGTATAAAAGAAAAATTAAAAACAGATTCGGAATCAGCGCGAAAAACTCTATAAGACTCGCATAGTGGGAATCGAAATACAAAAATAAAGTTGAAATTTATTGGACAGTGACAATCGGATGTAAAGCGTAACGATATTGTTTGCACACTCCGAGACAGTATCCAGACACTCTCGATCTCTATTACGACGGAAATAACCCTAAACGAGTCGCGTGATCCCGCGAAGGGTAGGACTTCCAGGTCAACTGGAAGAAGACGCGTTCGAGGACACGTTTCTTTTTGAAACGCGATCGCGGGGACAATGTACACCTGCTCCGTTCGAGGGAGGAGAAACAAAGACCTCTCGAAAATAGACCGCCACGGCCACTCTCGCTGTCGCGCCTCTTCCCTTTCGCTTCTTTTGAATTAACGCGAGCCTCGCGCCCGAACAGGGCCAGGAAGCCTGTTGCTCTTCGTTCCTCAAGCTCCTCAATGGTCGGCCCATCCTTTCCAGTGGCATTCTTATTCGCCTACTTTTTACGAAATCCACAAGAAAACCTTCGCAACTCGTCTACAGTCATTCATTACAAATAGCAGAACCAAAATAGAAATGTGTTTCCCCCTCTACTAATTTGAAGAAGTTGAGGATAATGTGTGCATCAATATCTTTAAATACTGTCAATCTTTCACATTTTTCTTCCTCCAAATTACGGTCCGATCCGTGGAGAAACATATTTCTATTTTAACACATTACCGACTGGTGATTATTCCGTAATTTTGAAAAATCTATGGTACAGTAATCGCTCCTTCGTTGTCCTGAATCGTGGACACTCCACTACCTGTCAACGAGAGGATTAGACCTGCGTGGATCTGCTCGCCAGATGTGTCCCAGGACTGTCTAGATCCGCGTAGAACGGAAAACAATAGGAAAGGAATATGGCAAGGAAATAAGGAGTTTTTCAAAGCCAAATAGTTGACTGCTTTTGACTGCGAATGCTTTTCTTTGTCATTTAACTAGCCGTTTCACTAAAGACGCAGTCATAAATCAAAAATAGTGTCCGGGCACGGTCGTTGTCCGCTAAAACCCCCGGCCTTTGGACAACGAAGGAGCTTTTACTGTACATGGCTAATCACTTTTTAATGGAACTAACGAGTCACCCTCGATAACGTGATGTAATAGTTTCATTTAAGATTGCAATGTAAAAGAAAATTTCTATGCTTTCTTTTGGTACAGCACAATTATTGAAAATCCTATTAATAAGCTTCCGGTAGGTACAGCGTTAAAGAGATTCTCGCACACAAAGGATCAATACGGAAACAAAGATCGAAATCGAAATTAATTTGCAGAGCGCAGAATTCGATTTCACAACCTCGGGTGCACACGATATCGTACGGAGCGGTTCATAGACCAAACAGAGAACCAGTCCGAACGGCACAATCAACTGCACGCATTGTGCACGGTGCAAACAACGAATTTCTTTTTGCTCTTCACCGCGGGACCCATTTATTTCAATTTTCCCTCGCGTTCGACAGGACTGACAAAGTTCTTTGGAAGGTCGATCGAATTTTCCCGGCTAGAGTTTTTCAATCCCGTCGATTTTTCTGCGTTTTTCACCTGCGTGTTTTTTCGTCGCTTCCTCTTCTACCTATTTCGAATCGTCGTCAACGCGAAAGAGGGTGCCGCGCGCGAGAGTCGCAAAATAAACGGGACGCGGGACACGCGATCGATCGTTGCCCGCTCGATTGTTTCGCGAGTGTTTTCTAAACGTTCCCTTTATTCCTCATCTCCGGCCATTGTTCTTTGTTGCCGATACACGGGGCCGGTCGTTAACAACGGGAATAGGACGACCAGCCCAGAGGCTGTGTTTTGCACGCATTACATTTCGCGCGCGGCCCGCAGCTCATCCGCACGGTTGTTGTAATCCACTTCCGGTCGCGAATGATCGTCCCCTTTGCGCGTTATTATGCTGTTTGCGCACGCGAGAGTTGGCCGCCAGGGAGAGGCGAGGAGCAAACGCGTCCGACAATGCGGTAAATTCAATGGAAAAGGAGCATCAACTATAATTATGTTGTTCGCCGAACGAAATCCCAGGGCACGTAATTTATGGTCTCGGTAATACACATAGTTCCATTATATCCAAATCAATCCGACAGAGTTTTTCAATTTCATTTGTCCGTTGTCAAACTGACGGAGAGATATCAATACGCGACGTATAAATAACTAATGCGTACAACGATACTGCAAATTAAACGGAAAAAGAGCGCGTGTCCGACGATGATTATGTATAATTGTTCATCGAGTGAAATTCCAGGGAGCGTAATCTATGCTCGATGATAAAGTTCTAGTTTATCCTCATCAATCCGACAACTTTGCAATATCATTTTTGTCCCTTGATGTTAAATTGACGCGATGGACAAATATTATATGATGGGATCATAATAACAAATCCATCCGATGATACTGCAAATTAAATGGCAAAGGAGTGTGACGTAATCGTGACGTTCGTCGATTAAAATACCAGAGCGCGTAATTTATGTTAAAAAATATAGTTTTATTTTGTCCTCATCCTATAAATTTTCATATCGTAAATAATAAATGTATCCGACGAGACTGCAAATTAAATGGAAAAGAAGCGCGTGTCTGACGATAATCATATTTTGTTCGTTGAATGAAATCCCAGGACGCGTAGTTTATGCTGAAAAATACAGGGCGAGTCCGAAGAAACAGAACACTTAAATATCTCCGTTACTTTTCGTTGTACAAAAAACTTTTTAGGACAAAGTTACACTGTTTGAAGGGCCACATGTAACGGCGTAAGGGAAAAAATGTTCAAGGTCATTTTTCAATGAGATTTCAAGGTCATCGATGTTTCTTTTAAATGGAATCATATATTTTTTGTATCATAGATCGATAGAGTAGCAAAGTCTGAGTATAAAAGTGTTGACCTTCATATGACCTAAACCTAACAGTTAACGAGATAATATCCAAAGAATATATATAGACAATTGTTTCGATAATATCTCGTAAACTATTAGATTTAGGACATATGGAGGTCAATAGATTTTTACTCAGAATTCGACAGCCTATCGATTTATGATACAGAAAGTAGGTTCATTCCAGTAAAAAAAAGCAAGGTGACCTTGAAATGTCCTCTATGCCTCCACCCACGCAGAAAATGTCTATCTCACAATATGTCCCCCTCTACACCGTGCAAATTTTGTTCATAACATTTTGCCATATTATTACAAATAACATATTTATGGACATAGTTATTGCCCTACCCTGTTTACAAAACCTACACGGTGTAGAGGGGGGCATATTGTGAGATAGACATTTTCTGCGTGGGTGGAGGCATAGAGGACATTTCAAGGTCACCTTGCTTTTTTTTTACTGGAATGAACCTACTTTCTGTATCATAAATCGATAGGCTGTCGAATTCTGAGTAAAAATCTATTGACCTCCATATGTCCTAAATCTAATAGTTTACGAGATATTATCGAAACAATTGTCTATATATATTCTTTGGATATTATCTCGTTAACTGTTAGGTTTAGGTCATATGAAGGTCAACACTTTTATACTCAGACTTTGCTACTCTATCGATCTATGATACAAAAAATATATGATTCCATTTAAAAAAAACATCGATGACCTTGAAATCTCATTGAAAAATGACCTCGAAAATTTTTTCCCTTACGCCGTTACATGTGGCCCTTCAAACAGTGTAACTTTGTCCTAAAAAGTTTTTTGTACAACGAAAAGTAACGGAGATATTTAAGTGTTCTGTTTCTTCGGACTCACCCTGTATAGTTCTATTTTATTATTATTAATATTATTATTATTACATACGGACCGAGGTCCTTTTATACATGGGTTTACAGATGTTTAGTATAACTGATAAAAACAAATAGGCTAATAACAAAAATATACAAAAAGAACATAGAAAAAAAAGAGAAGAGAAAAGAAAAAAAATTTCTTAACCTAAAATTTTTACATTCGATGGGACAAGCGCAGGACTCCACAAATACGGGTACGATATTAGCGAATAATCTCGCGTTATTTTAATTTCGGAGTTTAATTACTGGACCGCGGATCTTCATGCATTTATAGCAAAATTGACTAGACGAAATTCAAAATTGTTGGAAACTTTTAAACATTGAAGATGTCAATAATGATCCAATTTGGTTTTTATTTTGTGAAATCGACGCAGGCAATTTTTATTTTGCATAAAGACCTATTAATACGGTAATAAAGATCTATTAATTACGAAGACTCTCCAAACGCTTTTCTAACGCAGCAGGTGTCCGATGCTAGCGAATAAAGATTTAAATCGCAAAGAACGCGAACGAATTATTCTTCCCTCTAGAGCTGTCTATTACGCTGAGAAGGGTGCGGTAATAAAGGGTGATAAGGTAATTATAGCTAAGACAAAGAGGTTAATGGATGTTGGTCCAGCAGTCAACGTTTCGACCAATTAGCTGGAGTCCGGTCGCGCGCGTGCTAAATTTAATAAACGTCCGCATAGGTGAAATACGACCAGGTGTAACTCGATGTCCCGCGTAAACTAGATGCGCACGTGGTCTTGTAAAGCGAGACGCTGCGGAGATAACGAGATTTCTATTCAGAAAAACCGTGCCCTCTATGTCATCCGAGAGCAGCGGAACCGGATAAATTCTCCGAACTTCGAGGCAAGACGAGCCCAAGGATAGATGGATTGTGTGTATGCGACGATGCCAATCGACCGTAGACGATCGTTGCACTCCATTTTTAAATTGACCTCCCGTAACGCGGCAAACTTTACATATCTACTACATTCTTGTGGATTTTACATAAGAGAGAATTCTCTAATTCAAAGAAAATGTGATATGTTAATCGCTTGACAAATGAAAAAAGTATAAGGCTAGTTAATGCTCGTCGAACGTCACTGAGCTAATGTGTTTTTACATTGCGTCATCATGAAATCGTGTTACGCAAAACGTTTGCGTCAATTGTGAAAAACAGGAGCCCGGTAGAAATGTACAGTAAAGTCTTGATATCAGAAAAACCCTCGGATCGATGCTGTTTCTTACGTCGCACAGTGGAGTATTTGGCCCGAAAAAGTGGAAAAATTAGATTTCTAAATTTTTGCGTATGGCATAAAATTTTTGATGTTCGTTGTAGTTAAAGGTCTGAAGAATAAGGCTGCAATATTATTTTTTCTATTTGTACACCCGTGAAGTAGTAAACTTCATCGAAAGTCGAGAGATTTTAAGGCGCGCTTGGCGTTCTTAAACAGTCTCTAAGACAGCGTCTGTTCATGGGCGATTTTCAAGTGTTTGAAGGAAAATTCTCTAAATTCTTGTATTACAAAAGTTGTTCAGGTAGGTATACAGAGCACTTTCGCATAGATTTTATTTTGTTATCATCTAAATTTTAGTATAGTTATTAAGATTTGAATATTACCAATCATTCTGTAAGCTTTTTAAAAATTACAAAACTTTATTGACAATTTTGTTATAGTATAAAGCGATATTAAGTGCTCTTTTTGGTGTCATTACATTAGGTAAAGATTCGTGATTATAAGCCAACAAAGTTTAAATCCGAATAGGTCCGAATTCAAATTTTATAGTCTATTTAGTATTAAGCGTTTAACAGCGTTTTGCGTACGCCTGTACGTCCGGCTACGCTTGGCCTCAAACAAGGAAGAAACATTATCTGAGGAAGAAATTTCTGATGTATTTTCGGATGAAAATTAATGGATAATAATTTTTAAATGTTCTTATAATATACCGGGTGAGTCATGTAAAGTGAAACAGACGTATATCTCGAAAATGAAGCATTTTGGAGAAAAATGTTTCAGACAAAAGTATGGTTTCACAGGGCACATAAAATGGTGTCATTGATTTGGCCTTGGATAGTCGTTTGAAAATCACGTGAAGGTCATCTTCAATTTCTTAAATAGAAACCCCTATTTTTTATTGCATATTCTTGTAGCTTGTTCTGCGAGCTTTCCAAAACACTATAATAAAATATTTTTTTCTTAAATATTTTTCAAGTTATGATAGTGCAAATATTTGCAAATATTTCACTATCGCCACGCTTTTTCATGGGTTCAATTGTGCTGAAGAGTTAGCTAGTCGAATAAGGCAAAAAACATGCGGCAGAAATTTTTTGTTCACAATTAGTGAACTTTGAGCGCGGATATCTCGGAAATTATGCGAGATAGCGAAAAACTGAATGGAATCAATCTTGTGGCACATTTTGTCAGCTTTAATTTTGTATGGAATGGTTTTATCGCCAGGAAACATAGTTTCCGAGATATAAGCGGAAAACCGAAAAAGGGGACCTTCTACGTGCCCCCTTGCACCCCGCTCACCTCCTAGGAGTGGGGACTTTTAGTATGTTCACCTCCTAACTAGTCCAAACAAAGTCCCAAAGTTAAAAATTGTGTTCCTACAACTTTACCCTCTACAACTTTTCTTTGACTGGACTACTAATGGAGTGTCATTTTTACTTAAATTAGCTATAAAATTTCAAACCGGACAAATCCGGAACCAATTCTTTTTGGACTGTGATCATAAACCTTTACCAAATGTAACGAGACGAGAAAGAACATCGGAACTCATCGGGAAGTATAACAAAACCGTTAACGAAGTATTATAGGCGAAAAGAATGTTTCCAAATTATTGGTTATTTTCAAATATTAATAACTATACTAATTTGGATAATGAAGAACTGAAACCTGTTCGAAAATGCTGTACATACCTAGCAGAAATATTTCTACAGCAAAAACATTTACACGATTTCCCTAAAATACCTGATAATCAGTAATAAGCTAACGATGTTTCAGAGAATGGTTAAGAGCGAAAAATGTGCTATAAAATCTCTTAACTCTCGATGAGATATGCTGTGCTTCGTGAATTTTAAAATTAAAAAAGAATGCTGATACATTGTTCCTTAGACATTCAACTATCTCGAACAACAAAATTTGTACAGCTTGCGCAAAATTTTTTAAATCGGCTTTTGGCCAGCTTTTTCGTGCAAATACCCCACTGTGCGTGGTACAGTTCTACTATTCGTGTGTAGTGTAATTTTAATAAGAAAAATGCCACAAATAAGTTGATGAAAGTCCCAATAAAAAAATAACGAAAACTAAAGAACTGTTGTAATTGGATTACCTATCTGGGAGTTGATGAATTTTATGGTGTTTCGCGAGACCTCGTGTTGGGACTCGAGGATTTAAATTAAAAGGACAGAGTACATATTTATTCAATGCTGAAAGTTGATTTTAATTGTTGACAGATCGACTGTAGGGCGAGTCATTGCTGAGAGGCAATCGAATTGCCTGTTGCGCCAGGGGGGTCATCGGCGAATGGCAATTAATCAAACCACTTGCTCCGAGTAAACCGTGATATTTGTTAACATTGTTATTGGTGTGTAACCCGAATCGGTGCCTATCGGAAAGACAACCACGAAACACATTACAGCCAATCAATCTAATAATTTTATATGCTGCCTTGCAGTTAGTAAGTGGTCAACTGGATACTATCTAGAACAATGACGAGTTAAAGGTTGGTTACATAGTACAAACATTTTCTTACAAAGCTACATAAATCATTTTTAACTCTGCGATCCACTATTGTCGTACTGAAACCACATGCCAATGTAAATCATTTTTAAACCTGCACTTCATTATTGTGGAGACGAATCTGTATCTCATCGTAAATCATTTCTAACTCTGCACTGCGTCATTGTTGTGCTGAAGCGACATGCTAGTCAGGTTTCAATTGACTGAATAACAAATACTTTTCACAAGAAAAAGAGAGAAAAATGTACCGTTGTAGAATTATACAGAGGGTGTCCCAAAATTCCTTCAACAGCCGGAAATGGGAGCTTCCTGGCGTCATTGAAACAACATTTTCCTTTGCAAAAATGTTATCCGCGGCTTTGTTTAGGAGGTATTAACGAAAAACACGGACCAATCAGAGCGCGAGTTGGCACAGTCGACCAATAGACAGTTGGCGCGCCGGGCCGACTGTGCCAACTCGCGTCTAGGTCGCGCTCTGATTGGTCCGTGTTTTTCGTTAATAACTCCTAAACAAAGCCCCGGATAACATTTTTGCAAAGGAAAATGTTGTTTCAAATGATCTCAGGAACCTCCCATTTCCGGCTGTTGAAGGAATTTTGGGACACCCTGATATTACTTCCTGTTATAAAAATGATTTCCTTGCGATCGAACCTTCCTGTTCGCTTAAAATTGTAAGCACACTGATAAATCTGTTCGAAATGCAACAGCCATACGCCTCGAGTATTAATTACGCCATTTTGTTTGAGGCAACGAACGTGTCTAGCCACGGGATACATAATATGTATGTACCGGGCCACGAGAATATTTTTGCTGCCGGCAAACACGATGATATTCCATCCGTCGCAATTAACCGCATCTTAACAGCGCAGGGCAATTGGTTTTGCAACTGTTCCACAAGGCGAGACGCTTCGCAATAATGCGATTCGCATTTATCGACGCCACTGACGTCAAACCAAATGCGGGTTGATACGGGATTGAAAATCTGTCGTGGCGAAACATTCAGAAAAATTTCGCAATGAAATCGCTAAAAATCTGAATTCAATTTCATTTTAATTCGGCCCTAAAAAATTATTGAAAAAATACAATGGATCATTCTCTGCAGTTCACAATGTTTAACCAAGCTTAGCTAATAAATTGCAAGTATACACAAAATGCGTCCAGTGTGACACTCCACTGATTTTCCCATTCGCAAGTGCATAAAATCCACAGTCCATCGAACGAGCGAAAAAATGAGTGCGAGCAAGTGAATGCAGAGAGAGAAAAAAGATAAATGGACGAACCAGCGAGTCCCATAATATGTACACGGCTAAAAGTGTTCAGAGACACTTCCCACGGATGTGCAACTGATGGACCGGCCAATAACACAGGGAAAATGCAGCGGACGAGACACTTGCACCTCCCATTCCTTGTCTCTCTCTCTCTTTACACACGGGTCGTGGGTGTGTAATGACGTCACTGGCTTTTTTCCGAGAAAACCGATTGCATGGATAGTAGCACCGGGAAACGAGAATAACGCTCGTCGAGTTCGATCACAGAGGATACAAATTAGATGGTGGGTTGCAGTAGACTTGCAATCAATTTATTCATAGTGGGTGTCCTACGAAAGTAGTCTTTCAAATGAGACCCCAGAAAAAAGTGCAATTTTTCCTATCTAATATTATTAACGCTGTTGTTTATTTTTAACTTTCTCAAAAAATGTAAGATTAGGATTTAGCGCTTACCGTTATATTACATAATTCCACTTTATACATATTACATATTACGTTATATACTTCTTTAATTTTTTATAAAGTGTTATTTCTATGTATGCTATATAAACCAAACTAGGTTTATGGCATCAATAAATAAATAATTAATTAATTATTAACGCTGTGACTATTTTAATGTGTTGAATAATTCTCCATAAATCTTCATCAGACTATTAGTATTTGCGTATTAAAAAATTCAAGTAATAATTCATACGTCGTTTGGTTCAATTTTAAAAAAGTTATTGGTCTTTAAACTTTAAAGGTTAAAGGATGCCCACTTCATGTTGTACTTCGACTGTAGTTCCTGTGGTCGGTGAGGTCGTTAGCGAGCGGATTAGGCCCGTCGATCGCAAATTTAGCGTTCTGCTAATCAGCGGTAATTCCTCGCGAATTTCGTTTGCGTTTAACAAGCGTTTCCTTGAAATTGGTTCGGCGATACTCGCGATGATCCGTGCTCGAAAACGCTGGTCCATTTAGCGAAATATGAAACGCACGCGCGGCCTTGGGTTCTATAACGTCACGAGGAGGAACACAATGCTGAAAAGTGCATTTCGTTCGCATTTATTAGCACGGATGTACGGGAGCTGATCGTGCAGGGGCACGCGCGCTCCTCGTAACATTTTTCAGGGTTTCGCTTTTCAACGATTCACCGTGGCCGAGACGCGAAGCTGACGCCGCCGGAAACGTGACTCGAGGTGTAAACTTTCCGCGATATTCTGTACCTTGACTTTGTACCTTCTCTTCTTCCGACTTTCTTCCCGTACGGATATCGTGTTCGATTTTTTACCGGTTCGTTTTTACCAGGTGCGCAAATAGCCGATTAATTTTCGAACGAAGCGCTCGTATTCTTACTCAAAATGGCGGCTAGTATCGTATTCGGCTAAGTATTGATTACCTCAAATAATTGGTACAGCATGAGCATGACAGATCCTGGATCTCTGAATCTCTTTCTTTCATAATGATACATCATCTTTGGGATTCAATTTTTTAGACGTTCGTTGCTATTAGACCTGAAAATTATATTTCATTTTCATACAGTTCCCCGGTCTCTTATACAGAATGGCGATTGTTATCGTACAAGATTAAATACTTAACATCGTTCGGTGAAAAATGGATTTCAAAGAAAATAATGGAGTATACTGTGAAAGCTTTTCGATATTTTTCTTTTTCGAAAAAGGGAGTTGAAGCAACATGTTGCAATAAATGCAATTTCGCTGAACGCGATGATAACGGCGCGACTGTGAATCATGTTACGTGTTCGACGTTTCCGAGAATGACGCACACGTACGAGATTGGTGAATGCGATAATTTCGAAGTGGTATACAATTTTTATGCGGTAATCGCTAAACACGCCCTTTTCGCAAACTGAACCTCTAAATCGTTCCACTGTCCCACATTTCACTTTCAACGTTTCGCTCGTAATCGATAACATCATAGCTTCTTCTTCTTCTTCTTCTTCTTCTTCTGTGATAAGTTTACAAAAACGTGCACATTTACAGTAAACGATAGAAGAATCCATCCTGGAGCCGCGTTTCAAGAATCAAAATTAAGGTCGTCGCACACTAGAACGCCCCGCCGGCTCTCCGGCACCACCCGCCTCCGCTGTTTTGGGTTTCTTCTATGTAGTTCATAGTTCTAGGTTTTACATCACGCATGGGCAAATTTTTGCTCGATCAGAGGCATTTTCAATGGATATCCCCACTTCTCCCGGCCGCGCGTCTCGCTCCCCGTGGCGGCCGTAGTGCCGTATGTCTTGAAAATGCCTCCGATCGAGCAAAAATTTGCCCATGCGCACAGTGGGCCCAAACGCCAATCTAGCTGATAAAAACTCATAGTGATCAGACGCAGCTTCTTATTGCAACGTGTTTGGTGTCGTTGTAACCGGGAGACTTCAATCTTTAAATTTATGGTAATTTGGACCACAAAAAAATTTTTTTAAACTTTTTATAGTCAGTTACATTAATGTAATTTTAGAGAGAAGAAGCATTTCCGCGGAAATTAAAGTTATTAGCGTTTGTAATCACAGAATGAACTGAAACCGACACTGAATTAAAAACCTGATATATTTACATACATACACACTTCATTAGATAGACTTATTTACACTCCTAGTTATACATACATCGTTTCAGTTTTGTACACACATCCATGCAATGAAAACACACCTACACTATAACAAAGTTTTATTTTCTGTGTATTCTCTATGTTCCCACGTCAGAATCAATATTACTGTTGTGGTTAGAATCGTCACTACTGCTGTTGTTCGTCTATCGCCGTGTGGGCACACAGTCATAATTGCTTGTCATGTTTTCTCGTGCAATTTTTACACTCTGATCCTGTTAATTTTCAAAATATTAAAAAAAATCTTTCACGAAACATTCTTCATATCACCTACAATTAAGTAAGTAATATAAGGTATCAGTCTTTTTAATCTCATATAGCTATCCTATTCGTTTAAGTACTGTCACAAGAAAACATAAAATTCCGTTTTACACTAAAAGTATTAATTTTATGACCTACATTGATTAAGCATTTTTTACTCCTCTCAGTCAGTACTATGAACCACAAAAATCTTAAACCCTCTTTATGAGTGATCGCAAACTGTTCATAAACTTTAAAGTTACATTGAACAATTCCTGGCAAATAGTGGCAGCTAATTTTTACAAGAATTAAAGAACAGAGTCTAAATTACGAAATCAAACAGGAAATTCGACAAACCCGCAACAATCTGGTTACTTCTATTCGAAAAACTGAAATGCATGGAGTAAAAAATTGACTACCTTTGAACACGGGTATTTGGAAAATTCATTAACTTTTGCAAATTCTGTAATTACAGAATGAAAGTACGTACTTTCCTCTACAAAACCCATGAAAGGCAAAATATTCGCATTTAATATTAACGTTTACCAGTAGCAAAAGCACTGACTGTTCTGGGAGACTCCTAAAGGCCGCAGCGACTATAGACTTTTGCGTAAATATTACCCTATATAAAAAATCTTGAGAGTAAAACAGAATATAATTTAAAGATCTACAGGGATTTAAGAATGGAAACAAATAAAAAAGTAAGTAATAGTATGTGATTGAAAATACGACTTTTTATCAGCTAGATTGGCGTTTGGGCCCACTGTGATGCGTGGTGATCGGACCGATACCAAATTGATACTATCGATACCAATCCGCAAGTTTTGATACCGTATCAAATAGGTATCAAAAGTAAAGTATCAAAAACATTGATACCCATTTGATACTTCTACGAAAGTATCGATACCAGTTTGATACTTTACGAATGTTTCGATACCTGTTTGATACTTCAATATACATATTTGATACTTTACGAAAGTATCGATTACCGGGGGTCTTTTCCAACAAACGACGCTCGACAGTTCCACACTCACTCACCGCTAGGGTACACTCACACACCGCGTATACGTACGCGAGGATTAAAGTATCAAACAGGTATCGAAACATTCGTAAAGTATCAAACCGGTATCGATACTTTCGTAGAAGTATCAAACGGGTATCGATACTTACGTAGAGGTATCAAATGGGTATCGATACTTTTGTAGAAGTATCAAACGGGTATCAACTCATGAAGTACGTATCGATACTTCCCATTGAGTACTTTGGTATCGAATTGATTGAATATCATCAATAGTATCGGTATCGGTCCGATCACTACCCATGCGTGATGTAAAACATACAACTACATATAAACTACATAGAAGAAACCCAAAACAGCGGAGGCGGGTGGTGCCGGAGAGGCGGCGAGGCGTTCTAGTGAGCGACGACCTTTATAAGTCAGTTCTCAAGAACTGTCTTACTTATACCATGAGAACTTCGCATGAAAATTAAGTGAGTCTGTTTCTTCGTTATCAGCACCCGATCAGCGCTGTTGCAGGTGTCTTCAGCTAACCGTAGCTACCTTCGCACGGTTGGATCGTCGGGTCACACAATGATTCGCACGCACACAATTCCTCTTCGCACGTTCCTTTTTCCCTCTGTGCCGCTACAGACGCGAATCTCTGCCGTGTCAATGCACAGGGTTCTGGTCGGAAACAGGTCCCGAGACGGCCAGACGCAATTCAATTCCACTGTGGGGCGCACACGGGTGCACTCGCCATCGATCATCGCCGTGATCGTTGGTGACCCCACACAAGGCAAAACAGAAACGCGCGTGGGGCTACATTTGACCTGCACTCCGCCGCGTCGTACCGCAACATTTTACAATAATGGAACTACAATCATCGCACGGTCATCTGCTCGATGAAAAACACTAGCGGTCGACAGAAAATGTTCCACTGATCAGTGACAATACATATTGCTCATGATACTTGACGGCAGAGGTGGGCATTATTTGGCGAAACAAATATTTCAAATACTATTTAGTATTTTAGATTTTACTTTGGTTAAAGAAAATAGTATTTTAAATAAGATACACAATTTCGAAAATAAAATATTTCTATTTCAAAAATTTGATCCCCGAAATAAAATATTTCTATTTTAACAATCAGAAACGCGAAATAAAATATAATATTTTACTTTTTGCATTGTTATAATACTCTGTGAGAAACCGCATAAACATACAGTCTATCTTATCGTTAAGAAACGATTTACACCCATAAATGTATTGAATTCGAACCATTGTTTTCAGCAATAACATTTAAAATTGAAACTGAAAGTAAAGGCAAAATACAAATATTTTCAATATTCTTTAAATAAAATACTATTTTCAAAAAAATTACTGCCTCAAATAAATTATTTTACTTTCAAAAATTACTGCATCGAATAAAATATTTTATTTTCAAAGTTGTACGCATACTTTAAAATAAATATGATTATTTAAAATACTATTTTCCCTAGCTCTGCTTGACGGTCACCGGTGACCGACAGTAACACGATCATCTAACGAGTGTAGGTTATTCCAGATCAACAAACAACAACCCACTGATCGCCAATGATGCCAACAATGTATGAATGTGCGACGGACACCGGTGACCGACAGTGAAATTAGAGTTGAAATCGCGGCTGTCAGATGCAGCCGGCAATGAAATACCAGTTGCAACCGCCATCGGTCACGGATGACCGCGCCACATGCAGCGGACTGCAACTTTATTGTTAGACGTTCGCGTTAACAGGCATCGGTTTTTATTATTCGGTGCACGTGAGATTCGATTGACATTGAAAGTGTACGTATATATGGCCATTCAGCTATGAAACAGGGTATGTACACACACTTGGCGTCACCGGTTTTCGGGACACGTCCAAGCATTTCCCAGTTTTAGCATTGCAAATTAATGACAGATATGGAGTACGGACACATTGTAAAATCCGGTCACGCGACGGTGAATGCGGTGACTTAACCCTTTATATTAGGTCAATCGGAAAGTTTCGTCCGTTTTTTTACAAAAAGTAGAGCTTTATTTAAGAAACAAAATGAAAAAGTTCATCAATCAAAATATTCTCCATCGTTAGCGATGACTTTTCCCCATCTTTCGGGCAGCAAGCGAATTCCGTGACGAAAGAACGATTCATCTTTGGAGGTTTTATCCAGTCAGAGATCCATTTTTCGACATCTTCGTAAGAATTAAATCATTTCTCAGCAAGTGCGTGTGCCATCGACCGAAACAAGTGATACAGTAATCGCTCCTTCGTTGTCCAAAATCAAGGGCACGATCGTTGTTCAGTGCCTACCCATTCCACTGCCTGTCAACGCCGAGTCGCTCCGTAGGCGGCGTCGATTGATGTCGGCTCGGGTATATCGGTGTGAACACCACAACATTGACTCGAGGAAACCGAATTTTCAAACTTCTTAATTTTCATTATTTCTTTATGGGACTTTCACTAACTTATTTCTGTCATTTCTCTGATTAAAATGACACCAAACACGATGTAATTTCAACTGTATTTAGTGGTTTAATCGACGGTCAAAGTTTCGAAGGCAACGAGCAACAGCAACAATGTGGGCCTTTAAACTGTGCAGGCGACGGCGACACGCTTCGGTCACCCGATCCGTATCTCATTCTGTCCTTCTCTATGTTCGGCATCCTATTGAAGTCGCTCGGCGCGGTCGGCGCGATATCTAGACGCAGTCATAAATCAAAAATAGTGTCCGGGCACGCTCGTTGTCCGCTCAGCCCCCCGGCCTTTGGACAACGAAGGAGCTTTTACTGTAGTCAGAAGTGGCACAGTCTGGCGAATAAGCCGCATAGGGTAGCACTTCCCAGCGAACTGCTTCTAACGTTTCTTTGACAACTTTTGTGACGTGGGCCGAGCATTGTCATGCAGAAAAATCACCTTATGCTGTCTCGTTCCATATTGTGGTCGTTTTTCGTGCAATGCTCGGCTGAAACGGATAATTTGTTGTCGGTACAGATCCTCTATGACTGTTTGACCAGATTTTAACAGCTCATAGTACACCACACCTTTCTGATCCCACCAAATACAGATGTTGAGGATTGTCAAAATAAATCCATTTTTCATCCCCAGTCATGAGACGATGGAGAAACCCCTTTCTTTGTTGCCTAGTAAGCAGAATTTCGCAGATGGTTTTCCGCCTTTCAATGTCTCTTGGCTTGAGTTCATATGGGACCCACTTTCCTTCCTTGTCGACCTTCCCCAAGGCTTTTAAACGATTGGAAATGACAGATTGAGCACAATTTAACGCTTCTGAAATTTGTTTTTGCGTTTGACATGGATCTTCATCCACCAATGCCTGCAATTCTTCTTCTTCGAGTACTCGTGGCCGTCCAGAACGCTCTTTGTCCTCCACTGTAAAATCACCATTTTAAGCGTCGAAACCACTCTCTACATGTTTTATCGGAAACAGCATTGTCGCCATAAACGTCTACAATCATTCGATGAGCTTCAGCTGCAGTTTTCTTCCAATTGAAACAAAAGATTAACACTTCGCGCAAATGACGCTTATTCGACTCAAATCCCGACATCTTCAATGTAGAAAAAAATGATGTTATTGATGCAAGCGTGTATTGTTATGTGCTGAATTTTATTGAAAAATCAATTAAGAATCTAAATTAATACTTTTTTTATACGCATGTAAGTTTTTACACGCTTTTTGAGTTCAAAACCCCCCCCCCCTTTTTTACTTTCTGCTTGTGTGAAAACACGTTCGCCTAACCATTTAAAAATGTCTTTGATTAATTCTTACAGGCGCAATACTGAAATTTTCTATTTTCTATTCTTGAAAATGGTCTAAATTGAGACCGAAACGGTGAATTAAATTTCATGTGATATTTTTGCAAATTTGCTTATTTTCCAATTGATTGAACCAGTGCGCCGATAACATTAATTGTAGTTTAAACAATTGTCGATCGAGATTCAAAGAACTGTTTTTATTGAAAGATGTTCAAACTAAAAAGTTAATCTTACTTTAGACGTTATAGTTAACGACAGTTCGAGCTACGGCTCGATGCTAAACGGACGGAACTTTCCGATTGACCTAATAGTTTGCACATGGAACATTGATGGATGTTTGAACATGGAATATCTCGAAAATATTTTTCTACTAGAACATCGTACAAACAGGCACTAGATTGTTATCCGAGTAAGGATGTGCTGGTGTTGGAGCTGCTATAAATATAAATGGTCAAAGTGTCGATGAGAGTAGAGTGTGGAAATCATTCTATTGTTTTATAATGGAAGTGTTTACGTTGGAGCAACGAGCAGAGCAATGCTTATCAGATCGCGAGAGATGCGAGCATTGAGAAGTAAATATTATTTTTCCTTAGCTATCATCGCTATTCTCGTTGTTAGCTCATAATCTCATTGACGATGAACATTGAGAATAACAAGAAACGAATTAAACTGTATTACTATTAGAAGATTGATATTTCAGAGCAGCTTTTTGATCGCAGATGCATCCTGAACATACTCCAAAAGATAGAAATTGGTAGAGTATCAATATTGAACAAGAAGAATAGCTTACCTTTTTCTCGGAAGGTACAGCCTAACTAGGGTTAACGAGCCCAACGTAAATCAACATCAGCGATCAAGGAAAACTCAGAGACTAGCCGTGACACCTAGCTGTCACAACGAGACCGCCATTCAAGAATGAATGCAAGTCCGTGCACGCACAATGTGCCGCGTCCTTTCGGCCGCCCTCGTCAGCATAAACAAACGTGTACAGGATGGGGAACGAACACATTGACTTCGCGAAATGATATACAATGTCGAACGGAAGCACACTCGAGCGTCGTACGACAAGGATGCGGGAACCGGGCCGGACAGATCCTTTTTAGACCCGAGACTTCACCACTGACATTTCAAACAGGGGTTCGAAGCGTTCCCGTGCTGGACACTATCGATACTTCACTAACCATTGGCGAGGGATAACTGATTTCTCAATTTTCACGAGGTTGTCACTCCACAACTGAATCGATGCCACAGGGAACTAATACCAGCTCCAATCTATAAATCTCATCAGCTCCATTTCTAACGAATTCTCACCAAAGAAGGTAAGACCATAGGTAAATGAAAATATTGAAGAAACAATTCATTTTCGAAATTTTTCGTGGTTGTCAATCAACAACTGAATCGATGTCATAGGGAACTAACACCAACTCCAATCTATAAATCATCAGCTCCATTGCCAACGAATTCTCACCAAAGAAGGTAAGACCATAGATAAATCAAAATAGTATAGAAACAACTAATTTTAGAAATTTCACGAGGTTGTCACTCAACAACTGAATCGATGCCACAGGGAACTAATACCAGCTCCAATCTATAAATCTCATCAGCTCCATTTCTAACGAATTCTCACCAAAGGAAGTAAAACCATAGGTAAATCAAAATAATAAAGAAACAATTCATTTTCGAAATTTTTCGTGTTTGTCATTCAACAACTCAATCGATGCCACAAGGAACTAACACCAGCTCCAATCTATAAATCATCAGCTCCATTTCTAACGAATTCTCACCAAAGAAGGTAAGACCATAGGTAAATGAAAATATTGAAGAAACAATTCATTTTCGAAATTTCACGAGGTTGTCACTCAACAACTGAATCGACGCCTCGGAGAACTAACACCAGTCCGAATCCACAAATCACCGTGTCTCGCTCCTCGTGTGTCTAACCCGTGCAAACCGTATATCCCAAGAGAATTCATTCCACATTCGGTTCTAGTAATTTCCAAAATTCACGAGGCCGTCACTGCCGCATCAACCCCTTGGATAACTAGCACAGTCCGAATCTATAAATCACCGTGTCTCGCACCTCGTTTGTCTAACCTGTGCAAACCGGATCCGAATTAATTCCATTCAGTTTTCCTATAAATATTCATGGGCCTCATCGTTGGTGTACAGGTGACATGGCAGTCGAAGTATGTTAACAGATCCTCGAGAAAGAGAGAGAGAAGGGAGATTTGCTGATCGCGTTACAGCGATTCAGCGTGAAATGTGAAAGTCTCCCGAAGGAGCTGGGCGGACAACGAACAAGAAAAGAAGAACAAGAAGAAGAAGAAGAAGAAGAAGAAGAAGAAGAAGAGGAAGGATACGGTGGGCAGCACGCGAGGGACGTTGGGGGAGGGATTATTTCCAAAGCGAAGGGCAGAGGAGGTCGGCGGCGGGTTTCGACGGGACGCCAGAGTTCGTCGTCCGCGCATTTCAACACACGTATTTCGATGCGTGTAAAACCGTGGAGAGGACGAGGAGAGCCTCTCGGTGCGCTCGTAGAGAGGCTCGCACGCGAGCGCAAACGCGCCAACCGATAGAGAGAGAGAGGGGGACAGACACACGCACAAAACGGGCACGCACACCACTCCACACATTTAAGGCGAATCGTATATGTATAGACGGGGGGCAGGCACGCAGCCCAAGCAGGAGGGAGGGACACGCGCCCGTACACACGGGCGAAATGCGACGACCGTGAGGGCTTTTCGGCAGCGGATGCACTCGCGGTCCAACCGAATGGTCTCCATTCAACGATGTCGCCGTGAAATAAGAAACGTTGCTTTTTCGGCACTCACCTGAATCGCCATACACATTGAATATGGAAGGTACGGTGGGGCGTTCGTTAGCGAAAACCCGACTCCGTAGACGATAGAAATACACCGAACACACTCGCGCACGTCTGTACGCCACAGAAGCCTGTGAACAATTGATGGAAATGGCGGAAGACGGCCGCGAGGGGGCTGCCGTCGCCCTCTCGCCCCATTGGTCGAGCCTGGTTTCCGCGCCGTATTCAAATCGCTGGAAGGTAAGCAAGATTTTACATGGTTGATAGGTCGATTTCCATATCTAATCTGAACGGTTCTCTGAGATTCCGAGCACATAGAATAAACATCGTTTAATATTAGTAGAATGTGGATCTTTATGCAAAATAAAAATGTTATGCATTGATTGTGTGGGGAGCAGGTATAAAATAAAAATTGATTTCATCCCTTAATGACTATGTTACATTAAAAAGAACATTATACAGTATTCTTGGATTTTTCCAATCCTTTACTGTTTTATATTTCACCCAACCAATTTCTTCATAAATGCATAAATATCCAGGCATGGCTCCGCTGAGCGTGGCGTTGCCATTGGCTACACCGGCATCCGTCGACTATGGACGCGCTCCGATTGGTCCGCGCTTTTCGTTAATAATTCGTCCCTCATTTCACGAACTGAATCTGTCCCTCGGTGTCAGATTGACACAGTGGTAAAAGATCGAGGAAATAACAAGGTAAACAGTTATTTCTCGATGTTTCTTAATTCAAATTGATGAATTAACATTTATATCTTGGGGTTTTCGGTTGTGTTTCGCATTAAAAAAATACAAATCACCAAGTTTCAAAACTGTGTTAAATTGACACAAGGGACGGATGAGGGTTAACGAAGCTGAGGAGAACATTTCCTAAAAGGAAAAAGTTACTTCAAATGACCTCGGAAATCATCCCTTCCAAGTACGTACAACATTTTTCGGACATCTTATTGTAGAATGTCTCGGGTGTTTACCCTGAAGGTTCATTGTACATTTTTCCTAATTTTAGAAGTCTCGCGATAGGAATTCTATTATTATAGTTATATTAGAATTATTTATAGAATTTACTGTTATTAAGATGACAATATAGAAGAAATATATTAGTTTGTAATTGACGTAGACAACTTTTATTCTGAATAAAGATCTCTGGTCTAGTGTTTACTTCACCTTGAACGATTACTTCATATTCTGTTATAAGAAACTTTCCCGGTCAACATTGATAAATGTTATTTATACTTTTCCCAGAGAACGACAACGTTAATGATGAGTAATGAAAGTAAATACACCAATCAATGGCTATTTTTAAGCACATCGCATGTTCGGGGATATTACGTCGCGCTTCCGGTACCAGGAAATTACGAACGATTCTGAATAATCAACCCCTAATTCCACGAAATGTATCCCGAGTTTCGGTAACCCAGTTAATTGTACGTTTTTATTCTTAGCCCGGAGGTACCGATGATAAAATGATTTTCGTGGAAATAATGGCTCCTCGACAATGGGGACGACAATAAAATTAAGGTCAACTTTAATAACGGTAGACTCTCTGAACTTTGTCCTTTTGTGTCACGTCCCACCAACTATTTCTTTCGTATTTACTCAATTTCGATACTTCGTACTCTCTGTCTGCTATAAATGCTTTAAATGGACATTCAAGATGTACATTAAAAATGCAATAATTGAATTAATATATTTAGTATCGCTACAATTTCAATTGTAATATGAAAACTTCCAGACATTTATTCACTGGTGTCCGTAGATGTTAAATTGTACACAGTTTCTGTGCATTGCAAAAATCAAAACAATTGAGAAAGAGGTCTCGAAGGCCTGTTTCCCAATTTTTTTTTTTTTTATTATATTGAAAGCTTAATTGAAACTCCCCATAGGGGGTTATAAAGCTATACATTTTAGTAATATATGTACATCTTACTGTTAAGCATTAATAATGTAGGAACCGCAGAACACATTAGCTATATAACACATAAGTACATAACTTTAAATCTTTAAATTACTTAAATTGCTTGAAAAAATTGTAAAGAAGATAACATGCCTGAATATTCGGTTCATAAAGTAACGATCTGATATTTAAGAGTGGAAACAAATTGAGCTTCCTTAATTGTTTCCCAATTTCAAGAAGAGGATCCAGTGCACCTGCATCGGTCAGCATTATACTGCACGGCAGATCTGATTACCTGGTTATCATTCACGAGGATTGCATAACAGGAAGAAATGAGTTCGACCACTTTCCATGCAGATTCACTCGTGACTCATCCTCAACGTTACGCAAATTGTGTTGGCCTTTTGGGTGGATCGCGTGGCGATCGGTATCGAATGCAACAACGCGGTGTAATTAAATCCGGAATAGCGTCTCTCGCCAGTAGATCGGGTAATTAATAACCATTCAAGACACGCGCGTGGAGACATTCGCGCTATTTTTATTTCGCGACCGTGGGCCGTTCTCGTGTCATACCTTTTATGGGAGATTTTTATACACGAGCAGAGCCATTTTTACGCGGTTATATTTAAGCGTGTCACTTGTAAATATGCAACTTGATTATAAATACAAGATCGATCGGTCGTATCGAAGTTTCTTAATAGAATCGGATCTTTTCACGGATAAGAGGCTATTGTTCACATAATGTTATTCCGAGCGTAATTCTCCGGGAAACGGTTGCGTCACCGAAACGAGTCGGTGCATTGCTTTTAACAACATTGATTCACGTAGATTACGATGCAATTCGAGGAACGAGTGATTATTATCTGATACCCGAGGAACTGTGAGACACCGGATGACTCAGTCCAATTTGCGGAGAGGAGTTTTCTACTTTGTTGGTGCAGACTTGAAAGCGTATTCTTGTATTATTGAAGATAGGAACTTCAAAAGTTGAAGATAATACAGTAAAAGCTCCTTCGTTGTCCAAAGGCCGGGGGTTTGAGCGGACAACGATCGTGCCCGGACACTATTTTTGATTGATGACTGCGTCTTTAGTGAAACGGCTAGTTAAATGACAAAGAAAAGCATTCGCAGTCAAAAGCAGTCAACTGTCTGGCTTTAAAAAACTCCTTATTTCCTTGCCATATTCCTTTCCTATTGTTCTCCGTTCTACGCGGATCTAGACAGTCCTGGGACACATCTGGCGAGCAGATCCACACAGGCCTAATCCTCTCGTTGACAGGCAGTGGAGTGGGTAGGCACTGGACAACGATCGTGCCCACGATTCAGGACAACGAAGGAGCGATTACTGTATATTGAAATCTTTTTAATTCGTTCGCTCGCACTGCTGTTTTAAATTGCACCCTACACATTTTTAGTGTAAATCCATAAAATCCGCAGTCTAAATATACAGTCAGCGGCAATATTAAATGGACACCCTTAAAAATCGCATAACTTTTTAAAAATTGGTCCAAAGGACTTGAATTTTTTAAAGATGTTAGACCGACTAGTTCCCTAGAGAATAAGTAAACAAAAATTTATTAAGATTGCAATTGGTAGGAATCATACCAAATTTAAAAAATTATGTTTTGTCAACTTTTTTTATCTGGGCCTGTAACGATAATTCAAAAAATGCGTTTTATAGATTTCGGTAACTTATATGCGTACTGAAAATTTCATCGAAATGGGTCAACATTGCAATGAGCTACGTACGTTTGAAGATGAGAGCATTTCGCCCTTACGTGATCATCTTTAAACGTTTGTAGCTCATTGCAATGTTGACCGATTTCGATGAAATTTTCAATATATATATTGAATACCGAAATCTATAAAACGCATTTTTTAGATTATAGTTACAGACTCAGATAAAAGAGTTGACAAAACATAATTTTTTAAATTTGTATGATTCCTACCAATTGCAATCTTAATAAATTTTTGTTTACTTCTTCTCTAGCGAACTAACCGGTCTAACATCTTTAAAAAATCCAAGTCCTTTGGACCAATTTTTAAAAAGTTATGCGATTTTTAAGGGTGTCTACTTAACATTGCCGCTGACTGTAGCTGAATCAATTGTTGACGCAAGTTCTTGCAAGTTAAATTACCATCTCAAGATTGAAGTATACCAGCTCCGAATTGGAGACACTGCGACGCCATGTTGGTACCAGGAGGACTTCCGGTCGCGCGAGGCGCTGCAGCATGAAATGGCGAAGCTCGTTGGTTTAACAGGTTTCAAAACATTTATTCATTGTAAATACATTGTTTGTGCCTTACTTCTGAAGAAATTAAGTTCGGATGAGAGTCGAGTAAAAGGCGGTCACCGATAACAACGACGATATATCACGGATCGCCGTCCCTCGATCGATCAGTGTGAAAACGATCGCTCGGAATTACTAACAACGATTTACAAAGTGTGTCTCGGTTCTCGGATCTAAGGAAGAGATTCAGAGAATAGTCTGATATGAAGAACAGAACGTATCCTCGTGAAAGAACAGCGTTTGACCGCGCGCACGCACGACAATTATATGTATTCATTCTCTAATATGAGGGGTGGCGGGGTAGGGGCAGGGGGGAGTGTGGAAAACCGTGAAACCATAATTGAAAGGAGCGGGGGTTCCAACAGGGAGAGGACAAAATCATTATGACTGGGGAAAATACGAGAATCTCTTACAGTCTAACATTATTTTATATATAATCTCTATATTATAGATCTCTCTCTCGTTCTTTCTCTTTCGCTCGCGTTCTCTCCCACTCTCTCGCACTCTCGACCTCTCTGTTCATAAATTACAATCGTTTTTCATCACCATTGATTTCCTTGCCGGTTGTACCATCGTCGCGCGTTTCTTACGAATTACGCATTAATTTGTTTTTTTCTTTGTTTGTCTTTTAAAATCTTTCTTTCGTTTTAAGGCATAGTTCTCAAGTTACACGGTGCAACGAAACGGTCGTTCGATCGAGAAATGAAAGGACTATGAAAGATGAATTTGTGATGCGAGCAATTTACGGGCTGCAGATTTTTATGGGGAGAAATATGTATCGATGTTTTTTCGGGAAGCGAAAATGAATTGGATTTTCAATGAGCGATTTAATTATTATCTTCCTCGAAGTTCTGTAATTCCTTGAAGTCCTCCTCTCTCGCTCTGTCTCATTAATATTCATTCCGTCTTGTTTCTAATTTCATTGGAACGATGGGAAGGTCGGCAAGTCTATTACAGTTGTGAACAGGGTCTTTTTATCGCGAACGATTCTCTGCTCGGGCGCATAAAGTCTGCAGTCCGGTAACGGTTACTCGCATAACAATCCCAGGAATTCGATTGAAATGCTTTTGCACGCCGCGTGATTTCGCACGAACAGACTTTTGCGAACGTATGTATGATACTTCGGTGCTACATCGGGACGATCTTCCGCTTATTCCGATGGCTTTTGTGCGCGGCAACGTCAGCTGAGACTTTCAAGAACACTTTTCGAAGACTGTTGTACCCTGACGAATGAATTGACACATTGACACATTAACAAATCCGTGTTCATAAATCTACGCTAGAACATGCGGAAAACGTACAAAATCCAAATACCTGCGATACACTGAAACCTTTATGTAATATTATCTTTCTGTTATCTTTCAGACGTTTAAATGTGCCGTAATAATTCAGAACGAGATTATACAATCTGACTATAGTTCAAATGTGACGGCATAAGTGAAGGAAGTGGCCTTGAGCGGACAGCTGAGTTTGCCGCGCCTATGGTTTTTCATAATCGCCTCGATTAATTCGCAGAAGAGATCCTGTCCTCGCAGGAATGAACAGCAATTTCTTCGAACAATAAATGAACTATACCGACGTGAAAAGGAAATGTGTTCGACGAAATACGGCGACCGGTAACGTTTTGTTTCTTTTTTTAGCAGGAAAGTGTTGTGTCGTATGGAAATAATTTCTATCCTTTCATGTAAAGAAATACCTAAATAGAATATTGAGGCGTTCAACAATGTCGATTAGGTTTACGTAAAGCAAGCCTGCGGCCGATAGAAAAAGTGGAAAATAAAACAAACTGAAACGTACTAAAAATTCGATATGTGTTTATTTATTATTGAAAACGTAGTATCGGCGCATTCCCTAATTAGAATTCGAGTCGTTCCTCGATAAACAATATGAGCGGCTCGTCTTTCATTCATTATTCGAAATCGCTCGTCTAGAAGTTCACCCATCTCGGACCATGGCGCCACATCGAGCTCTCTTCTCCGAACGTTTGCACCATGTTTGCGCAAATGAAAACGTAACGGGCTACAATCTCGCCAAACTCGTTTTTCGATCCTCCAATTCCGTCGTTAACTCGAAACATTCGATACCCCTGATTTGTCAGCTCCGTTTGTTTTCTTTTTTTCTTTTTTGGTGTTCGGAATCAAAGGTGAGCACAAAAATTTCGAGACGAGAACGATGTATTTGTGAACACCGTAGCAAATTTTTCGCTCATCTCTGTTCCCGAGCCCGTAATCCCCTAAACTCTCTAGCTCCCCCTCCCCCGTTCCTCTCAGCAACCACGTATTGCTTTTCATAAACTTTACACAGAACCGTCGCAATTTTATATCACTCTTCGGTACTGATCAAAAACGTTTCATATTGTTTTTCTGCTTACATTATGGTCCCTACAAAAAATACATTACATCTATAAGCAGTTTATATTTACTGTATATAATAGTCAATATCTATGTACACAACATTCTTTAATTTAAATTTTCGTTTATCTATTAGAACTCCCACCTAATACTTAAATCCCATTCCTCTTTCGCTCATTCTCTCTCTCTCTCTCTCTGTCTGTCTCTCTCAAGCGTACATATACACACGTTCTCACACACACACACGCACACAGTCACGCTAAATCTCTTTCGCTTTTTCTTTCTGCTCCTTTACTGTAGCGTTGGGAATGTTACATTACAGCAAATAGTCGTGACGAAACAGAAATGTCGTTCGAATTGACTAAATAATTATATCGGTTAGAAGTAAACGTAAACGATGTGTTAAAACGCTAGCGTTACGAGTAGTAGTAATAGTAGTAGTAATCTTGTTTTTTTTTTATTTTTTGTTTACGGTAGCGCGGTGAGACGGGTTTTAATACTACGATCGAATGAATCGGTCAGCTGAAATCACATCGATGATAACGTTGAACATCGACGCGGTTCGTTTCGGTTTTTCCATTTTCCTTTTCATCCTGTCGTTTTACGAACGCGATCGAGGTGCGCGTGAAAAAATGGCTTCTGTAAAAATACTTAAGTAACGCGAGTGAAAAAATTGTGCGGGTCGCCGCGCGCAATCGTCTCTCTCCCAGAAATCATTATAGTTTTCTTTCAGTTTTTTCTATGTCTCCTCTTCTGCAATCGTAGTTTCGCGTAGAAACGGAACGTTATGTTAACAATAGCGGCCACATAAAATCTATATTTTTATCGTATATAATACGTGCACCCACGCACATTCCGCTTTTAAGTTCAATTGTTCGATTTAAATCGTTCCGACTATTTATATGTACAGTTGCGGTGTCTTGGCAGATGTGCAGGATGGATCGTGATCGTATAGATCATAGATCCGCGAGCCATTTCCTCGGAAAATCGCTTGAATAGTGGACATATATTAATTCTGCAAATTTTTTCCGTCCATTAGGATCTTCCACATAAGTGCAGTAAAATAGCAAAAACAACTTAACGTTTCAACTATTGGAAGTTTTTTCATAATTGTACCGTTCGTAACAGATATCAGATGATTGCATAAGTTCGTGTTGCAAACTGTACTTGCACGCCGCGCCGGAGTGTAAAAAAAAATGTATATAGTCACCATTCTTTTGTAATTGTAGAAATAATTGATTAATAAAGCTGTATTCTTTAAAATTTAACCATTGAATTTTATTTTCAAATCGAGCACGAGCTTATGCAATCATCTATAATTTTCTATTAAGACAACTTCTTAGTTTGTGAATAAAATTGCTGTTTCTATTTATTTAGTTTAACTTCGTAAAACAATAACTTCAGTTTTGCTTTTAAAAGAAAATTGCTGTTACCCTTTACTGCTAATATAATCATTGTGTCATCCTCAATAAAATCAGAACTGAACCATCCCTCTATTTCGGGGACACAGACGATAAAACAAGTATTTTCTATATCGAGAAAAAAAGAACCTATTAAAAAAATTCTTATTTTTATCCTAGACAGATCCCAAGGAAGCAGCTAGCAAGATTTCGAGCAAGATGAGTCACTGTATCTTAGTTGAACAATTTAAAGATTGATAAACTATATGGAGAACAGAACATGGTACCATGAACTTGAGACGATCTTGAGCCCGGAAAGGGCACACTCGACTATAGTTTCCGTGTGTTTGTATCGCATTTTGTCTTTCATTACAAACTGATTGTGGAAGGGGGTTACATAGCGCAAGCGATAGCTCCTTCGTTCTGTGTTTGTTAATGGTAGATAGGACGGCGAACAGCATACGAGGTTACCTTATCAACAACATGTTTACAGAGAGCTCGAGGAACCTGGGTGGCCTGTCTTGTGGCAATGAACTCAGCTTCCTAACGAGACTCTTGCTGCATCTATCTGAATGACACTTTACCGCACTTCAACTTATCGTGTTCTTCACCTACTCCAAAAAATGTAGACATTAAAGTTTCAAGAGCTCGTCACTTAAAATGTACAAACATCTGATGATCTGTGTAAAATATTTGAGCAAACTATAGCTGGTGATCTCAGTAGATCAAATTAAAAAGATAAAATAGACCCTTGGGAGACTTTTGAAACCGTTTTACCTAAGCTTGCCGGCTATAGAAGCCCTATATCAGTTATGCTCTATTAAACATCCGATCCTTCTCTTCATTTTATACAATTATCTAGCAGTGATTTCACTGCAGCATAATACAAATGTTAAAACAGATTGCTTAAGCTTCGTATTAACACAATTACATACCGCTAAGTTGTCCAATGATATATCCTTTTGTTAACATTATATTCACATGATTCTTTTACCTAACTGTACCTTAATTAAGCATCAAAACGCGCTACATTTTAATCCAGATCTAAACTGACCGGTTACAATCTATTGTATTTTCCAATGATTTTCTCTGTTTTCTGTATATTACATTCGCCTAACGATTCCTCCGGTGAATCGTGTCTAATGTCTATCTGAAAATAAGCCACAAGGTATTCACATTGTAACGTGTATAGCCTACGACAGATACGGGTTCATAATCTCCGCGATAAAGTCGGGGAAGTAGAGAGAGAGAGAGAGAGAGAGAGAGAGAGAGAGAGAGAGAGAGAAAAAGAGTGTAACTCAACACATGAGTTACAGTGACTCATCAAGGCGATCCACCCTGCTGCGATACGCATCCTCACCGTCGTAGTGTAAATTGTATTTGATTCGACGTGTATCTCTTTTTTTCATCTATTCACAGCACTTTTATTTTATTTTATCTCTTTCATGGTTTTCCCCCATCATTCCTTTAGTTTAAACTCCTACGGGGGCCGTACGTGACCGGGGTCCACCGTTCGATAGAGATTCATATCACAAAAGTAGGTATATGTATGTATAATATATGTAAGTGCATTACAATATGTAGTTAGAGAGATCATCACGGTCTCGAGGATGGCGGGAACGGTGGATCCCGAGGTTCTACGGCCGAGTTCGAACATCAAAATTGCCTCTAAAATATAGTAGCGTGTACTACACTTCGAAAAATTGACAGTGACGGGCCAAACAGCGTGCGAGATTATCGTACATAGCCGTAGACTGCGGGCCTTTACGCGTTTCCCATACATTTCGCTATACACAACTTAACAAAACGACCGCATGATATTTTACAATTGTTTTACAGTCGAACAAATGAGAAGTCTTTACGGTACAAGTGAATTCCTATCCGACGCCGACACCGTTCGTAATTCGTTTTTTAAAATTTGGGAACCCCGTAAACGCCTGCAGCCTATGTTAAGTGTTCATTTCTTTCTCAAAGTAAGTAAATGCTGTGACGTGTTTTAGCCAGAACAGTGTGGTATGTATGTATGTATATGTCTCTGTGATTGCTTAAGTGTACATTGTCTGAGATTACGTAAAATTAACGCTAGAATCGTACAAGCGATCCGTGGAACGGTTTCGTACCGAAAGCGACATCCGTGGAACAGTATAAATCATCGGCTCATGCAAAAGAAAGAACGGTGTTAACATCTAAATATCGATTACACTCCTCTGAAAACGTTTTTTGTATGCATAGTTCTCATATCTCTCTTTCTCGTACGATCTCCTTAGTTTCTCATCGTTTTTCTTTTTCATTTAAAAGGAAATTGAGCTGAAGTAACGTTTAATAATTTCACTTTCTCTTAGGCTAAGACTTCATAGATCCAGCGATAGATTCTCTCTATTCATATTATCCGGCTCCTTTGTATCGTTCCCATCAATTTAGTTTAGAGGTGCATTATAGAATCTCTTTTCCTGAGTTAATATAGTTTCTTTCTTTCTTTCTTTTCTCGTTAGCTTTCTTCATATCTTTTTTTTTCTTCGTTAAACTCTTCTTCATTTGTAATATCGAAAATTGATACGACAGGCTTTCAGGTACAAAACAAGTAGACTCCTGGCCAGTGGCGGATTATTGCAGAGTCCCACAAATCTTGTTCGTATTTAACTATGTTACATCATCAACGAAATAAGAAACATGAATAAATATGATAGTCTGCGTCCATTCTGAATGTCGGAAGTATACAATTTTCCGCAGGGTTCTTAAATTTCTCGATTTGCTCCTTGCGAATGCATAAATCCGCCACTGCTTCGGGCTCGCCGATTGTCAGCGAGCTATTGACAGCGACCGAGGCCAGAACTTAGTGTCGAGACGTGTCTCGGAGTGACGTTTAATCCCAATTGACCCTTGATTTCGCCGAGTAATCGTTATTCGTTAACAAAAACCGTTGCGAGTCCCCTTTCGTTTCCGTCTTTTCCCTTCTGCTCGTTCGTTGCGTGGAAGCATAGAATTCATTCGGTATAGGACACGAGTGCGACAACGCTATCGTCGCATTCGAAGCATCGTCTCCGTTTCCGGTTACACGCTAATGCTCTCGGAAAGCTCTTAAAATAGTGTCGCTGATGTACGTTCGAGAAGAAACAAGAGAAAACAAAAAAAAACAACATTCGAGATCAGGCGTCGTCGCTCGTTTCAAAAGCGTAGTTTTCTGGTTTCGCCCCTTCCCTCGCGAGGGGAGGAACCGAGAGAACAAATGAAAATGATTTAAAGGAGAACAGTGGAACATGTTACGCCATTGCAATTCGTGGTTTTGAACGAAAAAAAAGAAAAAAAAGTATTCGCAAACGAGTCAACTACGATCCTTGTCGTCCGAGTTTTACATCACTATACGTTTAAATTGACTACTTCATTTCTGAGAAAGCCTAACCACTAGTTATAAAATAAATCGCAGCTCTCGATCTGCAATCAATGATATTCATTATATAGAATTGTTAACTCTATCACTTAGTCGATTACTTTTTTTTTCTTTTAAATATACGTTTGTCTAGTCTTGTATTTCTTAAGGCAGGAATTTTTATATTTACAACGTTTGTCCTTGTTGGCCTTTGCTTTTCGCTATCTTCTTTCCTCCTATCGTTCGTCTTTCTTTCGTTCTTTATCTTTTTTCTTTTTTTTTTTGTTCTTTTGTCTTGTTTCGCAAAACCGTTCAAGGCTGGTTTTGTCAGAGCTCGTTTCGGACACCGTGAGTCCCTCGCGATTAGGTTACAACACCGGTTACAATGTGTGTCCGAGACGAGCTACCTTTTATTCACCTATTATGTTCCTATTTATTGACATGTACAGAGTGACCCCTAACCTCCGCTGCCATTACTGTGTCGGTGTCGAACAATGGCGATGATTCTTCGCGTTGATTCAACGACGAAGAGATGTCGAGGACATGCAAAGTACTTGAAGTTCGTTTTACGGGCGACCTTGAATAGTTGAGGCCAGGTGGAATCGCAAACTCGCATCCGCCGACCGACCTTGAGTTGATCTTCACCTTAAAAATATCATGATCGTAGGTTCCGCCGTGAGACTGACTGACAGGGATCCTTATCTCAAGTGGTATTTGTATAACATCTTATATATCATGTTTGCATACGCTACACGCTTTCTTCTAGATAAGTATAACCGTAGTAGTGATATAGTAAACACCTACTGTTAATTAGGATATTAACGTGTAATTGGGGAAATTACACTGAGAATCTATCTTTTGAGTATTTGCCACTACAGAAAACAGATTTTAATAGACACTCTACGTTAGAAACACTATTTTTAACGCGAAGCACAGTTCAAGGTCAACGAAAGGACACTACGCTAAACCGAAAAAGGAGTCTCAATCTAAAGAACACCACTCTTTTTGTGAAATCAGAAGAAAAAACATAGCGTGACTTCGTCGTTGAATCATCCTGCAGAGTCCTTGAAACATGTTCACCATCGTTCAAACAACCGGCAACAGACGGATCGGATCACCCCGTAGTAATCGCATCGCCGTAAAAATGTACACCCTAGTGATATTAATTCCTAAAAATAGCCAAACCATAAATGGAGATCCATGGCAAATCATTTCGTACCGGTGTAAACGATACATCCCACGCAAAAATGTAATCATTGTAAAAATATCCTCGGACTGCGTCCAGTGTGCAAGAATATACGAATGTACGATTCCACTTATAGTTCCAACGGAATTTAAATCACGGTCGCTCTTCGTTAAATCTCATTAAAAAAGTATATTAGCACCATAAATACATGGATCCACGGCTCCTCCCCCCATTGACCAAACCGATTATCGACTCTCGGCGCGGATTCGGGGGAGCATGCCCCCTCCCCTCTACCCTTCAGTTAGGATTGCACAAATCGTTAGAGGTTTGCTGCGACGACAAAATGATTTGCCATCGAACACCCGTGTATCACCCACTTTGATATTATAGAATCAATTGTACAGCCTCTAGCGCGCGACAAACATTAAACGTTCCGTGCATGGTTCTCCATGGGTTTACCAGTCAGAGGCTTCACTTCAACGTCCGGCTCTTCGAGAGCCAGAGGTGCTTGCCTCGTATCCGGAACATCGACGTCCATCGCGCTCTTCGACCGGTTCGCCGATTCCGTCGAGTCCTGGGTCTGGTTCGACGAGCCGGTCTCTTCGAGGTTCGTCGACTTCGTGGGTTCGGTGGGCGACGATATCGAGGACGGCGTGGCCGTCTCCGAGTTCGGGACGATCCCGTCCTCCACCATGTTGTGGTGATGCGGTTTCTCCTCGAACACTGCAATACAAAACACCATTAAGAGTGTACACTCGTTTTCCCAGGATTGCAACGGTACGGGATGCACCATCTCATTTCTCGATAATGCGAAGATGGGGGTTTTCACTAGTCAAAAGCGCTAAATAAAAGATCAATCAAGGCCCTAGTCACCCTCAAAAGTCCTAATTTGCATGTAGCTATTTTCATAAAGCTGCGACAACTATGTACATACATGCTGCCGAATAATGCAAATTACGCGAATAGGGCTATCGCGGCCTAGATTGATCTTTTATGTAGCACTTTTGACTACTGAGAAATCCTATCTTTGCACTATCGAGAAATGAGAAGGCGCATCCCGCACCCTTGCAATCCTAGAAACGAGTCTACCTCCTTAAGTCAAGAAACAATCTCTACTGAAACTTTCAACTTGGAGGCTCTCAGATAAAATCTAACTACACCATGTGAAAGAATGTATCTTCTTCCTTTGTGGACCATCAAGAAAAGTTAGGGCGCATATTATGTTTTCGATTGACTAAATAAAATAATGCGCATGAGACGAGGGGTCAGTGAGCCTCTTCTACTGCTAGCATCTAATGTAAATGCTTTTTTATGACGATCTGGTGGAAGATGCAATGATTGGATCCACTTACATTTGTCAAGACTGATAATTGACCCTACGAATTCGTTCACAGTGAATGATGGCGCTTGGTCCTCCATCTGTCTTCTCCTTCTCACCAGCCACCAGTCGATCAGGAACAACGCCAGAGCTAAAATCTTAATGCCAGCACAAAGACCGACATATCTAAAAGCATAATATATGTTAATAATCCATTAGCAAAAGAAAAATTAAAAATGAAGAAATAATTGGACAAATAGAAGACTTGGTACTATGTAGAACTGGAGTACTAGCTTTCCGTAATACTTATGGCCAACATAAATTACGTACCTGTATCTAAATTGTTCGATGTCATAGAGCAGACACCGGCCGCCCTTCTCTCCGCAGGTGCTTTTCCAAAGCAAGCACGTAGAATCGATTAAGTTACCGAATAAAATAGGAGCGGGTATATAACCGAACAATCGAAAGATTACAAACTGCATGCCCAACGCAAACGATCTTTCTTCTTCAGAGACTGACCTATATATTCGACAAACATATTCGAATTAAAAATTGAGTAGTGGCCGAGGCGATGAAAATTAATGATGAAACATACCTTAACACTATCATCAGCAATGGCATCTGAGTGATAGCAACGATGAAGGTCATAAAGAAAAGTAAGATTAAAAAGGGGAATATAGTCCTGCACGGAGAAGTACATGGGCCGGCTGTTGCTACCGGTACCACTGTCACTTCTGCGAATTCCGGGGCCGCTGGTGGCAACATTGTTAAGTTTCCGTGTATACCTAGTGATACACAATAAAGAACATAATTAATATACGCAATAATTATAGTGGAGAGATGGTCTAGTGGTCTAGAGAATTTTTATTCGAAATGAATTTCTGAACATTGAGATATAGACTCCACAGTACCATCATGCCAGGGTTAAATCTGTGTGGTTGTCAGGAAGAACGCCGCATGTCACATACATTCACTTTCTATATACATATTGTCGTTTGTAGTTTTGATTACTAATACTTTGACATAGGACATCGGTTAAATTGCATTAGTTTAAATGTAAATACATAAATCCTATACACTATAGAGCTCAATTAATGCATAAACTCGAATTTTTTGAAATTGTGACATGTGGCATTTTTTCTTACAACCACAGACATATTTCGTCAAGTGTCGAATAAAATAGAACTTGCACTGTAATTTGTGGAATACAAAGGAATATCAAATTCTAGAAAATAATGGACACCATGGATGCAGTGATGGGATTCGGGGCGCTTTTTTCGCGCATGCGCGACGATTCTAGCCTCTATCAAGTACAAGGATCGGCTAAAATGGGGTACCTTAGTCACCCCAATAATTTCGCAAAATTTGTTATGACGTGATTTTGAAATATGACTGTATAACATGTGTGTGTTGTATTAAAATTTAATATGTATGCACATATAACACATAATATATGAACTTCTGAACTCTTCCGGTACTTTCCTAGCAGTACTAATTCCCCACTACATTCCCCACAAACTGCCACAAACTTCAGACGTAGATACGTTCCTGCCGAAACTCGAGCATGCGCGAAAAAAGCGCCCCGAATCCCATCACTGCATGGATGCATCAAGTCCACAGTCCACTCATGAATGAACTCGATCCGAGGGATATTGTATATTCCGAGTGAACAATACTAAGCTAAACGGCAATACGAGGAATGCTTACATGCACAGTTAGTGAAATTCGATTTCGAGCTGAAGGCAGTGCAACCCGCATGACAAGGACTGAAGTAGGTCAGACCGTTGTTTCCACAGACGGGCTCGACGTCCGTCATTCGACACTCGCAACCGAAGTTGCATGCGGCAGTGAGATTTACTTGAAAGGGCTCGGGGCCCTTCGTGCTGCTGTTAAAGTACGGAATAGTGGTCCCAGCCATTTTAACGTTGTCGCAGCCGAGGAAAAACAGGAGGCCGTAGCAGACCAGGCATATGATGTTCGAGACAAGGACGAACTGGACCGCACCCTTCGGTCTTAATTCTAAACGTTTGAGCAAACATCCGCCGAAGAAGATGCCGATGCAGGCTCCCGGTATAGCGATCGATCCGGTGAATACGCTCGCCTGACTTTTCCCAAGGCTGAACTGGGTCTCCAGGTACTTCGGCAGGAACACCACGAAACCGGAAACGATCACCAACTCCATGCAGGCGCCCAAACAGGTCACCACGTACACCGGGTTGCACATCAATCTCCACATGCTTCTGGGTATATCTGCAAGGAAACGTTTCAACATGTTTTAGTCCATTTTGGCATGCTTTTATTTATCAGTAGACTGCGGGTCTTTATGCAAAATAAACATTGTCTGCATCGATTGCAATAAATAGAAACCAAATTCCATGTCATTTCTTCCCCGAATGATTTTAATAGATGAGAAATCATACACTCCTCAAAAGAATTAAAGGGTCACTTCTGCGAACCCGAAAATTGCTCCCGCTTTACGTGATCATAACTCCGGCCAAAATTTCTGTATCGATATCGTTAAACAATGGTTTGAAAGCCTGAAACCTCTAGTTTCAGAAGCTTTGTTTCAAATTGTTGCTATGTTAGTTTTTTACCAAGTTATAGCGAGATGAAGGCGGGGAGCAACAAATTTTTTTGATAAATCGCGTTAATATCATTTGGAAGCGCTATTTTTGTGCAATTTTTTTTATTCGAGTTATTCAACATTGAAGTAAATATTGGCTTTTTGACTTTAACTGGCTCTAGATAGCGAAAAAATTATACAAGCGCACGGTTCAGCCGAACGACGATGTGACAAACTCGCGCTATTAGCCTCATTTTATGCGAATCACTAACTTCAAACACAGCTGCCATAGGTAAAAAATAATCGCAGCGGGTTCGTGGAGTACTCAATCGAATCGGCAGAATCGCAGCTTCAATCTGACTTTCGGATCATGGTATTGCGATCATTTTTCGCCAAGATATAGCGAGTTGAAGGAAAAATGGAAATTGCGCATTTTTTAAGCATAGTTTCAGAAACCCCTGGTATATCGAAATGTTAATGAAATTGAAAAAACAAAAGATGTGCCTTGAAGAGAAAGAAATGCTCTTTCTATTGCTTTTTTGCACAAGATTTTACGATAATTTTTTCGCTATCTAGAGCCAGTTGAAGTTAAAAAGCCAATATTTCACTTCAATGTTGAATAACTTGAATAAAAAAATCGCACAATAATCGACAACCACACATTTTACACAGGAAAGATAGCCCTTCCAAATGATATTAACGCGGTTTATGAAAAAAATTTGTTGCTTCCCGTCTGATGTTCCAAAGTTGCACAAAATTTTTGTAACCGCCAATGTTGTCTTCATCTCGCTATAACTTGGTAAAAAACTAACACGGCAACAATTTGAAATAGAGCATCTGAAACTAGAGGTTTCAAACCATTGTTTAACGATATCGATACAGCAATTTTGGTCGGAGTTATGATCACGTAAAGCGGGAGCAATTTTCGGTTTCGCAGAAGTGATCCTTTAATTCTTTTGATGAATGTATATTGACATCATGAATTTTTAAAATTTTCCAACAATTTTGAATTTCATCTACTCAATTGTGCTATAAACGCGTAACATGGACTCAATTCCCTTATACAGAAATTACTATTTTTCCACCTAAATTTTCAAGATTATTCCTTTACCTTTTACATCTTTGCCATAACCGCTGTCATCCAATTTTTCTTTCTTCGGCTCCTTGCATTGCTCTTTTTCTTTCTGCGAGGATGATTTGCTCTTCTCAATGATTCGTATCTTCTCTTTCTCGCGTTGTAGCGTTTTTGGGAAACTGAAGAATGGAATCGCGACTAAGATTAAGAGCAGACCGCAGAGCAGAAATCCACCCCACCACATGCCGACCCATCTGTGGTCGCCTGGATCTGTTTCAAAATGGTTGTCATTATTCTTTCTTGCTTTCTGTTGGTTATTATAATGTGTCCGAGTGTTTTGAAACCGTGCGAGCAAACTCTAGGAAATTATTCTGATTTCTTTCGACAGTGAAATGCAACTACATATATATACATATATGTATGTGTTACACAATGTCCTGTATTAAATAAATTTTGTAGAACGCGAAGGAATTGATAAGAATATTTATATTCGCGAAGGTTCCAAGTATTTATAGACGCAGAATAAAAACCATTATAGACATTGACCTTTCGCGCAATCTGTTTTCATTCTTATGGTGAATAGTTTAGCCTTTCAGAGTTTGATCACATATATTTCTGAAGTATTTTATATAAAAAGAAAATAGATTATTGATTCGCTACCTATACTGATGATAGTTCCAGAAAAGGAATCCATGTGAAATGATAGCAAGTAAGCTCCAAGAAGGAAACCCAAAACTGGTCCAAATGCTGCCATACTGTACATACAACCTGGATAAACAACAATTTTGTATTGGTTAATAAATATTGTACAGTTTTTCGAACGGTTTGAATAATTTTGTAATCGGATTCTTCTTTACCAATGTATAAAGAAGCACTCTCTGGACGAACGTGGTCATCTATGTAAGTAGTACCAAGAGTAAACAGAGGAGAACCACCACAGCCTAATAATAACTGAGCAAGTACAAACAACATAACAGGGCCAGCAGTGGATGGGGATCCTTGAATACAATTATCGCCTCTTAAATTGTTGTGTGGTGCCAGCGGTGGAGATGATAATCCAGACGACAAACGACCTGAGAAGGAAATCATCTTATATTCTTTGTCCAGCGTGCTTACAGAAGAAAAAGAGAAGAAAAAGCATTCACGTTATTCGGATCAAGCGACGACTCTAAAGCGACGTGTCTTTTCAAGGCGAAATAGAAGAAGAAGCTCCATTCAGATAATCACCAAATTATACTGACTGTGAGCCTTCAAATAAACATTCAATTTACATTCTGCCTCAAACTAAATTCATGTCAACTTAATTAAATTGATAATAGGCATCTGAAATGTTCACCCTTTGCACTCCGAGCTACTTTCATTCGAAAGTTAAACATTTCTTCCGACCTAGAATAATTCTATTCTGTATGAGTTTTTTCATATGGATATGAAATTGATATAGCACCTCATACAATACTTAAATATTTGGTAATTGATTAGATAGCAAAACAATATTTTGAATAATGGTATAGCAATTTTTAGTGGTCACCCTGCATCACCATCCGAGTGCAAAGGGTTAAATTTATTCATACTTTCCTTCAAGTATTTTTCAAATTAGCTTGTTCTTTCACATGGATTTTTTCAATTTGCTTCTGCTTCAAAACTCTTACCCAGTCCCATGTCCTGTTCACGCAAGGATACGCCCCGACAAATGTTGTCGGAACTGGAGTTGTTCGCAGCCGTCATCAAATTAGGCTCGGCTGTGAAGTGTGGCACCATAAAGATCATCGATCCGAGTCCCATTATTACAGCGCCTGAAATTTCAATGACATTACGGCACTGCGACGATCCCCAGATAATATGATGCTATTAATCCCGTAACGCTCGGACCTCGTGTTCCATTCGATCTTGCCAGATCTATAAATATGTATCAACGTCTGATCCACATTATACAGAATGGAAGAACGAGGCTCTTCACGACAATTTTTAATGTGTTCCAATTGAAAATTAATACCTGAACCAGTGACAAAAATATATTTATTTGGTCGTAATTTCCCATCATTTTGAAAACATTCAAAATAGAATTCCGTATCCAGAATTTTCATCTGGGATGGCAAACGAGTTTCAAGGGATTAAGAGTGTCGATGAATACCTGTACCAGTGACAAAAATATTCTATATTTCTTTGGTCGTAATTTCCCATCATTTTGAAAACATTCAAAATAGAATTCCGTATCCAGAATTTTCATCTGGGATGGCAAACGAGTTTCAAGGGATTAAGAGTGTCGATGAATACCTGTACCAGTGACAAAAATATTCTATATTTCTTTGGTCGTAATTTCCCATCATTTTGAAAACATTCAAAATAGAATTCTGTATCCAGAATTTTCATCTGGGATGGCAAACGAGTTTCAAGGGATTAAGAGTGTCGATGAATACCTGTACCAGTGACAAAAATATTCTATATTTCTTTGGTCGTAATTTCCCATCATTTTGAAAACATTCAAAATAGAATTCTGTATCCAGAATTTTCATCTGGGATGGCAAACGAGTTTCAAGGGATTAAGAGTGTCGATGAATACCTGTACCAGTGACAAAAATATTCTATATTTCTTTGGTCGTAATTTCCCATCATTTTGAAAACATTCAAAATATAATTCTGTATCCAGAATTTTAATCTTGGATGGGAAAAGTGTTTCAAGGGATTAAGAGTGTCGTAAGGTGGGTCATTTTGCTTACCAATCGCTATCCATACTGGTATATGTCGACGGCTACCGAGGTAGCTGACGAAGATCACGGTAATGACGTTCCCGATCTCGTAGGAGCTCGCGATGACGCCTGATAGACTGGACGGGATTTCGAACCTTTTCTCTATGGTCGTGATCACAGAATTTATGTAACCTGAACTAAGTGCCTGTTGTAACGTGACGAGAAACGACAGAAGGAACACAAACACCTGCAATCAATTAAAACACACAATGATATCAATCAGCAGCTTCAAATCTTTGATAGTTCTAATGCAACTCAAAGTTCTAAGTTGAAATCATTCAATTTACCATTGTACAATATGAACATCAATTTTCAGACATTTACGGTGCGTTTACTCTTCCATTCGATGCTTAAAATCATTTACAATCACCACTTAATCATTTTTGTAGATGTACTAATGGGGATATTAATTGTTTAGCCACTGGGAAAGATGAATATTTTTTATGGTCATTAGTAGACAGCGGATTTTATGCATTGTGACAAAAATGAGCAGGTGCAATTTAAAAAAGTAAAACCATTAGAAAAATTTAAAAATTCTATTACATTACTGTCAATCTATTAAACATGTTAAGGAAGAAAATGAACTTTCACTTCACTCCAGTTTGTTGCAATTCAGTGTACAAAGTTTTCATTCTGCATAAAGATCCGCTGTCTAAAGCGCTAGATACAAGATCAATCTAGTCCGCGATCGCCCTCAAAAGTCTATTTTTACGTTTACTAGAATGTAATTTGTATTATTCGGAAGCCTAAAGCAGCGCATGTAGCTATTTTCATAAAGCTGCCGCAGCTATGTGCTACCGAATAATGGAAATTACGCTTCGTAAACGTAAAAATAGAAATAAAAATAGAAACGCGAGTCTACTCCCTTAAGGTGGATTCCGAACCAGCGTCGGCACCACAGTTTTTGATGTCACATGGAATCTTCTCCAATGAGAAGACTGCATTGGAATGTATTCCTAGAGGTACCGGCTGGATTCGAGAACCCGCGACCACGGTATCCATAGTCGCGAGTTCTATCCACTGAGCCAGTGCGCGCCCGAAAGATGAATATCGCAGGGAATATTGGTTGATTGGAGTTGACTAGAGCATACCAGATCACACTAGAGTCATCTAGAGCATACCAGATCACACTAGAGTCATCTAGAGCATACCAGATCACACTAGAGTCATCTAGAGCATACCAGATCACACTGGAGTCGTTTAGAGCATACCAGATCACACTAGAGTCATCTAGAGCTGACTTGAGGGAACTAGAGCCAACCAAAGTAGATTAAAGCGTATCAAAGTGCTGCTATTTTCCACGAACTTGAGCCAGCTAGAGGAGATGGAACTCTACTGAAATAGACTGGCTTGCAACTGAAGAATACCTAAACTCTAAGTTGTCAGGTTTGGGCTGCGTTTAGATATAATTGGAACGAACTACACTAAACTAGGTCAAACTAGAGCAAACTACAGCAAGTTGAGACGATCTCGTAGAAACTTGAACAGGCTGGAGCAGATTCAAATGACAGTGGCCTGGCTTTGATCTAGAGAGGACCAGAGCTTGAAGTTGGATGAGTGTGGAGTATCTAGACTAAGTTAGGGTATTACTGCAATAGACTCGAGAGCATCCGAGTGTGCTGAAACGGACACGAGAAGGTTGAAGTGGTCCGAAAAGAACTTTAGAGTGTCGGTGAAGCTTAACACAAAACTCGAGGAGCGTTGATATGAGCTAAAAGAAAAGCTCGAACGTTGAAAAGAGTGTTTCGAGATAAAAAATAGATCACAGGAGACCAGACTTCGTTCTAACCTTTGGAAACATGTCAGAAAGAGTTACGACTACCTGCCACTGGCAATATGGAATCCAAGGTGTTGCCTGGTCTACTAACAATAAGATAAGTGGACTGCGGATTCTCTGCATTTATGAGAAAAATGAATGGATCAAATTCAGAACGGCTGGATTTCGAGCGCGAAACCTGTGTTAGCATCTTCCGCAGTGGCTAAAATCCTTTCACGGAATGTCGACGCGTACATCGTATCCTTTCGAACGATGACTCACGAACGCTCATACAATACTTACATCCGCGTGCGTCGTTTTCTCGAGTCGGGGGCGGGGGGCGATCGATCGCGGCTTAAACAAATCCCGGCTGCCCCGATCTACGGGGATTTCGAAGAAGTCAGCAAGATAGGGGAGAAAAGTTTGCGTACCTTTATTCCGGCGAATCTCTGTATAAAGGCCGGTCTGCAGCTCAGGATTCCGCAGTCCTTTGAGTCTGGATTAAACGGCGGTGTCTGCGGTCTCTCCTTCTCCGTCCTGGATTCAAGCGTGCCAATGAAAAACACAACATTTCAGAAACCCGAGAGCCTGCACGGCTACGAAATCGCTAATTGTTCGAAACTCCCGCTTTCAAACTGTTGCGGATACATTTGGGGGCTCGTCTCTTTAACCCTTTAATGCACGGGTCAAAAGGAAACAATTTTTTGTATGCATTTCCACGTTACGTGGAACTACAGTAATCGCTCCTTCGTTGTCCTGAATCGTGGGCACGATCGTTGTCCAGTGCCTACCCACTCCACTGCCTGTCAACGAGAGGATTAGGCCTGCGTGGATCTGGTCGCCAGATGTATCCCAGGACTGTCTAGATCCGCGTAGAACGGAGAACAATAGAAAAGGAATATGGCAAGGAAATTGTCGTTTCACTAAAGACCCAGTCATAAATCAAAAATAGTGTCCGGGCACGGTCGTTGTCCGCTCAAACCCCCGGCCTTTGGACAACGAAGGAGCTTTTACTGTACTAGTAAAATATAATTTCGAGAAGATTGAAACAGTAGAGTAATTTTCATGGATCTCGTCAACTCGTGCACTGGAGGATTAAGATCGAGTCTTTTAAAACGACTTCTTGTTAGATCACGTCTGCTTTTTAGTCCAAATTTGCAGTACAATCGAGATTTAGTATTTTAACTTGCGTCAGCGTTTCTATTGGGTTGGCGAGAAAGTAATTTCGGTATTTTAAGGTGAAATAGAGAGCCCAATTTTTTTATTCAAGCAATGAACTTTAATGAATAAGATATTTACCCTTTTGTTCGATCTTTTGCCGAGAAGAATAAATAAAAAAATATTTTACTGATTAAAGTTCATCACTTGAATAAAGAAATTCGGTTTTATTTCACCATAAAATCCCGAAATTACTTTCTTGCCAACCCAATATACATTGTATATTGATTAGAGAATAAAATTTTATGAATTTGCTATCGTTAATTATTGGGTGTTTTAACTTTCGTTAATGTTCGCATACGACGATTTGAAAATTAAATTTTACGAACCATCCAACTACAATTACTGGGCACTGTAACCCCCCGTTACCGTTTGTGTACAATTCCAGTGTTATTCCGCAACGATTGCATAAATGTGCAATAATAGTAGGAAAATGATATCATTGATGACAAACGCAGGTAGTTTCTCATCACGAATGGTTTATATCATTCGTAGAAATCGCGAATCGCGAAGATAGAATCGATCAATTATAGTTAATTGTGATATGACGTGGAAAATGATTGTGTTCCACCGTTTTAATTTGCTTTCATGATTGAAAGGTTTTAATGTGCATCATTGTTTCTTCCGCGATTGTACTGCCATTTGCTAGGTAAGCTTGTTTACCGACAAGAGACTATTGCAAATGATAAATGTACAAGTCGTGTGAGAGCGTTTGGTGTGCTTATGTTACACGGCGTGTCGCGTTAATTACACAAATCCAACAATTACCTGTCCACCATGGAAGCACTGGGATTCCTGCTGTGACATTTGATGATAAAATCTCTGGAAAAGGGCAAAAACGAGAAACCAGAAGCATGAATATCTTGTGCCATATGATGTACAGTGGGTGCGTGATTCGGCGAGATTTATTTAGTAAGGTGCAGCAGGTGGAAGAAGTAGATATAGTCAACTTATTACTGGTTACTGGTTTAATATTCTATGAGTCACCAAAATTTTCATGACCAATTCTGTTTTTCGAAAAGAAGGATTAAGGTGCTTTTATACCGGGGCCGCCGGGGCCTTTTCCCATCAATTTCGTGCGGGTCGATAGGCCTGCTGTTCCCCGCTGTGCGTGGCAGAAAAAAAGGTCTCGTCTCTTCACGGTTACTTACAAAATGAAGGTATCCTACCGCCTTAGAGACGAGACGAGACCTTTTTTTCAGCCACGCACAGCGGGGAACAGCAGGCCTATCGACCCGCACGAAATTGATGGGAAAAGGCCCCGGCGGCCCCGGTATAAAAGCACCTTTAAGCTTGCAGAATTGTCCCAGCAGCGAATCTGCCAATCAAGTCGTTAATTCCATCCATCACTCTATTCTATAAATTGCCCAAAGTTTTTCAAGTACATACCCGAGTTTGCAAAAATATTTGGAACTCGCAGAGCTCTGGCGGATCCAGAGCTGCCGATCAAAGTGTTAAAAATTGATTTACGCATCTATTTCTGCGCGGCCCCATATGATCGTCAAATTCTGCGATCTTCCAGCGGAAGATCTCCAGTTTGCAGGCAGTCGAACCATAAACCTCCCCGCGTCTAATAATAAAGTTTACACGGTGCCGTGTGAAGTCGTCATACTTCTTCCACCTCGAGCCCGAGATCCTACGATCGAAAGGAGTGTCCGAAGGAGAAGCCGATGACGAGCGTCAATTACGGAATAATCTATTTCATGTGGCGCAAATGTGTCACGGTCAAACATTCGATGCTTTCGCTCTCCACGTTTCGCAGGTGTTGCAATTTTCCTGTCGGCGAACCTTTCTCCCGCGAATCCCCGGAACGTCTCTAGGGTTTCTGCCGATTTCGCAAACCGACGCGACGCGACGCGACGCGGCCGATCGCGAACGGAATTTCTGTTCGGGTGTGTGCGACACGCTCGACACGGCTTTCTCCTGGTTTTACTTTGTTTAGGAGAGAAAGAGCTATATCTTAGAAGGAGCTGTGTGCGAGAACTTGTCAACGGTGACGCAACAGTGACGTAGGAGACGATTGTTAGTCACGTAATGTGCATGTTTCCTTGGGCTATCCGACCGAGAATGGGCGAATCGAAGATTGAACAGCTTGGCACGATTTATTAGGTTCGCTAACGAACAACCTACTTTTTATAAGAGAAGCCTTGCTCCACGGAAATCGGAAGCTTCTGTAGCTTCAATTTTTATTCTTCTAATCGGATTCCGTGTATTTTTTATTTGTAAGGGAACCCGGTAAAGTTTTGATCTAAGAATAACCATCGGAACCGTGCTGTTTCTTAGATCGTGTAGCTCTACTATTTTATCGCGACCTCGCTCGTTAGTCTCGTGACTCAATTGTCGAATGGGCAGAAATAAAAACGGTATACAGCACATACTGATCGTTTAATCTCCGCGAAGATTATAATTATACAGAAAAGGGTACACCTCATCGATTTTAATGAAACTCAAATATGTTGCAGAATTCATAAATTCTAAGCGACTTTTTCCTGCACGTATTACTGCCGCTCGGTCTTTGTTTTCGAGATATATGTGTATCATGGTAGAATATCTTTAGATGTCTCACGTTTCAGTTTGTAAACACGAAGAGATAAAAAAAAAATACAACTCACAATTACCTTAGCTATTCCAGACCGTGTACTTCTTTTGGACCTCCGTTCTGTCCATTTAGCAAGAAGAGTATATATTACGCAATACAATTATACGAATTTTTAAATATATGCAATAATTACTACAAGCTCGATTTCCTAATTAATCGAAAAGTGATTCGTGGCAATAATCTAACCCAGACCATTCTAGTAGCAGCAACAGTTTTTTGAGAACATAGCAGTACGATTACGAGAATATATTTCAAGGTCATGAAAATCGGTGGGGTGTACCCTTTCCTGTGTAATTCCCTGACTTTATTCGACATCGTGAAAAATCGTGTGAAATCAATAGGAGGAACGGCCCAGGATTAAAACATAGATAAAAGCCAGCGTGACTGGTTCCAAAATGAAACCTGGCCTGCGGTAGATCGCGAGAAGCGTCCGATTTCCGAGGCTCAGCGTAAATCAATCCTCCATTTCTGTCTGAGGATATCATCGCAGAGATTCGATGATTGCTGGACGTGTCCCGGCGCGGCGGCGCACAGTGGGGTATTTGGCCCGAAAAAGTGGAAAAAATTAGATTTCTAAATTCTTGCGTATGGCATAAAATTTTTGTTGTTCGTTGTGGTTAAAGGTCTGAAGAATAAGGTTGCAATATTATTGTTTCTATTTGTACACCCGTGAAGTAGTAAACTTCATCGAAAGTCGAGAGATTTTAAGGCGCGCTTGGCGTTCTTAAACAGTCTCTAAGACAGCGTCTGTTCATTGGCGATTTTCGAGTGTTTGAAGGAAAATTCTGTAAATTCTTGTATTACAAAAGTTGTTCAGGTAGGTGTACAGAGCACTTTCGCATAGATTTTATTTTGTTATCATCTAAATTAGTATAGTTATTAATATTTGAATATTACCAATCATTCTGTAAGCTTTGTAGAAATTACAAAACTTTATTGACAATTTTGTTATAGTATAAAGCGATATTAAGTGCTCTTTTTGGTGTCATTAGATTCGGTAAAGATTCGTGATTATAAGCCAACAAAGTTTAAATCCGAATATGTCCGAATTCAAATTTTATAGCCTATTTAGTATTAAGCGTCTAACAGCGTTTTGCGTTTGGCCTCAAACGAAGAAGAAACATTATCTGAGGAAGAAATTTCTGATGTATTTTCGGATGAAAATTAATGGGTAATAATTTTTAAATGTTCTTATAATATACCGGGCGAGTCATGTAAAGTGAAACAGACGTATATCTCGAAAATGAAGCATTTTGGAGAAAAATGTTTCAGACAAAAGTTGTATGGTTTCACGGGGGACATAAAATGGTGTCATTGATTTGGCCTTGGATAGTCGTTTGAAAATCACGTGAAGGTCATCTTCAATTTCTTAAATAGAAACCCCTATTTTTTATTGCATATTCTTGTAGCTTGTTCTGCGAGCTTTCCAAAACACTATAATAAAATATTTTTTTCTTAAATATTTTTCAAGTTATGATAGTGCAAATATTTGCAAATATTTCACTATTGACCCGCTTTTTCATGGGTTCTCGATAATCTGAGGAAAAAATGTTTCCAACAAAAGAGGAACAGTATTCGAACGTCTACAAATTTCAATATATGAAAGTTGTAAAAAAATTGTTTTCTACAAAAAATTGAGGTGAATTTGATTTTTTAAAAGCTGAGATGTATTTTGGATTTCATAATGTTGTAGCTGATCTGAAAGACGAATCCAACGATATATAATATTATAACCTTGAGCCTATAAATAACGCTACAATAGTTTATTCCACTTTTTCGGGCCAAATACCCCCACTGCGCGGCGCAAGGATAGACGTTTCCGGGATATGTACCTCGAGTGCATGTTACTGGTTCTGGACACTCACCTATGGTCCACGAGGCCAGAACTGGGATTTCTACTGTGACACCTGATGACGGTGTCGTGAGTCAGTCTGCTGCCGGTTGCCTGCAACGGGTCTGTGGCTTCGTCGCCGCCCGTTCCCGCGGTCTCCGCGTACAGCCCCGTCATGGCGTACATGCTCTCGTTCCTTCGATGCCCGGCATGGTAATTGCTGCCAGACTCGGACCTGGAAACGTTAGATAGAACGCGAAGGTCAGCGAGCAATTTGGAACCGATCCATTAGCTTCAATCCTTCTCTCTCTCTCCAACCCCACACCCTCATTAGCCGCGAGTAATATGTATTGTATATACATCCGATAATCGAATATATGGCCCGGATTAAAAGTGTACCGGCCAGCTTTCGATTAGCTGCACGAATAATTGAACATCGATGAACCTTGTGCTGTTTTTTAATCATTTACAAGGTTGGAGAGTTTATGCGCTTCGTAATCGGGTATTTTTCTGAATTCTCATATAGAACATGAGAAAAGATGCTTAAACAACGGTGCATCGAATGTAATGAAAGAATTAATGCATTTTACAGAACTGCATATTACAGACACATTTTTCTAGATTCTCATATCGCTTCCATTCGTTCGAAAGGCGATTCGATGAAGAAAAAAAAGAATGCATTTAATTCGCAGGAGGAATCTAGACCGTTTAACTCGTCGGAATGGTACCGCGAAAGCGATGACTCTAATTTCATTCGAGGAATCGACACTCTCCTCCCCGTGCTCGGTGCGCAACACCATCGGGACACGTAATAAAATACGAATGCCATAGGACAGGAGGTTTGTTACGTCGTTGTTAGAAACGCAATTTCTTGGTTCCCCGTCTCGTTAACGAAGAAGGGAGAAGACAAACAGAATCCTGGAAGCCCCTGGACGGTTGGAACCTGTACTTACCTAAACATTACACGTAGAAAACCTTCCCTCCCCCCATCCCGGTTAGGCGAAGAGGGATCATATTACTTCGCGAGGTAACAAGAGCCTTCTTCCCGTGTTATTTGAATTTTTCCCGTTCACCCCCTTGGAACCCATCACGAAACACCCCGTAGACACCGTGCACACCGTCGAACACCGAGAAATTGCATATCCATGTCGACGATTTCTCACTGGTTTGAATGTTTGAATATTAACTGTTTTTTTTCTTGCGGTCCCGCAGTAATATACGCGAGGCAATATCGTGTACAATTTATATCTACCTCGAGTCGATAGTTCGCGGAAGAAAATAAACTCTGCTACCCCGTTTTTATCGGGATTCGAAACAGGAAGCTAAAATAGAAGATTGGGGCTTTCCGTGGGCGGAATATTTTGGTTCCGAAGTGAATATTAATGCGGGATCTTCCATTAAGAAGTGGTATATTACATTATAAAAAACCGCTGATCTTTTACGATCATGTAACAAGTTTTTACTCATCGGTAAATGGATGTCGATTTTGTTTTACACGATTATAGAGAAATCAGGCAGTATTATATGCATTTTTAAACAGTTACATTAACATACAGTGAATGAAGTACGTATTACTTTAAAGTTGCACAGAGCCGCGGTTTAATTTGCTCTAAGAAAAGGTCACTTAACAAGTTAAGAACTCTATGAATATTTCTACAAACTTCCTAATGGTGTCCTGAACGTGCGGCAAAACTTTCGTTTCGATAAAATAAGGAACGATCAACCTACGCAGATTTTGAAATCTGTAAATGGAAATCATTTTTGTTTTATATTATTAAAATACAAGTCTTCATCCTTAGACTCCTATGACATTTTTCGTGTTTTGTGTTCCACCTACACAATTCAAAAATGCCGAAACTCCGCAATTTAATAACTACATATAACACCAAATTTGTTCCCAATATACTGTTGGGTCCTTCTTATAGAGTTTTTTGCGCTGATTCCGAATCTGTCCTTAATTTTTCTCCTGTACGCACAGTTTTTAAGGAACATGGCTTTGAAAAAAAAACATATTTTTCAACTTTAAACAAATATTGTGATGGTATTTTAAAAGATATTGAATTGATCTTTACAGCAAAAGATTATGTAGACTTTCCCGAATCCAGTGATATACAATATTAATGCATTAAAGTCGGAGAGACACCACTTTTGCACCAATTTTTGAGGATATTTTACAATTTATCTGAAAAATAAGGGTCCAGCGGAAAATCGAACTATACCACGCGATAGAGCAGACTTTTATCTTGAGAAACCACCATATTAAGTTTAGAACGTCGACGTTTTTTTTCGAACCAGAAAGCAAAATATTTTCGCCCGACATGAGTTGCTGCCAGTGGCGCTCGGGACGGGATACGGCGCAGCGACGGGATACGGAGCGGCGAAGACCGTTCCAGTGGTGAGCGCCACTGGCGGCAACTCATGTCGGGCGAAGATATTTTACTTTCTGGTTCGAAAAAAAACGTCGACGTTTGGTATCTCAAGATAAAAGTCTGCTCTATCGCGTGGTATAGTTCGATTTTCCGCTGTTTAAACATGTTTAAACAATCATAATGCATTAATATTAAATATCACTGGATTCGGGAAAGTCTACAGAATCTTTTGCTGTAAAGATCAATTCAATATCTTTTAAAATAACATCACAATATTCGTTTAAAGTTGAAAAATATGTTTTTTTTTCAAAGCCATGTTCCTCAAAAACTGTACGTACAGGAGAAAAATTAAGGACAGATTCGGAATCAGCGCAAAAAACTCCATAAGAAGGACCCAACAGTATATTGGGAACATAAAAAAAGTTGAAATTTGTTGGACAGTGTAATTAGTTGAAGATAGTCTGATCCACTTAGAAGCCGATTTTCCTGAAAGAAGCAGACGTCCGTCCAGGTACTCTCCCCGACACAAACTATGAAATTAAGAGGCAGGTGCCGTTCGAATTGCAGCGAGGACGTGGAAAAAAGCGAAAGAAACGTTCGGGGGTAGCGGGGGGAGTGGTACAAGCGGGGACATCCTGAAGGGAAGCTGTTCTCCCAGCGTTCTTTTCGGTACAAAGAGGGCTGTCGGGCCTAAGCAGAGGAAAAGTAAGGGGTGGCCTCGGCGTTAAGAAATTCCGTTCGGACGAAGGGGGTGAGAATCACCTTTTGTGCCCGAAACCGCCGCCGCTCTCGTTCCTCTTGTGGCCACTTTCAGATCGTTTGTGGCCAAAGGCACTGGATATGCTCTCGGCCCGTTTGTGACCGCTCTCGGAGCGTTTGTGGCCGATGAAACCGCCGCCGGACTCGGTGCGTTTGTGGGCGAACATGCTCGAACTCGAGCCGTTCCTCTTGTGCCCGCTGGTGGACGCCATTTTCCTTCCTCCGCCCGACTTCGGTTCTCTTCGCGACTTCCGCTTCTTACAAAGCTCGATGAATTACGGCTTTACCGGTGACATTTTTGCCTCCGTGCTTCCGTTCCCTGCGAACAGAAACAAGAAAATGCTGTCTTAGTCGAATTCCTTCTCTCCCCTCCTGGAAAATACGTTTCGTTAACCCTTAACGTTAATCCATTGCATTATAAAGAATAATACAAAATAATGTATTTATCCATTTTCTTTTTTCAACATTTTTCTCGTGAATGAATCTTCCCCAGATTCTTCCCTCTACGAAACAACTTGATGACCGACTTTATTCATGCCTTTGATAAATCGATCTCGTTGTACACGTGTTTTTCCACACCTAATTCTGTCTCTACGTCAGCTGAACGTTCCTTTCCGTTTCTCATTTTTCTTTGCATATAATATTCCAATCCAACGCGCACTCCCTCCTCCTTTCGCTCGATAATAATCCTACAGCAAATGTTTCAGCGTTCTCCTATCATTATTACACGTTTTGCACCTACTCTCTCGCTGTCCTTCAACCAATATCTGTTTGATCGCATCAAATATTGACACGAGAGAGTTTCCGAGAGATCAAACCGACCGAATCTTATTTTATTACATGCATACGTTCCAAATGTATTCACCGAGTCTTCCAGTGTCTCGTTATAGCTTGTGCGTGAATGAATCAATGAACTGAATGTACTTTTATGTCTCGAATAATTGTAAAGCCAGAACAATTTTCCACGAGGATTTTATTAATCGTAATAATACAGTGTATTACTTTCAACGATTTTCTGAAGAAAGAAAAAAAATTCTTGCTAACGATGTTTGCGTAAAATAAAAGGCTTTTCGATGTGTACGAAAAGATGAAATCGTTTTCAAGGTCATCCCTAGACTGCGGATTTTATGCACTTGTGGCAAAGATGACCTAGTGAAAAATAAAAATGGTAAGTACATTCGAAAAATCGAAGAATGTTGTTACATTATTTTCTTGTTAAAATTACCGAAAGAAGAAATTGCATCCTTTACTTACGATCAGCCTAGAAAATTTTGATTTCGCATTCATTTTTAAACGAATATAGAACGGAGAAACCAAAAAAATGTCGATGTAACCAGAACGACAATCGCGAGGAATGCGATACGAGTTTCGAGTGAACTCGAGCACTCGATGAGCGAACGAACGTGTGTGTCAGAGGACGACAGAACTCGAACTCGTCGCATTGAAAAAGCAAATCCGCGTGTCGACGGCATTTGATGCAATCGTGCGTCCAATTGACAACTCTGTGTTGAACAGTTCAACGAACCGGCTTCTGTAAGGTCAGGGCCGTTCAGCAACGCGGGTTCGAGCGCTCCAGAGCGGAATCGCTGTCGTCTTCGTTAGGAACAGAGAAGGATAACTGTAGCTGCTCCTCTCCCATGCCACCATTTGTTTGTCCGTTCCGAGGGAACTATCGCGTGATAATTACCATCAGCTGGGGAACAGTGGAAAACAATCGGTACCGTTGCAATTACATTTTGCACGCGTGCTGCCAGCTTTTTAGCTTGAACAGTGTAATTAGCAGTCCGTACCAGAATTAAAATGGCACTCGCTTAGGAGTATTAATTTTTTTTAAATTAATCTGGCAACCTAATTACAGACTGCCATTTAAAAATTGTTATAGAAGTCGTAAAACGATGACTTGCTACGTTCAATAAAAATCTAGCCTTATTGTTATTCATAAATGCATAAAATCCGCAGCCTGGAGAAACAGTTTTTGAGAAATTTGATTTCATACATTTTTATACTTTCCATTTTAATAATGTTGAGAGCTCCCTTTCTCCCCGCAAAAATACGCCAAGAAAATTTAATAGATACTAAATTATTAGCCCTCCTTAACCATTTATGTAATTTAAAACAGCCTGTAACGTAAGATTTTATCTGGTACACCCTGTACCAGGTATGTAAATATGAAACCGGAATGTGCCCATAGGTGGCTCTAGCTGTCAATGTAGTTACCGTCAAACCGCGTCATTGACGCCATTTTCTTGTTTTGACATCTGGTGAAGATTTTCAACTCACAACCATACAAGTTTCATACAACAGCATAGTTTTTAATAACGTTGAACATGTCGAATTTTGTGCCTGGAGACTACGATATGCGGACAGCATTGATTTTCTGTTTCCATTTGAAGAAAACTGTTGCAGAATCGCATCGAATGCTTGTCGAAGCTTACGGTGAGCATGCTCTTGGTAAATCACGGTGCTTCGAGTGGTTTAAAAAATTCCAAAATGGCGATTTTGATGTGACAAACGAAGAACGTGGAAGCACCACCGAAAAAGTTTGAAAACAACGATCTGCAAGCATTGTTGTATGAGGATGACGCTCAAACGCAACAACAACTCGCGGATCAATTAAATGTGACACGAGAAGCCGTCTCCATACGTTTCAAAGCCACGGGAAAGATTCAGAAGATGGGAAAATGGGTTCCACTTGAACCGAATGAAAGACAGCAGGAAAACCGAAAAACCACTTGTGAAATGCTGCTCACCAGGTACAAAAGAAAGTGATTTCTCCATCGAATTGTGACTGGCGATGAGAAGTGGATATATTTCGAGAATCCTAAGCGTAAGAGATGACGGGTAACTCCAGGCGAACCATCGCCATCGACTGCAAGGCCAAATCGCTATGGACGGAAGACAATGTTCTGTGTTTGGTGGGATCAGAAGGATGTGATCTATTATGAGCTGCTAAAACCTGGCGAAACCGTTAATACCGAACGCTACCGACAACAAATGATCGATTTGAATCAAGCTTTGCGTGAAAAACGACCGGAATATCAAAAAAGGCAACACAAAGTGATTTTGCTTCATGATAATGCACCATCACACACAGCAAAACCGGTAAAGGAAACGATTGAGGCGTTTAGTTGGGAAATACTTTCGCATGCGGCTTACTCACCAGACTTGGCTCCGATTATTACTTATTTGCATCGATGGGACACGCACTTGCTGAGCAGCGCTTCGCATCTTACGAAAATGTACGAAAATGGCTCGGTGACTGGTTTGCCTCAAAAGAGGAACAGTTTTTTTGGCGTGGCATCCACAAATTGTCAGAGAGATGGGAAAAATGTGTAGCTACCGATGGGCAATACTTCGAATAAAATATTTTGCATCATTGTCATACAATAAACGTGTATTTTCTATACAAAAATTCCGGTTTCATATTTACATACCTGGTATATAAATATTATATAAAAATTAAATATCTCCGAGCTACAGGTGTTTTAATAAAAACTCGCGGAGTATCATTGAGACGGTATTTGTTAAGATTCCGATAAATAAGTGAATCAGAAGCGGAAAACAAGTGTCCGAAATGATCTCGGCTCGCGCGAGCACGGAAGTTGGCCGTGCTCGTCCGCCAGCCCGGAACTTTAATTGGCGTCAGATTAATTAATGCACCGTCGCGAGCCCAGGTACGAACACGGCCGACACGGGACGAAGCCTTCGTTTACGTAACGCGTTAATTGCGCAAGTTGATTCGAAACTTTCGTCGCGGTGGTCCGGTCTCGGTGTCTTGCGACAAAGGCGCAAGATTTCGTACGCGATGCCCCAAACGAAACTCGCTCTCTCTCTCTCTCTCTCTCTGTAACTCTATTTCCCGCGAAAGGCGAAGGTAATAATAGGAAAAGATGCCGTGAGCTGAATGGGACATCGCCGTGCCGGGGCCACGTCTTGCAAAATTCGCGTACTATGATTTGCTTCTGCACGTGAAACGAGGAAATAGAAGCTAGAATTGTTCTGTCCACGTTAATTGCCGACATCCTGTTCACGGGAATCAGTGGTGCTCAGTTTGACCGCTTTATCTAGCCATTTTTTGCGATGCTAGAATGATGTATTCCTACCTGTCCTTGTACAGAATTTTATCAAAATGTGAACAAAAGCGTCGAGTTATTTCAGTCTGAAAGGAGCACGGAAACTTGTTTCAGTTTCAATCATGTTCTCTATGGCTGGACCAGGTGAATTATGAATAATAATCTTTTTTTATCACCTTATTAATTTATAGTTCGAATATATTAAAATTAATAATAATTTATGTATTATATATAATAAAGAGTGACTGCAATTTTGATTTTGCATAAAGAGATCCGCAGTCTAGTAATAAAATATATGAATAGCAAACGTTACAATAAAATAAAGTTCTCACAAAGGAAAGGTTGCGAAGGTTCATATAATATGCAGGAACCTTGAATTTTTTAACTGATGATAATTGAATGGATGCCTGGCCATTTATAGGTGGTTAAAAGGTGAGATTAATAAAATTGCTGATTATTCGGCGTATAAACGGTAAAAGAATGTGGTTGTTGGTGCTCCGGCTCGTTAGGCACGCAACCGATTAAAAACAAATTAACTCGTGGCAGACGCGGCGAACAATCAAAGAAACTAAAAGAACAGATAGCACTTCCTCGTGCTTGACAGAAACACGTGGGAATTCTTTTTACCCGTCGTTTTTTACGTTATCGACCGTGCGGGACCTTGATTTCGTACCAATGAAAAATTGAAGGAGGTCTGTTGCGCAGTATAGGCAGCTAACGAATTCAAAGTCAGGGATACGTCGTAATGATCGCTATGCTATAGCAGTACAGCAAATAGCAGTTAAGGTTGATTTCCACTGTGCGCCCTTCTCGCCGCGAATTAGAAAACCTTTTGTGCTCCGATGACACTATCATAATTTGATAATGAATGAACTATATAAATAGAAAATATAAATAAAAATAAAAAATATATAAATAATTCCTCAGGAAAGTATTTTTATAATTTCAATGATTGGTGGTTCTTGTGTCGTACTACACGAGTGCAGTGTATGCAAACAGTGGCGGCTCTAGTCAAGTGAAGGCCCCAAGCGGTAAAAATTTTGGGGCCCTCAAACTCAAGTTAGAAATAGAAGTTGCAAGAGAACTCTCATAAACTTATTAACAAAAAAGAAAAGCAATGAAAAATATCATATCGTTACACATTAAATAAAATTTAAAAATTCAAAATTCGGGGTCCTATAGTATCCCGGGGCCCCACGCAGCCGCTTAGTCCGCTTACCGTTAGATCCGTCACTGTATGCAAATACAGCGAATGCACTGTATGCGTTCGGGAAAATACAAACTCATTAAAAATATATTATTTCGATAGAGATGATTGTACCGCAAATTCACTAATATTATGATTTTCTACTGCGTACATCATGATTTATTAATACCACGAGTTTATATTCCCCACATGATAATGTATTAATATAATGAATTTGTATTCTGCTCCAGGAAACTTCATTAACGAAAAACGAGTAAATTATTCTGCAGAGGTTAATGAAACGCGTGCACCAAAATACAGCACAAATAACTAACTCGTGTACTAACTAAGCAATCCCTCTGATTTTATTATATTCCTGCAAAAAATGCATTACGTTATTTAGCCTGTGTTATTTTCAGCGGAAGCATCACTTTTTGAACTCCTCTTCTTACGAGAAATATTGAACAACATTAATGATTAACATATTAACATGTTTCGCATAATAAATTCAGGATTGAGAACTGAAGATGAAAAATTGAAAATAGCTATTAATTATTGTGTCTTTGGAGGTGCAAGTTGGTTGAGAAACATTTTGGTTTGTTCAGTAAGCAAAGCAAATATTAAAAAAGTTAAAAAGCTTTGCAAATAATCCTAATCACTTATCAGCAAAGTAATGTGATGTTGGTTGATACATGGACGACATTTGTGCAAATATACATTTCTACTGACTGGTTCGTTGAAAATTCAAACTATACAATTGCTTTTTCGACATCCTCAAAAACTGAGAATTCACTTTTTTGACAAGCTCAAAAACTCGGCATCGAGTTCTTGGAAAATTTAGGATTTTTTCACATCTTAAAATATAGCATTAGATTTTTAGAAAATATGTTTTTCCTGCAGCCTAAAACTCAGCATTGGATTTCTACAAAATTTTAACAAGATTAATATGCTATAAAAACCTATATTTAGACATTTATCTCAAGCAATTATACATGTGATAAACCTGCACCGAACCAATCAAAATATCAATCACATAAATCCGTATGTACATAGTCGTATTTTCAGCCCGCATATTGTGAATCGACATTAAACCATATCGATGCCGAGTATCAGCTGTTGATGCTTCATCGACTACGCCGGAAGTGCAGCTTTAACTCTTTTTCAGACTTCCTCAAAGAAACTTTCGAGAGGAACCGTGTTACGAGGACTGCTGCGAAAATGCTCCTTGCAAAGAAATGCCTCTAATTTTTCCTCCCTTTTCACAAATTTTTCGAGGACTGTGTTCGATCAACGTCGCCGATTAAGTTCAGCTGGCACATTTAATCTCGACTGAATTATCACGGGAATGAATAACGACTCGAGGGTAACAAGATCAAAACCATCATTAATTTCGATCGGACTTATTTTTTTAGGAGAAACAAATCACATGACGAGATTACAAGCTTTATCGGGCCCCGTTGTATAACTACACGTATAGTTTCGTTTCCATTACACGGTGATCGGCAATCTGCTGCGGAAGGAAATTCTTTTGATCGAGTTTTTCTTTTGTGCTTTGCGAGATCAAAAACACAAAAATAAACGATAAGAAGACAATAGTTCTGGATCATTTTCTTGTCTGTGCCAGCGTAAAATTACACACATGACAGTAGTAAAAGCTCCTTCGTTGTCCAAAGGCCGAGGGTTTGAGCGGACAACGACCGTGCCCGGACACTATTTTTGATTTATGACTGCGTCTTTAGTGAAACGGCTAGTTAAATGACAAAAAAAGCATTCGCAGTCAAAAGCAGTCAACTGTCTGGCTTTAAAAAACTCCTTATTTCCTTGCCATATTCCTTTCCTATTGTTCTCCGTTCTGCGTGGGTCTAGACAGTCCTGGGACACATCTGGCGACCAGATCCACGGAGGCCTAATCCTCTCGTTGACAGGTAGTGGAGTGGGTAGGCACTGGACAACGATCGTGCCCACGATTCAGGACAACGAAGGAGCGATTACTGTACTTCTAACCGAGTCTCAGAAATTTTTTTCTATCATACTGTCTAAAATACTGGGTCATGAATGTCATTGAAAATGAACTAATGAGACAAACGATGTTCTAAAAGCAATAACAAAAATTTATTAAATAATTGAGACACTGATGTAACCAATACCAAAAATGATAATAAAAGAGCTTGCATAGTTCGGTGAATTCTGAAATGTGTCTACGTAACAATATTTAAGTCAATTTGACAGTCCAAACTACTTTTATTTCGTTCGAACCAATTAAGACGATGAAATAAGAGATGGAAATAAGTTGAAGCCTCGAAGAGTTAAACAGTTTCTGGTCTTCAATTCGATAAGAGCTGCAAAAGAGGAGCTTTATAAATCCTCGAATTTACGGCACGCGACAAAATTCTCGTTTTATTTTTAGTCCCCGAATGAAACGTTCCTCCGGCGTTAATATCGTTAAAATTAGATTTCTTAAGAGCGTGTAAACGTTTCCAGCAGCAGTCATTAGTTAAAACGGCGCTCGAAGTATTCAATGCACCGGCGCGGCGCGGCGCGGAGTCGGCTTTTAGCTCGATTAGCTTTCGGTTCGATGCTAGAGCGAAATTGACCTCGAACGTTGAAATCTCTTCGCAATTAGCAATTTGGAAGTTCATTTATAGGGGAACGTGTTGGACGTCTTCTATCAAAATGGCCGTCGTCATTGGTGATAAACGCATTTCGTGCCTTGTTCGATGATCAAATCGTCGTTAGCGGACCGGTGGTTTGTCGCAAACCCAATTACACACCGCTGATCGCATTATGTCTGAGGTTGTGTACCTCGTTCTCTACCCTCAAATAGAATTACAGGGTTATGGGCTTGCGTACACGTAAATCCCTTCCGGCCACCATTTTTCCCATTTCTCTCGGCCCATTAAATTCGCGAACGCCTCGACGAAATCGCTTTTCTGTTTGCACTTTTCGCAAAACGACATTCCTCAGGTGACAGTTCAAGCATTTCTAAAACTGTTAACACTAAACCCACCATTGCTGGTCAAATGACCGATTTTATATTTTCCATTTCAAAATTATTGAAATTATGATGTTGTTACATGGACATTGTTTCGATCAATTTCTTTACCCAAGCACATATTGTGCTAAAAGTTGCACAAAATCTAAATAAGTAGAGCCTTGTCATTTTGACAAGGTAAAACATTTTAATCGCTTTTAATCCATCCATTAATTCCTTTAATTTGATAAAATTCCACGAGACAATCAAAATGAAAACGAGAAGAGTGATCGATGGCTTTTAAATCGAAGGGTTCGAAAGCACGATTTGAAGAAGTATAATTAATAGTACGTTTGTCAGTAGTATTTCTCACTTTCTTCGTCGTTTCTCCGAGCAAACAGAGAGGAACGCAAATACGTCAATGTCTGTCAGACTGTTTGCGCTGATGGCAAAATACCGTCGGCGAATAAGCTGTTAGGCCACCAGGACCATCGTCGCGTCGGTCGCTCGTGTATGTATAGAAACACTTTCGTCGAAATTGCCGAAGCACCGTTAAATTCACCGTCGACGATATACCCCGAGCCCGAGACTGTACCGTTCGATACTTGCGACACGCGCCGTCCTCGAACTATCAAAGAAAAGACCTCGATCCGCGAGCGAATCTTATTCATTCGCCGAACCAGCCTTTCGAAATCAATTTTTATGCCGCGCATGACTGCGGTTTCTTAAGAAAGATGACACAGCTCTGCGTGCGGGAACATGTACTTTCCCGCGAAATGGGAATTCGCGGGCGTCACATTCGCGAGCTGCACGCGTATCACCTGCGTTCGCCATTTTTCAGATGGAACGATAGTGCAACTTGTAAAAGAGGCATTTTCATATTGATTAGAAATGAGACACTTTGTTAGCGATTTTAAACGAGACAACTCCATTATTGATTTTGAAAGAGATATTTTGGTGTTCGATCTAGGAAAGGCACTTTGCTGTTTATTTTTTAAAAAAGGCACCTGCCTGTTGATTTTGAAAGAGACACTTTGGTACTGATTTTAAGAATGCCATTCAGATTACGATTTTCAGAAAGACAATTTGTTATTGATTTTAAAAAGAGCAGCTAGCTATTGACTTTAAAAAAGACACTATGTTGTCAATTTTTAGAAAAGGCACTTTGTTGTTGATTTTGAAAGAGACACCTTGGTACTGATTTTAAGAATGGCACTCAGATTACGATCTTCAGAAAGACAATTGGTTATTGATTTTAAAAAGAGCAACTAGCTATTGACTTTAAACAAGACACTATGTTGCCAATTTTTAGGAAAGGCACTTTGTTGTTGATTTTGAAAGAGACACCTTGGTACTGATTTTAAGAATGGCACTCAGATTACGATCTTCAGGAAGATAATTTGTTATTGATTTTAAAAAGAGCAACTAGTTATTGACTTTAAAAAAGACACTATGTTGCCAATTTTTAGGAAAGGCACTTTGTTGTTGATTTTGAAAGAGACACCTTGGTACTGATTTTAATAACGACACTCAGATTACGATTTTCAGAATGACAATTTGTTATTGATTTTAAAAAGAGCAACTAGTTATTGACTTTAAAAAAGACACTATGTTGTCAATTTTTAGAAAAGGCACTTTGTTGTTGATTTTCAAAGAGACACCTTGGTACTGATTTTAAGAATGGCACTCAGATTACGATCTTCAGAAAGACAATTTGTTATTGATTTTAAAAAGAGCAGCTAGCTATTGACTTTAAAAAAGACACTATGTTACCAATTTTTAGAAAAGGCATTGTCATGGATTTTAAACGATCACTAGGTTATCCATTTCAGGAAGCCACTTTATTATTGATTTTAAAGCAGACACTGCAGAGATCAAACAATGTGCAAAAGTTGAGCGTGACACACACACTCGTGTTTATCGCGCTCGGAGTCAGACCCAATGTCACGAGTCACGCTCGCATTTCGAAACATGTTCGTTTGTAATCTATGGCACGAGGACCATTAGTCATCGCGGAGAGAGGGATTATGGGGGTCAGTGTGGGCATTGTATAAAGTTTTACTTTAATCAGAACAACAAATAAACTTCCAGCCAGTTTTAATCAGAACCATTCTGCCACAGACTTAAGTTTCAGAACCGTCCCAAGCCCTGAACATTTCGGTCGTTTATAGCGCAGGACACATGGAGTCTATGAAAGTTAGCATAGTCTATGAGAACCGCTAGTATGCAAAACCGTTCACCATATAGATCCCCAGAGTTTTTCAGCACCCTGTACTATCCCCGGTGACCCAGTTGCCGGCGATCCATCATTCCCATCGGTGGGCGAACGATATCGTGCGGTCTGGCCGTGCCTCGCGAGTTGCAAAAGTGTGCGGAAAGGGAGGCAGCCGAAAGGGGTTCGCGGATTCGGCGAGAAGTTGAAATACGGCGTTGCGGTAGGATATCGTGTGCGATCCGGCATCGGCGTCGGCGTCGGCGTCGGCGTCGGAGTCGGCCGAAAGGCTGACCTAGTGCCCAACCCATCACCAGGGAACTTGAAGACCTCCCAGCACGCGAGGGACCATTCAATCTGCACGTGAGGATGGATGGATGCCCGCTAGCTTAGACCGTACCACCGCGATAGCAGGCGACCAACGGGGCTTCGGCTTCGGCTTCAGCTTCGGAACCGCGATATCGCGACGAGCACCACCACTGGATCGATGGGACACGAGCGTGATCGACTGTTCCGCCTCGATACAAGATCGATTGTCCGCGAAAACGGCAGACTTCGCGAACCCTTCACCCTCGCCAGACACAGACGTTTCCGACGATTCCATGGCTGCCAAGGGGCTAGATCCATTCCAATTCTTAAGCAGTAATTTTATTATATAAATTTTTGAACCCTTCTACTTTGAGATCAATCTTCTTGTTGGACTTGTTGGACCTAGTACAGACAAAGAACTGGCTACTAGAAAGATAGAATTTCGGTGAAACGCAAGGCAGAGGCTTTTGACGATTTCATGACGGCTAGATCTATTCAAATTCTTAAGCATACGAATTTATTCGAAGTGGGGGACCAACGAGCAGTCGCTAGTTCTATCTAAATCATGGGTGGCCAACCTGCGGCGCATGCGCCAAACGTGGCGCATTGGATGATTACAAGTGGCGCGCTAGATCCTTGCGCCTATACTTATTCTTTCGAAGTAGGCGCCATAACTGAATCCATCTTCATATTTTCAACGCCTGAGAGCTCTCAGTTGAATTTATACAGCCTTCTTACTCATCAATTCGTCGCAATTTTTTCACAGTTTACAATTACAGGATCGCCCTCTCGTCCAAAAGATCATTTCTCACTATCGTAGATTAGTGCTCCAATGAACGTGTGTCTTTTCAACTGGCGCAAGTTAATTAATTTAGTTGCGCGATTGAGTTATCCCTTTTCCTCCCCTAACCGAAGCAGATCCTACCCCTATTCCTATTTTCCAACCGCAACAATGAACGTAAGAAGGTGGAAAAAGTGCTCGAGTTGTATGGCGCACCTGAACTCGTATGTGAAAAAATTTTACGCATGGTAGGCAAAAGATTGGCCACCCCTGATCTAAATAGACGACAATGTTGAAGGAATGTTGCCTTCGCAATAAATTCTCATGTTCCCAGGTAGATTTTTCAAGTCAGCGGAATGGAGGTTCACGTGGTTCGTGAAAAGCGACACTCGGCCAGCTAAAATTACGCGAAAGATGGTAGATTTTCGAACTGGAGTAACCGTGGCGTGAGGAAGCGTCCGGCCTAATACTGTTAGGAGAAAGAGAAAGGACGATAGAGAAAGAGAAAGAGAGAAGGCCTTCCCAGTTTTTGCAGTTTCACTCGACAAACAATCTAGCGTCACGAAGGTAGGCGGCTCTTAGCGTGTACGGCATTGTGCACCGGTGAATCGGCCGGCGACGGCGACACAGCGCACCAAGCCGCCCACAATAAGCAATTGTGTTTGTGTGTTGCGGTTGCGGATCGAGGATCCAGAAGACACGGCCGCGCCGCGCCGCGCCGCGCCGTGCCACGCTGCTGGTTCCCGTCTTTTCTTCGGGTTGGCCCCGTTCGATTAATTTCTGTGCTCCCAACGCTGCGTCATCGGACACCTAGCTACTTTACCAACTTTATTGTTCCTCATGACACGGCCCGATCTGCTCCGCGTTCTCTAGTTTCCCTGCAACTGCTCAAACATTTCTAGCTATTGTTGATTTTGGTCTCCGTCGATTCTGTATCCTTGGTGGACTTTCGTCATCTTGAATTCTTTCTTTCTTTTGCAACAAGTACAACATTTCTGTCATTCAGCAGATTGGAAAATGTGGCGAAACAACAAGCTAATAATTTAAAGACTTACTTTAATTTGTTAATACGAGACACGATGCGTGACGGACACAACAAAACACATCTTATTTCAATTTCTTAAAACAAAACATTCGTTAAAAAATATTTATATGAATGCTTAATATTAAAAGATTGTTTAAACTGTTCTCGACCAACGTTTGACCGATAGTAACAGTGACCAGACAGCGATTATCCTTCAAGATGATCCCGCAAGAGAGCAAGCCTCGTGTATTCGCCTCGTTAGCACCCCACTAAAAATAGAATAACTAATTGAAAACGTCAGCGATGTACAAATATTTTTTCCTCCGTGCTTCCTGTGTAACATTTTAAATTTTAACACCGATCACGATCGACACGGCCGCACGGTTAATCACAGAATGTTCGACCGATAACCGTGTTCGGCTAATAAATCGGTTTAACTCGCGGAGTTTTCGTGGCACGGTTTCCGGCCTATAAATTCCGTGTTCCGGCGGATTAATTAGGGACCGACTGGAACTTCTATCGACAACAAAATTGCGCCGCGGCGAACGGCGGAAGTAACATCCAATTTTGCACTGCGGATGAGGCTGCTTGAGAAATTGGCAAGGTAATAACGGATGATCGGCCGGCGCAGGTAACGAGTTGTTTACCTGCGATCGACATTTCGGGCTGGAAACACGCGATCACGTTGCTTTGATACAGGAATACTGAAAAATTTACCCGTACACTGGTCATGCTTACTGCCGATTGCCAAGACACTTATCAGTCCAATACCTCAATTAACAATTATTTTTTAGAGACTGCGTCTACAGAGAATATATTTGTTACGTACGGAGGCTTTGCCTACGTGACTTTTACTCCCTTCTTGGAACCGCGTGTTCATGCAAGAGGTCCAGCTCGCATGCCCAAATAAACAGTTTTCCCCTTATGGGAAAGTGCATACATCTGGAGAACATAGACATATCCTCCAGATTTCCATTTACCCCTACTACCATTTTCCGAGCAAGTTTGCTACTATATAAAGGGCTCGAGCTTGGCCACCGTGGGCTTAGCTAAAGACTGAACACGAATCTGTACGCGTCTAGTAAGATTGGGTCTTATTCCCTCTTGATCATAGTAACTTTAAAGAAGTTTCGTAACGCGGTGTTCAAGGCAAGTCAATCTATTTACCCCCACATTTCTCAGCGCGTCAAAACCGAGAGCTCGGGAATTAGCTTCCGCGAACTATACAATACATAACAAGTGTATTTTCATCCTCTTTATTATAGAGTATATTGTACTCTTGATATTAGATATTTGAGAGTCTTTAATATCATTCCTACATCCTTTAAACTCCAGTAGGTAGCAATTCACCCATTTCGATAAACCTTTACCGCTCGAGGTTTATCAATAATACTTTATAAAGTTACGAGAGCTGATCTTCCAAATATCTTACCCTTTCCGAAATCCTGTGACACCCGGTGGTGAAATAGATACCGGCTAGTTCACGATCTCCTACCTAGTGGCGACCCGGTGGTGAAACAGACATCGGCTTGTCCACGATAACCCTTTCCTAATCTAGTGGCGACCCGGTGGTGAAACAGACATCGGCTAGTCCACGACTACCCCTTTCTCCTAACCTAGTGGCGACCCGGTGATGAAACAGGCACCGGCTAGTCCACGAAAACCTATCCTGTGACACCCGGTAATGAAACAGGCACCGGCTAGTTCACGACAATCCCGTTCACGCGAACAAACCTCGGCCACGTCTTTCCGCCAGCCCTCGGCTCGTAACATATTCAAGAAATAATAGAACCTCTTAATATATTGTTACATCCGGATGAAAATGGTCACAGAAGTGTTACATTGGAAATTATGAACTGCCAACAAAGGTGAATTCAAGATTTGCATTTCTCAGCCACCGTGTTTGTTCAGTTAATAATATGAGCAAATACGAACGACGATGCGACGTCGCGTCGAGCAAGTATCGAGTGCATCGTACGAACACTGCAATCGGGAACGGAGCGCAGTAGATTGAAACAGTAAATCGGAAACATAGAACGCAATTTTTCATTTGGAACTTGATTTTCTAGGAAATTGATTGCAGATATTCATTGGAACGAAAGAGAGATGGAGCTGCCATTTTTCGTCGAGGAGAAATTCATTTCAATATGCTTTGCAAATATATGTTGATGCAAAATGTGGTAGTAAGTTTTTCAATTGATTATTGTGTAGGAATATTTTATTCCAGAATTTCAATTTGTTCTCTTGCACAGACTGCATATGAGAAAAATCTTGTCGTCGCTTGCAACAAACAGTAGTTCAATAAAGACTGATCTCGACTCCTAATCATTTTAACGATCTAATTCTTGCTCTAAATGCATAAAATTCGCACGTACGAGTTATAAAAGACTCTAAAACAATGAATTATTTGTGTGTTAAGGTGATTGTGCATGGATGACTGCTTCTACTTGGAAGTTAGTGCGCTCTGTAGAATTTATAGTCTCTATTTTCGAGTGCTGTAAATAGTTCCCGACATTCATGGCACTAATTAGAAAGATATACAGTGTGGACATAGAATTGCATTAAGAACGCAGATGAATCGTACTGATAGGAATGCGGCCTGGAATTTTTGCGAGGTTTGACGCAGATCCATCACGAACAATGGGAACCTAGTATTGATCTGCTACAATAGGACTTGAAATTGATATTACAAATTCATGTGAAACCACCATTATTATAAAAATATAGATCTTTCGAAACAACAATAACTCCAGCAAGAATCTTCTCTATTTTCAGCAATGATACTACGCTAAAATTCGAGATCAATTTGTGCTTGATATTTCAACGAGAATATTCAAGATTATAATATTATGCATCATTTATTATAGTTTCCTGTAGTCATTTAACTGGGTCAGAATTTAAATGCACTTAGCGGGTGGAACGATTTTCAATTAACAGAAAAGCAATGGGCGTATATCGATCAATTTCATTCACGCGAATGCATAATCAGATGTTCCAATCTGCGAAATCCGACGCTGCATATGCAACAACCTAATATGTGACTCGGGACTGGCACTATGAGGTCGCCTACAATCTTAAAAGACTGGCTCATGCTCCAAATTACTGAAATGCAGCAGCTCAATTACCTAAATACTTGCTCGTGTATCATTTCTTTTTAACAACCCCGTGACGATTCCACTTCTGATAACTGTTACTTTGCTGGAATATTCGCAAGCAATCAAACGGTAACTGGACCACGTACATTTGTGCAAACTCCCATTTACATACAGTGACTCCCACAAATGTTCGGACACTCTTGAAAAGACGATAACTTTTTTAAAATTGGACTATACGATTCGAACTTTTTTGGGGAAGCTAGAGCAATTAGTTTACTACAGGATGTGAAAAGACATTTTTTTGAAAATTGCAATTGGTCGGAATTGTATAAAAAGTACTAAAAGTTGCGTTTTACAACTTTTTAATGTGGGCCTACATTGGAAATTTAAAAAATACGTTTTGTAGATCTGTGACAATTATACGCACTGTGAAAGTTTCATCGAAATCTGTTGATGCGGGAAAAAACGACAGCCATTGAAAGATGTGAGAATCTGCAAGTTTTACAATCTTTTACCATCTTTAAACGTTTGTAGCTCATTGCAACGTCGACCAATTTTGACGAAATTTTCAGAGTATGTATAATCCACTAAGATCTACAAAACGTATTTTTTAAATTTTCAATATAAGCTCACATAAAAAAGTTGTAAAATGTATCTTTTAGTATTTTTTCTACAATTTCGATCAATTGCAATTTTCAAAAAAATGTCTTTTCACATCCTGTAGTAAACTAATTGCTCTAACTTCCCAAAAAAAGTTCGAATCGCATAGTCCAATTTTAAAAAAGTTATCGCCTTTTTAAGAGTGTCCGTATATTTGTAGGAGTCACTGTATGTGTACCTCTTCCACCCTCTCGAAATACATATACAGTCAGGGACAGAAATAAGTGGACAGTTTTAGTGGAAGTAGCTAAAAATGAAGTTTAGTCGAATTAACATGACTGTTATAAACTTAAGTTTTATATATTATATATCCTTATAGGGTATAGATTACACTGTCCAACAAATTTCAACTTTTTTTATGTTCCCAATATACTGTTGGGTCCTTCTTATAGAGTTTTCTGCGCTGATTCCGAGTCTGTCCTTAATTTTTCCCTTATAAGCACAGTTTTTGAGGAACATGGCTTTGAAAAAAAACATATTTTTCAACTTTAAACAAATATTGTGATGGTATTATAAAAGATATTGAATTGTTCTTTACAGAAAAAAATTCTGTAGACTTTCTCGAATCCAGTGATATATAATATTAATACTATATTATATATATAGTGATATATAAGCATGTTCAAACGATCATTAAAGACGGAGAGACACCTCTTTTGCACTAATTTTTGAAGATATTTTTCAATTTATTTAAAAAAATAAGGGTCCAGCGGAAAATCGAACTATACCACGCGATAGAGCAGACTTTTATCTTGAGAACCCAACCTATTTAGTTTGCCACTGGCGGCAACTAATGTCGGGCGAAGATATTTTGCTTTCTTGTTCGAAAAAAACGTCGACGTTCCAAACTTAATAGGGTGGTTTCTCAAGATAAAAGTCTGCTCTATCGCGTGATATAGTTCGATTTTCCGCTAGACCCTTATTTTTTGAGATAAATTGAAAAATATCCTCAAAAATTGGTGGAAAAGCGGCTAAACATGTTTAAACAATCATAATGCATTAATATTATATATCACTGGATTCGGGAAAGTCTACAGAATCTTTTGCCGTAAAGAACAATTCAATATCTTTTATAATAACATCAGAATATTTGTTTAAAGTTGAAAAATATGTTTTTTTTCAAAGGCATGTTCCTCTAAAACTGTGCGTATAGGAGTAAAATTAAGGACAGATTCGGAATCAGCGCAAAAAACTCTATAAGAAGGACCCAATAGTATATTGGGAACATAAAAAAAGTTGAAATTTGTTGGGCAGTGTAATTGACTTCTTTTCCCTATTTTTAACATATTTTTGTGTCTTGTCCAAATAATTTCCGGAATATTCCTGCCAGAGGTAAAAGCGACGGTCCGATCGAAGCAGCCCAATTTGCTCGGCCACTTATCGCATCAATTAAAAGGAAAAATTATGCCGAATATCCAACGTGAATTTCCAATGATCCATCCATTTCTCGACTCCTTCAGCGAGGAAAACGATCAAAAAGCTGCTATATTCGTCAGCGACCCACATATCGTTATTTACCGCATCTCTTGCGGACCTGTTCGGCAGAAATACATATATGTACGTACCTGTCGGGACGCTCGGCCAATCAAAAAACGGAAATAAAAGTTTCAACTTCCGTTGCTGCGCCAGCACCACCGTTTCTCCCTCGGAAAGCCTCCGATTAGATAATGCAAACCATAAAAACTACGGCGCAAAAATTGCTCTTTCAATCCCACGCTCGGTGAACGCGACCGTGGATTTACATAAAATACAGAAAACATAAGTTTTCGGACATGTTCAGTCCCATCGATGTTCAAAAGCTTAAATATCAACCATTGTTCGTGAATTCTTTCGATTTGTTCCTCAAAAATAATTTTTTCAGCAAATTAATTGTTTATTATATTTGGAAAAGTTGAAGCCTATTTTTTAACAAAGTACACTGTTTTTTTCCCTCAACTTGAAACAGTGAAATTTTTGTCCGTAAATAAAGAGTTGCGCCCATTTCGTCTTCACGTAAAAAGAGCTCAACTAAATTCGCGTTTTAATTGGCACAGTCGTTTCCCGGCGAAACAGCTTAGTTATTTCGAGTTAAAACGGAAGGTCAATTGGGAAAATAGTTTTGCGAAGAAACTGGAAGGTTCAAAGGGCAAATAAAAACTGCAAGGACCACCAGACATTCGCCAAGGGCCGAGCCAAGGAAACATTCGATCAGCCTCGACTTTCATCGGGCCATCGCGTCGCGTCGCGTTGCTTCGTGACCGATTATAATTGCTTCATCGTGAAAGAAAACTTCTCTAATTACTGGTACCACGGATTCCAGCGACTCCGAAACTTTCGCCGAAACTTTCAACAGCTGCCCTCCCACCCCAAACGTCCAAGGTATTTCGGTGCGAAGGTAATACCGTGTCGAAATCGGAGACGGGACACCCGGTATAGAGCGAACAGCCGGAAACTTTTGGCACTGCAATAACATACCGCTATGCTGTACTGCAGAAAAATATAATGCGACCAATGCGATATACAGGACCTTGCGAGCTACGTGGCCCAACTCGCAAGGACTTTTCCTTGCCGCCTCTTCAACCAATCACCCTTTTTAGTTCGACAGTGTTTCAATTCGAAAGACTCGATGTATGAATTTAAAAATTATAATGCGAACATAACTGCCTGTTCCTAACAATTTATTAATGCCGTAAAACCTCCAGGCACAGCGAACGTACAAATTAAAAACGCAGAAAAGCAACCTCTCCAACACAGAAAGAATAAGTTCTATTTAACAGCATTGCAGTACGGTGCAGAAACTTGCATATTCCTGTCTGACCATTGCCGGCGGTTTCTACTAGCAAGAACCGGGCTCCAGTGGTTTATAAAAATTGGTCGCATAATTAACAGTCCGTGGAGAGCTTTCCGTTTGACTGGCAACGCCATAAAACAGTTCTCTCGGTGCATAAATCTCAATTTAGTCAGCGCTTCGGTGAATCCGTCTCGGAAAAAGTGAATCTGCATAAACATCCGCAGCCTGCCAACGACAACACCGGCCGGGCAACGCTTGTGCTTCGAATATAAACTTTCAACATCGTTTTTCCCAAGAACGACGGTCCCAGTTTTTTTCTCTGTTTCTCTCTGTGTGTGTCTATGTGCAATGCGTGTGTATATTTACACATGTAGAATCGTTTGGTTTGGATCGCATATACCTGTTACCAACGAGAGCGAACCTCGGGTCAGCGGACATATTGACTGCGCGATAGTTAACCACTGCAGTCGCGAGAGCTTGCACCGAACGATGCGACCCGCGGTTGTTAATAACTGCCGCCTATAAACCCGGCTGCATACAAGTCGACCGGCGACCTGTGTGTCTCTGCGAATCGCACCACTGATTCTTCCTCGCAATGTTGATGCCGCGCTACGTTTCGCCGACTAGACGCGACACTGCCGTCGTGAAATCAGAATGTCGATACCCTAATGCAGGGGTTGCCAATCTTTCGCCTAGCATGCGTAAAATTTTTTCACATACGAGTTCAGGTGCGCCATACAACTCGAGCACTTTTTCCACATTCTTACGTTCGTTGTTGCGGTTGGAAAATAGGAATAGGGGTAGGATCTGCTTCGGTTAGGGGAGGAAAAGGGATAACTCAATCGCGCAACTAAATTAATTAACTTGCGCCAGTTGAAAAGACACACGTTCATTGGAGCACTAATCTACGATAGTGAGAAATGATCTTTTGGACGAGAGGGCGATCCTATAATTGTATACTGTCACAAAATTGCGACGAATTGATTCAGTTATGGCGCCTACTTCAAAAGAATAAGTACATATAGGCGCAAGGATCTAGTGCGCCACTTGTAATCATCCAATGCGCCACAGGTTGGCCACCCATGCCCCAATGCAGGGATGGGCACGGGTGAGGCCCCTCAAACGCCTGCTTTCCCCACCAAGCTTCCTTTCCGTGGCGCTCCTCGCGGCTCCGATGCACGAGCAGTGTCGCCAGATTGAGGTTGAATCGGAGCTCCCGTACTCCCCTACTTTCCCCTTCCAGTGTCGCCAGATTGCTGTGGACACGAATCTCCCGTACTCCCCTACTTTCCCCTTCCACTATTCTATTCGCACGCGCACACTCAATCCCCGTCGCGCACGCGCAACGGTGTCTCCCATTCGCCCCACTTATTCCCCGTCATCAGAAAGGGGGTACATCATTTCATCATCTCTCCCTCAGTCTGGCTTCACTGTGCACGAGGCCTGCGCACTGCTTGCGACGGACGAAGCGCGTCTTTCTTTCATAGTAACGACGGAAGCTGGTGGGGGACAGGGTTGCCATATTTTATCCCCTCCGGCCCCTTACCCTTCCGTCCCTCGCCTAGATGCTGCCTCCGCTATCCCCACTCTTACCACTACCGCTGGCGCGACCGAGTCGGTAGCATGCTACCGCTCTCATTCTAGCACTCGGTCGTGGCAGCGGTAATGGTAAGAGTGGGGATAGCGGCGGCAGCATCTAGGCGAGGGACGGAAGGGTAAGGGGCCGGAGAGGATAAAATATGGCAACCCAGGTGGGGGACAGTAGGCGCTACGGTGGGGACGGCTTTGCCTCGGTTGAGGCAAAAATGCCCATCCCTGCCCTAATGCATCGAAAGGACCCCCGCCACAGTGTCGCCAGGTCGAGAAAATCGAGGGGAATACAAGTACCCCCTCTCTAATGACCAGTCCAGTCTACGGCACGGTCTACGGTCTTAGTGGGGGACGTTGGAGTGTGCGCATGGTGCTGGAATGGGATAGTGGAAGGGGAAAAAGAGGGGAATGTGTGAGCTCCGTTTGGAGCTCATCTGGCGACACTGCCCCGCCACCCTGTGCGCCAGTGCATAATCGCTGCATCAGGTCCTCATCATCCGGCCATCTTCCCGGCGATTTTCCATTTTCAGGGAATTGTCCACGCGAAACAAATTATTTTCCATTCTTTGATCGGATATCTTCATCGTGACTGATTGCGGAAGTCCTGCATTGATAACTAAAAATATAATAATAATTCTTGAAAAAAGAAATGAGTATTTTTGCAATTTTGATTTTACCGTCTGGCGATAATCTTGAATGGGAAGCGATCGCATATTTTCTGAACGGAGTGTAACAGCTTAATTGCTATTTCCGTGAATTAGTCCACGAAACCCAGGATCCGCGTAAACATCCGCGCGCCGCGCAGTCATTACTAATAATAGTGCGACGAATTCGAATTATTTCTGGTGAACCAGCGATGACTGAAAATTTTTCGAGGAACATCTCGCCGAGCAGATGCGATCTGGAGACTTCTGGGAACTCTGGGGAATATTCCGGACTCGTCTAACAGAGGGGAATGACTGGACACGTGTCAACGCGACAGGGGGTTGACGAGGAGAATGAAAGTGACGTTCATACTAATTATATCGACGCTCCATACTACACAGAGTATCGACTGTATGACGTACTTTCGTTCCTATCGTTCGAACACACACACACGTCGCGCAGCGGCTTGTAAATTTTGCTCAAATGAGGCAACGTTCGGAGCCGGTTTGCGCACTTGCATCGACGCTAATAATAAATGTTAAACACCCGATTGGCTCATCCCTTTATTTTCAAATTGTTACTCAATCAGTTTATCGAAGACTCCAATCGCTAATTAGAAGCTGCTGTTTCGTTTGATCGACGAGCCACTTGAAAAATTCTACTTTCGCAGCTGCGCAATTTATTCGGTTCGAGATGAAACGGTTAGCTCTTGCGCAACAACTGCATCTGATTTTGCACTATCCGATTGTACTATTACAAGGTTTCAATCCTCCAATTTCTTGTACGATAGTTACTCAAATTTTCAGATGTGGACGATCGTGATCTAGCTGAAGCCATCATTGTTATCCCTTTTCATACAACTTCCAACAGCTTCTCACAAAATCATTGAATTTCTTTTACGGACAGCTCGGTCATTAAAAAGCCTATTAAATGATCGCCCATAAAAATCGGCTGAAAAGCGCTGGCACCATCAACGGGCCTGAATTCTTATCATCGGATCGAAAACTGTCAAGTTCAGAGAAGCCAGTAATGTTAATTGCTATCGCGTGAATGGTCGACGTATGGTTCGTCCCATGGTGTCCTCTATCGAGTCTGTCTCGTCACGGCATCGGTAATAAACCGAGATTGAAGATACGAATTTAATCACTTAATCGATGGATCGATCCTTCAAACAATTATCTGATCGACCTGTGGACTATAAACAGCGCCGGTTTTTTCTGGTTTGCCATTACGGTACACAGGACGAGCCAAAATGGTGTCAAACAGATTCGAATCTGACAACACTGAAGCTCCATCTTCATTGCTTGAGATCTTAAAGCATACGATAACAATTGATCATAAAGGGAAGTGAGACTTTGTAGTATCTTCATCGAAATTCTTATGATTGTAAAGTAATGCGAAATGGTCACTTTCGCTGAAGCAGGAAATTTTGAATCTAGGTCCACAGTCTACTGATTACAACTTCGCCGAGATCATTTCACGAAAGAAATTCCATTTACTTCTTCTTATCATTTCTATGGTTGCTAGAACGATAAACAACGTGTTAAAAAGTTTGTCGAATCGACTCACATAACACTGTCCAACAAATTTCAACTTTTTTTATGATTTCAATATACTGTTGGGTCCTTCTTGTAGAGTTTTTTGCGCTGATTCCGAGTCTGTCCTTAATTTTTCCCCTATACGCACAGTTTTTGAGGAACATGGCTTTGAAAAAAAAACATATTTTTCAACTTTAAACAAATATTGTGATGGTATTATAAAAGATATTGAATTGTTCTTTACAGCAAAAGATTCTTTAGACTTTCTGGAATCCAATGATATATAATATTAATGCATTATGATTGATTAAACATATTTAAATCATCATTAAAGACGGAGACACACCACTTTTGCACCAATTTTTGAGAATATTTTTCAATTTATCTCAAAAAACAAGGGTCCAGCGGAAAATCGAACTGTACCACGCGATAGAGCAGACTTTTATCTTGAGAACCCACCCTATTAAGTTTGCCACTGGCGGCAACTCATGTCGGGCGAAGATATTTTACTTTCTGGTTCGAAAAAAAACGTCGACGTTTGGTTTCTCAAGATAAAAGTCTGCTCTATCGCGTGGTGTAGTTCGATTTTCCGCTGTTTAAACATGTTTAAACAATCATAATGCATTAATATTAAATATCACTGGATTCGGGAAAGTCTACAGAATCTTTTGCTGTAAAGAACAATTCAATATCTTTTATGATAACATCACAATATTTGTTTAAAGTTGAAAAATATGTTTTTTTTTCAAAGCCATGTTTTTCAAAAACTGTGCGTATAGGAGAAAAATTAAGGACAGATTCGGAATCATCGCAAAAAACTCTACAAGAAGGACCCAACAGTATATTGAAATCAAATTTGGTGTTCTACAGTGTAATCATTAGCAATATATTTCTCGGGACGGCGAGGATTTAGGTCGTTGCTAATGCATCGGTTCGCATAAAATGCACACAGCACAGCGGACAAACTCGACTCGCGCGACGATGTTTCGTTGGCAGAGAGGAAGATCGTTATTTCTGCGTAAACGAAGGAGGCTCTAAGACGCGCCTAATGCAATATAATAATTGAATTTGATGATGCAATCAATGCCGACGCGGTGGAATCTTGTAAGAAGTCGCGATCCACTCTGACGGAGATCGCGAAAGACGTCAAACGACAATCTCTCTACACACGGTTATGTAAACGCATGGCAAAACGAAAACTAATTACGGCGAACTTCCATCCAATTTCCCGGGGCGCGTACACACAGGTACTACTTGCACCAGATAATCTCGTTAAGGCACTTTTGATGCATCATTTCCCCCAATACGCGCGTAATCCGGCGAACATTTAATTATGCAAACGTCCCCGATCCCGGCGAAACGATAATTCCTGTATCGTGGAGCTCGCGATCAGAAGGTAGACAAATTTGTCCATTGTTCGCCATTTTTGTTGCTTAAAGCGAACGGGAACCTATCTGTTCGCGAGACTCGAATTACTTTCCATTGTCCTGCTGCGTAACTTCGAAATCATTATTTTCATTAATTTATAATGAACCATGAATATTTGTGGATCGACTTGGAAGAAGCAGACGGATTCGAATGTTACTATGAAATTTATTCACAAGACTCGACCAGGCTTGCCATATGCGCCGGCCGCCAGGCCCCTTACGTTTCCGTCCCTCGCCTAGACGCTCCGTAAAGCCTGCCTTCGCTTCTCCCACTCTTACCACTCGCTGCCGCGTACCGCGTGGAGCATGCTACCGAGTCGGTTGTTACCTAATTTTATCCCTTCCGGCAAGTGGCGGCTCAAGTGAAGTGAAGTCCCCAAGCGGTAAAAATTTTGGGGCCCAAGTAATGAAAACACATTACACATTAAATAAATTTATTTCAAAATTCATAAATTTATTTAAAATTCGGGGCCCTGTGGTATCCCGGGGCCCCCCGCGGCCGCTTAGTCCGCTTACCGTTAGATCCGCCACTGCTTCCGGCCCCTTACCCTTCCGCCTTGTCGCCAAGTTTCGCAGCGTAGCTCTTCCCACTAGTCGCTGATGCGTACCGTACACCAGCGTGTCGCCACTGTCGCCGGCGTTAGTGGGAAGAGCTACGCTGCGAAACTGGGCGAGGAGGCGGAAGGGCAAGGGGCCGGAAGGGATAAAATATGGTAGCACTGCTACCGACTCGGTCGCGGCGTCGCGTCGCGGCAGCGGTAGTGGTAAGAGTGGAAGAAGCGAAGGCAGGCTTTACGGAGCATCTAGGCGAGGGACGGAAACGTAAGGGGCCTGGCGGCCGGCGCATATGGCAAGCCTGGACTCGACTCAAATGATTAAATTATTTTCAAGATAATTATTTTCATTATTTTCTAATAGTAAATTATTGCATCCCGTCGAGTTGCATACCTTAAACATAATTATTTCCTGTATATGTAATAGCAACATCGTCTATTTTTGTGGACCGTCATACAAGGAGACCGAGAAGTTACCCTTTCTACGTATAACAAATCGAAATACATTGTCACTCTTCGTTAAAATTCTATTTTGATTCTAGCGAATTTGTGCATCCCTTTCTCAAGTTATTTATCATTTTAATTCGATTAGTAGTTTCAATCTCTTAATACAAATTTGATTGTTCATGTTGGTAAAATGAAAGAAGAAGTTTGCCGTACCTTCTTATTTTCTCTAACTACGTCAATAAAACCTTGTCTGTCTCTAGTTTGGAGGTAGTCGCAGCTGTAACAAAAAATTAAAACCATAAAGTATTTCATTCATGTATTCTTTCAAGCTTTTGCAATTAATTTTAAAAAGTAGTATTTACAGGCGCAATACATTCAATTTGAAAGACGAGACAAATCGTCAAAGATCTTGGTCAGAGAATCCTAATACATAATGATAAAAATTTAATTTTCCACGAAATCAGCTACGAGGAATTTTGTTTCATAAAAATCGACGCTATCGTATTCCCCATGTGCGCCACATCTGCTTTCCAAGTATCTACGCATTCGCGTAACATTTCAAGCAAGCCTCCGACAATAAAAACCTTCTATAAAAGCCAGGACAGTAAGGAGGCCATAATGTTGAAAGAAAATCTCAGAAGTTTCGCAGATAGCGATCATGTTTCTGCGAAAGGCCCCGAAAGGGGACATTGAAATCCCACTTTTAAGGAGCATCCCCACGCAAACGATTAATTGAAATGCTGGCCACGTGTTTAATCGCGAGCCTTGCGCCGCTATCCGGGACACTAAAGGCTGGACTTTGCAAGCAAACGTTTCGCGACTTCTAAATATAAATCGTTCCTTGAGCTGGAGAGAGAGAGAGAGAGAGAGAGAGAGAGAGAGAGAGAGAGAGAGAGAGATAAACAGGGAGAGAGGCAGATATCCACTTAGGTTCGCCATGTATGCGGCACAATTACGCGGATTACTGAAATCTCTTCATTAACCGCGGAGAACGGGCCATTCTTGCGGTTAATGCGAGTCAGATGGAACGAGTCCGGTTTCCATGTATTTTAAAAACGCGAATTCCGTATTACGCAACGCTCTAGCCTCGTTAATAGAAATCTGTTAAAAAAAGAAAAATATCCGGGAAACTTTGAATTTTTTTTATCGGCCTGCTTCTGAGTAATCGGCTTCGCAAGAACCATCGTTAATTCGGATGATTTATTGCTCCGCAATAACTTAAGAAGCACGCACAGCCATTCACCTTCCTCTAATTATGTGGCAGCGTACACCGAACCGATGTTTCTTGTTGAATGAAAATCATGTGAGCGTCGTGAACTTTGATTTTTATACCAAGATTATTTTCGGGTGTTGATGGATGTATGGATCTAGTAATGAGATTTATGGAGTCGTACATTTTTTTCATTAATGATAGACTGAAAATCAACAAAATAAAGATTCGTCCTATGGCTATCATTTTATGGATGAAGGAATTAATACGATTCAAGAATACCCTAGTTTTCGGGTCTCAGATTACCGAGAGATTTTGTTACATTTGTCAACAGAAGCCGTTCGAATCATTATAATTGAAATGCCTCCCTGGCGAGAGTACGTTTCATTTCGGATGGTTCCTGTGAATGCGGAGCGGAGGCTCAGGACCTCAATCATATTACAGTAAAAGCTCCTTCGTTGTCCAAAGGCCGGGGGTTTGAGCGGACAACGACCGTGCCCGGACACTATTTTTGATGTATGACTGCGTCTTTAGTGAAACGGCTAGTTAAATGACAAAAAAAAGCATTCGCAATCAAAAATAGTCAACTGTTAGGCTTTAAAAAACTCCTTATTTCCTTGCCATATTCCTTTCCTATTGTTCTCCGTTCTGCGCGGGTCTAGACAGTCCTGGGACACATCTGGCGACCAGATCCACGCAGGCCTAATCCTCTCGTTGACAGGCAGTGGAGTGGGTAGGCACTGGACAACGATCGTGCCCACGATTCAGGACAACGAAGGAGCGATTACTGTATCTGGCAATGTCCAGAATATGATTCAGAACGTGATCACCTGTTTGAACTGCTCCTCAATCGTAAACACTACCCTCCCTACAATATTAATTTTTTTCTAAGCGTACGAGACATTAAAGCGTTAATGTTTATTTTTAACTTTCTCAAAAAATGTAAGATTAGGATTTAGCGCTTACCGTTATATTACATAATTCCACTTTATACATATTACATATTACGTAATATACTTCTCTAATTTTTTGTAAAGTGTTATTTCTATGTATGCTATATAAACCAAACTAGGTTTATGGCATCAATAAATAAATAATTAATGAAGGAATTAATAATTTTTGAAAGGAGTTCGCCGCTCAATTCAAGTACGAAGAGCTCCAGCAATTTGGATCGAAGCAAGACTGATCAAGATCGTTCCGAGTCCTTGGATCTGAGTCGGTCGATGACGAGGGTGCATCCTATTGAGAGCACATCGAGATGGTTCAAGCCGGGGTCATTAAAAATGGATCCATCTATCCGCGCCGTGGGCGGAATGGGACGAAGGCGCGCATTTAAAAATTCGCGATAGATCGAGAAGCGTTCTTGTACGCGTGACCTCATTATCCTGCCCACGATTCCAACGCTGCGCCGCCGGTCTCGGGTTTCCTGCAGAACGATCCCGGAGATTACGGTCTCAACTCGATCTCGCAGTCGAGGACTGACCTCGCTCTCTTCCAGGTTGCAAGAACGTACGAGACCTCAATTGTTAATTTTGTAAAAGGCCCGGCTAGCGCGCGCTCGCCGATTTCTATCGCGCGTACAATGCCGCGGCGGCCTCCTCGTCGCTCTAAACCCTCAATGTATAACTGTAGCCGGGAACTCTCAACAATAATAACAATAAGTCTTTAGCGCGACCGGATCGACCTGCCAAACAATGAAACCCGCTCCTATTGATTCGCTAACGAATTCGGGAAGAATGAAATTTTGTTTCGTTGTTCTAGCTCGTGCAAAATGAATGACCGAATTTCTTCGCTTTGTGATCCATAAATGATTTCTTTAGTAAATCTAGTCGCTTGTGTTACTTGTTATACGTTTGTTGCGCCGATAAACAGAAAATATTGCCTGCAAATGAATACTTGATTCGTCTGCTCGAATTAAGGATGTTCTGGAGGTACAATGGGAGACAAAAGTACAAGAAATTCTAAATCCATCAATATATGGGCAATGAAAGCCATTCATGAGTATATTTTGCATTAAACTTTTGCGAATACTGTACCCTCTGTAGCTACACTCAGTGGTCTACACTTGCGCTTCCATGCTAGTGAGAGACAACACGATAAATTTGACGTTTTGTAACAGTTTATAATTTTTTTGCTCCGTAACTGTTTAGTGAATCCTAATAAATTTTGAACATAATTAATTACATAATTTTTACTACATATAAAAAAACTGGAATTTCTAGTTGCGTTTTTTCAAGGTTTAAATAGGGTTTGAAGTGGAATTTTGTGAATTCTCCATAAGAAGACGTGTTAAAATGCGAAAACTTTAAGTTGCTATAATTCTTAAACGGTGCAGTGAATCGAACCCAAACTTTGGTCATTGCATTAATTTAGTAAGAATTATATCTTGTCAAATTTTCAAAAATTTTGTTGCGTTTTTATATTACCTCCAGAACATCCTTAAAAGATTCCTCAAAAGCTGGATTGATGCTCAAAAGTAGCAGACTGGAGCTCGCCAAAAGACTCACAGGCTACCGGTAAAGTGGCCGGACCGGTTCGGTGTGGACCCTGATCACGTCTGAGCGCGAAACAAAGATTTTCCCGGTAGATCGAGGACAGATCTCGATCTGTGGGAAATTCCACGGCCACGGGAACACATCGTGGGCAGGATACCGAGGCGCTACGCAGCGCAGGTAGAAACAGGCGACAAAGGAGCACCGTTTGACTTCAGCGTCAGCGCTCGAAACCGCCTCCGAGAGAGCTCGCCGTTCTCCTGCGAGAGCAGGTTAAGCCGATTAGAACGGCTCTGAATGAACGGCGAACAGGTATAATTCTGTTGGTCTATTGAAATCAGATAAGGGTCGCGATTAATGGGCGCATAGCACATATAGCGCGACGGCTCTCCCGATGTTTCCTTTCGCGAGGGGTTTCCCCGTGTGTGTTCTATCTTCCGCCGATCTATGGCGATTTTGTTGCAGTCGATGTTTATTGACGGCGGAAACACGCTATGCAGAACCGTGCGAACGGTTTATTACGGGCTTTAACGATCTGCAGGCGGAGAGAAACGATGCGAGCCGTGCGTTATTGTTCTGTTGTAAATTCCGCGCTTGTGCGATTTTAATCACCCGATGTTCGATATAGTAATACGTTCGAGCGGATCCCGTGAAATCTCTAGCCTCTTTGTCTCGTAAATTTCTGCACGAAAATGCATATGCGAACACCTGCAATTTAGAACGATACTTCGGTTTATAGTTAGAGAGATTTCATCTAGCAAGGAGTTTTTGAAATACGGGACATTGTGTGCAGGTGTTTCAGTGTTGCGATTCTACTTATTCTCCTTGGCTTCTTCGTAAGTGTTCACAATTAAATATTCAACCAGTTCAAACACGATTGCTGGTACGTACAAGATTTGTCTTTTTTAATCCGACATCAAATCTGATACCGTTTAATAGAATAGAATAGAAATACTTTATTTTTAGCCTTCCGGTCATAAAAAGGAACTCGGTTTACAATTGTGCCTCAACTCTCTCATCCTTCCATACCTTTCCGAATACACTCATACACTTTACTTTGCCCTATCATTCTCCTATCCTTCTCTCTACTCTGTTTTCTCCTTTTCTCCCCTAGCTTCCTCGGCCAATCTATCGCTTCCTGTGACCCCCTGATACCGTTTAATATTTGAAGTCGACAATTTTTTGGCCGGCGGTAACCGCCAGAACAGGTTAACGAGTCCGATTAGCGTTCGAGTAAAATGGAAGATCGAAGAATTAGGGGATTCAGACTTTTATTGGGTTTACAGGGGAGCCCGGAGTAATCCCATAATCCTGATTTGTGTTGAGTCTGCCTTTTCTCCGCGTGTCTCCCACGAAACTATTTACCGAACAACCCGATAACAATTAATAAGTAAATGAATTTGTTCATGATAATAAAGCGACAATAACACAGCTGCCGCGAACTGTTAGAAAATTCACCCGTTTCAGTTCTTATAGAACTATGGAGACCGGTCATTCGAATTTCTCGGTGGCTGCTGCTGCTAAACGGCACCGAAACACTCCTTTCGCGTCGAACAGCGTTGTTAAAAGTGAGAAAAACAGAGGAACAGAGGAGAAAAGAAGAAACCGCGTCTCGTTGCCGCTTTACGACATGATCGTGGTTTATTGTTTGCTCGTTTCTTTGTTTCGTCGTTTAGCCGGAGCACACGCAGCTGCGGGAGGATTTAACGTCGCCGCGGAACGATTACCGGACCGCTCCACGTGCTAATGAAGAGTAATTAGCTGGTTGACAGAGCCGAACGACACTTGTAGCCTGGCCGGAGTGTGGGGGAGCGAAATGATATGATGGAGGAACAAGATGAACACCGTTCGTTCGCGTTTCCGAGAATAAGGATTTTATGCGTTTCTAACATGAACAACCTGGACATATACAACTCACAAGGATAGTGCAAGGCCTTCGGGTCACCGATTTAGTTGAGATTTTGTATACTTATAGATTACGATCTCCCTTTTACGAATATATACCATTATAGGGGCAAACACTCAATATTTGTTGAGATATTCATAAATAAAGTTTTTTCATAAAAAACTATGCTATACATAAATATGCTATTGTAGAGAAAGTATACAACGAATAATGTCCTGGTATAGTGGCTATGTACTAGACTTACAATCCGGTAGACTTAGGGTTCGATTCCTCTAACAAGGAGAGTGCAAGGTCTTCGGGTGACCGATTTAGTTGAGATTTTGTATACTTATAGATCTCGATCTCCCTATTACGAATATATACCATTATAGGGGCAAACACTCAATAATTGTTGAGATATTCATAAGCAAAGTCTCTGTTAGTGCTTAAATATACATAGTATTGTAGTTTTTCAACGTTTTCAACGTATTTCAACGTACGAGAATTTCCAACACGGTGGGCTAGGGTTCGATTCTCGTCTGGTGAAAAGTATTTTTTTTTCTTATTTATTTACATTATTTATTCGCTGTGTAACATTGACTCGTCTATAAGAGATTGCACATTTATTTCAAATTAAAGAACAAAAGTTTTAATAAATTATAAATAAATTAACCGGTCCATATACAGCCGGATTAACAGCAGAGAGACAAATTTTCCAAACTTACTTATTCGATGTGCAAGATGTTTCTGTGTACATATTATGTTTCGTATGCTTTTACAACATGTACCACTGTTGTAATTAAAAATATGTAAGTACAATATTATTAAATTTATCGTGTACCAAATTTTTTTATCTTCCTATATTTACTTTATTTTTTCTGTTTCCAGCCATGAGAGGGTAATTTACTATTCTATTAATTTCGGTTAATTTATTTATTAATTATTAAAACTTTTATTCTTTATTTTCTAATAAATGTGCAATCTCTTATAAACAAGTCGATGTTACACAGGGAATAAATAATATAAGTAAATAAGGAAAACAATATTTTTCACCAGACGAGAATCGAACCCTAGCCAACCGGGTGGAAAGTCTCGTAAGTTGCCCTTTTTCGTTGTACAGTAAAAGCTCCTTCGTTGTCCAAAGGCCGGGGGTTTGAGCGGACAACGACCGTGCCCGGACACTATTTTTCATTTATGACTGCGTCTTTAGTGAAACGGCTAGTTAAATGACAAAGAAAAGCATTCGCAGTCAAAAGCAGTCAACTGTCTGGCATTAAAAAACTCCTTATTTCCTTGCCATATTACTTTCCTATTGTTCTCCGTTCTGCACGGGTCTAGACAGTCCTGGGACACATCTGGCGACCAGATCCGCGCAGGCCTAATCCTCTCGCTGACAGACAGTGGGAGTGGGTAGGCACTGGACAACGATCGTGCCCACGATTCAGGACAACGAAGGAGCGATTACTGTATACGTTTTCTACAATTGTATATTTAAGCACTAATTGAGACTTTGTTTATGAATATCTCAACAATTATTGAGTGTTTGCCCCTATAATGGTATATATTCGTAAAAGGGAGATCGAGATATGTATATAAGTATACAAAATCTCAACTAAATCGGTGACCCGAAGGCCTTGCACTATCCCTGTCAGTGTGGTTAAACTTACATGTGTCGTTATTTCAGATTCGTGATGTATAGCATGATATTCAGGGACTTTGCATCTTTCGTCCAAACTTTATAGAATTACTCCAACCATCACCCACACTCGGGGTCAGGTGACAATAATGGGGAGATACTCGTCGACCTCGGCAAGGTCGAGGGGGGCTACAGTCTGTTCTTCGGTAAAACCATAACTCTCGCAATAACTGTCCCCGAGTGGTGTCTGAGACACCATAGTGAGCAGACGTGTTTCGTGTCGCGCTCTCAAAGTAAACAATCATTCGGCTACGAGTTACTACGAGTGTATAATATAGAGTGAAATAGTTTCTCAAGTGGTTTTAGTGAATCCTAAGTTTCGGGCTGCAATTGCAGTCTCGAAAAATTATACCAAGTTGGTATTAGGGATTATGGCTTCTGACAACAGGGGTCATAATAACATGGAAACCCAAAGTACAATGCAACCATCCGTAATGCAAACCTACGCTGGAGTGACAGCACACAGCACTCGTCCAAAAAAAGACCAGGCCATAATAATGGACTCAATCGAAGGAATTACTAACGATGAATATTTAGATGGTTTGGAAAATATTACGGACATAGAAAACATCTTGTTTATATCAAAAATCTCAGGAGGTAGAGTTTGTGCTTTTCTATCCAGCAGATCTTTAGTAGAAAACCTAACAAATAAGTCAGTTCAAGTAAAGGACCATTTATTAACAATTAGACCTCTAATTGAGAAAAATAAGAGAGTTGTCATCTCCAATGTAAGTCCGATCATACCACACGAATTATTAGTTGACTTGTTAAAAAGTAAAGGTATTAGATTGGTTTCCCAAATGAATTACGTTAGAGCAGGGCTAACCAAACCTGGGCGCTCTCATATTTTTTCATTTCGTCGCCAAATATATATAAAAGAAGAAGACGAACACCTTCTTCCGGACAAATTACAAATAACCTACGACAACACAACCTACTGGACTTACTTGAGCACGGATTCAACATGCTGCTTCATATGTAAACAGAACGGGCATGTGGCAAAGTCATGCCCGAAACAAATACAGGAAAGGCCTTCGACTATCGAATTGACGCATAATGGCAACGAAGACAGTATTGACAACGCACCGGGTGTTCTCTCAAATACTCACGACATATTTAACGAAAAAAAAGGTGTTAAAAGACCTGTTCCATCATCCACGTCATCGGAGGGCCCTCATGAAATTCTGTACTCCAAGTTAAACGAATGTACAGTTCGATCTTTTGACGAAATAAGCTCATCTCCTCCCTTACCAACGACAAAGAACGACAAATTCAAAAAACCGATCACCAAGAAAAAGAAACTTACTGGTGAAGATTCCTCGGAAAACTGTACCAAGGATATAGATGAAATTCTTACGCCAATTAAAGACATCTTAGAGCACTCTCCTGATCTTTATGTTTTGGATTACACCCAATTTAAAATGTTTCTGGAAAAGTCTCGAGGACAACACAATTCATTAGAAGTTGCTTTGGAATTCACCAAAGACATAGATGGTTTAATTGAAATGATTGACATAGTTCATAAAAATATCGAGGATCGAAGTCTAAAATCAAGATGCATGAGAATTAAAAAGAAAATCCTGTTACATAATATGTCTGACTCTGAACACGACTCCGATCAATCTCGATTATTTGATAAATTATAAAATTTAAAATAACACCTTTAATAAAAGAACATTCTATCAATCCGACCATGACCACCTATCATCATAAGGATTTGAATATACTGTTTTGGAACCCAAGAAGCATCGTAAGAAGAAAAGAAGAACTTCCTAACATCCTCATCAATCTGGACATCTTGATATGTGTAGAATCCTGGCTCTCAGAAGAATCTCAAACGGATAAAAACTTCCACTTCGCTGGTTTCAAGACCTTCAGGAAAGATCGTCTGCACTCCAGAGGGGGTGGTATTCTTATTCTAATTCGTAACAACTTAGCTTACTTTGAACTTCAAAATCTAAAGTGTCCTGATCAATCTGTGGAATTAGCTGGCATTAAAATTACTAATATAAACCCCGCAATAGATATATTCGTATGTTATAGAGCTCCCCATTTAACACTCTCACAATCTCAGTGGGACGAAATATTCACACAGGTAGATAAAAGCCAACATGCAATATTGATGGGAGACTTCAACGCCCATCATACAAGTTGGAATTGCAAAAACAATGATACTAATGGCGAAAGACTTTTTAATAGTTATAACAAATCTGATTTATTTCTTCATAATTCAAAATCTATTACCTATGTTCAATTTAATAATGATATAAGGTCCAATTTAGATCTCATATTCTCTTCAGCAAACATAGCTCATAAAACCAATGTAGAAGTAAACGACGAAACTTGGGGTTCTGATCATTACCCCGTATTTGTAACAGTATCGACTAAGAAAAGTATATATCACAAGAAGTCCTTCAGATTAAAATCATTAAGAACGAACTGGGATGAAGTGTCTACCAACCTAGAAAAAAATTACGATCAATTTTTGACAACAGATTACGAACTTTTACCGGCAAATGAAAAATATAATATTTTCACCAACATACTAACAAATGCTATAATAGCAAACACTCCAAAAAAAAAAAGAATTGTTAATGACAAAATCCATCGAAATCCGGTACCATGGTGGGATTTAGAGTGTGACAAGGTCAAAAGGCTCAGAAAAGCGGCTTTCAAAAAATGGCAATTTACTAAAAACAGTAATGATTACATAGATTATAAAAAATTTTCGGCTCTGGCTAGAAAAACATTTAAAAAAAAAAAGAGAGACAATTTTAGAGACTTTGCAAAGAGTTTGAATTTCCACACCAGCAAAAAATATGTTTGGAACCACTGCAAAGTCTTAAAGAACAAATGGATTAAAGTAACACCTTGTCACACTCCTGAGAATCACCAGTCTGAAACCAAAATTAGGGAAGCTCTAGATAAAATTAGTCCATCATGGGTCTCCGATGATCCAGATATAGTGCCTACTTGTAAGAAAAACGATTTTCTCAATTCACTCTTTGACTTTGCCGAATTTAACATTGCTCTCAAAAAGAGAAACACTCGTTCAGCTCCAGGCACAGACGGTTTAGATTACGAAATCCTTCAAAAACTACCAATCAAATACAAATTAATTCTTCTAGACATATACAATGAAATGTTTACTACAGGCAGCTTTCCAGCACAATGGAAAGAATCATATATCCATTTTATAGGAAAATCCGACGGCAAAAATGTGAGACCTATATCTTTGACATCCTGCCTATGCAAGCTGTTTGAATCAATGGCAAAACATAGATTGGATTGGTGGGTTGAGCGAAATAACGTTCTTCCTAAATCTCAAACGGGTTTTCGCCAAGGACAATCCACCATAGACAATTTGACCAACATTATCTTAAACATTGAAGAATCCGTCAAGAATAAAAAGAATCTTTTAGCTACATTTTTAGATGTCAGCAGCGCATTCGATAACGTCAATATAAACATTCTTTTGCAAAAACTGGCAAGTATCGGTTGTCCAATAAATATGATTAAATTTATTAAATTCATAACTTTTGAAAGAATAGTATTTACAGATCTCACAGGCGACCAGGCTAGAAAAGTGTTTAAGGGTGTTCCTCAAGGCGGAGTCCTTAGCCCGCTTTTATACAACATATACATTTCCAACATTGCTGATAATTTACCTAAGAGCGTCATAGTTTCTCAATTTGCTGACGATATTGCTATGTATTGCAACAGATACACAGTCAACAAAAGTAAAAGCATTCTAGAAAAAGCGATATCGCAAATCGATTTCAACTTGCGTAACTTGGGATTAGAACTCTCTCCTCATAAAACCGTTTTTATGCATTTCAACAGACGCAATATCCTCCCTGGACAAACAGAAATAAAAGTCAAGAACACTACAATTAAATCAAGCGAATTTGTTCGCTTCTTGGGTATTATATTCGACTACAAAGTATCATTTAAAAATCAAATTGATCATATACAAAAGAAATGCATAAGAGCTATGAACATAATCAAATTTCTTCGAGGCACGTGGTGGGGTTCAGATCCAGAAACCTTAATTATACTTTACAAAAGTTTTGTTCGATCAATATTAGACTATGGCTGCTTTGTATATTTTCCCACTCAATTAAATCAAATAGAAAAGCTAGAGAAAATTCAATTCGCGGCATTAAGACTCGCTCTTGGGTATAGAATCAGTACACCTACCAATATTCTGCTATCGGAATCTAAACTACAACTCATACAAGAACGATCTCGATTCTTATGTATGAATTACCTGAATAAGGTTCATTCGAATCAATACTCGATAATTTATGCAAGCATTTCACGGCTCCGTAAAATTATTGATAACAAGTATATCAAGCGTAAAAATAGTAACCGGCTTCTATATCAATGCATAAGAGACACCAAGAACTCAATCAATCACATTTACTCCGCTAATAACCACAATAACGATGTTCAAGAATATTATTCTTTCATTAACAATATTTATATCAACACAGAATTTGGTTCATTTCTTACATATGTAGAAAATCCCAATATATTAATTGAAAATTTAATTAAAGAAGAAAAATCCTATGCTCTGTACACTGACGGCAGTAAGTCCAAAAATTCAGTTTCTGTAGGAACTGCGTGTGTCTGTAATGACTTAGATATGACAGTTGTAAGAAGTTTAACCAAACACGCGTCAATTTTTACTGCAGAATCTATAGCCCTGAACGACGCTGTAAAAATAGCTTCGAATCATCCCAATCAGAATTTTCTCATCTTTACGGATTCCCTCAGCGCTCTACTCTCCTTACAACAACCCATTATAAATGCAAAAACGAATCCCTATATTCTTGAAATAAGAAAAAACGTTTCCAAATTCGCTTCCAAGACCGCAAACGACAGTAAAATTAAATTCTACTGGGTACCGGCTCACACGGGGATTCTGGGTAACGAGAGTGCTGATGCATTAGCGAAATCGGCGGCTAACACGATAGCTGCATCCACCATCAAAATTCCCTTCACGGATCTAAGGGAATCGGCTAAATCAGTGGCAACACAAAATACATATAATATCATAGAAAAAGAAGGTTTATTCAAAGGTGTAAACTACTTCACACACTTCCACAACCGAAAGTCAAAACCGTGGTTCAGTCGTACAAATCTCCAACGTGAGATTATTACAACGGTAAACAGATGTAGATCAGGACACTACAATCTTGCCAGTTCTCTCTTTCGAATTGGTTTCATAAATGATCCAAAATGTCAGTGCGGCTATGAAACTCAGGATATTGACCATGTTTTATGGCAATGTCCCACGTTTGATGAACAAAGGTTGAAATTTATCAAGCAAATACAAAAACTGCATCTTTTTCTTCCGCTTTCTTGCAATGTTTTATTCTCCAGACCTACGGTGGAAATATGCAAATTAAGTTACTTATTTTTGAAGGCCTGTGATTTAAAAGTTTAAGTGAACGGTACATCTTTAAAACTACTTGAGTATCGACCGACGTTTATTTATATTTATATTTTGTATTGTATTAAAAAAAAAAAAAAAAAAAGTATCACAATGTATTGAGGAAAAAATTATGTATTGCAAAATAATCTTTATTTAAAGATTCAAATTGCATTGAATAAAAAAAAAAAAAAAAAAAAAAAAAAATAACTGTCCCCCGTAATCGGTCGCGGGCTAACTACGCAAAGTACGTACCGACAATGGGATGTCGTAATTCCGAATCCCTTCTTTCGAGAGCGAAGCCATAAACAGTGGTCAAAAGGGAGGAGAAGTGAACCAGGTATCGGGTCCACCGAAATAAACGAAGAGTATATAACTGTAAAGCTATTGGCCAATCGCTTCCGTGTGACATCATTGTCGAGGTCGATGATTCACAGGCGGGGAAAAGAGAACGGGGGGGGCTTACAACGGAGGCCAAGAGAGGACAAAAGAGAGAGAGAGAGAGAGAGAGAGAGAGAGAGAGAGAGAGAGAGAGAGAGAGAGAGAGAGAGAGAGAGAGAGAAAGAAAGAAGGAAAGAATGACGAGAAGGGAAGCAACAGCTGTTGAACCGGCGCGGCAGCAGAAAAATTTCGTTCATTGCCAGAGCATGGTCGACGAGCCTGGGTCCTTGGCGAGGCTGCTGCATCGCACTCGTCGAACTTGATGCGATCGAGGATTGAGTTTGGTTTACTTAAAAATTCTCCTGTGCTTCTGGTTATTCAATCACTCTTTCACCGAGGACACGATTTTTAAAAATAAATAAAATCGTTGTTTATCGTTCACGATTAAGCCGTCGACTGCAGAAATTGCTCATTTGAATAAAAACGAGACGAGATCGGTTTGTATCGATCGATCGACACCCCATCCGTTCGATTTCTTTCGTTGACGGACAAGTCACACCCCCATCAAGGGTTCTCGCTGGCTTTGGACCGGCGCCAGAACGGTCTGTAGAACGCTGTTACAATGCTAATTCCTGATCGCAATGTCTTGCGATGCCAGGCGAAATTATGCGCCGCCTTGTTGCCAACCTTATAACGCTTTATTGGCGGTTCGAGCGCAGCACGCCTTCGCTTATCGTATCCCGACGTCAATACAACGAAAATACGGTTGTATTTACGTAGTTGGCGGGTGAAACGGTATCGACGGCATTTATATTTTCTAGGATCCGCTCCGGGACGAGGATAATTGCACGAGGTCGAACGACCTCGCAGTTCGACACCGTTTCTTCCACTGTGATTCGGCGAATTTGCGAGCCGACGATCCGAGAGATAATTGCCGGGTGTTGCTATGGCATAATGCTTGAATTTTAGATCAGCACAAGTTTCATCGACTGCGAAGCATTTCTTTTAATACTATAATAGATCCACAAAGTGCTAAAAGTGCTACAATTTTTTTTTGTTATTAAATAGTTTTAATTTTATATTCAGATTTTTTGCGATACTTAGAAATGCGTCTTTACAATGTCAATAATTATAAATTAAAAAGATCGTATCCCGTCAAACAGTGAAATAAGCACTCGGGAGGAAAGCTGATAATTTTAATTGTTAATCTAATATAAATTAAGCAAAGTAAAAAGGATATTGAGTTTGCACCGAAACGGAAGCTAAGAGGCTTCCCTATTATATATACATATACATACCGTGGTACTTAAAATAACGTTTTTATAATTGTACATATACAATAATTTCCAGCATGTGTATAACTACCATAGATCTACAAAACTATATTAAATTTTCTTTAAGGGCCCAAATAAAAGTTTTAAAAAATGCCTTGTTTATTTATGCGTGTAACCTTGGAAAATCTTTTTTTCGCATCATTTCATAAACCAATACTTCTAATTGATTATAAAAAATCAGATCGTTTGGTATAATTATAAAAAAGTTATACTGTTTTAAAGGGCGTTCGAATTTCGAATACTTTCGTTACCCACTGTATAAATATACATAGTATTTATATTTATAGTACACGCTCTTGATACAAATTAAATTGAATGATATACTTAATTGAAGAGAATACCAAATTCATACCAAACCGTAGCAGAGAGACCTAGCTATAGTATAATACCTCTCCGGATAATAAATTAAATTGAGTTAAATAATCATCTCGAGGTGAAGTGCAATTATGATGAATGGCGAGCTCATGGCGAAACCGGTATAATATCGTAACAATTGACCTCGATATAAATAATATCATGAATCACTGAAATGAAGGGTATAATCATAATACAAAATTGATCGTGTAAATTAAATAGTACTTTCCCCAATATCAAATTAATTATATGTAGTACTTTCTCTATATATAAGTTAAACAATATTTTCTGCAACGTCGTGTAAACAATTTCGAATGAAAATAAATCGAAGTTAAATGAAATTGCAATTTAAGTGAACGAAATTAAATGAAACTATTTGCACCAGAATGGACAAGAAAACGAAGCTAATTAAAAGTCGAGGAAGTGGTTGATATTATCAAATTAATTAAATGAAGTAAAGAACGCACTTCGATAACGTTGCATCGACAATGTTCGAAGCAACCAATCGAACAGAAACGAAACCGTTATCGATTAAAGTTTAAAAAGAAATGTACCTTACTGGCGGCTCTCTTCCAATTAACTTAGCGTGGCAGTGTTCGAGTTACAGTTAATAAATGAACAAGCGCGTGCGCGTGCGTGCGTGTGTGTGTGTGCGCGCGCGCGTGCGCGAGCAATGGACCAAACTGAGGGGTCGTAACGATGCGTGGGTTCCGCACACGTGCAAACACAAGGGAGGACTGGGGCTGATAGTGGGATCATCCTCACCGATGATGAGCATGATTCACGTGGGAGGCCCTTCGCCTCCCCCGCCCACTGCTAACAAACTTATTTTTAAAACCGCTAACGACATTTTTCTCTTCCTCAAAGGTCGACAACGGAGCGCTTCGTCTGACCCACAGCCTGAATCGATCCAATGCTTTTTCTCCCATGGACAAATAAAACGCATTCCATTACATGCCATCCCTTTGCAATCGAACCGGTTTCAACCGAAGAATATTTCTTTTAAATTATGTTACTGTAAAAATTGTTTCAAATAATAGTATGGCAATTTTTAGTGACGCCTCAGAGTCGTCATTCGAATGCAAAGAGTTAATGCCATATCGTCGCAGTTCGCAGTTTCATCACGGAAACAAAATAACGTTTTCAACGGAACACGAGCACAAAGGTGAAGGGTTTCATTTGTCCGAACAACGGAACGAGAGATCGGAACGTTCGAGCTCCGGTGTACATTATTCTTGCAACAACAATCTCGATTCGGGGAAAACACTTATCGAATCGCGGCCCAATTTCGCACGCGCTACATCGCATTTCAATTCCATCGGAATCCTCGACGTCGAGTGCGACCGATTGACCTATCGGTGTTTCGGGATCGGGATCGGCCTCTCGAAAATCCCTTTTCCAACGATTAATTAATTTCGGCGGAAAAGCCGCGTTCACGGTGTTCAGTTTAATCGCGGCCGACTCGATCCAGCTGGCCGTGAGTAACATTTATTAACGGACATTCGCGAAAATGACGACGCCAATTGAAAACGGAAGTGTAATCCAATCCCTTCCATCCAACAAGAATTTTATTTTACTATTCTCGGTGGAACAAGACGAATCAAAGTATCACTGTCCAACAAATTTCAACTTTTTTGTGATTTCAATATACTGTTGGGTCCTTTTTATAGAGTTTTTTGCGCTGATTCCGAATCTGTCCTTAATTTTTCCCCTATACGCACAGTTTTTGAGGAATATTTTTCAATTTTAAACAAATATTGTGATGTTATTATAAAAGATATTGAATTGTTCTTTACAGCAAAAGATTCTGTAGACTTTCCCGAATCCAGTGATATATAATATTAATACATTATGATTGTTTGAACATGTTTAAACAATCATTAACGACGGAGAGACGCCACTTTTGCACCAATTTTTGAGGATATTTCTCAATTTATCTCAAAAAATAAGGGTCCAGCAGAAAATCGAACTATACCACGCGATGGAGCAGACTCTTATCTTGAGAAAGCCCCGTTTGAAGTTTGAAACGTCGACGTTTTTACCGAACCAGAAAACAAAATATCTTCGTCCGACATGAGTTGCGGCCAGTGGCGCTCACCACTAGTCTCTCCGTCTTTAATGATTGTTTAAACAATCATAATGCATTAATATTGTATATCACTGGATTCGGGAAAGTCTACAGAATCTTTTGCTGTAAAGAACAATTCAATATCTTTTATAATAACATCACAATATTTGTTTAAAGTTTAAAAATATGTTTTTTTTTCAAAGCCATATTTTTCAAAAACTGTGCGCATAGGAGAAAAATTAAGGACAGATTCGGAATCAGTGCAAAATCTGAACAATAAGGACCCAACAGTATATTGAAATCAAATTTGGTGTTGGACAGTGTTATTAATCAAGATCTGAACGATGTATTCACATTACAGTAAAGTCTTGAGCTGAGAAAAACCCTCGGGCCCGTGCTGTTTCTTAGATCGTGTACATAGTTCGGTGCCAGCGCAATCTACGTCATCGGCTCTCGGAGCACTAGTTGCCCAGGCCGGGGTTAAACCACCAAATACAATGCAAAGTATATGTATCACGTTTAGTGTCATTTTAATCGGAAAAATGCCACAAATAAGTTAGTGAAAGTCCCATGAAAGAATACTTTGCAATTAGAATAGTAACATAGTGTTTACACTTTGGAACCACAATGGAAGGAATGTTCGAACTCCTTAGATCGTTCCGACGAAAAATGATTTAACCACGGCTACTTAAATAATCATCGGTCTAGGCTCGAGAGGAAACATAAAATGGAGGACGCCCACGTCTGCCCCTGGAGTTTTCGACCCGGAATTTTCCGGGAGAAACTCTCCGGAGAAGTCTCGTTGTGTTCGATTTATTTGTAAATCTCTCCCTCGGAGGATTCTCTTCATTTCGGTCAGATTGCAAATTACCTGCTCGAATCGCGGCGAGTGTTGCACGAATCATAGCTATGAATCAACGGAGCCCGCCTTTTCATCCGAAACCGTGTTCGGGAATTTATGATTTTCGCGAGCGCCGTTTGCCAATCACTCTTCCGAGGAATAGAGAGAAACGGACGAAATGGAGGAGAAAGCTATGGGTGTTTTCTCCTCTGGCAATCTAGAAAACGTGGGTCGAGGTTCGCGATAATTCACCAGGACCGTGTAACTGGCCAAGAATCGATATTCACGGACACGAAAACGCAATGGCAAAATGGGAAGATCGTCCTGGAGCTTGTTCCGCCCTAAGAAAATAGCTGCGATCATTTGTACGACTGTTTTCGCAGAGATTCACGGGAATGGCCGCGGTAAAATTGTAACTATTCTTTCATTGGCAGAATAGCTGTCATTCATCCCTGGATAACCAACCTTTCGTTAAAATGACAATCGGAACGTATTTAAAAAATGCTAATTATTCGGCCAATCCAACCAAATTCTGTCATACATTCACATCTGCTAAACCAGGCCTGGCCAACGCGCGGCCCGCCACGTAAAATTGTGCGGCCCGCCGGGCGATTTTATATTTCTATTGAAACTTTTGTTTAAAAAAAAAATTGAATAAGTGAAAATATAATATTTATATTACATCCGAGAGATATTCCAACTTAAGATATTTTGCGCAACGAGTTGTAGGTAAGTGCTTTTGGATGCACATATGTTTGTGAAACATTTTTTTCGAAGATAAAATTTACAAAGAGTTCATCGCGTGCTTCATTAACTGATGCCAATTTAGAAAACCAGCTAAGATGTGCAACGTCGAACATGAATATACATAGATTTAGTATCAATATACAAAAATTAAGTGAAAGAAGGGACAAACAAATATCTCATTAATTAAGACTCGAGAGTTAATTATATTGAATCATAGTATAACGATTTCAACATAGTATATCTAGTTTTACTCATTTTGTATTTGTATTACATTTTTTAAAAGCATGTTTACCTAAGTGGCCCGTGGAACCATTTGGGTTGGCCAGGCCTGTGCTAAACAAACAGGAAACACCACTGAACAATGTTAAACACCTATTACCATAGCACACTTGCTACTGCGCAACCTAATAACGAACCAGAAGAAACACAGAACTGCCTAATGATCTAACAGTACTCCTCAACAAGCTGACCATCTACCTAACCTTCTCTACATAATCCCTAAAGATAACCAATCTGTATAAAACGATATGCAAACCAAGCCTAAACTGTACGTCGCACTGTGGAGTATTTGCTCGATTTCAGCGGCCACAGCTAGTTGAAAATTCGCTCAATATTGAAATTGCTGTAACTTTGCTAAAATTTATCCAAATTTGATGAAAAAACAACCATTTTAAAGCTTGAGATTTCCACCTTTTGTACTGCATACCGTTTTTACTGAAACGGACATTTCGAGTGCAAAATTTGTCCATAAAGAGGAGCGTATCAGATTGTGAAGTTTGTAGCTATTTTTCAATCAAGTACATACTGCGGATTATAATCAATATTTTAACGTTATTCGTCTATATTATGTACACTATCGAAAAGTGTAATCATTTATAATTAAAATATCTTTTTAAAATAGTTATTACAAAGAATAATCTCCGTTATTTGTAATAGTATGGAAAAATGTTATGAACAAAATTTGCACGGTACAGAGGGGGACATGTTGTGGCACACATTTTCTGCGTGGGTGGAGGCATAGAGGAGATTTCAAGGTCACCTTGATATTTTTAAAATAGAATGTCCTTTTTTTATACCATAGATCGATAGAGTATCAAATTCTGAGTATAAAAGTGATGACCTTCGTATGCCCTAAATCTAATAGTTAACGAGATATTATCCTTAGAAGAAAGAAAATTATTTCGGTAATATCTCGTTAACTATTAGATTTAAGACATACGGAGGTCAATACATTTTTACTCAGGATTCGATAGTCTATCGATTCATGATACAAAAAGTAGGTCTTTCCATTAAAAAAAATCAAGGAGACCTTGAAATCACCTCTATGCCTCCACCCACGCAGAAAATGTTTATGTCGCAACATGTCCCCCTCTATACCGTGCAAATTTTGTTTATCACATTTCTTCGTATTGTTACAAATAACGGCAATGTTCAAAGTGGACATAGTTATTGCCTCACCCTGTATATTATTTAAATTTCATGTGTATACTGTTTTCTTATTTTAGTGTATATTGTGTGTTTATTATTATTATTATTTAGTGGTTACTTAAGTTAATACGCAGGATGTGAGAAATGCTGCGATTTTCGCGCGCGCTCGCGATGGCCATTTTTTCGTAAATCAACTATAAAATACGGAGTCAGTCATAGTCGGAACCAATTTTTCTTGTACATTAGTCAGAAAACTTCAAAGAATACAATGGCACCAAAATGAACACCGGGACCCACCCGGAAGTCTAACAAATTCATTACCAAAGTCTTAGAATCATAAAAAAGGTGACTGTATCGTTGGTTATCTTTAAATATTAGTAACTACAAGAATGTATATAGTACAATAGTGAATTTCTCTTAAAAGTATACCCTATACTTAGCTAAAAAAACTTCTAGAAAACAAAAATCTGTTAGTGTATGTAAATAAGGTAACAATTACTAATAGGGGAATTCGTTGGGAAATGGAAGAGGGTTAACAGAACTTCAAACTTCCGACAAATTTCAGTGCTTAATGGATACATGAAGTCTTAAAACGAATGGTGGGAGATTGTTCCTCAGATATTCAACTAATTCGAGCCACAAAAACTTTACAATTTATGTAAAACTGTGCGTCGTTGCTAATGACTATACCGCGGATCTTTATGCAAAATAAAAATGTTCTCAATTGTCGTTTGTCAAAAGTTTGTCAATTTTTCTATTCGTTTGCTATTTGATATTTCATCCAGCCAATTTCCTCATAAATGCATCAAAATCCGCTGCCATTAAAGCAACGTTAAATAGATAAATAAACAAATTCTGTGATAAATGCATAAAATCCGCAGTTTAGAAATGGATTCGGGAGAAATTTCCTTAAACTCAGCCTCGAAAAACGAGGAGCTTTCAGCATTAGCATGGACATCCAGACACTCGAAACTCCGGTCGGTTTCTCCGGACAGAAAAAAAAGAGAAAAGACGAGTTCGGGGCTCGTCCCTCGGTTTCTCTTTCGTAGGGCAGGATATTTCCAGCGTTGGTCACGAAAGAATTCCATCGTGTCCCGAAAAACGAAACAAGGTTGCCGGTCCGCCGGGAATATTCATGAGGACATGCCCCATGGACTGTGTTCGAACGAAAAACTCCGACTCCGAATCGCTGCGACTCGTGTGTTTACGTGTTACGCTCGTATGTAACAAGCACCACGTAATACACGCGCGGAGAAAGTACATTCGTGTGTACACAAGTTTGCCATAATTGTCGATTTCCCCATTCCATCGTGAAAGGAGGCTAAGGTCGATCGGTTATCGAATCGATCGAGCGAGAGTGTCACCGTCGTCTTACGATGTTCGTTTTGGTTCCTGATTCTTGTGTGGTCGCTAACTACAAATCGCACTAAAATAAATTTCATTTATTTCGAGAGAGATGAAGGATGTTTTGTTGCTTCTGCGTTCGTAGATAATGAACATTTTTTGAGAAGGAAAATTACGTAAATTTTTACATAAACGGTCGCGTAACATTCCACGTCGAATGGTTATGCTGATAATACGTTCGATCGAACAGAGGAAATTGTATGCACATTGTGTGTAAATATCGCCGACAGTGCTTAATGAATGCCAAGCTGTCCCCACCAATTCCTGGAATTGATCGAGCCTTTCATTCACACTCGACGTCTGTCACTCTTTTCCTATACTCCGAAGACTCGAGGAACTCAAACTCAAAACATGAAATAACTATCGCACTGTTAGCTTGCTGCAAACGCGTTCGAGAGACACCCGAAAGAGGATAGAAACGATAGAAAATTTTTTTAATATCCTTTAATAAGAGAAGAAACATTTTTATTCGGGTAATGGGGTAGTCAAACAAAGAGTAAGGACGGCATCAAAATAATTAGATACGTTCGAACCGCCTAATGCTCGAACCAGAATACATTGAATAATCAATAGATTGATTCAATCAGTTTGATGGAGGTGAACTTAACATGAATGAGAAACTCGTGTATCGATTGTAACTTCGAAGGGGTAGCTGATACGAATTAAGTAATGATTCCCTTATGCTAATTATTTGAGAACTGGATCGATAGTGAATTCAAGTTGATGGTCAATAAATTGATCGAATCGGTTTGGTTGATTTTACGTTCACATGGACTAGGAAGGAACTGGTTCATCCAGCTCATAAAGAATGACATACAACATCTATAAGAGACTTGTTTAATAGAGTTGATCATTGAAGAGCCGATATATTAACGATCCAGATCAAATGCGATGTAAACGGCGTTGTCATCAGATGTAGCTATCTCTATCACCGACAGTTTAGATAATGCGAGTTCTTAAGCATCAATAAGGGAAGCCATCTGTAGTTTCAATGAAACATTTAATTCCTCGAAGAGCGCATTATCTGTTTCGTAATGATAACACGTTGTAAACTAAAGCAGCGGCGGCGGCTTCGTATACTAACGAAGAGAGTCTCTCTCTCTCTCTTTCTCCGTTCAGATTGTCTTCGAAGCTAATCGCGAGTAATTAACCGAAACGAGGTTAGGGTATTAAACCGATGGGAGGAGCGATGATGCAACGAGAGCACACGAGACTTTCAACGGGCCTACGCGTGTATCCGGAACAGGAATGTTTTCGAGCACGTCCCGGAACGATTTATCAAGAATTTTCTACCGGGTGGCCAAGCACCACTCGATCGAACTGATTACCGTCTGCTGACACAAGACAAATGCACCGGAATTCCGTCGGAACGAGAGGAACACTTATTGACCCGAGAATTTCTTTTCTCGGACGCGAAAATCGATTTTTCACCGAGCATTCCCGTTTAATGTGGTCGAGGTATGTATTTCTAAAAGAATATTTTCCGTAGAAAATACTAGACGACTGATTGTATCTTATATTTCTCGTTAAAATGATTAAGCAATGATATAAATGCCTATGTAGCTCCTGTGTCTCGTTTGATCGATGCACGCAATTTTTATTTCGCATAATAAAATTCGCAGTTTACTAAAGTCAATTGCACACACAGAGTTGTGCAGAATTACAATTGAATTACTCCGGGAATTATAATTACAAAGTAAATAATAACAATTATTTAATTACAAAGTAATTAAATACTTTGTAATTAAATTACATTAATTACGAATTACGCGGTGTAATTAAGTTAAAATTAAAAATTAAAGAATAATAAAGTAATAGGTAAGAAGAGGTTGAAAAATCTATGTGAAGGTTTCAAACGGAAGGAATTTATTAATATAATTTCTGCGTTACACATTTTTTCAATTTCAAACATAAACGTGAAAAGCAGAAGAAGGAAACATGTCCCTACTTTACCTAGGTTACGATATACATACATTAAAGGAAAAAATAACGACAATCATCTAATGAGACTCATTAAACGAACATTAATATTATATGTACTAACAAAAAACTGAGAAAAGGAACGTTTTTAGCTTACCACTAACCAATAATAGAATCACTTTCACTAATAAAAGGTTCATTTTAATTATCAGTCAGCTTCAAATTAGTTTTCATGTGAATACTCTTTTTTCAAACATCTTGTCAGATAAGGTTGCTTGATTTTGGAACTTCATTGCAAATCACTCTGGTAGTTTAATTATATTGTATTTCAATTACACATCTGATTAAAATACTTAGTAATTGAATTAATTGAAAGGGTTGAATTATGTAATTCAGTTACGACGTACTTGAATAACTATATTATGTATATTGAATTGCGTAATTGAATTGGAATGTAATTGAATTAGCACAACTCTGATTGTACATATGTTTTGGAAAGCGTGTATGCCTTAATAAAAGTTTTTTTAGTTGAAAGTGTTCGTATAAGAAACGAGTCTCGTATAAAGCAACTTTATCTCCCATCTTTCATCCAATTGTCCATTAGAAAATCACTGAGAGTAAATTGTAACGGAGAGAACGAAGTATCTACCGGCTTTGTCGAGGGAAGAAGAACGTTTTTCAATGGCCGTTAATTACACTTCTTTGCAACCGGGCGAAATCCGGCTGCAGCTCTCGGTCTTAATGGCGGTAAAGAGCCCGCGTAGAATCGATTACGTGCATCTGGGAACTTTGAAAGGCTTGACCGCGCCGCTAAGTGCACGAAGAATTTTAGTATATCATTATACTGGGTCAGAAGAACAATTTTAACGAAGTTTCGTAATATAGTGGATTAGAGGGTTCAGTGGATATTAATTATCTTCGCGTGAAGCACCGAATATACTTCGTAATTAGCGTAAAGTAATTAGACACAGGAGCTACATGTTCATTTCCTTTTTTCGAATAAGGTTAATCAGTTGAACGATGAGAATAATGGACCAGTATTTTTCTTCGAATGTTTTCACCGTCTTGCATTCGAGATAATTTTTGCCATAAATGCATACAAATCTGCAGTCTATTTATGAAGTTCCTAATTAGATCAGGAGCTCCTAATTAAACCTATTCATTCAAGCCATTTGACGAGCAAACGATAGCCTGCGTTATTAGATAGATTCATTATGTGGAAATTGCTGAATCAACGAAATGGATTATGGAAATTGTCTTGAATTATAGATTTTTTGGTATTTATAATTCATAACGATTTCGAAACAAGGATAAAATACTCGTTTTAAATAGAATCTCTCACTTTCATGGACGACCTTTAACCGATCAAAAGTATTAATAAAATGCAGGCATATTAAAATTCTATTTCGTAAGAAATATTCGAAGTCGTTCAGAAAGATACTGTTGAGAAACAAAATTAATCTTTCTTCATTAAATAATATATTTAATTTCGAGGGGGCGTGTTGAAATATGTTTTGAGAAACAAAATGAATCTATCATTTCACACAAGTAATCGATTCAATATCAGTTTATTTCAGTTTGTTTATAAAACCGTTGGTTGTTTCTTGTCACTTGACGAGTTACATTCAAATCCTAAAGACGTAGTTTGCTTGTATGTACATATACTGCTTTTCTCGTTATTGAGTAAACTGCGTCGAGTCAATTCATATAAAGTGTGCGAATTATTTAATTACATAATCTAATAGATACAAACTCCTATAAAAATCTGTAGTATACTTGCAACATTTCTGGGACGCCTTACGATTATTCACCAAAAAGAGAATATGTATAATGTACGATATTTTTAAATTCGACAAATAAAATAAATTCTCCCGGGCCAATCTGAAAGGATAATCTGAAAATTCTGTGCAATGAAGGAGACGAGGATCGTCTGAAAAAATACAGGGTGTCCCAAAATTCTTTCAACAGCCAGAAATGGGAGGTTCCTGACGTCATTTGAAGCGACATTTTCCTTTGCAAAAATGTTATCTGCGGCTTTGTTTAGGAGTTATTCACGAAAAACACGGACCAATCAGAGCGCGATCTAGACGCTAGTTGTCACAGCAGGCCTGGCGCGCCAAGTGTATATTGGCTGACTGTGTCAACTCGCGTCTAGGTCGCGCTATGATTGGTCCGTGTTTTTCGTTAATAACTCCTAAACAAATCCGCGGATAACATTTTTGCAAAGGAAAATATTGCTTCAAATGATCTCGGGAACCTCCCATTTCCGGCTGTTGAAGGAATTTTTGGACACCCTGTATAACACTGTCCAACACCAAATTTGATTTCAATATACTGTTGGGTCCTTCTTACAGACTTTTTTGCGCTGATTCCGAATCTGTCCTTAATTTTTCTCCTATGCGCACAGTTTTTGAAAAAAAAACATATTTTTCAACTTTAAACAAATATTGTGATGTTATTATAAAAGATATTGAATTGTTCTTTACAGCAAAAGATTCTGTAGACTTTCCCGAATCCAGTGATATATAATATTAATACATTATGATTGTTTAAACATGTTTAAACTGGCGTCAACGCATGTCGGACGAAGATATTTTGCTTTCTGGTGCGGTAAAAACGTCGATGCTGCAAACTTCCAACGGGGGTTTTTCAAGATAAAAGTCTGCTCTATCGCGTGGTATAGTTCGATTTTCCGCTGGACCCTTATTTTTTCAGATAAATTGAAAAATATCCTCAAAAATTGGTGCAGAAGTGTCTCTCCGTCTTTAATGATTGTTTAAACATGTTCAAACAATCATAATGTATTAATATTATATTTCACTGGATTCGGGAAAGTCTACAGAATCTTTTGCTGTAAAGAACAATTCAATATCTTTTATAATAACATCACAATATTTTTTTAAAGTTGAAAAATATGTTTTTCTTTCAAAGCCATGTTTTTCAAGAACTGTGCGTATAGGAGAAAAATTAAGGACAGATTCGGAATCAGCGCACAAAACTCTATAAAGTTGAAATTTGTTGGACAGTGTAATTGGAGAGTATGATCCAGTCAAGTTCAATTCGATTTCACAAATCGTCTGGAATCGGTGCTCCATTGACCGTATCTCCATCGGTGATTCGTACTTCCTCGAAGACGAGGGTTATCGTCCCGCAACAAATATCGTTTTATGAATAGAGGATTTCTTTAGCTGGCTCGGTCACCGTGAATGACAGCGGAACATGAATAAACGCGGTGCGATCGGGTGTTAAGCGTGTGTGCCCGTAGTATGTATACACGGTTTTAGACGCGCAGGTGTACTCGCGCGCGGAAAGTAAATTACACGGCGTTTAATGCTCGTCAAATATTCCGCGGAGCATTGAAAGACTCGGCCGTTTACCGTTGTCCGCGCAACGGTCGCTAATGAATCATGGTAATTTTTTGCACAAGCTTAATCACGGTCGCCGAGCGATTTATGTCTGAGGTGAATCCTGATTCGCTTCAACGAGAATTCTAGTGCGTGTTAACACTAAACCTACCACGAGAGGTCAAACGACCGATTTGAGATGTTTTATTTGACAATTCTTCGGATTGTAAAGGTGTTCACATGGGAATTGATCGAATACATTTTTTGACTCCAGTACATATACAGGGTGAGTCACCTAACGTTTGCACCTCAAATATCTTTGTTGTTTCTAAAGATACGTAAAATATGGTCAGGACAAAGTTGAATGGTACAATGGGGCTGACACGATGCCGAAGAAATTTTGTTTTTATGTGATTTTTTTAGAGATATCAAGGTCACCTTCATTTTTTTAAAATGTAATGAGGTATTTTTTAATACATCAGTCGACGCAGCTGGACATTCGTTATAAAAAAGTACTAACCTATGTATGTCGAAAAGTTAATAGTTCAGGAGATATTTCAATTTAAATAACTCTAAAATACCATTGCGGTCGTACAAAGACGTTAGCGTTTACTTACTTGTGTAACGTCTTTTAGAGTTATTTAAATTGAAATATCTCCTGAACTACTAACTTTTCGACATACCCAGGTTAGTACTTTTTTATAACAAATGTCCAGCTGCGTCGATTGATGTATTAAAAAATACCTCATTCCATTTAAAAAAAAAATGAAGGTGACCTTGATATCTCTAAAAAAATGACATAAAAACAAAATTTTTTGGCATCGTGTCAGCCCCATTGTACCATTCAACTTTGTCCTTACCATATTTTACGTACCTTTAGAAACAACAAAGATATTTGAGGTGCAAACGTTAGGTGACTCACTCTGTATATTACAGACAGTAAAAATCGCAGAAAATATAAATTAATTTAATCTTGTTATTTTTATAATACCATACACATTAGTCACTTTTGATGGTCGGTAGGTTTAGCGTTAATAACGTGACCAGGCGATTTTTACCGTTCCTAGTCGCAGGAAAAATTGTCTTAAAAGCGAATGAGACCAGTACTTCTTAAAGTGGTGCCGATGCAGCCGAAAACTAACTAAAAAACAAGGCCACAGTGCACCAATGCTGGCTAAAACGTGCTGAAACAGTTCAAAGTTAACCGAGACAGGTAGAAACGGACTAAAGCTGGTCGCAACGGAACAAAGCAGATCAAAACTAACTGTAACAGGGTCAAAACAGACCGAAGTTGGGTAAAACAAGGCCGATGTACACTGAAAGTAGATGAAACAGGTTAAAACTAGCTAAAAAGGTTCTGACTAGCTAAAAACTAGCTGAGAACAGATTAGAGACAACAGCAACCGGATTGAAGCAATCTAAAGCGGATCAGAAGTGATCAGAGCGAACCAGACTAAACTAAAATGAATCAAAGCAGATCAATCATTTGATTGCGTTAATAACCGAAGATGAGCACAGTGGAGGAACAAGAAACGGAAAAGTGGATACATACAATGTACCAGAGAGAAGGTCAAAAGTGAATTTAGAGAAGGTCTGGAACCTATAACAGAACATAGAACTATAGTAATTATACCACTCCATATCAGGTCTCTGGCATCTCTCAAGACCAAAGAAGACTGCACAGGAGCAAAAAGGACCACAGAAGAAGACGCTGAGAGCCAAACAGGACCAAAGACGAGTGTATCAAGGGGCACTGCATCAAGGAGGTCCGGAGAAGAACAAAGTGGATTAAAAGGACTAAAAAGGACTAGACGACGAGCCGCACAGCGCACAGTGATCGATTCCTCGATTCTAGGTGGACAAAATGGTAAATTCGATCAACTTCAAATATTTTCGCTGCCGTTCTATTTTGATTACGAACATTTATTCGTTCGATATATATCCTAATATTTCGATTGCACGTGGTTATTACGACGTAATACGGCGTGAAAGTTTTGCCTGTGCGAAATACTATAAATAAGCTAATTCTTCTTCATCATATAACGTGTTTGTTTGTTGTTTAAATTATTATCTAAAAAATGGAGCGTGTGAGCGAAGGGAAGTATCTAATTTTTACCAATCGGTATAATTTTATTTTGCCGTGTAAATCATATAAAACATGTTAACTAATAATATTATTTAAGAAGAGATCAAATTCTATAACTCCTTGTCCCGGACTCGGCCGGACTTCGTTCTTTGATAGTTTTGAAGAATGCTTATTTCAAAGTAATGATACGAAATATCGCTTGCCCGTTTTCGCCCGTTCGTCATTTATATCATTTTTTAGTAAGTGGTATATTACTAAAAAATTTTCTAAAGAATTAGCAGCAGAGGCAAAGAGTTTACTCAAATCACCTTAAAAAAGATTATAATTTATAATAATTTAGAATATATGCACCTTTGTCATGCACATTCCTTATTATAATTTTGTAATTTTATATTATATTTTTGTAGAACTTTATCTATAATTTTTAAATATAAGTTAAGATTAATTCTTTCCATTTTGTGTATTGTTTATTAACGTATTTAAACAAAAACTATAAAATATTTAAATTATGTTATTTTCACAAACGTTACAATTAATTGTTTCAATTGTCCATTTTAAAGAAATGATATACATAATTCTTTTAAGTTCGTGTAGTTTTTATACACTTGTCATGATTTCTGACAAATAAAGCGTTATTATTAGTACAAGAGAACACAAAAATTTTAATTTTGTCCACCTAGAATTGAGGAATCGATCACTGTGCAGCGCACAGGATCTAAGAAAAAAGCATAGTGTCGGAGAGCACCGGAACGAAGCGTATAGCATATCGGAGCGTGTTCAAGCGAGTCGATGCGGGATCAAACGGGACACGAACCAACATATACCTTTGCATGGGAAATAAACGAGTTTTAACTTTAACGCTATATGAAACAATTCTTCGAGCCTGTGGAAACCTCGCCGTTCTTAGTTCCGAGTCTTCGTGACGGACGTTAATGAATCATCGTGGCCTTTTTCTTAATGCTTAATCCCCAAAGTGGAAATTTATGGGTGTCCTTCTATTCGTGGAATGTTTGCTTGGAGGATTCAAGGATTCCGGAAGATAATACACTGCGGTCCTGTTGACTATGTGAATCACGATTACGGTTTTAGTGCTTCGGTGCATCGAGATAAATGTTTTTACTTGAAGAGGATTGCTAAATAAAGAATCGAGGATGTGAACAGTTTGCCGATTCCCCGCAACAATCTATCGTTTAGCTAGAGATACGGAATACATACATAGTGCCCGTGCAAAATGTAAATCTAAATCTACGCTTTACAAAAATAACAAGAACATAGTTGTTTAAATGTTCAGCAATTTTTATCAGAATGTATGTATGTACAGTGATCCCAAAAATATTCGGACACTAGGTATAGCTAACTTTATGATTTGATAATTCGTTTGTTGATAATGCAATCGCCCTGGGAATTGTTTCTAGCAATAAAACATTTATTGATATTGATAAACATATACAATTTATTTGACAAATATACATACGTTTCATAATCAAAATTATTAAACGAAATAATGCACCATCAGTGGCTCACAAAAATATTCGGACACGGATTATATTTCTCTGGCAATCGCCTTCTGGGAACGCGATATTCCAAGAACGCGAAAACGTTTGGTTACAAACAGAATCTCGTGAACCATTAGATGTCCATGCCACCTCACTACTGTCAATAGTAAACGTGAATTCGTTCAAAATGGGTCGCACAGGAAAGAATACGAGTTTCAATGTGCGACAGCTTGTAATGTTTCATCGAGAAAAAGGAAAAACATATTCTCGAAATTAGTGCAATGCTTCGTATAAGAAAGAGTACTGTTGCAGATATCGATCGACGATTTTATATTGAGAATCGCATTGATTCTATTCCGCAAACTGGAAGACCAAGTCTCCTATGTACGAGGGAGAAAAGCAAAATTATTCGGAAAGTGAAAAAAATCCGTGCTTAAGTACTCCAAAACTAGTTACTGAGCTATTAGGAGAAAGCTCCAAAAATGTGACAGCCGAAACAGTTTGGTAGCTCGAAAGAAACCATTTATCAACGAAAAGAATAGGAATAAACGGAAAACCTTTGCAAGAGAGCTAATTTCTAAGGATGAGACATGGTGGAAGGATGTCATATTTGCTGATGAAAGCAAATTCAATCTGCAGAATTCCGACGGAAGAACTATGGTGTGGCGGAAAGCGAATAAAGAGTTTAATTTTGAAAATACAAGATATACATTGAAACATGGCGGAGGCAGCGTAATGGCCTTGGGTTGCATTTCATCATATGGAGTCGGTAACCTAGTGTTTATTGACGATATCATGGACAAAAATCATTATTTAAATATACTCAAAAATAATTTAGTTTAAACTGCTGAAAAAATGGGGCTTAATAATAATTTTAAGTTTTACCAAGACAACGACCCCAAGCACAAGTCACGTATTGTGCAAGAATTTTTATTATACCGCTGCCCCAAAATTCTTCATCCGCCGCACCAATCACCGGACCTTAATCCTATCGAGAATTTATGGGATGAATTGGATAGGAAAATTCGAAAAACCCCAATTACATCGATAGCCGATTAAAACAAAGACTTGTAACTGAGTGGTCGAATGTAACTGTTGAATATTTTTGAAAAATTACAAATAATATGCCAAACAGGTTAAGACATGTTCTTAAACAAAATGGTTATGTCACGAAATATTAAACAAATTTTGTAATGCTAAATTACGTTATCTAAATGGAAAAATTAATTTTGTCCGAATATTTTTGTGAGTACATTATTTCTTTTAATAATTTTTATTATGAAATGTACATATATTTTTCAAATAAATTATTTATGTTTATCAACATTAATAAATGTTTTATTGCTAGAAACAATTCCCAGGACGATTGCGTTATCAACAAACGAATCATCAAGTCGCAAAGTTAGTTCTAGCTAGTGTCCGAATATTTTTGGGAGTAACTGTACATATACATATGTATGGGTCGGTTCAACGATATGCGAGAAGAATGAGATTAACAAAATGAGTGAATTGATAAAACTAATGTGCTCTCTGGCTACGACCGCAGACGAGACGACGAGACACGACTGACGACTCTTTACATTGTTTCTCCGCGTCTCCTCTCTGCTCCGCTCTCTGCTCGTCGCCCTTTGTTTACATTATTTTCGTGCGCGCCGCTACAACGTTCATCGTGGCTTGCAGTGGCGGATCTAACGGTAATCGGACTAAGCGGCCGCGTGGGGCCCCGGGATACCATAGGGCCCCGAATTTTAAATACATTTATGAATTTTGAAATAAATTTATTTAATGCGTAATGTGTTTTCATTCCTTTTTTTTTGTTAATAAGTTTATAAGAGTTTTCTTGCAACTTGTATTTCTAACTTGAGTTTGAGGGCCCCAAAATTTTTACCGCTTGGCTTGAGCCGCCACTGGTGGCTTGTTTACATTATTTTCGTGCGTGCCCGTACAACGCTCGTCGCGACCTCATCTGTGCTTGCGCGTGGCATACTTATTTCATACATCCAAAGTAATCAATTTGTTGAATAAAATCAATGCGTCTAATCTTAAAATAATCGTAAATTAAAAAATTAGGAACCCGAAACTTTGAAGGGTCCTGTAGCTCCGTTGTTAATGGATTTCCCTAAATTTGCATAAATGTCACCAGCGTTGTTATTTCGACCGAGCCAGTAACAAATTAAAGGCAGTATGTAGTTCTATCGCAGCTCAAAATTCAAAGGAAACAAACTTTTGTACAACCTCGAGCCCAAATGATCAATCTATGCAGATTCCCAAGACGAATCTGCATAATGATTCGTAATCAGGTAGTTAAGATTTCCCATATATTCCTCCAGCATAATACGATCGAAGTAACAGCGGACGATAGTGAAAGAGTGAAAATTACGGTCGTCGCAGTTAAGCGTGACAATGAAATATTAAGTTTTTCCGGTGCTCATCGAGAAAGGAGCTCGTTACGCTCCACGATTAATCGTGGCCAGGTTTATGCAATAATTCTCGCATGAATCGGATAATTGTATACCTTGGTCTGTCGATGGAGAGAGAAATTCTCACGTAACTGATAATTATCAGGCATCACCATAGCCCTGCGATCACTAATTATTACAGCGATGTGTTTAAATAACATTCTGCGTTATGAGTATTTTGAATGTATTAAAATACGATTTTATTAGAATATAATATTAGAATAAACGATCGCCATCATATTTTATGCTCTTGCTCTATCTTATAGATAATACAAGAGTTCTCAAGTTGACATATAAAAGATTTAGATTTAATAATGCACAACACAAATGCGTTAGAGGATGCACTGTTACGTCTTCGCATAAACTGCAGTCTAAACGCCCTTGACAATCCACTACTTATGTGACCGCTTCTAATCAATATCCTATGCTCACAAACGCAACATTACCTGGTTGAATTATTAAACAGAAAATATTGGCTTACAAGTACAACCGCCCTAACAGTCAACGACGAGTTGTTATTCCGAAGGGAAAATAAATTCTTAAAGAGTAATACATATCCTGGTTAACCATCTACACACACACGACGAACGTGAATGTCAGCCCGTAAAAAAGATTTCTTATTAAATGAGGATTTTTCACACTGCGGATTTTATTTATGACAAAAATGGGTAGACCGAATACAAAATACATACAGTAAATTCTCTATAGCCGCAAACGCCTCGGGGGGATTTCTTTGCATCTATCGATCTTGGTCCTACTTTTTTTCGAACTTCAAAGACCGAGCCGAATGTAGAGAAGGAACCAAAGGCCGAGCCGAACGTAGAGAAGGACAGCGCGTGTAAAGAGACACCACGGCAACCGTCGATGCGACGGCACCTGTCCGCGTCTCTTTCTTTCTGATGCGCTGTCCTTCCTTGCGTTCGAAACTCTCATTGTCGATTAAACCACTAAATTCAGTTCAAATTATATCGTGTTTGGTATCATCTTGCATTAGAAAAATGCCAGGAATATGTTGGTGAAAGTCCCATGAAAAAATAATGGAAAATAACGAAAAGATAGAATTTTGGTATAACGTTATGATGACTCACGGGCGTTTGAACTGTGCCGACGACTGCGACTCTCCGCGTCGCGTTAGTAGTGGTTCGCACCGATATACCGAGCCGAGATCAGTGTATTGAGTTGGAGGGGATATTTTCTTGGCGTCTATCGTGCACGCCCTGTTTGCGACTATAGAGAATTTACTGTACATACAAGTTTCAAGTATGTTAAATGACACTAACACATATAAAATTAGCAAATTTCAGTACACAACCACTTTTGAAAAGGAAGCCAACTCTATCATCACCAACTTAGTTAAGGAGAAGCAAATTGATGAGGAGTTAGGAAAAAGGTTAAAAACCTACAACGCAATAATAAAAATACCATACTCTATTATGGTAAGAGTAGCAGTTAAAAGAGGATCATATTGGTTATGTTTGGTTTGAATTCAGCGCCAAATATCGATCGTTAACCATACGATCGATGCATGGCTCGTTTCGCCTCTATGTGTCTTCACGGTTTACCATTACCTATCATAGTGCCGTAGCGTCAACACGTGTCTCATCAAAATTCACAACATGAAATATTATTTTATATTGCACTAAGCAAGTAAGTAGCATCTGTCCTAAATTGAATTTAAGTCACATAGTTAATATAATTAAAAAATACAACCTTTATTATTATTTTATAGACGCATTTCTTAAAATTTCTTGAGAATGATCTAAAGAAAGATCGAAACGTTGAAATTTTGAAATAGAGATTTGGTGAAAATTTGCAAATAGTGTACGTAGCATACTTGATCGAACCGGTGCGCCGAAAGCATTTAAAATTTAGTTCTTAACATACAAGTACTGTTGATTGTTCTCGAGTCACAAAACATGTTTTCACAATTATTTTTCCGGATTGTTAGCCAGGCGAGGCTATTTAGTGGGCGTATACAGCCATAATTAAGATCGAGCGGTGTCGGTTTCGTTTAATTGTGTTCACTGCGGCAGATTACGATTCCCCGCGTTAGAAATCGTTGTTCCCAGTGAGGAAATATGTAACGGACACATTGTGAAAGGAAAAGTTCCACGTTCTGAGGCGGCGCTCCGCGTCGACACGCTCGATTCCATAAAAGAGCGGAGCCCTTGAAATTCTTTCTCAAGCCCGGACCGATCCTTGCGGTCGGGTCGGAAGACGGATTATCCTCGACACGCGTAGGTGGGCTCGAGTCCTTCGTGAAAGGATACGCGGATAGCAAGGAAGGACATCCTTCCAGGTGTTGACGCACCGGATATAAATGCTGGGTGAACCGCTCGAGACGGGACAATTTTACACCTCTGACAACCTTATTGAAATTTACACCTTTCCCCTCTGACAACATTATTTTGCGCTTCTGCGTATTGATTAAATAAAAATGTTTCCATTCTCTGCGTCAACCATCACCATTTGTTTTCCAATCACAACACGTTGCTCATCTTCACCATTGAAATGTTTTATCGAGTGTTCTTCATGAAATGTTAAACCATATTTTATATTCATTTAATCGCAATTAATTTTAATAACGTTTCATAGAAACCTCTTTTGTTAGTAGAATTATTTGTAAAGCGCAAAGCGAAAGAATTTCGCAATCCTTTCATTAATTTATTCTTGCGTGTGCTTCTGCTTATGACTGGAATAAAGAATTCTCCCTTCTGCTCACACCTAGATAAATTCGATGAATTATTATCTCCTCAAACTTTCTGCAGTAACAATAAGAACCAATGAATGAATATAAACGTAACGGAGAGATTAAAAGAATATTTGATCAATTTTTGAATTGAATTGATTCGATTTGTTTATTTGTTGTATAAAAATGAACCTCGAAGCGAGAAAGGAACGAATTTAATTGGTAACAAAAAGAGTAAATTTTTATTCAGTTCAGCTTCAATCTACCGAAACGATATTTGTTCCCGCGTATTTGCTTTGGTCTGGAACATTTTCATTATAACGAATACACAAGAATGAAATGGTAAAATATTAGCAGAGAGAAAGGGAATGGCTTGGAACGTGAACTGACAACATTTCGAGGAGAGCGCGATGACTAAACAAGATTTTCTGCTGTGTCGTGTTTGCCCCCTTTGGAACTATCCATCTTCCCCTGTAACATGTTTCTTAATCACACGAATTTCAACGTTGATATCAAGATGACCTGTTTCGAATATTCAAACCCTGCAAAGGGTAGGAAGAATATAGGTCGGAATTGTAGAAAGGGATTTTCTGCGTTCGAAGCTTTCGGGAAAATCGGCATTGAACGGTGCATTCGGTGCACATGCACTCGTGCCCAGAATAAGTAGAAACGGTAAGTAATGAACAGACGTGCCAGCCAAGTCTCATTCAATAGCACGCGCACCTGGCCGACATTCAAACCGAATGTTTTCGAAAAAGACACCGGTTAGAAACGAATCTTGTTTCGCGTTTTGAGCTTCCCCTTTTTACAGAAATTCGAAACATTTTCATGCAAAATTCTTGCGAATTTTCCTGAAGTCATAAGTCATGTACGAACATCAATGAGTTGTATAAAATTTGGAAATGCTAAAAACGGACCACATCTTCCAAATTCTGTAATTATATAGCTGTTACCTGGTTATTAATAATTACACTGCGAATATTATGCGAATTGTTCTGTAGTTGTAGCATCAAATTTAAAAATATTAAAAAATGACAAGTATGCACGATGCACTAACGAACAGCCTCGAGCTGCTTTGGCAGTGCTAAAAATAAAATGACAAATCTTGTTCGGCATTAGAAAGTTTCAATGTTGAGTATGTACATAGTAAAAATATTGCCGCCAACGTGGAACATGTATTTTAACAATAGCATCTAGGAGAGAGATAAAGAGAGGCGAGCGAGTTACCAGTAACTTTTCGTCATTCATAACCGAGTTTAATCAATACTCCTGCTTCACGAAATACTACTATTATTTTTAGCACACCCAATACATGGAAGTTCAATCTCAACAAGGAGTGGGTACAGGTAATAAAAAACACGATGAAAGCACACATTGGCTGGAAGTGTACACCGTTGGAAACCGAGCTCCCACATATCCATGGAAAATAAATGTCCACTAAAGTTCAGACACGAAACCATAACACCAAATGAATATAATGGAATGAGAAAAATTTCCGTACACCGTACTCTCGTTTCGAACACATAGAATTATTTTTAAAGTCGTATTTATGGTAGAAAATAAAATGTAATTATCGCGGGTCGACGTACGGCTTGCCATTTTAATAAGGAAGTAATATAGCTTGAACTTCGTTTCCTGCCATTCAGTTTAATGAAAATGACGCTGGACTTTGACGGACCGTGAGCAACATTGTTAAGTATGCAGCAAATAGAAAAGTTGAAATACAAATGTTTAATGAAACCTTGCCATTTTTTTATGGGACTATCACCAAGTTATTTGTGGCACTTTTCTTATTAAAATGACACAAAACATGATATAATTTGAAATGTACCAGGTATGTAAATATGAAACCGGAATTTGCCCATAGGTGGCTCTAGCTGTCAATGTAGTTACCGTCAAACCGCGCCATTGACGCCATTTTCTTGTTTTGACATCTGGTAATGATTTTCAACTCACAACTATACAAGTTTCATACAACAGCATAGTTTTTAATAACGTTGAACATGTCGAATGTTGTGCCTGGAAACTACGATATGCGGACAGCATTGATTTTCTCTTTCCATTTGAAGAAAACTGCTGCAGAATCGCAACGAATGCTTGTCGAAGCGTACGGTGAGCATGTTCTTGGTAAATCACGGTGCTTCGAGTGGTTTAAAAAATTTAAAAATGGCGATTTTGATGTGACAAACGAAGAACGTGGAAGCACCACCGAAAAAGTTTGAAAACAACGATCTGCAAGCATTGTTGTATGAGGATGACGCTCAAACGCAACAACAACTCGCGGATCAATTAAATGTGACACGAGAAGCCGTCTCCATACGTTTGAAAGCCTCGGGAAAGATTCAGAAGATGGGAAAATGGGTTCCACATGAACCGAATGAAAGACAGCAGGAAAACCGAAAAACCACTTGTGAAATGCTGCTCGCCAGGTACAAAAGAAAGTGATTTCTCCATCGAATTGTGACTGGCGATGAGAAGTGGATATATTTCGAGAATTCTAAGCGTAAGAGATGATGGGTAACTCCAGGTGAACCATCGGCATCGACTGCAAGGCCAAATCGCTATGGACGGAAGACAATGCTCTGTGTTTGGTGGGATCGGAAGGGTGTGATCTATTATGAGCTGCTAAAACCTGGCGAAACCGTTAATACTGAACGCTGCCGACAACAAATGATCGATTTGAATGAAGCTTTGCGTGAAAAACGACCGAAATATCAAAAAAGGCAACACAAAGTGATTTTGCTTCATGACAATGCACCATCGCACACAGCAAAACCGGTAAAGGAAACGAATGGGGCGTTTAGATGGGAAATACTTTCGCATGCGGCTCACTCACCAGACTTGGCTCCATCCGATTATTACTTATTTGCATCGATGGGACACGCACTTGCTGAGCAGCGCTTCGCATCTTACGAAAATGTACGCAAATGGCTCGATGACTGGTTTGCCTCAAAAGAGGAACAGTGTTTTTGGCGTGGCATCCACAAATTGTCAGAGAGATGGGAAAAATGTGTAGCTATACCGATGGGCAATATGTACTTCGAATAAAATATTTTGTATCATTGTCATACAATAAACGTGTATTTTCTATACAAAAATTCCGGTTTCATATTTACATACCTGGTATTTATGTAGTGCTTTAATTCTGGCCTGGGCAACTACTGCTCCGAGAGTTGATGACGTAAAATCGGTTACCGTAAAAAAAAGAGGAGTTGGAGTCGGAGTTGGAGTTAAGAATTTTGTCTATCGACTCCGAAGCCCTGATTTACACGCGCTGTCCCTTTCTACGTTCGGCGCGGTCGACGAGGTCACAAACAAATAGTAGAACTGTACGACGTAAGAAACAGCACGGCCCGAGGGTTTTTCTTATTGTTAGATCGAATGTTTACTGTATTATTAAATAAAACAACAGTGAATACAATTAAGAATCGGGCGACGAAACGATTTCGAGAACAAGGACACCGATCTGCGAGAAGGTCTGATCGGTAAATCACGAAATCCCGCGTCGTGTTATCGTCTAATAAATATTAACTACGGCTTGCCAATGAACGTCGACGATTTATTACATCCAATAATTCATTACAGCCGTGCAGAGGTTCGCGTCGCCGAAAGCCAACAATGATTGTAAACCGTAAAAGCGGTGAACGCGATCGCGTATTATGTGCCACGTACAAAGAGCAACGCCGTCGAATTTCCTGGGGCATAACGGGCCGCCGTGAAAGTCATCACAATACAATGACGAATAATGGCGGCGTCTCCGTCCGCCCTCGCCAACTCTATCCTTCGTAGATATAGTATACGAGCTTCTCGAAATTAATTCGGTCAATCCTCCGATCATTACTTTCTGCCAGGTGCCATTCCCACGAACGAATTGCGGATTTACCATGAATTAATAATGCAACACCTGACACACCTGCAGCTGCCACGGAAAACGACGAAAGAGATTGTATAACCACTGCATTATAGTACATAATGATGCGCGATCGACGGTACAGAGACAATTAGGTTGCACAAAGTTGCATCCCCGATGCTTGCCTTTCGAAATTGTAATTAAACTCCTGTGTAATCCTTCCTTTCGTTTGCTGGATATGCAAAATTCTCATAAACAAAAATTGATGAAAGTCTGCTTTTCTAAACAAAAGTGTCGATTGGTTCAGTGTCGAAATAAAATTTCTTCGATCAGGTTTGATCAAGGCTGGGAATTGCAGTGCACGAAAAGCGGACTGCAAAATCGGTTTTGTTCGATCGGCACCGAAAATTACGGATACACGAGAACCGGCTGAAACAAGGTCAGCCGGCAACCACGTTCACGCGAACGCTGTTCATTATTTCGTTGCGGTTAGCTCACCCCCGAAGCAACGCCCACAAGCAACGAAAGACGATAACGAAGAAATGCGCGTCGCGTTATCGGGACGAACAGTTATCGGGGCACGTGTGCACTCTCGGTTTCGATGCGTTCAACGTGGAGAACCATCGCGATGGGAAGCTGAGAGATCGCTAAAAAATCTAGTAATAATACAATTCAAGTAAGTTTGCGTTATTCCAACAATCTCTTACCATTTTATAAAATCAAATAGCACAAGGACAAGCGTTCCTGAATTCGTCCCATGGCGAATTTCCACCGGGCCCGTTGCAAATTCATGGCCACGCGAACCGCATAATTCGTATCGCTATGTTTCTTTCGCCACGAAGATCGGAAAGTTTCTCCACTTTCGCTACTCAAGCGCCAGCGTGACGCTAGTTTCGCTACCGCCTCGTTCTTCCTAATAATTCACCGGCGCGGCGAGATATCTTCGCTCTGCAGTTAAGCAACGAGTCTCGTAAAAAGAGAACTTTTTTATGGATCACCATAGCCACCGTCCAGAAGCAGATGTGCCGAGTCGCTCGATAAATTCGTTCGAATTGAACAGAAACTTTTTATACGATTATTGCCATTATCCGATCATTAACCACCGTAAAATAAGGGCGCGGAGCCAAGCAGTTGTTTTCATTGCTTGTGTTATCTATTGATCTTTTGCGCAGCGGACCGCTTTATGTCTTCATCTTTGTGATCATGATCGTTGCGTGAATGTATTCGTTTCACAGGACAAATTGTAACCTGGGGATGTTCAGTTTTGTTTCGGCGCGAGCTTTGATAGAGCAAGTTATTTGATGACAGAAAAAGGGACGATAAGGGTGGTAGCATATTTCGCTGAATTCGCGGTTGCTGACACAGATACACGCTGACCGTGTTTCGTAGTTTTGATGGTTGCAGACCGAATTCTCTATGATACAGTACCAACTTTATAATACGCTCCAGTTCGCAGCTTTTTTTCTCTATTTTATCGAGTTTTCCTTTCAGTCCCTCTTACCGGGAGACCTGGGATTATGAGAACATTTTTATTCGACTCGTGGAGTACGTGCTCGTCGTACATTATCATTCTTGTGCGAATTATATCAATTTTATTCCCTTTACTTTAATTTTATACACATTTTGCATCCTCCTTTGTCAGGAACTTATTGAACATTATCAACTCGCGGGTTAGCGGCGGCTTCCAGATACAGGGAAACAGCCGCCCACTTTTATCAATTATGCTACATCCTGTTACAGATAGAAGAAAAATTGCATAAACAAGATATCAGTGACGCGGAGGGGAATTTCGACTGAAGAGATAGAACGCTCGAGTGGATTCTCGTCGCTCGAAGCAGAACAGAAACGCGGGGAACACCATGCAGAAATGATTCGCGCGTAGTTTCGCGACAGACTCGCAGTTTCCTGCAAGCCACCGAGAATAATACGACGAACCGCGGAACACGGTGTGCTCCCGGAATTTTCGCCGTGGAGTCTGCAAAACCGGATCGAGGCCGAGCTCGGAAACCCGATACTTCGATCCGCCGCGCCGCGCCGCGCCGCGCCGTCGTCGTCGGAGCGTCGCGTGCATTTTTAATGCCGGTTAATTATCCGATACAAATCGCGTCGAACGGTAACAGCTGCCTGCCGTTCGAAATTAGCGGCCATTCGTTCACCGGCGCGGCGTCGCCGATTTTCGACGACGCGGCGCGATCCGGGGGATCGTTATGAAGCGTTTTATGCACCACCGCCAGGGATAATCGATGCACATGCCGGTCGATACCGAGGAACCAATCGAGAGTAAACGCTACAAGTTCAACCTTCGCGACGAATTTTAACGCTAAACCTACCACTAACAACACTGTCCAACAAATTTCCACTCTTTTTATGATTTCAATATACTGTCGGGTCCTTCTTATAGAGTTTTCTGCGCTGATTCCGAGTCTGTCCTTAATTTTTCCCCTATACGCACAGCTTTTGAGGAATATTTTTCAATTTTAAACAAATATTGTGATGTTATTAGAAAAGATATTGAATTGTTCTTTACAGCAAAAGATTCTGTAGACTTTCCCGAATCCAGTGATATATAATATTAATACATTATGATTGTTTGAACATGTTTAAACGATCATTAAAGACGGAGAGACACCACTTTTGCACCAATTTTTTAGGATATTTTTGAATTTATCTCAAAAAATAAGGGTCCTTCGGAAAATCGAACTATACCACGCGATAGAGCAGACTTTTATCTTGAGAAACCATCCTATTAAGTTTGGAACGGCGACGTTTTTTTCGAACCAGAAAGCATAATATGTACATATCTTCGCCCGACATGTGTTGCGGCCAGTGGCGCTCATCACTAGTCTCTCCGTCTTTAATGATTGTTTAAACAATCATAATGCATTAATATTGTATATCACCGGATTCGGGAAAGTCTACAGAGAATCTTTTGCTGCAATGATTTGCGCTGATTCCGAATCTGTCCTTAATTTTTCTCCTATACGCACAGTTTTTGAGGAACATGGCTTTGAAATAAAACATATTTTTCAACCCCAAACAAATATTGTGATGTTATTATAAAAGATATTGAATTGTTCTTTGCAGCAAAAGATTCTGTAGACTTTCCCGAATCCAGTCGTATATAATATTAATGCATTATGATTGTTTAAACATGTTTAAACAATGTCGGGCGAAGATATTATGCTTTCTGGTTCGAAAAAATCGTCGACGTTCAAAACTTAATAGGGTGGTTTCTCAAGATAGAAGTTTGCTCTATCGTGTGGTATATGTAGTTCAATTTTCCACTGGACCCTTATTTTTTGAGATAAATTGAAAAATATCCTCAAAAATTGGTGCAAAAGTGGTGTCTCTCCGTCTTTAAACATGTTTAAACAATCATAATGCATTAATATTATTATTAATATTATTATTACAGATTCTTTTGCTGTAAAGAACAATTCAATATCTTTTATAATAACATCACAATATTTGTTTAAAGTTGAAGAATATGTTTTATTTTCAAAGCCATGTTTTTCAAAACCTGTGCGTATGCAAAAAACTCTATAAGAATGACAGTGCAATTAATGAAATTATAAAAATGCTAGTTGACGTGAGAAGGTCACTTGAAATCTGCCAATCCTTGCGGACAGTTTTCAATTTATTTACAGAATTGAACACGCCAGAGAAAATCTAATTAGTCCGCGTGAACGGACGATCTTTCGACCTACTAAAGCGTTGATAAAAGTTAAAAGTCACATCCCACTTCTTCAAAGACAAACGAAGTAGCTTCACAAGACGCGGGTCACGCCGCGCCGACAGGCGTATCTTCTGATGCAGATATTATTGTTTGTCAAGAGATATTACAATCTAATCTGACACGTTACTATTAAATTGTTTGCAAAGAACAAATACAATCGTAGAACGATTACGTAATCGCGTGCAATAGATGGTTCTAATATGGGGTTGGCGAATAAGTTCGTTCGGTTTTTTACAGTGGAATAAATCACAAAAACCGAACGAACTTATTTGCCAACCCAATACTTTCGAATACCCCGGAAAATTACAGCTGCCGTGACGCGTCTTGCTCAAATATTTCGTTTTGTATTTTGGAAAAGAACCGTGACATTTCAATGTTTCCAACGCCATTCGTACATCAAAGGATCGCTCTTTCGCTTGGAGTAATTACATTTTCTTCTACATATTGACTTTTTCAAATAAATTGAAAACATCCATTCCAAGTATTGGAGAGAGTACGATTTCCGTGTCCCCTTGTTTTGAGGTTGTATTTGTGCTCTCGGGATTATTTTAAGAAAAAAAATGTATATATAACATGGTGTCGAATCAGCCTGGTTTAGCCGGTAAAGTAGATTTCTTGTTTTTTATAAATCTGCAAATATTTCGGTAACTATGCGAAATATGGGAAAATATCAAGAGACCTTTTTTGTAGAAAATTAAATTTCCAACAATTTATGTCCTATGACATTTTCCTATTAGCTGCGCAGTTTCCGAGTATATTTATATTTCAGTAAATTTGCAGAACTGCCTATCCCCCGAAATAATGGTCGGGGGGACGTAAAGGCTCCGTTCTGAAAAGATCACATTCTGGATGACATCTGCAATGGTAAGATTATGTGAACAGAGTGAGAACAGAGAAAATATAGGGGTAGTGTAGTAATAATGTCAAAAAAATTATATTATTTTTAGTTTGGTTTAGTTTGGTTTCGTTTAGAAAAATGTCGTAGGACACAAACTATTGGAAATTTAATTTTCTACAAAAAAGGTCTCCTGATATTTTCCCATATTTCGCATAGTTTCCAAGTTATCTGCAGGTTTATAAGAACCAGGAAATCTACTTTACCGGCTAAACCAGGCAGATTTGACACCATGTGATGTATACATTTTTTTCTTGAAATAAACGCAAGAACACAGATATAACCTCAAAACGAGGGGCCACGGAAATCGTACTCGTGCCCAAGTATTGAACGATATCATCGAACCGATGCCCCGAGGGTGGGATAGTCGCAGGAAAACAGAGATAGAGGGGGAGACAATTTATAATGTTTTTAACAATGGCCGGTTGACCAGGCTCGTCACGGGCCGACTAATTAAGCCGCAATACCGAGTTGCCGGCCTGTTAATTGGTGCGACGATTAAAAGCCCGGACATTTCGTATAGGGACAAGGTTAGAGTCCTCAGGACGACTGCGGCAACATTACTTTGGTCAAGTAAGTACACTCGATATACCACCGAAACGTAGAGCAATGAAGGCGTAAAATGAAAAATAGTTCGACGGACGAGGACGACAACGGGGTTCAAGACCTCGCTCGCAGATACTGCGTTGAGATGATAACGTTATCCGTCGAATTACGGCACAGCTGTGTTTGCGCGTAAACACGCGGGCCGGGCTAACGCCAACGACACCAACTATAGCGCACTAAGCCCCTATGTCGGTAATCAACGATTTTTTACGGTGTCAGAGACAGTATGTACACTAAAACCAGTGCTGAAACTGGCAACGATGAAATTCACGGTACAACTTTGCTTTTTTAACTTCCCGATTTTATAGGGAAGTTATTGTAATGACCCCGAAAATCGAAAATCGATTTTTTAGCAGATCTTCACGTTTCATGGTCATTGCAGTCATTTTAGACTATTTTCAGAAAAATGTTCGTATGTATGTGTGTGTGCGTATGGTAACAAATTTTTCGTTAACGTTTTCTGAAAAAGTAACAATGCGATCAGAACGATGAATGATGCAATCGATGTGCCCCGCTGTAACTTAGAGCTGATTAGATTTTGGTCCACTTTGGTCAAGTAGTTTTTTAGTTTTTTTAGTTTTTTTCGAAAGAGGTTCATTCAATAATGTAATTTATACGAGAGAACGGAAATTTTCCACCGAAGAAACAAACGTAATTACATAAAAAATTTTTTGTTTTATTTTTTATTCATGCAACTAATGCTAATGTTACCGCTTACAATAATCGAAAATTATCCCAATGCAACAGTGAGTTAATCATCTCTACTGCCGAGAATACATATTCAAGAAATATCGATGAAAGTACAAAAAAAAATTTATATTACCATCTTTAAAAAAACAATCAGTTCAAAACGAATCATTAACTGATATTAAATTGAAAAAAAATTAATATAAAATATATGATAATTATTAATAACATTGATGTTGAAGACGGATTGGTTAATGGAGCAAGCGGAATATTAAAATTTATTACTTTTCAAGAAAATACTAAAATTCCGTCTATATTGTGGTTAGATTTTCAATTGCCCAGAGTAGGAGTGAAAGTAAGAACTCGTTATCGTAATTATATGAAAAATGCAAATATTGATCAAAATTTAACACCAATAATAAAAATATCGAATCAAGTAAACATGTCGAGTGAGGAAAAATATCAAATCACACGTAGTCAATTTCCAGTGGTTCCTGCTGAAGCGATTACGATTAATAAAAGTCAGGGACAAACATACGAGAAAGTATGTTTGAATTTTAAAACATCAGAAAAACGAACTTTACAAATGTTGTATGTAGCACTGAACAGAGTTTCAAAAAATTGAGCGGTCCCAATATTTTGGGACAATTTAAATTAACAGTATCGAAGAAAACCAAGATCAATACTGCAAACCCGGATAATGAGGGGTTGTATCGTTTGCGAAAAACTAATTAAGACAATTTATTTTGCAACATTAGTATGCTATAACAAGGAACCGAACGAGCAACGAGCCTACGATGTTGGTTTAATGCGACGCCATACAGCAACATTTTGATAAGTAGAAAACTATTGAATTTCCCTGAAAACGTATAATCTTATTAAAACGTACACTTAATAATGATAATAATATACTGCAACTAACGAATCGGGAAGTTTTTTGTGTGGCTCTTGGAGAGTCACACACCAAATCAAAAACATTAATAGCTATAGGTACTACTAGCCATGCGTACCACTAACCCTTTCGCAAGAGCAGTCCTATCCGCGAGCTCGCGAAGCGAGCGAGCAAGCAACAATAACCCTCTAGTTTTTCTTCCGTTTGCATCATGCTTGAATCAAACAACGTGTTCACTGAATTCCCTGTGAATTCTTTATCACGAGGCCGACTTCATAATATTACCAGGCAAGGGGATAGAGTACTCTTCGCGACAACTGGAAGGCGTAAGTAGCCAGTATTAGAGATTTAGTTTCTCCAACCCCCTTAGCGTCTCGATTGCGCGTCACCCCTGTAAGCAGAGCTCGACGTGTCCCCCACGTGAAAAATATACAGGGTGTAAAATCGACAGGGAGATGGTGTACTCGTGTTCCAAGTCCCGAGACAAAAGAGTTGACCGAAACACGATAAGGCTCAGGGGTATCTTTCAGGACTTGTCTAATCTCTGTTTCGATGTAACGTCAATAACCATTTAAACGCAGAAACAAATTCGACCGCGATGATTCGCTAGTAGAGAATGTTGTTCGCAGTCTCTAATTTTTCTATGACTATAGAAATTGCCGTTAGGTAACTCTATGGGCCGTTTTTCGACAAAAGAGGCACCGGAGGTCGTAACGTCGCGTCGTAACAGCTGTTCACCCCCGCCAAGATAGCTCGAGATAGACGACACTCGTGCTGCTTAGAGTGGAAAGGACAGCTATTGTAGCTGCCCGGATCTCTCTTCTTTCGGAGAACGGACCGTAGTGCCTTTCTCGGGCAATAAAATGTCCTGCGGCATCGATAGGCTCCTCTTGTCAGACCCATCCCGTCTTAAATTTCCGTCCAGCTCTCGCGGTCCCGAGATATAAAAGCTGATCAGCCGAAAAAAAGGTATTACGAGTCCATCCTGTACACGGTGACTCACGGAATAATGGAACCACGCCGCACGAAAGACCCAATTTTGATGATTCACTTCCGTTTTGGAACTGCGACACAAAACTCGAACGGCAACGATTCAATTATTTCATTCGTAACATATTTCTTTCGTTTTAACGTTCGGCATTATTCAATAATATTTTGCGCAGAAAGCCACACTTGAAGCATACCAAAAATTAGATATGGTTCAGGTAACCCGATATTTGTTTGCAGCGGCGCTATTTCCGGTTTGTTGATCGAGGGTTAAAGTTTTGTAAGCACGAAAAAAAAATGCGGAAACTACAAGGTAGGTATAGGGCATTGAAGGACAAACTTTCTCGTGTGGGCGATCTGTTTTTCTGTCAGCAATTTTACCGCATATAACTCGATCCCCTTGTATAAACAATGAGAACATGAAAAACAATATATATATATAAAAGATAGAACGGTAAATATAATAAAGAACAATCTATAGGTTGGATTCGCGAACGTTGCCTATTTATTTGGACACACAGTATATGGGATAAAAAGCGTTCGCCACATCTTATTTGCTTCAACGTGTCTGCTGACGAAGTGGTAGCCACAAAAGATTCCAACACCTGAAATAATTTATTCGATGCAACGAAGACTAAAAAGCTAAGATTCGGCTCAAGGTTTTTTTTTCTCTGCCAACCCTCCAGCTTCTTTTAGAAATGAGCGATAATAAAATCTGTCACACACGTATTCCAAAGAAAATGAAATAATTTATCGGATGCAACGGAACCTAACGAATTAAGATTCACCTCAAGACTGTTACTCCTTCAAACGAATTACCCAACGAACAGAATTCTACTCGTTCAACCCCCAGCATCTTTTGCAACTCCGATGCATAAAAAATTCCACTCTTTCAACCCTCCAGCATCTCCTAGAACCAGCCAACAAAATACGGTGCACTCGAGGCACCATCACGGCGACGAATTTTAAAATCCGCAGAAGTAATTGCGTGAGCCATGGTCCCAGAACGATGTACACGAATTGAAAGAAAACCAGGAGGTGTGCTATCTCCAGCCGCTGTATCTTATCCGCCAAGTACGCGTGGCCCGACGAAACCGACTTCCGTCCTTGTTGTTTACCGTCGGTGCGCACGTACCCTGCCTAACGATGAGAAAAATCCGGGGGAGAGCTATGATCCTCCACTACCCGAGATAACAAAAGACAACGTGTGCGTGGGGATTCTTCGAGGGTCCTATGGTTTTCCGCATGCAGTCGAGGAGCAACGACAGATAACAAGCGATAAGAATCTCCCTCTCAACAGGCGAACCTGTCCGGGATCTCTCACTGCGGGATTACAGAAACTTTCCTCTGACCTATTTACCGATGATGCTGCTGCACGGCCCGCAAAACGCCGGGCTTCCGATTTCGAGAACGCTTTTTTACCGAGGGAGCAATCTATTGTTCCATTTGGTTCCTTATAACGAACAATCAACTAATTCGAAACCCTGAAAAGTTATGAAAAACGTCACCCCCTCCCCCCAGTTCCACGGTTGCTAATGAGCCAATTGTTAACACGATCGCGAGTCGGTAAGAAATAAATGATAACAATGGTTGTTTATTGCTACGGGAGGAAGAGGATCGAATCTTTCGTGGCTCGAAAGTTCGGGTTGATGGGACTTGGAATCGCACTTCCCGGATAGATTACATACGAGTGTTTCGGGTGGAAAATGGTCACTCGATTTGGCTGAGATGATTGAAGGTGGAATCGTATGGTGGATGATGGTTTCCGGGGAATGTGATTGAATTAGGATACGAAAAGGACTCACCGAAAGGCCGCTCGAACCACCTCTCGAGACTCCTTTGTATCCAGGGCAGTGAAAAATCCTCGTGACACCGAGATTACCGAGGTTTGCATACATCTAAGCACACACATCAAACACTGGCCCCGGGCACTGAACGATTCTTCGACGCACGCTCTCGCCACGTACTCTCGCGATCTGACCGGTAGATCGGTGAGAATCACACGAAAATCACATTGATAGCGTTCCGACCGTCAGCTTGCTTCGGTGATCGTAGACCAGCTGTGTTTTTGCCCGACCATTGAGGAACTGGTGCATGCGCGCCGCGAGCTCGCGACGCCATTTTAGACATTCGAGAGGAGTAGGGAAACTTGCCGCGCGAGATTTGAAACGGCCGCGGAGCACTCTGGGAAATTAGTGGATCTCCGGTTTTTCATCATTGAAAATTAATTGATCTCCCCATTTTAGTTTAGCGGATTTGCATGCATTTACATGTGTGTTAGCAAATAACTTGTGTAATTAACGAGTTTTAATATCAATTCACGTCCAACTTATTTACAAGGTTTATTAGAAAATTGCAAAACTGTTTTAGCTCACTGTTTTTTGAGAAAGTTAATGTTAATTTGTAATTGTAAATCTTAAATATGAATATGTCCAATTTATTGGACATTGTAGTAAATTCTAGTTTTATCGGCATAGGGGTTAGTGTTTAATTAAAATTCTCTTTCATAGTAATCAATGAGGTTAGAAAATGCATTGCAGTCTTTAGTCACTCTTCTTCTGCTTGAATGTTGCGTAGAATATAAATAAAAAGTCGGTTACATTACAATGTAATAAAATTGTGTGTAAAATTCCACTTTCATGCTGCTGTACCGAAATATCGTGGCTTCCATTTTCGTGAAATATGTTTTGTTCGTTAATTATACTTTGGATTGTTAATATTTGTGAATAATTAAACCGCGTATCTCTGTAAATATTTACTCGGAACATGACATCGAGAAGACAGGCGGAGGTCTTGTATATGTATTCAGTGATACAGCCCCGCATAAATTATGTAGATTGATAATGAAGTAAATTACCTGATTGCGAATATGAATTAAAAATATGTTTGATAAGAGACCTACGTACCATGTTGCCAAACTCTTTCTATCTTTTGAAATATTATATTTGTTACGATATTGCTTCAATAAAATTGTTTAGTTAAGTCGTAAGTAGTCGTTCTTAGTAAAATAAGCTATAATTATGCGAGTGAAATAATTATAATTGTGACGATTTTTTCAAAAATCGTACGTATATTTTTCAATTGCACTTATAAGGTTGAAAGTTTAAAAAAATCGGGCCTCTCCGGGATTTGAACCCGGGACCTCCTGCACCCAAAGCAGGAATCATACCCCTAGACCAAGAGGCCTGATGGTAGAGGTTTTAATAATTTTGACCATGAATTTTCTGAATAATTGAAACATATTTCTAATTACAAGTTTGTAATTGTGCTTCAATAATTATTAAGAATCTAAATAAAACGAATAGAATTAGATTTGTGCGTTTCAGTCTTATCTATTCAAATATTACACTTCCTACATATGAAATAGTACATCGTAAATTATTTAAATATATTATGTACAATTAAAATGTTTATAAATCAAAAATAAAGAATTTGCAAAAATAACTTGCATTATTTCTGTTGGTAAATAAGTTTGCAGCTACAGAAGATATCTTGAGGCGGTCATGTCGCCGACGACACCGACGAGATACCAATAAGATAAGGGGGCTTTTCCAACAGACGACGCTCGCACAGTTCCACACTGTTCCACACTCACACACCGCTAGGGGACACTCACACACCACTAGACAACGTATACGTACGCGAGGTAAGGGATGGCCTTGCGATTGCAAGGGTCCGGGATTCCATTTCTTATTTCTCGATAATGCGAAAACGGAATTTTTTAGTAGTCACAACCGCTAGATGAAAGATCAATCTAGTGCGCTGTTTGCCTCAAAAGTCCTTCTTTTACGTTTCCGAGCAATGGTTTTGTGACTCACAGTGTCACCTAGCGACAGGTCTATTCCTATATCTCATCTGTGCTAATATCGTATACCCTGTAAGTTAGTGAAATCTGGTCTATGCCACCGACGGTATCTCGTCGGTGTCTATGCTAACGAGGAATAAATTAGGTTCTGGTCCGTTTGGTGCAGCACTATACTCGAGTAAAAGTGAAGACATTGAAACTGATTGAAACACCGGGCGTGAGCGTGAGCGCTTTCATTTTCTCCCTGGTTATAATAAACTTTATAAATGTTTTGTAATAACTATGCATTCTCTAGGTTACAATTATACTAATTAAAATTGAATTTACACTACGTACATTAAGAATAAGTTTATACTGTTTTTAAATCAAGACATTACAGATTTTTGTACTTTTGATTAAAAGCTGGTCTATCTACCTAACCTGACTTACCAATGACCACGTAATCCTAACGTGGCAGTCGTCAACGTATGTTGAAAAACGCGTGTTTCGTGTCCCGAAGGGATACATAACTTTTGTTGACAACAGACAACGTCCCTTATCTTAATTTAAATCAAACACAACAGAACTGAGTTTTTCCGGCTAACATGAGCATTTTTTTGTGTGTAACGTCGTAACATCGTTGACCTTAAATGTTTTTCTATGAAAATTGTAACCTCACTTGCCGGTCAGAACAAATCCAGAAGCGGAAAGTTATGATTACATTGTTACTTGGAGAAAGTTGAACCTCATTTTACTATATGATAAGAAAAATGAGCTCGGAATGGGGAGTACATTTGTTGACAATATCAATATTATTTCTCGCCGTTTGTGTGCAAAGTTTTCAGGGTTTGGAAGTGATATATGCAATAAATTCTGGTGGAGATGCACACACTGACAGTTATGGAATTCGCTATGTCAAAGATCCGTTAATGAGCAAAGTTGGAACAGCATCCGACTATGGAAAACAGCTAATCATTGGACGTGTTAATGCCATCGATCAAATACTTTATCAAACAGAACGTTACCACCACAGTACATTCGGGTACGATATACCAATTAGCGAAGATGGAGAATATGTTATGATATTAAAGTTCTGTGAAGTTTATTTTAATTCCCCCAATATGAAGGTAATAGTTTATCATATTTTTATCTGAATTATTAATTTATATGTTATATCGTACAATTTGCTTTCACAGTATGGTAAACAGTGCGAATTTATCATATCTGAATGTCCATTGTGTACGAGTATTCTGTTATTCGAACATGATATATGCTAATAAAAGATGGTTCGTTCAGACGCGTATCAAATTCTGCAGACTCTGCAACATATTCTAGAGATATAAAAAAGGGTCATTTAGAACCTGTGTTACAATATTAATTTTTGTAAATAAAGTATTAGGTTGTTGCATATGAAATGTCCAATATTTAGCAATGAAATTAAACAAACGCCATTTTGTATCCAATGTATTCTATCTACAAATTTCAAGTTCCTTGATGGTATTATGGTAAAAATGAGATACGATCATTTACGCTTTTCATTTACAAGATTGTTATCTTGATTTTGTAGTTTTTTTTATCATCAACTAAGTAAGTTAATTAATCACCACATTTTGACCAAGAATTACATAAAAGTTATTTTGTCCAGACATACAGGGTGGGGCAATAACTGTGTCCACTTTGAATGTTGCCGTTATTTGTAATAATATGAAAAAAATGTTATATACAAAATTTACACGGTATAGAGAGGGCCACATTGTGATACAAACGTTTTCTGCGTGGGTGGAGGCATAGGGGAGATTTCAAGGTCACCTTGATTTTTTAAAATAGAATGTCCTTCTTTTATACAACAGATCTATAAAGTATCAAATTCTGAGTATAAAAGTGTTGACCTTCATATGTCCTAAACCTAATAGTTAACGAGACATTATCCAAAGAAGAAAGAAATTTATTTTGATAATATCTCGTTAACTATTAGGTTTAGGACATATGGAGGTCTCATTTTTACTCAGAATTCGATAGTCTATCGATTCATGATACAGAAAGTAGGTCTTTCCATTTAAAAAAATCAAGGTCACCTTAAAATCTTCTCTATGCCTCCACTCGTGCAGAAAATGTTTATGTCACAATATGTTCCCCCCTCTATACCGTGTAAGCTTTGAATATAACATTTTTTCAAATTATTACAAATAAAAGCAATATTCAAAGTGGACATAGTTATTGCCCCACCATGTATAAAAGGAATACATGACAGTCGTGTTGGTTAACATCAAAATAAACTTTATTTCAAAGTAGAATTATACATCTAAATTAAAATTGAGCATAGGATATTTACACTAAACGTACCGAACTATAAAAGCAACAGGCACGTGATTGCCTTATAAAATTGACAAGAATTAATATTTAGACATTTTTGCGCTGTTCTTATTATAATATGTACTCTAATAAAGATATTTATTAAATCGTTTCTTATGGAAGCATCTTTACAATTTCATTAATTGTGAAATCAAAAACTCTAGAACCGATTATTTCACTGGTCATGGTATGTTTAGTGTTAAGAATTAGCTTTGTACCTCAAAATTTTATACATAATAAATCTGTAGACTGTAACAGCATTTCTTAATCGAAACGTTTTATAAGAGTCGCAATCTAAAATCCGACATTTCATATGCAACAATCTAATAATATAGAGTGTTACGTTTATCTGAAAACAGAAATATATCTCATGGCACACTGAAATTACAACAAATGCTTCTAGTCATCGTTTAAATTTTATGAAAGTTATCGGAAAGCTACTACAATCACAACATGGTTCTTCTCTATCTTATATCATATCTGTTATCGTTATCGATAGCTTATCTATTCTTTTAAAATGTTACGAAACAATTTTTAAATTGTACTCAACCCTGCAATTGCTAAATCTTTTCACAAATATTTTATTTCATTACAGAGAAACATTTATATTTTGTTTAATAATTACATGGTATTATATGAAGAACATTCAAATGCATCTTTATTGAAAATAACATTGAATAATCTCATTTTTCAACTATTTGTTTCAGGTCTTTGATGTGGTTCTAAATGGAGACCATACTGTTGTTACTGACTTAGATATATTTGAAAGAGTTGGACGTGGTATAGCGCATGATGAATATATTCCATTTAAAGTTCAAGCTGGAAAATTAATATACAATGATGAAGAGTCGGATATTTTAGCAGGAAAAATTCGAGTTGAATTTATAAAGGTATTCCAATTAGTCTCCTTATTTATCGTATTTAATGGAGATCAGTCGGTTCGTTCATGAAAATTTCATGAATTTACTTGAATTATTTGCAGGGATACAGAGATAACCCAAAAATAAATGCAATTGTTGTTATAAAAGGAAATTTAGAAGGTACTATTTGAATGCATTTAAAAGTTTGTAGAGTACATTGTGTAATCAACTTTTGCAATTTTCAGATATACCACAGTTAGGTCCGATTCCCCAAGAACCGGAGGAATATCAGAATATACAAGAAGACGAAGAAGAGTCTACAGTGCGTAGTCGACATACAAGTGGCCCTAGAACTCCAGATCCGTATTCGATTGACGATTCTTCAATAATGTTACCAGTTTTTGTAGCGATCGGGGCATTTATTCCTCTACTATTTTGCCTCTGTAAACTATAGGCAGTGAAATTTTCTGCACAGAAATGCCTTGTATTTAATAATAATAGTGTTCTAATCAGCTTAGGTGAATTTAGCGTGTGAGAGCACGCAAGAAGCATCGGTCATTGTACATAGAAAGATGATTTTTCTTTATTGAGCTACGTCGACACACACTTTATCATAGCTATTTATTATTAATTTAATCGAATGAACATATCTATATGTATGCTTTTGTATAACGAACAATTCAAATTAGGTACCAGTTAGAAAACATATTGAAAAGTGAGGATTTGTGCAATCATGACTTTCGTTGCCACTTTATGTGTTCATTGATCAATTACTTAATAGTTAACATTTTATTGGCAATTAGCACAAAGGTTTGCACACATTCGTCTTTTCCTGAACAAATGTATAAAGTTTTTCAATCTACGCGGTATTCTTCTGTAATTCAGCACGATAGCAGAAGAACGATCAAAAAAGTGTAACACGCCTCAAGTACTTTTTTCATTAGGTCTATATCCAATATTTTCGTTGAAATTTCTCTTGTTTATTTTTGCGTCGGTTTCAAGAATAATTGTTGTACGAGAAATGTTTCGCATTCACATTCACTATGTCACATATATTCTGTTGGAAATGGAAGAGCATCCAATAGTCCGCAAAATACCAAAGGAATTTTCAACTTTTGCAAATCAGAGTAAATAAAGCTGTTAAGATTGTCCTATATAATATTATTCTCTTCATAATTTACGCATAAATTGTTTTCGATATACCAATTATAATCACGTCATAATTTATGTTAAGAATGTTGAATCATGTATTAATAACATAGGTTTTCTACAATTTTGTTCCTTTTTTTGAAAATTAAGTTTTTGTTTGTTATAAGTAGAATATACACGATCGAAGTATGAATTGTCTTTTATTTTATTTTTTAGTTTGATCATTTCATTGTTACTTTTTTAATATGTTTATGTAGGTAGTATCAATTTGGATGTATATTCGCAATTCTTATAATTTATTTTGTGTGGCATAGCTGACTTAATTTGTATTGCTTGTGTTTTTCGTTATTTATTTGATACATTCTGTGTCCAAGATAACACTGGAAAATTAATATTTATTGATACATGAATAAGGATGGAAACAGAGAGAGTGTACAGTGGTTTAATTATTTGTTTCCAGATAGTGTTTCAAGTTTTAACTTATCGCAGTTAAATCTCTGTGTATTACTTCCTGAAATGGAATTGTTAAAACACAATAAAACAAAAACAGTAACGAAGAATAATTAAAAAATTCCTTTCGTCTTAATTCTAATAGTAAGTAAATTAAAAATAAAATAACTATGCCAAATGTTACGAAAAATCTATTTTATTGTGTTTTTGCATATTCTCGCATCTTCATGGAGTAATTAGGCTACTGTTTAATAGTCGAAGATTTATTGACAAATTCATATTTTTCATAATTTAGGTACGAATAGAAAATAAAGAATAAATTCAATCTACTTTGTTGTCCGTATTACATTTTCTACATTATTGTCCTTACAGAGCGACTACGACTAAAACAATTAAAAAATTTAAAATACATTCCAAATACATTGAAGTAAACAAAACATTTCTTCTAAATTTCGTTCCCCGTAAAAAGATTATGACAGTTTTTATTGAACAAATGAAAATGGTGAGTATCGTACTTGTTATACATCTTAATTTTGTTTAAATTGAATACATAAGAATTGTTTTAATGTTGAAACTATTTATACAGTTATGTAATCATTTTCATTGTCTTAAGTCTTAAATAGACATTATTATAATCATATAATATAGTCTTAAATTGACTTTAATAAATTTTCATTGCCTTCTTATTATTTTATATATATATTACGCAAATACAAAGTAACTATATAATGGATGCCATCGATTTTTAGGACACCCTAATTTTGTCATAATAAAATAATTTATATGAACCTCATCCCTAAGCTAAACTATAGTTCGAATAAAATAGTCTCTATATATACTGTCTGACATTTCTAATGGGATTCAATTTGTCCTGTTTTATTCTCTAAGCGAAGTAACTAAAATATTAAATTTTCCAACAACACCGCAGTGAAGAAAAGGAAAAATAATTTTTGGATGAGTCGACATTGCGTTCCTGTTGAACTGTGCGAGTTGATAATATTTGTGGAAGAGTTCAGCAGAGCATTTTTGCCGCGAACACGCTTCAGGATGCGGTCGATGATCGATCGTGTGATTTGCACCGATGAACATGGATGAACAGAAGAAAGCACTTCCAACAAGTTCAATTGGTCGTCGAGCACTGTTAAAGGTACATAGTACATACTACGTACATGCACATGTGTATGCCCGGTTGGCCTGTTCTTAATGGGAATAAGCTCATTCATCCCATATGAAACGGAAGATCACGTGACCTCCGATCGTCTAGGTCTTTGATGTATGGTCATCACTGGCAATTAGCTGTCAATTCAAGGCCGTACTTGTGTCTCCGAAACCCCGAGCCCTAAGTCTCGAGTGGCAATCATCCCCGAAGAAGAAAGACAAAACTGTGCCGTAACGTAACATTTGCCGATGGGAATAAAATCGTCCCCCAACCCCAACAACTTCGTCACGACGCGACGCTCGCTTGTCACACTGGCACAACCGCGGCCGCCCGAAACACGCATTCAATATTCTCAATTTATTTATTTATTTATCTAAATAAACTACCTAATATTATTATTAGAATTAATGAGACAATGCCAAAAGATTTTAAACACTCCCACATATATTATTTGTAACTCATAGCACTACTGTCCAACACCAAATTTGTTCCCAATATACTATTGGGTACTTCTTATAGAGTGTTTTGCGCTGATTCCGAATCTGTCCTTAATTTTTCTCCTATACGCACAGTTTTTGTAAAACATGGGTTTGGAAAAAAAACATATTTTTCAACTTTAAACAAATATTGTGATGTTATTATAAAAGATATTGAATTGTTCTTTACAGCACAAGATTCTGTAGACTTTCCCGAATCCAGTGATATATAATATTAATACATTATGATTGTTTGAACATGTTTAAACAATCATTAAAGACGGAGAGACACCACTTTTGCACCAATTTTTGAGGATATTTTTCAATTTATCTAAAAAAATAAGGGTCCAGCGGAAAACCGAACTATACCACGCGATAGAGCAGACTTTTAATTGTTTAAACATGTTTAAACAATCATAATGCATTAATATTGTATATCACCGGATTCGGGAAAGTCTACAGAATCTTTTGCTGTAAAGAACAATTCAATATCTTTTATAATAACATCACAATATTTGTTTAAAGTTGAAAAATATGTTTTTTTTTTCAAAGCCATATTCCTCAAAAACTGTGCGTATAGGAGAAAAATTAAGGACAGATTCGGAACCAGCGCAAAAAACTCTATAACAGGCCTGGCCAACCCGCGGCCCGCCACGTTAAATTGTGCGGCCCGCCGGGCGATTTTATATTTCTATTGAAACTTTTGTTTCTCATTGTATGTATACAAAAAATATTAAATAAATGAAGTGTCATTGTTATAATATAATCGATTTATAATTATAATGTAATCAAGCTGCAGTGTAACAATGAAGTGAAACAATTTTTTGCGTCCATATCAAAAATTAATATTTACAATATTTATATTAGTAAGTGCTTTTGGATCCACATATTTGTGAAACATTTTTTTCGAAGATGAAGTTTACAAAGAGTTCTTCACGTGCTTCATTAACTGATGCCAATTTAGAAAACCAGCTAACAAAAGATGTACAACGTCGAACATAAATATAGATTTACAAAAGTTAAGTGAAAGGAAGGATAAACAAATATCTCATTAATGAAAACTCGAGAGTTAATTATATTGAATCATAGTATAACAATAAAGTTTTATTCATTTTGTATTTGTATTACATTTTTTAAAAGCATGTTTATCTAAAGTGCGGCCCGCTATAACGTTACGCGTCATCAAAGTGGCCCGTGAAACCATTTGGGTTGGCCAGGCCTGCTCTATAAGAAAGACGCAACAGTATATTGGGAACATAAAAAAAGTTGAAATTTGTTGGACAGTGTAATTAGACTGCGGATCTTTATGCAATTATGGCTTTCGAAAATTTTCAAAAAATGCTAGGATATAAAATATGACAGAATTTAGTACGATTTTAATTTATTTCAGATCTAAAAAGAAAGGCTACTATATATGTACCATATGGAAAGTAACATTCTATTTCATTCCACTTTCTTAAAATTCGTCTACAAAAATTGAAAACTGCATGAACATCCGCAGTCTACTCATAATTATTTATATTAAGAGGAGAAATCAATGTCATACTCAGCTCATCCTGTTTCTTGCACAATTTCTTTAACTTATTAATAAAGTAATATTTCATGCATTGTTGGAATTAATGACAATGTAAAGATTTTAAGCATTCCCACAAAATTCCCACGAAAGAGCAACAAAAAGGATAAAATAACATTAAAAGGTTAATTTCAGTTTTCTGACATTTTCTTATTTTCGACAAGTTTACCTGCCCTGACAAGGCGAATACTTCAGCGGAATAATTCAGTGGATTCAGTTCAAACGATTCGCAAGCTCAAAAAATGCTTCCTCGCTTATCACATTTACTAAGTTAATATTTATTCGCTGAAACAACTCCGTACATAAAGTTGAGCTTTTTAGTTGCACTTCAGTATTTACGTATTTATTCAGTATTTCAAGCTTTGAGACGCTCGTCTCTAAAGGGTTAATACTGCACAACGTTGCATATATATATATATATGTAGAGGCGACGTATTCATTATCCGTTTCCTTTTTATAATTTAACACTTCCCTCTGCTTCAATGGCTATTTACATACGTTATATTGTACATATGTAAATTGCATAGTTACTTTATGCAAAAAATGTTATTCATATAATAAATATATCATTCATAAATAATAAAGGATATTTTTCACGTAATAGTGAGCCAACTAAACAAAAACAAAAAAAATTAAAAGGCATTGCTACATGGTACTTTAGACTTTAGATTGTCCAGGTTTCATATCAAGATTATAATATACATATATATCTAATAATCAAAAAGTGTACTTTGTTGTTCCATCTTCTGCAATTTAAAGATACATTCTGAACAGTTATTTATCAACGCCTTTGTTATTTTATAATCAAGGAATCGACTTTTTAATCTCAGTAGATAATGACTTTCCAAGATTCACTACTAACAAATAACGAATCTGCTGGAGTCACCGAATCTAATTGTATTTCGATTATACGCATTGATAACATATTGTATACATAGATCACAATGTATTCGTTAAAGCTAAATAATTGTTTACGGGAGTCGAAACTCTTTAGATGTTTCTTTTCAATTGGTTGTGGTTGTTCTGTCTCTCGAAACTAATAAATTAAAAAGTGTCTGATGGTCCCGGATGCGTTCCAGTACCCCTAAGATTCAATTTATTTGAAGGGAGACAATCTCTCACAGAACTTCTTCAAGGTTCTTTTCTCGAATGCTACAGTGAACAACTCATTTATTATACAGGGTGGTCCACCTAAGTCAGGCCACCTAAATACATATCTCCTCTAATTGTGGGGATACAAAAAATATTTTGTATGCTATTTGAATTGTTTGAAAAAGCCATTCTATTGCAAAAAATGTTTTTTTTCTAGGGTAATTTTTTTCGGAGTTTACAAGGTTATCGATGTTTTTTTGCGTATAATTGTATAATTTTTTTTATTGCATCGTGTAACTGATCGAAAAATACATTCAGATATTTATAAAAACACGACCTTGAAATGACCTTGATCTTCGAAAATTGGCGTTCCTTTGCGTGGACCATCTCTTCAGGTTATTGTGATGCAAAAAATATTTGTTGTGTGATATTGACCAAATATCTGGCAAGAATGTTTTTTTCCAAATGTCATTTTTTTCGAAGTTATACAGGTCATCGATGTTTTTTGACACGTAACTACATTTTGTTTTATTGCTTCGGGTAACTGATCGAAAAATACATTGGATGGAGATGGACCACGCAAAGGAACGCCAATTTCCGAAGATCAAGGTCATTTCAAGGTCATGTTTTTATAAACATCTGAATGTATTTTTCGATCAGTTACACGATGCAATAAAAAAAATTATACAATTATATGCAAAAAAACATCGATAACCTTGAAAACTCCGAAAAAAATTACCCTAGAAAAAAAACATTTTTTGCAATAGAATGGTTTTTTCAAACCATTCAAATAGCATACAAAATATTTTTTGTATCCCCACAATTAGAGGCGATATTTAGGTGGCCTGACTTAGGTGGACCACCCTGTATTGTTAACTATGTTTACATCTTTCGATTCGTAACGATGACAAAGTCGATCTGTATCATTTGGTACTTAAGTCACCTTGACGAACAGCTACCGAGTAAAAAATTAATTATATTTTTGCAACGACATTATACTTTCGATAAAAAAGATAATGCTACGTGTATCAGCGTTCGCTAAGACAATTGCTTCGATTGGCTTGCGATTACACCGATTAAAAGCATTACGATAACGTAATTCCGCAATATGAAAGTGACGTGGGAAGAAAATTACTCAATATCAATGAAAAATATATGTACAATCATGAAACCCATGCATTTTGATTAAACTGTAGTGTATCGTTTTACGATGTAATATTTTCAGAATAAAACAAAGCTGAATAAAATGTAATTTGCATTGTTACCATTTATAACCTACTAGAATAAACGTGAATAGTCTAGACTCTAGAGTCTAGAAAGTCTAGATGTATTTGCGTAAACCTGTAAACCTGTAAACCTACAAAACAATTTAAGAATACTGTTATGTCGTGTTTGACGTAATAAAATTATTAAATGGTGAAATATATTTTTATTTAATTTGTTTCGCTTACTGTTAAATTATTTTCGATTTAATAAAATTATTAAACGAAGAAATATATTTTTAATTTAACTGCTTTCGCTCACCGTTACCTTATCATCGGTTTATCGAAATTGTTAAACGGAGAAATATATGTTTGCTTATCTTTTTTCTTTCACTAGTACATTATATAATTATTTTCGATTCAATAAAATTATTACACGAAGAAATATATTTTTAATTAACTGCTTTCGCTCACTGTTACCTTATCATCGGTTTATCGAAATTGTTAAACGGAGAAATATATTTTTGCTTATCTTTTTTCTTTCACTAGTAAATTATATAATTATTTTCGATTCAATAAAATTATTACACGAAGAAATATATTTTTAATTAACTGCTTTCGCTCACCGTTACCTTATCATCGGTTTATCGAAATTATTAAACGGAGAAATATATATTTAGTTAATTCCCTTCTCTGTAACTGTTACATGAAAAATATATTTTTCTACTCCGCGGAGATCCGCAGACTAACTACAAGTGTAGATTCGATAATAATGCTTTCTTATTGCAACTACATAGATTGGTAAGCATGAAAGAAAGCTTGCAAACGATGAAGAGAACACATCCGTTGCAATAATTCGCCCACCTCTTCGTGCTCACGAGGAGAAATGCGACAGTAAGACTGCAGTAAGCCAATAACTAGTCCGAGCATGTCGAATGCGGTATGGTAACGCAGACTACAATCGACGATTGTACGCATCATAAGTGCGCGCGCCGACATGAATTCATACACGTAACACCAATACTCGCGTCTCCTGTTCACTTTATTAAAATCACGGACAGCAACATATAATGGGGAATAAGCCGGCTGGGATAAAATCCACGTTAACCGAACGCGACGCTGCTGTTTTAGCGGCTATCATCGAAAAACAACCTTTGTTTTCCGGCGATATGCTTATCCGGCGATGCTTATCCGGCCTGCAGTACAATCACGCGTTTCGAGGTTTCATCGGACGATAACAGGAAGCAATCAAGCCTGGATCATCGATCGATCCGAGAGGAAACGCGAGCGACTGTCGCCATATCGCCTCATTTTGCTTGATCTTCGTTCGATCGATCGCGAATTTTTGTCGGACGCGGGAAATATCGATTTTGCTTTCCCGCGTACTTTCTCTTTTCCCACTCGTTGGCTCCCAGCCGCCAATCACAACTCGTTGGTCCAATTTGCTAATACGCTACGTTAATTGTCCAGTTAAAGTAGTTAGTCGAATTAGAGAATCGACGAACTCTCCGATCGACGTTGAGATACGACGATACACGGTTTTCCATGATGTGCCTGTCAGTGAATACGTTAGGCGTGATAAATAACGTTTATCGAAGTACCGATCATTTACACCTGCACTGATAAGTCTATGCGAGCGAAACGGGAATTTAGAGAAATAAGAGAGTATCAAAGTATCAAGCTCCTTGGAAAAAGACGATAATACATATGTACATATGTTTTATTAGTCTGCGGATTTTATACGTTTATGTTTATGGCTCAAATGACCCGCGGAAATACTATCATGTGAAGACTGAGAAATTTATTAAAATTACACTGTCCAACGAATTTTAACTTTATTTTGACGTTTCGCTTTTCACTATGCGATTCTTAGAGATTAATGTTTCCCCTAGACGCACAGTTTTTGAGAAATTTGATTTCATACATTTTTATACTTTCCATTTTAAAAATGTTGGGAGCCCCCTTTCTCCCCGCAAAAATACGCCAAGAAAATTTAATACATACTAAATTATTAGCCCTCCTTAACCATTTAATTTAAAACAGCTTGTAACGTAAGACTTTATCTGGTACACCCTGTACCAGGTATGTAAATATGAAACCGGAATTTGCCCATAGGTGGCTCTAGCTGTCAATGTAGTTACCGTCAAACCGCGTCATTGACGCCATTTTCTTGTTTTGACATCTGGTAAAGATTTTCAACTCACAACCATACAAGTTTCACACAACAGCATAGTTTTTAATAACGTTGAACATGTCGAATTTTGTGCCTGGAAACTACGATATGCGGACAGCATTGATTTTCTGTTTCCATTTGAAGAAAACTGTTGCAGAATCGCATCGAATGCTTGTCGAAGCTTACGGCGAGCATGCTCTTGGTAAATCACAGTGCTTCGAGTGGTTTAAAAAATTCAAAAATGGCGATTTCGATGTGACAAACGAAGAACGTGGAAGACCACCGAAAAAGCTTGAAGACAGCGATTTGCAAGCATTGTTGGATGAGGATGACGCTTAAACGCAACAACAACTCGCGCATCAATTAAATGTGACACGAGAAGCCGTCTCCATACGTTTCAAAGCCACGGGAAAGATTCAGAAGATGGGAAAATGGGTTCCACTTGAACCGAATGAAAGACAGCAGGAAAACCGAAAAACCACTTGTGAAATGCTGCTCGCCAGGTACAAAAGAAAGTGATTTCTCCATCGAATTGTGACTGGCGATGAGAAGTGGATATATTTCGAGAATCCTAAGCGTAAGAGATGATGGGTAACTCCAGGCGAACCATCGACATCGACTGCAAGGCCAAATTGCTATGGACGGAAGACAATGCTCTGTATTTGGTGGGATCGGAAGGGTGTGATCTATTATGAGCTGCTAAAACCTGGCGAAACCGTTAATACTGAACGCTGCCGACAACAAATGATCGATTTCAATCAAGCTTTGCGTGAAAAACGACCGGAATATCAAAAAAGGCAAGACAAAGTGATTTTGCTTCATGATAATGCACCATCGCACACAGCAAAACCGGTAAAGGAAACGATTGAGGCGTTTAGTCGGGAAATACTTTCGCATGCGGCTTACTCACCAGACTTGGCTCCATCCGAAAATTACTTATTTGCATCGATGGGACACGCACTTGCTGAGCAGCGCTTCGCATCTTACGAAAATGTACGAAAATGGCTCGGTGACTGGTTTGCCTCAAAAGAGGAACAGTTTTTTTGGCGTGGCATCCACAAATTGTCAGAGAGATGGGAAAAATGTGTAGCTACCGATGGGCAATATGTACTTCGAATAAAATATTTTGTATCATTGTCATACAATAAACGTGTATTTTCTATACAAAAATTCCGGTTTCATATTTACATACCTGGTATTTATGTAGTGCTTTGATTCTGGCCTGGGCAACTACTGCTCCGAGAGTTGATGACGTAAAATCGGTTACCGTAAAAAAAAGAGGAGTTGGAGTCGGAGTTGGAGTTAAGAATTTTGTCTACCGACTCCGAAGCCCTGGTTTACACGCGCTGAAGAAGAAACAGCACGGCTCGAGGGTTTTTCTTATTGTTAGATCGAATGTTTACTGTATTATTAAATAAAACAACAGTGAATAGAATTAAGAATCGGGCGACGAGACGATTTCGAGAACAAGGACACCGATCTGCGAGAAGGTCTGATCGGTAAATCACGAAATCCCGCGTCGTGTTATCGTCTAATAAATATTAACTACGGCTTGCCAATGAACGTCGACGATTTATTACATCCGATAATTCATTACAGCCGAAAGAAGCACCCAGTGTAATTATAAGATATAATGACAAACAATATATCTTTATGTAGAAATTGTATTGTACAACGAGTGATTTATTGCATCCGAAGAATTAGATAATTCGCAATAATTCAAACATATTCTCAGAACTATTCAATGAAACGGCGGAATCCTTCTCCGAAGCTTACTGTGTTCTTATTTGATTCTTTACGCTTATTTCAATTAAATATGGCCGGGTGCTTCTTTCTTTTGCACAGTAGCGTATAGAATCGGATATCAACATTGATAGAAGACTGATTTAAATTTTCCTAATTACCTCTGCATTTAATTATAGTTGATATTTTAATTGCGTGTGTATCTGTGTGCTGATGCTATAGAAATTCTAATGCTACAATCGTCGCGATGCACAGTGCGGCGATTGATTAAAGATGGCGGCGCGGCGCGGCGCGAGGTTCGGATGCGTTGCGTTCTCCATGTAAATTAATACTTGAAGCGGGTGATTCATATTTATAAACCGAGTTCATGATTGAGGATTGATTGAGTTCTTGAATCGCGACGTTACCAGGCTCAAACTTGTAACCCCCTATATATCGTACGAATGTTCTCGAAGGAGTTTCTTTCTGGAACAGGATGGTTATGCGAGTTTTGTGCCGGGTGCTGTACCGAGGTCTTTCGCATCGGTGTATATGTTTGGGTTGTATATTAACATCGGTTTGTGTCTATTGGATAGCTCGTGGCGTGGTGAATGTGGCGTGTTTATACGCGATTGGTTGAGCATGCTTGTGCACGATATTTAGACTTATTGGTGGTGTGGTAGGAGAGTAATCGTGCTTTCTTGCCCTTCGTAGGATTCCTGGAAATCATCCGAATCACTGTCAATCAAAATTCACGGTGTTTGATTTGTGTGAATTTTTCGGCTGTTAAAAATTTCAGACACTTCCTGGATATTCTTTATCGCTTGGCAGTAAAATTCGACTGCGGATTTTTATACAAAATAAAAATTGTTTGCGTTAATTGTAAAATACAGAAGACATATATTTATTACTTTCTTTGAGATGTATTTTTACAGAGCTGACAATAATACATTACTTTGAAAATCTTCCAATGTTTTTGCTGTTTTTCCCATTTGATCTACTCCTTCGTTATCATAAATGCGTAAAGTCTTATGGGTTTCCATCACGAAAATGGAGTAAAATTGGACTGCGGATGTTTATACAAAATAAAAATTGTTTGCGTTAATACTTTAACACGAAATACAAATAAACAAACTGTATTTATCCATTGAATTAACTTATGATCGACAGTATATAATTATTAAATATATAATTGTGCAAGTAATAATATATTGGATACAGGGTGTCCCACATAAATATCTTTCGTATTTACAGTCCTATCAGAAAACTCCAGAGGACAAATTGACACTATTGCAGGGTGCAAATATAATGGTAAAGAAAAAAATTTTTGATGTTGTGTTTTTTAATGAAATTTCAAGGTCACCGATGTTTTTTTAAATGGAATAGTATATTTTCTTTACGATAGCATGATAGACAATAAAAAACTGGATTAGACTGTAATTGTTATAATTAATTAAATAACAATTAAATAATTAAATAACAATAGACTGAAATAGACCTGAATAGGACTCTAAATACGAAAGATATTTAGGTGTTCCCATTTATGTGGGACACCCTGTATATTATTGTACAATTTTATTATTTTGTCAAGTAGTTAATTGTCAATTCTAATTCGAATCAACTTCAAAGAAAAAATAATGTATGGATGGATAAATTGTTTTTACATTCCTGAATCCACTACATACCATATAGTATACATATAAAGTTGTACATAGTATATTCATACTGTGACTGTAGCACATCTTGTAGTTTGCAGAAATGGCTGCTACGTCTTTCTAGTTTAGCAAAGTTAGTTAAATTTTTCAGCAAATATTACTTAAATATCACACAATAAGATGTATCTAGCAAATGCAATTTTACAATCTCAGGAGTGCTGCATTTAAAAAAATTCGAAACCCGTTATTTGTACTGGTATACTATATGTATAATTGTAACAAGTAATAACTACAACTGTTTCTGCAGAATGCGATCTGTCACATTAAAATCTTCCTAAAATTTCCGTAAAAATGTACTGCGGTACTTGAACGAAGTACTTAGCTTTGAGAAAGAAACTTCATATTTGCATTTATCCTTGAATGCATCGGCGAAAAAGCGGTGTGCGGAAAGTTTTGCTGGGGTCACGAAAGACCCCAGGGCAGCATTCAGAATTACGTAGATTCTATTTTGAAATCTGTAAAAATTGAGGGACGATTGTCGAAACTGAAACGGAAAATCGGCGTTGGTGTAATTTAGTTTTCTGTGGGCAAGAGACACAGACGCTTCCGCGCATTGACGGTGCGCTGCGCTGGCGCGTCCACAAGGGAAGCACGAGGGTGTTCGTGAAATGACAAAGCGACGTCGCCGCCGGCTGGCCAGCCGGTTAACGATAATCCGTTCGACACTTTGTCCTGTCCGATCGTAGATTGTCTGGCGCGGGTGTGTGATCGCACGCACACACGCTCGCCCGGGAACGGGAACACGTACCCCACCAACCAACCAGTGATCTTATAAAAGCGGCCGGTCCCCGGGGCACCGGCATCTCGCTGCTAGCAACAGCTAACGTGGTAACAACGTGTCCAACCTCTAACGTCTTTCTCTCGTGTGATATCACCCAGAACCCGGTACCGGCTCGAAGATGGTGCAGATCACTGGAAAGTACCAATACGTCTCCAACGAGAATTTCGACGAGTTCGTGAACGTGCTCGGACACAAAGAGCTGGCCGCGCCGTTGCTCACCTCCAAGCCCATCCTCGAGATCTCCCAAAACGGCGACCAGTGGACCGTCGTCATCAACTCCGAGGAGAGGACCAGCTCCACCACCTTCAAGCTGAACGAGACCTACGATGAGAAGCTGCCGTCGTTCGACCGCAACTTCCCGGTGAGCATCGACATTCCCGTTCTGGAATTATTATTCCAATATACTGTCCAACACCAAATTTGATTTCGATATACTGTTGGGTCCTTCTTATAGAGTTTTTTGCGCTGATTCCGGATCTGCCCTTAATTTCTCTCCTATACGCACAGTTTTTGAAAAAAAAACATATTTTTCAACTTTAAACAAATATTGTGATGTTATTATAAAAGATATTGAATTGTTCTTTACAGCAAAAGATTCTGTAGACTTTGCCGAATCCAGTGATATATAATATTAATACATTATGATTGTTTAAACATGTTTAACCGCTTTTGCACCAATTTTTGAGGATATTTTTCAATTTATCTCAAAAAATAAGGGTCTAGCGGAAAATCGAACTATACCACGCGATAGAGCAGACTTTTATCTTGAGAAACCACCCTATTAAGTTTGGAACGTCGGCATTTTTTGCGAACCAGAAAGCAAAATATCTTCGCCCGACATGAGTTGCCGCCAGTGGCGCTCGGGACGGGATCAGGGTTGCCATATTTTATCCCCTCCGGCCCCTTACCCTTCCGCCTTCTCGCCGAGTTTCGCAGCGTACCTCTTCCCACTAACGCAGGCGACAGTGGCGACACGCGACGAGTGGGAAGAGTGGGAGCAGGTAAGGAAAATAACGGGTGTACTTTTGTTTCACGCGACGCTACGGACGGCTTGGCTTGAGTGAAGTGGTTTTCGAATTCAGTTTACAGCAGTTTACAGACTTTGGTGTGCAATCTAGCAAGAATCAAAGTTTTAGAGTGCCGTTTGCAGTATTTTATACTACGCATTATTTAAAATTATTGAGAAAGCAGATTACATAACCTAAAATTCAATGTATACATTACCTGCTTTCTCAATAATTTTAAATAATGCGTAGTATAAAATACTGCAAACGGCACTCTAAAACTTTGATTCTTGCTAGATTGCACACCAAAGTCTGTAAACTGCTGTAAACTGAATTCGAAAACCACTTCACTCAAGCCAAGCCGTCCGTAGCGTCGCGTGGAACAAAAGTACACCCGTTATTTTCCTTACCTGCTCCCACTCTTCCCACTCGTCGCGTGTCGCCACTGTCGCCTGCGTTAGTGGGAAGAGGTACGCTGCGAAACTGGGCGAGAAGGCGGAAGGGTAAGGGGCCGGAGGGGATAAAATATGGCAACCCGTCACGGGATATGGCGCAGTGACGGGATACGGAGCGGCGAACGACCGTTCTAGTTGTGAGCGCCACTGGCGACAACTCATGTCGGTTGAAGATATTTTACTTTCTGGTTAGAAGAAAACGTCGACGTAGGGTGGTATCTCAAGATAAAAGTCTGCTGTATCGCGTGGTATAGTTCGATTTTTCGCTGGACCTTTATATTTTCAGATAAATTGAAAAATATCCTCAAAAATTGGTGCAAACGTGGTGTCTCTCCGTCTTTAATGATTGTTTAAACATGTTTACACAATCATAATGTATTAATATTATATATCACTGGATTCGGGAAAGTCTACAGAATCTTTTGCTGTAAAGAACAATTCAATATCTTTTATAATAACAGCACAATATTTGTTTAAAGTTGAAAAATATGTTTTCTTTTCAAAAACTGTGCGCATAGGAGAAAAATTAACGACAGATTCGGAATCAGTGCAAAAAACTCTATATAAGAAGTACCCAACAGTATATTGGGAACAAATTTGGTGTTGGACAGTAGTGCTATGAGTTACAAATAATATATGTGGGAGTGTTTAAAATCTTTTGGCATTGTCTCATTAATTCTAATAATAATATTAGGTAGTTTATTTAGATAAATAAATAAATAAATTGAGAATATTGAATGCGTGTTTCGGGCAGCCGCGGTTGTGCCGTATCATTTGTTGGACAGTGATATTGCAGAGTATCTTGAAAATGTTCATTCGGCAAGCTCAAACCGCAACGAGACGTCGCTTATCGAACTACCGATCGTTCACGCCTGCTCTGATAAGTCTACGCGATCGGAACGGGAATTTAGAGAAATAAAAGAGCATCAAGCTCCTTGAAAAAAATTATAATATGTACATATGTATGTTTTATTGGTCTGCGGATTTACTAAACCGTGAAGACGTTAGTAGAAATTATGAACTTTGTATGTTGAAAATATGTTTGCTCAAACCGCAACGAGACGCACACTTCCCACCATTTCATGGCACCACTGATATAAACCCACATAGAACTTACATATTTTTCTGCCCACATCTGTGGAATTCGTTTGATCCTCTTATTGGAGTGAATACAACCAGCTAATGGTTTAAGGGAGTGGACTCGTTTTTCGTTTTCATTTCTCGATAATGCACAGATAGGGTTTCTCAGTAGTCAAAAGCACTGGATAAAACATCAATTTAGGCCGCGATCACAGTCAAAAACGTCCTAATTTTACGCTTACGAGGCGTAATTTGCATTATTCGGAAGCATAAAGGCTGTACCTATACAGGGTGTCCCAAAACTCCTTCAAGTCCGGGAAATGGGAGGTTCCTTAGGTCATTTGAAGCGACATTTTCCTTTGGAAAAATTACCGCCGCGGCTTTGTTTAGGAGTTATTAACGAAAAACACGGACCAATGAGAGCGCGACTTGGCACAGTCGACCAATAGACAGTTGGCGCGCCGGGCCGATAGTGCCAGCTCGCGCTCTGATTGGTGAGATTGGTCTGTGTTTTTCGCTAATAACTCCTAAACAAAGCCGCTGCGACCATTTTTGCAAAGAAAAATGTCGCTTCAAATGACCTAAGGAACCTCCCATTTCCCGGACTTGAAGGAGTTTTGGGGCACCCTGTAGCTCTGTTCATAAAGCTGCGACAGCTACACGCTGCCCCGAATAATGCAAATTACGCCTCGTCAATGTAAAAATAGGACTTCTGAGGACGATCGCGGCCTAGATTCATCTTTTATCTAGCGCTTTTGTCTACTGAAAAACCCCATCTTTGCATTATCGAGAAATGAGAAGGCGCATCTCGCACCCTTGCAATCCTGGAAATGAATTTATCCCTTTAAATAGGATGTTAGGAAATTAGAATTTAGATGGAACTTTTGCCACTCTGGGTGAACATGGATAAAAAAATGAATGCTTTACATCTTTGTTATCATAAGGGAAACATACTGATTGTAAGAGGTATTTGATATTCGCATGTAGAACGTGAATACAATTATTCTTAATGATAAGGAGACAGCGGATCTTTATGAAAACTAAAAATTTTCTACCTGAATTGCAACAAACTGGAGTGAAATGGAAATTTATTTTTTCTCTCTCTATTTGTTTAGTGGGTTGAAAATAATATAACAGTACTCTGAAATTCTTCTAATGTATATACTATTTTAAATTACAATAACTACTCATTTTTGTCACAAATGCATAAAATCCGCTGTCTATTTTAGTGACGAAATCCTGTCATCCTCGGAAAGGATTAATAATCATATTTAAGGATAATCTTGATGGGCAATAATTCTGTATTTGTTTATTTGTCTATCTGTGCCTGTCTGTTGCAGAATGTTCAGATTTTCTTAAGTCTCTATTTATAATTTTCACATTTTATTGAACTTGCTACAAAAATGATGTAACACTTTATCTACCGACAATTAATTCAAAGTCTTTCGACATACAAATTTTATTAACCGAAAATTTTATTGTTAATTTCTCTTTGACGATACAACAACTTCTTTCACAAAATGGGTATTTAAGAGGAAACTGTTAACTTTCTTTCAGATACAGCAGTCACTGAAGCACCCACTAATATAGCTAGCTAAAGTGTTAATACATACAGATATGTTTCATGAATATAATCGAACCAACTATATATAATATTTATTTTACAATTATTACATCCTTTACACTATTTGCATGCGTAAATAATTTTTATAATGTCAACGCGTATCACTAAATACTCCCAAACATATTTTCGTCTTTTTAGGATTATTGAGCTACATATCGACATCGTTAGTCTTAAAAATTAATGACTTGAATAATTTCTAATTTATCTTACGCTATGTTTAGTATAGCTATCTAGTATCAGATTGATAATTTAACTATAGTCTTGTCGCCGATAATGGTAGATAGTTTCTTCTTTCAAACGGTATCTATAGGTTCGAAGTATGAATTTGATTTTATATTGACGCATAATCATCAAACTGCGGATTTTACGCATCACTGACGAAAATTAGTAAAATTGAAAATAGTCAGAAGATTAAAAGACTTTAAGAATAACGACACATTATTTTCAATTTATTGAAACGATTGACACTAACCGTACCGCGTACAAAATGTATTGGATGTACATACAGTTAGGAGCATAACTGATCGCACACACTTTAAATCGGAATAACTTTTTTACGAATAGACCAAACGACTTCAATTTCTCTGTAAAAAATTGATTTTTACAACTTTTTTAGCTGGGCTTGGCTTTAACGAAAAGCTAAAAGATGCGTTTGGTCAACTCGTATGAACTATATACGCTCTAGAAACTTCATTGAAATTGGTTAATTGGTTAACGAGTTTATAAACGATGAAAAGTGGTAAAAAGGCCGAAAATCTTGAAAAATTGCAATTTTTACCACTTCTGATCGTTTATAACTCATCGTAAACCAATTAACCAATTCCAATGAAATTTTTAGAGCGCATACAATTTATACGAGTTGACCAAACACATCTTTTAACTTTTCGTTATCGGGACAGCTAAGAAAGTTGTAAGAATCAATTTTTATTATTGGTTTTCACAATTCCGACCAAATGCATTTTTTCAACATATTTTTTGGACGTCATTTACTAAACTAATTCTTCTAACCTTACAGAGAAATTGTATAAAAGTTATTATAAAAAAGTTATTCTCTCCTAACTGTATATTATGTTTTATAAAAATTACAAGAGACTGAATTTATTTTGACTCTTCACAATTTTTATAATAGTTCGTACTCGAATAAAGAAATATACATTGAATAATTTCTAATGGAAGCATCTTTATAATTTCAATAATGAAAAATAAACAATGGGGAGGCGGTCATTTGACCGGTCGCGGTACGGTTAGTGTTAAAGACTAATATATAATATGTATATCTTCTCAGAGAATTGTATATTTCACACAAAGATCCGCAGACTAATGAACGCCATACAGTATACAGTACAGTGGCGGCACTAGTCAAGTGGAGGCCCCAAGCGGTAAAAATTTTGGGGCCCTCAAACTCAAGTTAGAAATAGAAGTTGCACGAAAACTCTCATAAACTTATTAACAAAAAAGAAAAGTAATGAAAAATATCATATCGTTACACATTAAAAAAATTAAAAAATTAAAAATTCGGGGCCCTATGGTATCGCGGGGCCCCACGCGGCCGCTTAGTCCGCTTACCGTTAGATCCGCTACTGATACAGTATACAGAGATTGATATTTGAACGTGGGATGATGTGCTACGTAACGTCGAGTATAATTCTTCTCAAGAGAATCTCTGGTTACACACATCGAACGTCGAACCCGGGGAGATTGACTGGTGCAGTAAGTCGTGCGGCAATTGACATCAGTTTGCTTGCAATATATTATAATTTAGATGTCATCTAATCACGGACAAACGATAATGTCGATCTACAATTAACTCAGATAAGCGAGGTTTTGATAAAACGTATTATCAGTATCAGAATAATGTCTCGAGTATTCAAGGTTGCCAGCAAAAGATTACGTAGAAGTACATATATTATCTTCCATTGTTGATGAGTTATCGCACCAGTGTAAATAAGTCACACGTATCAGAGGAAAAGAATATAACAATTAACTATCTAATTGACAATGAGATAGACTAGCAATGTTTATGTCACGTGTTTGGATTGTTTTGAAAATGTTTATATAACCTTGTTGATAAACGTATTAATAGAAATCATTAATTAATATGGTGGACATTTACGGCAGACATTTGTAAAAGACACTTGCCGCAAAATTGCTTACAACAAAGAAAATTGTTGTTAAAGTTTGTTTTTCTATCGATACCTTCTATTCATCGAGAAGACAAAAAGTTTGAAAGGAACCACATGTCGCAAACACATAGTTAAATTTGATTGTGTGGAGTTGTACGCAGGATTGCCATATTTTTCTCTCGCCAGGCCCTTTACCCTTCCGCCTCACGCCGCGCCACGCACCGTACCTCGTCTTTGCACTCTTCCCACTAACGCCGGCGACAGTGGCGACACGCTGGCGTACGGTCGCATCAGCGACTAGCCAGCGTTAGTGGGAAGAGTGCAAAGACAAGCTACGGTGCGTGGCGTGGCGAGAGGCGGAAGGGTAAGGGACCTGGCGAGAGAAAAATATGGCAATCCTGGTTGTACGTATAGTGAAAAGCCTACTACATACTACAATCGGCCTGACCGTGTCGATGAGACAGACCATGATCGCGTGCGTGCCTCAAGCCAAACGAAATTTAGCCCTTTGCACATTTGCACTGGGTTGCAAGCGTTACCATATTTTTCTCTCGCCAGGCCCCTTACCCTTCCGCCTCTCGCCTTGCTTCGCAGCGTAGCTCGCCTTTGCACTCTTCCCGCTAACGCTGGCGTACGGTACGCATCAGCGTAATTGGGAAGAGTGGGGGAAGCACAGGCGGGCTACGCTGCGAAGCTGGGCGAGAGGTGGACGGGTAAAGGGGCCTGGCGAGAGAAAAATATGGTAATGCCTCGTACAGACTCGAACCGCGCGGCGAACGCGCATTTCGGCAAACATGTCGACGAACATTTCGACGAACGGCGCGCATTTAGGCGTGCATTTCCGGCTGTTGAAGGAATTTTGTGACACCCTGTATATACACACACATGTATATCTGGTATAATCAATTCAGTAGGTACTAGAACTTTGCAATGATCGAACGTTTGAATAGCCTTGCAAAGTTTTTTTATTCGAAGCAGTTTAATCCCTGAATATTGGCTAGCTTTCTGTAATTGCTACTTCAACTACGTTTCTTCGCATTTTATTATTTTAAAAATAATAATTAAAGTATACAACGATATTTTATACACTGCACGCACATTCGTGTCTTTCGGATCCTATAAATGCTAACAAATATCTAATTTCAAATGATTAGTGTCCACATCTCGAATTAATCCACTCAATTTCTGCGAGGATTTGCTACATATGTATTCCATAATCGCATTCAGGCAGAGAAGCTTACGGTAGAATAGTTAATTTCACAAAGAGAGATAATGTAGGGGTACTTTCCACCCTTTAAACAAGAGTCACTTTCAGTCAGAACTGTAGCATTAGAATGCTACAAAAATTCTGTCTCTAACTATATATAGTCTTGTTCACGAGCTTCTCAATATTTTGGACTCAAAACTGCTGAAGAACAGATATCTTTATCGTAATGACACTTTACTCTGTGTCTTTGTCGTACCACAAAATGGAGACACGAGAGACATCTCGAAATAATGCTCTAGAATATCTAGAGTGATTTTTCTGCAAAATAAAATTCCTTCAATCAATCTCAAAAAGCAGAAGTTGAAAATAAAAATCCACTATTCTACCCTCAATAATTCTGATACGTCGAAAATAATGTCGCGAAGCATTTCTACTGATAACATAATTACTGTGTGCGGTTCATCTACTAATTTTTATCACAACTGCACAAAATGCAAAGAAATTAATCGCACTTTGTAATTTGTTTCATTAATCCTTGATTGAACAATAATCCTGTGTGATCTCTAGTCTTTTAGAGATAAAAGAAATACACATAATCTTTTATGGAGCATAATATCAGAGATGTTAAAAAGTTGTTTCAACCGAACCTTGGTATTTAGACGCTGGGATTGATTGATCGCTTTCTATGTTTAAAAAAATTATGAAAAAAATTATGATAACGGAGGAAGGGTAGTTTTTTGCAACTCTTCTGACATCTGTTGAGAATGTTTAGAACTATCCGGATCGAATTGAAACCATTTGTTGGTATACCATCGTGCGCATCCAGTGTTCCGATATCGTCGGGCATTTTTCGTGCGATGGATGGCCGCTGGTGGCGCTTTCAGCCTCAGTAAAGTAAGGTTCTCGATAAAATGGGGTACCCTGAGCACCCCACAGAATTTTAAAATATTTATATGATTTGATTCTGAAAACTGAATGTATAACTAGTGTATTTGTGTATATTTTGTAACTCGTAGGACACGTCCTGAAGTCATTTTTTTTTTTTATTTATTTATTTAACGTCGCGCTCTGAACTCCCTTTTTCGGTGTTATTTCGCGACGGGACCTACAGTTTTTTTATAAGGTGGGTTCCGAACCACCTTGGGCACCACAGTTTAAATAGCACATGGAATTTCCAGAGGTGTCGGCGTGGGGGATCGTACCCGCGACCACGGAGTCCGCAGTCGAGCGCTCTACCCACTCGACCACTGCGCGCCCTGAACTCATTTTGTCCGGTAAGATTATTTCGGTGCATTCCCGCCAATATAACTGCCTCAGGACCAGTGTTACCATATTTTTCTCTCGCCAGGCCCCTTACCCTTCCGCCTCTCGCCACGCCACGCACCGTACCTCGTCTTTGCACTCTTTCCACTAACGCCGGCGACAGCGGCGACACGCTTGCATACGGTCGCGTCAGCAACTAGTGGGAAGAGTGGGAGGCTCACGCGACCGTACGTCAGCGTTAGTGGGAAGAGTGCAAAGACAAGGTACGGTGCGTGGCGCGGCTAGAGGCGGAAGGGTAAGGGGCCTGGCGAGAGAAAAATATGGTAACACTGCTCAGGAGTCCTTAGATTAGAAATTGAGAGTTTCAAATTCCAAGCCACGAGTCCAGGGTTGCCATATTTTATCCCCTCCGGCCCTCGCCAAGATGCTCCGTTAAGCCTGCCTTCGCTTCTCCCACTCTTACCACTACTGCTGCCGCGACCGAGTCGGTAGCATGCTACCGCTCTCATTCTAGCACTCGGTCGCGCCAGCGGTAGCGGTAAGAGTGGGGATAGCGGAGGCATGCATCTAGGCGAGGGACGGAGACGTAAGGGGCCTGCGAGCCGCTTGAGCCGCACCGTCTGGCTACACTGGTGGGGATAGCGAAGGCAGCACCTAGGCGAGGGACGGAAGGGTAAGGGGCCGGAGGGGATAGAATATGGAAGAGAATAGTAGATACGTTACTGTTTTGGCCGCGCAGCGCCACCAGCGGCCATCCATCGCACGAAAAATGCTCGACGATATCGGAACACTGTGCGCATCAGTGAATTATAAAATGGTAAAACGGTGATGCATCGTTCATGAATCCCGACATATGAAGTTGAGCGGCATCCTTCCTCCCCCACATCCTAACGATGCATGATTAAATGATGAACATCATTTAACCCTCGTGAACTGTTTGGGTCAATTTAAATGAAAAGCGATCCCTAATTTCTCGTCATGTTTTTGCTGCAAAAATATATACATAAATGAATTGAGTACTGAGTAGCAACAATTACAAGTATATACATACATGGTCAGAGTTCCTCTAGCCTCCCAAAACAATAATAAATAATGAAACATGACATGGTGCACTCAATAAAGCAAGTGAGTGAAAAATTCAAGTTTCCCTTCCAGTGAAATATTTAATAGTTATCACTTTTGAAATTTGTATGTTATCATGTTAAACGTGTTTATTTTTCTTACAGACGCAATTTAATTTAATCTTGAAAATGGTCCAAATCAGTGACCGAAATGTCGATTACTCGAAAATTAGCAAAACTGCTTAGTTAATTGGTTTTTTCTTTTTTTGTATTTAACGATCGAACCGTAGCGCCGATACCATTTGACCAATGTTACTAGCAATAATACGATCGATATAAATAAGTTTATTTGCAAAATCGTACAAACTCTTTGAGGTGTACTTACCTCGCCGATATAGAATAAAAATTTTAAAACGATATACATTTTTCTACGATGATACTGTAAATATGTTAATTCTTAGACTTCATATTCGACTTTACTCCAGAATCATACCCGGTTTACATGTTAATGAGATTAAATTGATTACTGCTCAACTAATACGCATAGATTCAACGATAAAATCAATAGACGCGAGTTGGCACTGTCGGCCCGGCGCGCCAACTGTCTATTGGCCGACTGTGCCAACTCGCGTGTAGGTCGCGCTCTGATTGGTCCGTGTTTTTCGTTAATAACTCATAAACAAAGCTGCGGATAACATTTTTGCAAAGGTGTTTGAAGGTATTTTGGGACACCCTGTATATACAGAAAAAGCGACTTAAAAAATGAACACATTATACCTACCAGTAGTTTGTTTAATAGTCCCTAAAAATTTTTAAAAAAGATCCACAGCTAAATTTTTTTTACATAACATTTTTCAGTAGAAATAACATATTTGTAATTGTGAAGCAACAACATGGCTTAACAATTTCGTTTTGAATTGTTATTTAAAAGATTTTCGAGCTCCACAAAATCCTCGCAATTATAACGGTTTTATCCATATAATTTCATATTTTAAACCAACACGTCACATTACAACACAATCGTAGAAACTCAAAGATTCAATTTAATGGATAAAATATCAATATATGTAACAAAACTTTCTGGACAGAGCATGGGATTTTTTTAACGATTTTAACGTCAGTTTCCCTTAGGTCTTAGGTCAATGATATGTCAGGTTCACGAAACGCGTATACAAGTAAAATGAAATGAACGCTCGACTAATTTGCATGATTTACTGTTCGAAATAAAAAAAAGAAGGTACAATTAGTTCTGCGGTTACACAGTATGGAAAATGGGAACTGAATGTTACACTTTAGGATTGCAATTACATATTATATGTGTATGTAATTAGCGCATATATATGCACTCGAGGAATAGTGTTGAAGCATTCCAGCGATTTGATGATTCTTTAATTCACTATTCGTAAACGCGTATACTTAAATAAAACTTAAATAAATTATGTAACACAATTACAGGATAAGATGTTAGGTTCTATTCTTACCTTGATTATGTTAAGATAAATAAGTTAGAGCGAATTGTTTTATTGATCAGGCGCGATTGCGACTATTTTTCGGCGGTAACGTAACCGCCACAAAAACTCAGGAATTTCACGGAAACGAAGTATGATTTTTGTATTTGTTCGTTTGCAGTGCATTGCAACGCAGGAAGGCGACAAGCTGAAAGTAGTAACAACTGTAACTGACGGTCTCAAGATCACCCGTGTCTACGAATTTACAGAGACCGGAATGCAAGTGGTTAGTATAAATAATATATATATATATATATATATATATATATATATATGAATAAAATAAAATTGTGGTTGAGACGCGAGAAATTGCACACTGATTGCGGTTCGCACAAATTAGACTGTTCAATTACGATCTGACTGATCCTCTTTGAAGCTGCGAGGTAATTAACAATCTGATAACGAAACAACGAAAATGTTTAAGCATATATAGTAACAAAGTCTGGAAGTGATATGATCGATCGTTAAAACAACATAATGCACTTTCTAATTCTTGAAATTTCGTTTCCAGCACCTGTCCGCCAACACGGTCGACGTCACGGCAGTACGTACATACAAGAGGCTCTAAATCACAGAAATATTTAGATAAATAAATAACGGGCAATCTTCCATATGAATTAAAAATAAAGAATTTTTTACAACTCTATCCCTGCTCTTTCTTTTACCATCCATCAGAATTTCGTTTCGTGCAAAACGGAGGACAAGAACGAAATAACTTTCATTTGAACGTGTTGCGAACGAATGCGCGAGAGTAACGGTTTTCTAAGGAACATATTTGAAATTCGCCAAGCGTTTCCGGTTTGTTTGATGGAGATTTTCGCAAGCACGATTCAGTCTTACGCATGCGCAATTACAGGTAAACAGGACACCATTGTACAACACTAACAAAAAGAAGACAAAAAAAAAGAGGGGTTACAGATTTAACACATGAAAACAGACAAGATATAATGAACGATACAAAATCGAAAGTAAATATGTCGTTGCGCAATAAACATTCTCCGACAATTAAGAACCTCTGCGTTTGTATTATAAATTGTTAAAACACTTTTTTTACTTCTTTATTCATATTATTTGTGTTGCAGTAGAGATTGTATACTTGTTTTAAAATGTATAATCAGTCACATCGTTAAAAGTGGCAACAAAATGGGGGGGGGGGGGCGCGGGGGATTATGGGACAATTTCATCTACGTTTATTATCATCCGGGGGGGTCTTAAGAATGATCTTGAGAATTCCTCCTTCGCTGACGCTATACTCATCCGGCCGGGGAATAATATAAGCTTCCGATTCAGCGGATCTCGCGTGCACGTACAAACTGTTCGTTCGTTCGTTTCGTATTTGTTCGAATTTATTTAATAATAATATGTATCACATTAACTCATCAAAGTGCTGTACATAAATGGATAGAGAATACATAAGAATGGTATTAATGAATGACAAGTGTATAATATTCTCTTGCAGTATACTCAACTTCGGAATAGGAACAAACAAAAAAAAATAAATATATAGTACCTGTTGTTCGCGTGTACGTGAGTGTGTATGTAATACACGCATGTCCTAATACGCGTGTCTGTGTTTTTGTGTGTATGCTTGTACGTGTACGTGTGTCTCTGTTCAGCGTAGCGTGTGCGCGCGCATTCCTACATACAGAATGCTGTGTTACGTGTAGATAAGTTCTTTTCCATAAAGATTACGACGATTAATCATTTATCAAGTATAATGGACATATAAAATTAAAAAGTATAAAAAGACCGTCCAGTTTCGTGTTTTACAATAAGAATATGTTGAAGAAACCGATTCGTGCGGTCGAGTGTGTGACGCGTAACGCTTCCTTCGGATCTCGAATTTCACACCTCGTCGGTCTAGTTGGTTGCGCCTGTGTTTTTCTTCTCTCTTTCTCTCCTCTCTTTCACCGGTCGTGTGTGTGTGTGTTTCGATTCTTTACAGGCCAGTTGCAGCACCACGTGGACACTCTCCTCCGGTAATCTCAGAGACCGCTTGGAAACGCATTCGATTTATTTACAAAACAACCGATATCCTTTTCCGCATCACGTTTTTTTTCTCTTCTTGTTTTTCCCTTCTATTTATCTTCCTCTTCCAGCGAGACATCATTGTTTTCCCAACACGACTGAAGCAGTCAGAAGCGATAGCATATATTTTGTGTTTTTTTTTGTTTAAAGGATATGCTCTCTCTCCCTCTCTCGCTCTCTCTCTCTTTCACGCGCATCCACCCACGCATACACACCATATCTCTCTATCACTCTCTCTCTATCTTTCTGATTAACCATTCGTTCACATGTTCGCTCGTTCGCCAATATAGATAAACGCACTCGTCACTTCATCGGTACATGTACACATTAATATATTATCTTTTATACTTTACGCTAGTCATTTTAGTAAAAACTCCTTCCGGTTCGTTATATGTTCCCCTAATCAACTACTTCAGCGGATGTTTCAGCTCCTTTCTTCGTAAAAAAGAAAGAACAACATTTTTCGGTGCGTGACATACGATCAAGATAAAGCTAAGGATCGAGAGAGCCCGGCTGTCCACCGCCGTGGATTCAGTCGGAGCTCATGATCAGTTGGTTGTCGTTCGGCGTGACCACCGGTGACAGGTCCTTCTTGGGCACGTCGTCGATGATAGCGTTCATCTCTATCTTCTCGGACACGCCGTTCTGTAGGACCTTGGCTTTCTCGGTGGTCGTTTTGGCGCCGGCCGAGACTCGGCCGGACACTTTCGACACGGCAGTGACCTTCTTGATAGGCGAGGCTGCTGTGGTGGTCTTCGTCGTCGAGGGCACGCGTTTCGCGGCGGTCGTCGTGGTGGTGCTAGTTGCGGAGCGGGTTGTCTTGGTGGTGGTTCGCGCCATGGAAATCTGTTTGTTGGCCGTCTCTTTCACCTGTTTGTCGATAATCGGGGGCTTTCCTGACAACGGACGAGACTTCGCCGCGATTCCAGTGGTCGGAACGCTCTTCGGTCTCGAGATAGCCGTGGTCGTTGTGGTGCTGGCAGCGCTGGGCTTCGCGGTCGCGCTGGTTTTGGCGGTGGTGGTGGCCGACACGGGTCTCGTCTTCATTGTCGTCGTCAAGGTTGACGTTTTCGTAGTCGTGGTCTTCGACGCTGGGGATCTGGTCGTCGGCGCAGTTTTCGTGGTGGTGGAAGTCTTGGCCACCGCGGCCGGTTTGCTCAGGGGCTTGACGTCGCCGTTCGCCGTCGGTTTTTTCTCGCTCGGAGCCGGTTTCGAAGCAGTCGTGGCCGGTTTTGGTTTCGCGGTGGCGTTCGCGCTCAACTTGGTAGCGGGTTTCGTTGTGGCAGTTGTGGTGGTTGTTTTCGAGGTGGGCTTCGCAGCCGCCATTCTGTTGCTCGTTGCGATCGAGGAAGCTGTCTTCTTTGGCGCGTCCAGATCCTTCGGACGAGCGGTTGCCGTTGTCGCCGGTTTCTTAGCTGCTCCGGCCGATGCTCGTGTCGTGGAAGTGACCGATTTCGAGGGCGATGTCGGATGCGATTTCTGCCCAGTCTTCGGTACCGCGGTTTTCGATAACGATTTAGATGTGGCCTTCACCTTCGCTTTGCTCTGGGTTGCAGCGACTGCACCCACTGCGCTTGCTGCGACTGCGGCCGCTGCAGCCGTCACCGCGGCCATCTCTGAGATTTTTGTATCAGAAGCTTCTGGTACCTTCTTGGTTTCGGGTTCTTCCACCTCCGAAATAACTGCTTCGACTTTCTCCACTTTCTGCAGTTCGCACACTAATTCGATAGCGGGTTCCTCAGGTTTCTCGGGTTCGACGGTCTCCTTGACTTCCGGCACCTCCTCTTTCTTTGAAATTTCTTCCTGGATCTCTGGAATTGGGCTGCTCACCGGAACATCATCCGATTTCGGTTGCAACTGGCATTCCAAACCTGTGAATTCTTGCATAGACTCTGATAGACTGAGTGCGGGTTCTTTCACCTGCTCTTCTACTTCCTGCGGCATTGTTTCGGCAACCTCGAGCTCCAGAAGGGTCTCCTTTGGTTCAGGAACTAGTTCGGTTTCCTGCTCGAAGGCAGACTTCATGCGGCAGATCGTGTCATCGACAGGTGATGCAATCTTTTCTTCGACATTCTGCGGTGAAAGGGGCAGTAGTGTCGGTTCAGCCTCCACTTCCTTCTTCATGCAGACCTCTTGCTCTTCGGCGAAGTCTAACAAATTCTCTTGCGTCGGCTGCGGAGATTCGGTGCGCTTCTCTTCGGCGGGTTGTAAATCCAAAATCTGAACAATCGGATCGCATTCCTCCATGTTCGGTGATTCGCTAAAGTCATTCTCCTTCACCGACGAGGATTCGCAAACGTCGTTGCTCATCATCGGAGGTAATTGGCAAACATCATCCTTTGCCATTGGCGAAGATGCACGAAGCTCGTACGTTGGTAAGGTCGATGATTCGAAAGGATCGGTTACTTGTTGAGTGGCTGGGCAAACGTCGAGTGCTTCTGTGGAAGAGGCTGAAAGGACATCACCCGCCTTTTCGATTGGGGATTGACAGATATCGGTTGTCGGCAATGGAGATTCGCGAACGTCGTTCGCTTCCACTGGCGAAAGTTCGGAAACCTCGTACCGTCCTGTCGTTGCCGATGGTTCGAAAGAATCGATTATTTGTTGAGACGTCGGAGCTGTTGGACAAACATCTAACGCTTCTGTGGAAGAGGCTGAATGGATGTCATCAGACTTTGCGACCGGTGATTCGCAAACCTCGTGCGATTCTGGGACAGGGGATTGACAAACATCTTCTGATTCTATCGTCTGGGTTTGATCAATGCTGCCGGATTCGGTCGAATACGATTGGGAGTCGTATTGTGGAGGTCTGAACATATTCGAATTGAGTATCGTGTTAAACGTAGGCAGTGCAGACGCGATTTTATCGCTCTCGACAGGGACAACGAGGTCGCTCTCGATCGCGTCAGGTTCTGGCGACAGCGACGAAGGCGTGTCCGCTTCCTTGGCGTCGATTTCTTTCTGGAATTCGTTTCCTGGGAGCAACGTGTCTTCGCTGGCCTCGTCTATGGGCTTGGTCTCGTCGATGTCAACGGTGGATGGCAACAGCGGTTGCTCGTTGTCGACGGTGGACGGCGACAGAGCTTGTTCGATGTCAACGGTGGACGGCGATAGCAATTGATCGTTGTCGACGGTGGACGGCGACAGCAATTGCTCGTTGTCGACGGCGGACGGCGACAGCAATTGCTCGTTGTCGACGGTGGACGGCGACAGCAATTGCTCGTTGTCGACGGCGGACGGCGACAGCAATTGCTCGTTGTCGACGGCGGACGGCGACAGCGGTTGCTCGTTGTCGACGGAGACTAGCTGTTTCTCCGACTCGAACTCTGCAGAATAATTCTCCGTCAGAGGAGAATGCTCGGATCTCACGGCCTCTTGTTGCTCCGCCTGGGAAGACTCCGATTGCATGTTCGGTAAGTCGAAGGGAGATTTCGGTTTGTCCGTGTGCTCGATGAAAATGTCCTCCTGCTGAGAAGAGAGGTTCACGAGCTCTGCGGGCTCTCCGGGGAAGGCTTGCGTGTGCGACGGTTGTTCAGTTTCCGGCGATGCTAAGTTTGTAAGCTCTGGATGCAACTCCGGCGATTGCGCCGTCAGACCTTGCTCCTCCATGCTGCCGTTTTTCTCGTCCAGGTCGGTGTTGCTGAGATTGTGCACGGCGTTCAAGTCGACACTCTTCTTGAACTCGCCCTCGAAGTCGGCGCCCTTGTCGAATGCTGCTTCAAAATCGCTGGGCGTGAAAGACATAGCCATGGGGTCCTTGGCGATATCGTAGTCCCGTTCGTAACTAGAAAACGATTCGTCGATCGTCGAGACATCGGTTCTGTGGAAGTCGGTGGTCGTTAAAAAGCTGGCAGACGACACGTCGCCGAACTCCGCCTTCGTCGACGAGACCACGGAGTCGTCCATGTTCCCGGAAAAGCCTATGATCTTCTGTCTTTCAGTGATAAAATCCGTGTCATCGTTGGATTGCAGGTGAACTCCGTTCTGATATTCTTTTTCTTCCGGTTCGACCTCTCGCGGTCGCTGACATATTTCCTCGTCGAATTCGCTCTGGCTGGGCACCTGGATATCATCCATTTGCGGAACCTGTTTCAAAGGTGAACCAGAGATAGGGAAATCTTCCATGAGGTTTATTCGAGCTCCCGCAAACTGAGGAGAGACGGGAACGAACTCTGCCGCATCCGGGTTTAGCTGAAAATCCATGTCTTTTAACTTGTCCTTCTCGTCCGCGAAAGATTCCTCCTGCTGTTCCTCTTTCTTTTCCTCGGCGCTAATCTATGAACAGAAACCGATTATTTAGAATGGTGAATACTAATTTTTGCTAATGCTTTTCTACCGATATTACAAGTTGTCAACACAGAATACCAATGAAGACATAGACATGTGCTTTGAAATGTATTTGGATTTAACACTAATCGTACCGGGTATAAAATGTGTCGGACAAAATTACAAGACTGAATTTATTCAGATTTTTCACAACTTTTATGATAATACGTGCTCGAATAAAGAAATTTATTGAATAATTTCTAATGGAAGCGTCTTGATAATTTCAGTAATCAAAAAATAAAGAATGCGAAAGCGGTCATTTGACCGGTCATGGTACGGTTAATGTTAATTGAACATTATTCGATGGACTACAATAAGAAACATTGTCTAGCATACACGAAGAACACTATTTTGTATTATCTTTTAACAGACAAGGAAGAAAAACACCTGGTGTCTACTAAATGAGTTGTGAAAATCCATAGGGCAGCCAAACAGTAATTCAGGTTTAATCCTTGCTTATTAAGTATAGAATTAATTTTGATTTATAATGATCCATTTAACAATAACAGCTTACAAATGTACCTATGCTTTAAGTACTTTGTTGGTAAAGGTGAATGTAGTATATTGTATATTAACACTAATAATTAATATCTTTTAGAGACTTTCTAGCGTGTGTGGAAACTCCTTTTTATATAGATTAAAATGGTTCTAAATTGTACAAACACATACAAAGTCAAATTACCATAGTCAAAAAAAGACATGATTTTTTATGCATACTCTAGGAACTTGCGAAGTTTGAATAAAATGAAATGCTGGATATTTTTTAGTGTGATTCTATCATTCTTAAATATTTCTTCCCAGCACAGAGTTATACCCTTGCCTCTTCAAATATAACACATGTGAATGATTTCTACCATAAATGGCTATGATTATCTTGGTATTTATAGCGCACTAAACGTCCCCACTGGTATTCAAGCGTGCATTTATAATTTTTTTCTTATTGCCTCAGATCTGCAACAGGAGTAGTCATTAGGAATCTCGTAACGAACAAATTCTTGTAAGTAAGAAGTATAAAAGATAAAAATTAATCAACGTGTACCTCCGTGTTAATAAGCTCAGGCGACTCTTCCTTCCATTTAATCTCTGCGCTTAGGTCCTTAAGATGGATTGTCAAGGCGTTCTCTTCGACAGGAACTTCGGAACTTTCGATTTTCTCCTCTTGTTTAGGTTGTTGCGGTTCGTCGTCGACGGGCGTCGTCGACTCTTTTTCTTTGTTCGGATCAACGCGATAATAGTTCCACTCGTCTTCCGAATCCTCGCTGTCCGCTACATTATCCGCTTCAGGAATCAGCGCATGCTGAAGAGGTTCTGAAAATTATAAATAAAAGTTAACCTCCGATCTTCCGTTGTGAAGCAGATTTTAATTCATACTCCACACCCTCCGAATAAAAACTAAATTGATGTGCAGTGCAATTGAACACTTTATACGATGCAATTGCTGCATAAAAATCATTTCTCTCGGCTATTTAAATTTTCTTGAACTATCAACCCTTTCTGCACTCCTTTGTCGAGTGTGGCTCGACATCGGAGAAAGAAAAATGTAAATGAAACAGGTTTTATTTGGTTCTTTCTTTCTTTATTTCATTTGAAATAAATAAATTTCAAATAAAACACTTGAAATATAGTAGGGAGTTGCAAAGGGCTAAGATACCCTGTCGAAAATGCACAATCCTAAGCAAATTATTTTCATAATTCTAGTTTTCGAAATAATATATGAAAGAAACGAGGTTTCAAGGAGGGTGTCCGTCCCCCGAGTTAAATGTCCTCCAATATGGCCGATGGTCGATAAGAAGTACACATACATGTCAAATATCTTTCTAAGAACTTTTAACATCGCTCACATTGATTTTACTAAAATCGACAAAAACGTTCTCTCGCAAATCTCATTTCGTCGACGACTTCGCAGGCCTTCTGTAGCCGATATACGTAACCAGCAAAGAACTTCGCCGACTAAGAGTCGGCGCAAAAATCCCAAGCATTTCGCTCACGACTCCGCCACGTTAATAATCCAGACGACGGAAAGAACGAGACCTTTCATTTACGGATTCGTAATCTACAAAGAATTCAAGAAGCACTCGCACAATTCCGAATCGTTACCCGGCTACCAGGGCTCATGCAAATCCTCTTCGTTATCAGGCCAATTGTGCTTCGACTTCAAACGAAATGGCTTCGCGGATGTGATCAGCAAATTAATCTCACACAAGTAACAGGATTGTTCGAACGAAACTGGAAAACGCCTGTTCACGATCCAACAAAATTCTCGAATAACGCAAATCTCCGCGCGCAGACGAAATTGAAAATTCCATAGGAGAGAACACGTTCGTTCATCTTACACGATTACTCGCAGCATCACTGGCCCAGCAACCTAGCAACGACCCGAGAGCTTCCGGATGCAGTTACGCAACTTCGGGTGCACAGCACGACACTTCACTGGATCCTGGCAAGAAAACGCGAGACAGGGGTGCGGCAGAAACGCGCGTCAGTGAGAAACGCCCGAATCATCCGGAAAAATCATTGACGGATGCGGAGAGAGGGAGAGAAGGAGAGTCGGACCGTGACGGAGGAGCCGGAGAAAAACCAGTCCGAGGGGTCCAAAGGACGAGACCGGACACCGAGAGTCGATTCCGCGTCCGAGTTCGATCGGATCAGCTTGGTCTGCGCAGAAAAACCGCGGATGCAAAGCGAACGAGAGAGATAGAGAGAGGCGAGAGAGAGAGAGAGAGGGAGAAACTGAATTTGTTCGAGGAGAGACACGATGTAGTTGGCGGTGTCGGAGAGTGCCGGTTACTCACGAGTTCCAGAAGGAAACGAGCAGGATATCTGGCCGCAGGAGCGATCGTCGCCGACTAAGAGGAACTACGCCCGCCAAGAGATGCATTATCGATCTAGTCTAGAGCCCCCGGAGCACCCCCTTCCTCGCCGACTCTGCCACCACCCACCTGTACCACACCGTATAGCAACAGTCGCACCTCATCTCCGACAGGAACTCTGCTCCTGCGATTGGTCCTGGCCCTACGCAAAGTGACGCGCCGTCGAGACACTAAATTCGACCATTAACCCTTGCACGGCGGTCTCCGGGTCCACCTTGACCCAGGTCGTTAACTACCACCAGCGCATCGGAAACGTTCCGAGCGATTGTGTCAGCTCACTGCGCGGCTGATCCGAAACGGTACACGAGAACGCCTGGGTTTGCATATTGCTGATGTAAAAATTTCGGAGCATCGTGGACCTTTTTCTACACTGCGCGTGAGTTGTTAGTTTCGTTCATTTCGTTCGTTTGTGCTCGATATTTTGAAAGTTTCCGTGAAAGGGTGTGGTTTTAGGGCTACGAACTCTTCCGGCCTCGACTGTGAAAAGTGTATCACTGATTTCTGTGTAGAATAAATTTGTGGACTCTTCCAAAGGCAACAACGGTAGCTTTCGATTAACGGTAGAAACAATTAACGTGTTGAAGCATATGGTTGTAGACGGTTGAAACACCATTAACACTGAAACTACTCAGCACTGAACGCAGCTGAATTTTTATTGCAATATACGATCAAATAAGAATGTTTATTCCATTTTAAAAACCCTTTTTTCATAAACAGACCGTACGACTTCAGTTTTACTGCCAAGTAAAGACGTGTGATGAACATTTTGAAACTTCTCACAACTTATTTGTTAGTGCCCGATGAACATTCACACGTGATCCAGTAAACTGACCCATCTAGATTGGAAGAAAAACCGAAGTCGTATGGTCCATTTGTAAAAAGGTTACTGCGATTTAAAGGGTGTGTCATCAATTACACTGTCCAACACCAAATTTGTTCCCGATATACTGTTGGGTCCTTCTTACAGAGTTTTTTGTCCTAATTTTTCTCCTATACGCACAGTTTTTGAGGGACATGGCTTTGAAAAAAGAACATATTTTTCAACTTTAAACAGATATTGTGATGTTATTATAAAAGATATTGAATTGTTCTTTACAGCAAAAGATTCTGTAGACTTTCCCGAATATACAATATTAATGCATTATGATTGTTTAAACAATCATTAAAGACGGAGAGACTAGTGGTGAGCGCCACTGGCTTCAACTCATGTCGGGCGGAGATATTATGCTTTCCAAACTTAATAGGGTGGTTTTTCAAGATAAAAGTCTGCTCTATCGCGTGGTATATGTAGTTCGATTTTCCGCTGGACCCTTATTTTTTCAGATAAATTGAAAATATCCTCAAAAATTGGTGCAAAAGAGGTGGTGTCTCTCCGTCTTTAATGATTGTATTTCACTGGATTCGGGAGTCTACAGAATCTTTTTCTGTAAAGAACAATTCAATATCTTTTCTAATAACATCACAATATTTGTTTAAAGTTGAAGAATGTGTTTTTTTTCAAAGCCATGTTCCTCAAAAACTGTGCGTATAGGAGAAAACTCAGGGACAGATTCGGAATCAGCGCAAAAAACTCTATAAGGACCCAACATTGGGAACATAAAAAAAGCTGAAAGGGTCTAGCAGACTAAAAGCATGGTGAATCGGCCCCACTCTGGATTTTTATTGAAATTGTGTGGAAAACATTGGTTTTAGGTTGGTTTAGGTTTCTACCCTTAATAATTTGATCACAATTGTGAAAAAAATATATGATATAAAGGACGTAAGTACGAGTATTTTCGTATTTATTTTATCTGAATATCTTCATTAACAACCGAGGAAAAAAATGATATAGTTAAGGGTATTTACCCTCATATAATCCTTAAATGAAGGGTTAGCGACTTGAAATTTTGGGGGGTTATCTTTCAACCTAAAACCAATGTTTTCCACGCAATTTCAATAAAAATCCAGGGTGGGGCCGATTCCCCATGCTCAGTCTGCTAGACCCTTTGTTGGACAGTGTTATGAGACTGACTGTTACGTGTATTGCGAAATTATTCATCGCCCAGAAGTTGCCAAGCAATGACAAACGATGGAGTTTGACAGACACATTGACACAGGCATAGAAAGGGGATCAGTCCAGCCGACTTCTCTGAAACTGGTCTGGTCGTTCAAGCGAAACAGTAGGCACTCTTGTTTGCACACACTTGCAAACGGTGTCGCGAGAATTTGACGAACAGGGTCTCCGAAACGCTTCGCAAGGGTTGGGGACGAGCAACCGGTGTTCCATGAATTTCGCTGCACCGATTTCGGATGGCAGCACTCCCTAGGTGATTGACCCATCACTGACCCGCAAAGGGTGGCCACCCCCCAGTGGCACGCCCTACCTTCTCCCTGCAGAGGTTTTAGGCTGGTTCAGGGATCTGCGGCTAATGCGCTGAATCCGTGAGACCCCGTGTTGTAACCCCCACAATGGGAATTGCGCAACCCATCTTGCAATTCTGCCGAATTGTTCGACCCCATTAATATCAGAGACGCGGTGAATATTTCAGGTGCAGGTGAATTCAAAGCGACTTTTTAAAAATGAAGAAAA